>CM060173.1:89096404-89786404 GCA_030549775.1 Tamarix chinensis | reverse complement strand
ATGATGGTGGATGCCAAGATAAGTATTATCCAGAGGGATCCCTAGGTATCTAAAAGGAAATATACATTCAGCACATGCAAATAATCCATGTATAGCATTTTTTGTCTCAGCATAGACTCCACAACAGTACAAAGATATTTTACATGGATTTATTTTCAAGCCAGAGCAGGAGGAGAAATCAAGTAGGGCCTCATGAAGGTAAGTTGTAGATATCATATCTCCTCGATCGAAAAGGAGGAGGTCATCAGCAAAAGTGAGATCAATGATCTTCATAGCACTAAACCGAGGGTGTCCTTTGAAACCCACTCTATTCCATAACTGCTTTAATGATCTATGTAAATATTCCATAGAAAGCACAAAAAGATAGGGGGAAATAGGTTCACCTTGACGCAGCCCTCTTCTGCTAAAAAATGGTGGAGACAGAGAACCATTAATGTTAATAGAGAGCTAGACAGTAGATATGCACTGAATAATCAAATCTACAAATTGCCAAGGAAAATGAAAGGAAAGAAGGACTTGTTTGAGAAAGCCCCACTCTAGAGTGTCATATGCCTTTTGTAAGTCAACCTTCAACATCAATCTAGGACTCATATGTTTCCTGTTATAATGCTTGAGGAGTTCAGAGTCCATTAGGACATTATCATATAACCCCCTATCCTTGATAAAAGTAGCTTGTGACTAATCCACAATCTCATGTACCACTTTCTATAGTTTATTAGCAAGGACCTTGGAGAAAATTTTGTATAAAACATTGCAACATGCAATAGGGCGAAAGTCTTTAATTCTGCATGCACCTGGGATTTTGGGAATGAGAGTGATAGAGGTGTGATTGATCTGTTTTAGAAAAAATTTTGTTTTCCATAAGAGTTGAACAGCAGCACAGACTTCATCTCCAATAATGGCCCAGGTTTTCTTGAAAAAGAAAGCATTGAAACCATCTGGACCTGGGGCTTTTAAATCCCCCATCTCAAAAGTTGCCTTCTTGATCTCCTGCACTATGGGTATTTCCAGCAAATATCTGGCACTTTCCTGGGATAGAAGAGGACCATCTTGACATATGTAAGTGTTTATACTCTGGATGGTTGGAGTGGCTTTACCAAGCAGATCCTTATAGAATGCAGTGATGGATTGAGTTATATCTTCCTCTCCATGAAGGACAGAATCAGTATCAGTGATGAGTTTATGAATATGATTGTGTCGATTCCTTGCCTTGGTAAGGGAATAAAAATATTTAGTGTTCTGATCTCCCAACTTGATGTGAGTAATTTTGGCTTTCTGTTGATAGAAGCTCTCCTCATCCCTAGCTCTTCTGGACCATGTCAAAGTTGTCTTTCTTTCATGGTTGATATAATCCTGGTTAGTGTGATCTGTAGATAAAAGTTTCCTAGCAGACTCCCATTCATTCCAAGCTTGATTGGCCTGACTGGATACATTACCATTTGAGATATTTAGAGCACACAGTTTATGCTTAAGAAGTTTAAGCTTATGGACAAGTCTGAAACATGGGCTGCCATCAATATTAGTGCACCAAATTTCCTTTACCAGAGGCAGGAAATCCTCTCCATCAGTCCAAAAATTCATGAATTTAAAAGATGGGTTCCTCTTTGAAACAACAGTTTGTAAATGCAACAGTAGGGGAGAATGGTCAGAAATAGGGCTTTGTAAAACATCAATATAACTGCTAGGTATTTGATCAGACCAAAAACCATTGCATAACCCTCGATCCAATTTGCACCAAATTTTGGATTCAGTTGATTGTAAGTTGGACCAAGTATAAATGTCACCAGTAAAGGGTAGATCAGACAAACCACATTCTTGGAGACATTTGCAAAACTCATCAACATCTTGTAGGTCTATGTTTCCCCCTAATTTTTCCACTGCATTGAGAACCACATTAAAATCCCCCATAATAATCCATGGGCTAAACAGGTTGGTGCTAATACCTTGTAGCCAGGACCATAGATCTCTTCTTTGGGTCCCTGAGTTAAGAGCATAAACCACAGTCAAATAAAAACATAGATTCAATTTATTGCAGGTAACTTTTGTAACACCCCAAAATTCACTATTTTTTTTTAAAGCGGAAGCAATTTAAATAGAAACACTTAAAACCTGTGAATTATGAGGATGTTACCGCCACACTTAGTACCAAACTGGTTCTCTCCGACCGTTTCAGTACCAAGTGCTAAGGCTAAGAAAATATTTACATTAAACTCAACCAACAGTTTATAAAAGACTCAAAAGATCATACATTAAAAATCAGAGTACACATAAACGTTTATGAACCATAATAAGATAGAAATCAGAGTGCGAAATCAAAGAGGATAAATACTCAATACAAGGTAATAAATCAAAGAGGATAAATCCGATACAAAAGAAATAATAAAAGGAAATAGAATCACATAAATGTTGAAATATGGCCACAACTCTCTCGAACTTCGAACCAAATAAACTCAACACACAGTCCCGACTGATGTCTCACCCACCTGCACAAAATCAGAAGGGCATACTACTCGTGGGAATGAGCAGCACCCATGAAAAGGATGATCAGCACGCTACGTACTGATTAAGGTAACCTAGTACTAAGACTAACACACAAAAATCCACATAACCAGGCATAAGAATAAACGAGCATAAAGGAAAACATAATATCACAACAATAAACCATCATTCTGTTGATATAAAGAAAGGCCCAGTCATAGTCCAGATTAATTAGTTAATTAATCTCTAATCGGAAATCGATTCACACCATACCTTTTTATCAAATCCATGCGAATACAGGAGCCCCCACTATTATAGCTGGTGGATTGGAGGCACATAGGGTATCATACCCTAACCACTATTATAGCCAGTGGATCTGTTGGCCCCGGCTCGCATGGTGTTCCACTGTAAGTAATTAGTATCTTTTAGGTACCTTGCAAAATATGGTTTATTCTTATTGAGCTCGGGAACCCCCACTATTATAACCGGTGGATCGGTTACGCATAGGACATCATGCCCTAACCACTATTATAGTTGGTGGATCGGTCACACATAGAGTAAACACCCAAACCACTATTCTGAACTGGTGGATCGGTTGGTCCTGTCTCAATGATCTTTCACTTTAAGTGATTAGTATCTTAAGTATCTTATTCAACAACTTTCATCCTAGATAATACCCTAGATATGCATGAACAACACTATGCAACCCTAGCTCCACGTAAATTAGACTTCCAATGAAACCCTAATCCCCACACAAACCATACTCCCATGCAAACCCTAACTCCACGTAAAACATATTTTCATGCAAACCCTAACTCCCATGCAACCCATTTTCCATGGAAACCCTACTTTTTTGCAAACCCTAATCCTCATGCAAAACCCTAATCACCAAGCAACCTCATGCGAAACCCTAACCCGTGCAAAACCCTAACACATGCAACTCCCCATCAATATTTTACAAATCCATCATTATTTTACGACCCCATCATTATCTTACAACCCCATAATTATCTTACCGCTCCATCATTATTTTACAACCCCATCATGCATGTCTTAAGGCCACATTATACCACAATAATAACATAAATGTACACATGATTCTCATACCACCATTTATCCACACCGACATACTTCAATCCCATAATCATGTTGTATTAATAACAATTATACAATATTCACACTAAATACACAATAATTAACATCACATGGCATGCATAGCATAAAATCACATAATAAAAATATGGCCTTAGCACCCCTTACCTAAAACGTCACCTATCTTGGAGCACGCTCCTATACCACTTGAGGGCTTTGGTTGGGCTCACCTACTATGGGAAAAATACTATGATTAGGTTTTCTCTTAAGAATGCTATTATTTCTAACTTATCCCAAGACCTTATTTTTAATTAAAAATTATTATATTAGAATTGACTCTACAAAATACTAGTAGAATATTAATAATAAAACTAATGCAGTTCAAAATAAAAAGGTGATATAAGGGTTTCTACCCTACACCAAAATACTATGAGTAAAGATAAAATAATAATAATAATAATAATAATAATAATAATAATAACAACTAAATATTATAAATAAAGATAATATCAAGAATAATAATAATAATAATAATAATAATAATAATATATAAGCTTTAAAATTTAAAGTGGGGTTTCGACCCCACTTATAACTAATGACCTACTATTTATTAATATTAATAATAAAATTAATAACATATATAATAATATTGAAATAATAAAGATAATGATAATATTATTATTAATGGTTATAAGAACAATAGAAATAATAATACTAAAATACATAAGTTCGAATGTTAATACAAAATTAGGGCCTAAGATTTTCCAGAATAATTAATAAAATGTTAATAATAATTATTCTAATAATTATAATATTAATAATAAAAATAAGAATGATAATAATCATATAATAATTCAATTAATAACTTAAAATTTGAAACTAACAATAAAAATATTGTATTACCACTCTCCACCCTGCAAGTACAATTCAGCATAAATTTTATATCAAATAATAATAATATTAATAGCAAGGAAATAATTATTATATTCAAATAATTACTAATAAATAAAATAAAAATAGAATAATTTATAATAAATAGTAAACAATGACTAAGGAGGTATAGGGTTTCACCTTGAGTCAGCAGGAATGGGTGTAACCGACGGTGGTTCACGGCGGTGGCCGAAAAAATGAGCTAAGAGGGAAAAAGATGAAGAAAAGGAGAGAAGGAGCAGGGGAAAAATTAAAATAAGGTTATGGTTTGGTGGAGGAGGATTAGAGGGAGTTTTTGGGAGGTTAAGAGGGCAGTAGAAGTGGCGGAAGCGGCGGCGGACGACGGCTTAAAGGTTGCGGGTTACAGATTTTCGTGAGGCGGGCAAAAAATTTCGCATGGCTATGGCAGCTCGTGCGAGAAGAATCGAAGGATGTGGAGAGCTCAGAAATTGGGATGCTACGGTGGTGCTGAGGTTGGCTATCGGCGGTGGAAGATGCATCTGAAGTCACGGTGATGGCATCCCTCGCTTAGGGTTTCGGGTGAGAAAACAAAATTCCAAAACTCCTACAATTAAGCTATTTATAGATGGTAGATGGGATAATAGGGTTTTGGGGGTCGGCAGGAAGGTATTAGGTGCGAGGATTTGGGTGGCCGGCGGCAATAATTGGTCGGCAAATATTTGGGTTGCATCAAAGTTTAGCGAGGCTGGGGAGAGGAAACGGGCAAGAGATAATAGACGAGAGTTATGCCAATTTATTTCTCGAGTCAAGGGGAATACAATGAGACAAGAAACGGCTGGTCAAAGTCCCTTTAGCCGGCGACACCATTTTTGGGGGCAGGAGTTGCAGGAGCGTCGACGGAGGAGAGGGGAGGAAGAAGGAAGGAGGAGGGGGAGTGGACCGGTCGGCCGGGGAAGAAAAGAAAGGGGAGAGAACCGGGCCGGTCAGCGCCCCTTATAACCTTTTTAAATGAGACGCAGCGTCTCAACAGGAAGTGCGTCAAAACGTGGCGTTGGGATGCCGGACGAAGGAGCCAACGACGCTGGGCTGCGGGAGAAGGAAGAAGGGAAACTGGGCCGCGAGCTGGCCCAGTTCGGGAAGAAGAAGAAAAAGAAAAAGAAAAGAAGAAGAAGAAAAAAGGAAGAAAAAGGGAAAAGGGAAAAAGAAAAATAGTGGTGTGGCTTAATTAAATTAATTAGGATATTTGGGTTATTTAAAAATAATAATATTTAAATCCCTTTTTAGGCTAAATTAGGATTTTTAAAAGATTTTCCATAAATTCTATTTTAATTAGCAATACACCCTAATTTTCTTCCATTAAATTATTTATAAAATTAATATTAATTTGGATCTATTTCCTCCTTCTTATTTTAAATAAAATAATTTATTTAGTTAATTTCTAAAATAAAATCCTTAATTAGCTAAAATACCCAAATTTCTCCTAATTAAAATAGTAATAAATTTCTTCTTAATTTATCCTAATTAATTTCCTTTTATTTTAATAAAATAATTTATTTAATTACTTTTTATAATAAAACCTCATTTAAATATAATATTTAAAATTAGAAATTTTCGGGGCATTTCAACTTTACAATGAATTCCCTGTGCACAGGAATCCATATAATCGATGTTATATAGATTAGAGTTCTAGAGCACCCAGACCCTACCATTTCCATGCCATTGGTAGTTATGCATGAGATCCTAGTTCAAATTTAAGTTTTTACAGATTCTATCCACATTTTACACCTTAACTCTTGTTTCCAGTAAACCAATAATACCCACATCATGTTTACACACAAGAGATCTAATATCCTTGTGCTTGAGGGTTTTGTTTAACCCTTTAATATTCCACGATAACAAGTTCATTGTATAATAGAGGAGGAAGAGCCTCCACCTCTATCCACTGTACCAGCAATTAATTGATGCAGTAACTCATGGTCAAACTGTGGTGAACGATGAGAAGTCAAGGGGGAAACTAAAATATCAGTGCTTTCAGCCAGTAAGCTCCCCTGTTGCTTTTTGATCTGAATTGTAGGGATTGCAGGCTCAGATACATGTACATTAGTTGTTGTGTGCATTTGCTCCAGCTCATCACCATTTGAAGCATTTTCCTTCTTGGCCTCCTCAGACAGTTGATTATCAACTGGGTTTACTTCAACACCCTTATTTAGGTCATGTTTCTTCACCCAGACCTTTTGTTGAGTATCCATCTTAGATCTTGCATGTTTAGCATGCCTACAAAAGGTGTCAGTATGCCAAGTAGTATTGCATTGGGTTCAGAATGGAGGTTTTCATTCAAATGCAACCTTCTGTTTCAATACATATCCATCCAGGAGAGAAATGGGTACCTCTCTGGGCAAAGATCTGCTAATATCAGTCTTAATTAACAATCTAGGGAAAGAAATTCTCCCCTTGGTTGCTGTAAAACCATCAGCACAGATAGGAGTCCTAATTAAGCTCCCAATACGACTAAGTGAATCCATTAACCATAAATGTAGAGGGAGGCCTAGGAAAGTATCCCACGGTGGCATAATGTTCCAATCAGAGGGGGTCATTTGTAGTCCTGGATGCCATCTCCTTAAGATCATAGGTCTAATGCCTATATTCCAGTATGGTTTTTCCATAGCACCAAGCAAATCCTATTCTGTATTAAAACGCAAAAGATAATAGCCAAAGTCATGAGATAATACTTCAGGCATGGCTAACAGGAATGTCCATTTGGCTTGAATAAAGTTCAACATTTGTTTATACGGCAATCATTGTCCAGCAATGAATGTTATGAGGGTATGCCTCCAACGGTCTTTCTCCCCCTCAATTTCAGTCGTCTGCAATTGAGCATGGGAAATTCCATCCACAATGGTAGGTGGTATAAACTTCAGAGCAATTCCCATGTTCGGGCCTCGATTAGAAACAAGCATATCTTTCCAATTCGCCTGTTTCAAAATAGTCTCGAGTGTATGGCCAAAAATAGGGATATGACCATCAACAGGGGACAAAGGATTCAAAATTTGTTGAGCAACATCAATTGTTCCAACAGTATCGTCCGACCTCAATGGTATAGGATTCACAGGAGAAGATGAAGAAATCTTCCCATTAGGGTTTGAATCAAGCAACACCATATTATTTATTTTACCTAGTCTAAGCGGACTGGTCGGGGATTTTGTCTTACCATCACTACATTCACTTTCCTGTAATTGGAATTTCGCAGACAGATCAATCGGAGGAGAAGCTATAGGGGAAGAACCATTAAGATCGCTACGTAGAGATTTCTTCATCAATTTCTTTCGAGCCATATCTCATGAATGATCGCACAATGTGGAGCAGGAATTAAGCACGTGGGGCGTGTTCTATGTGCGTCTTCCCCTATTAATCTTTTTACCCTTGTGGGATCTACTTTGCATGCTACTTCAACATCATGCACTTGCGGTTAGAAGTCATCAATAGGCTATGATGTCCTTTATTGGGCCAAAAGTTTTTTGGAGAGGTCTTTTCATTTCATGTGTCACAAATATTATGTCAAGGTAGAGAATTATGAGCTTTGATTGGGTATTTGATATACAATATAACATTGTGTCGGTTCATGCAGGTAGTGGAGAAGTTTAGGGTTAATATGTGGGATATGTGAGAAATGTGGGGATCTTGTATTTATTAACATGGACCATATTTTCTCACATAATATTTTGATGTGTTTTTAGGAAAAAATTTGAAAGAAATTTAACACAAGGGTCCCGTGTTTCCCAAACACAGACCATGTTTTTTATTATTTCGTAAATACATTTTTTTGCCCCGTAGTGTCTTCTCTAGTATAAAAGGAGATATCAGAAAACCCTAGTCGTCAAGTCATGCAACCCAACTTCTTTTTCTATATATAATTCTATATTGAAAGAGAATTGTAGATTTGTGTAATTGATTGATTGATTTGTTTAATCATCCTGTAATTATACAAGAGCATGAATAAATATGTCCATTTTTCCTTCAATTGTTTTGTTTTTTGATTGAATAATTAATAGTTCACCATCTTATTAATTCTGATTTTATTTTAGATCCATTCAATCCAAGTAATTTAGCAACATTTTTAGCGGATAATGCTTTGTATTATAGATAATTGTTAGCAATGATATAGATATATACTTATTATTTTCTTTTATCCTTACTTAAAGGATTACCTAGAAAAGAAAAAAGTAAAAGAAGAAAAGGACAAATGAAAAGAAAAGGAAAGAAAGTAAAACAAACTCTAAGCCCATGTACCTACAAAATCTAAGAAAAAACAAGTCAACTCATACCAATATATATAGATACTCGAGCACGGAGGAAAAAATTTTTGAGAGAACAAAGGTTTAAAACCTAAACTAAAAAAGCACAAAAGAAGTATCACTTTCCTTTTTCTTTTTTCTTTTTTCTTTTTTTCTTTTTTGAAAAAGTTGAAAAGAAGCATGATGTAGGATAAGGCATAAGTGTTGATGGATCAAAGAAAAACAAATGTGGAATAGAGGAAGAAGAACAATAGAAGAGGGAATGAGATGGGACAAAAGTACAAAAAATAGAAAGAAAGGGAACAAAACCCGAGGAGGATGAAAAATAAAAAGTAGAAGCTAAGAAAGCAGAAGGGTGTCAGTGGTATAAGAAAGGAAAGGGTACAAAAGAAGGTAAAAAAAAGAGAGAAGGAGTTGATGAAGCACAAGTCCTCGGAGCTAGAAAAATTCAATACCATCGGTCATTCGAGTAGAGAATTATTTGGTTCCATTTTCTAATCTAAAGTGCTATAATTTTATTTTCAAATAAATTTAGGTTCAATATTTTATGTATAATTTAGATACTTTATTTAATTTGATTGTTTTTATTTTAATTAATATCATTTTTTAATTTTATTTTACCAATGATATGGGAAAACCCTATTCTTTATATTGATAGATCAATTGATTGCTTGATCAATAGATTACTATATGTGTTTTTATGCCATTTATCTAGATTTTACCTAATTAATAGGCTGATCATGCTTAATTAGCATTTAACAAGTCAAGAAAATATATAAGAGCTAATTCTCCACTTTAGGTCAAATAGCATAAATAGAAATTGAATGGGTAGTGAAAATAATTACATGATGTTTACATTAATAGAAAAGTATAAATAATTAATGAAACCTAAAGTAACAACTTTATTTAAATCATTTTACTAGAGATAACGGGATTGATAATCGACAATAGGACTACATAGCTAGAGAGACTATGCTAGTTAAATATTTTTGTTGACACATAACTAGTAATTGAAAATATTAGATAATTAATTAATTGGTCATTATAATTGGATAGTGATATATTCGGATTCCTTTTTATGGGATTGATTGTCCATTGAGAACAATGGACGTGATAAGTGTAAGGGAGTTTTGTTCATTCTTGTACTTCATTGATTTATTAAATGTTCATTTATTTATTACTAATTTATATATATATTTTTTAGTGTTTAGCATGGTTTGTGTTTGCTTGAGTCTTTTTGGTTTTTTCCGAGTCTTAAGAGCCTTAACTAGTCAAGAATGAACATATCTTTGAAACCATTCTAAAAGAACACAAAACTAAGATAAGGTGGGGATTTTTCTATGTTAATTTTAATGTAGGAAACACATATCTACGTGATTAGATGTAAATGGAGGGGAACATATATGGTCTTATAACCATCAATATGGCATGCTTATATTCATTACGACCCATGGTGAGCTTTTGAGCTATATATACCTTTGTGTCTGAGCATTTTACATAAAATAGTTTATATTTAATTAGCTTCAGTTTTTGTTATAAACCTCATATACACTAATTTGTTTTGATTAAAATATCTTGTTTTAACTCTTGTAATGGACTATAGAGATTGCTAGAACTTATTCGTGTGATAATCAAATATTTTTAATCATAACCGCCTTAATTGAGAAAGTGATAAAAAAAACCTTGTTATTTATCACCACATAGCCAAATAACCTTCTACCCCATTTTTTTTTTATGTACATGAGTTGTATATTCCTTAGTTAACCCCTTTGACCCTTTTATATTGATAGTTTTTCCATCAGCCCCAATTTTCTTAATCAAACCTAAAACACATCTCTACCCTAATTTAAAAAACTAGTAAAAATTTTGATAAGACTTACACAAGTGATTCAAAGTATTATGCAAAGAAAATGTTGAAAAGCATAAAAAAGAATAAGTTTAGGAAAGAAAAAAATTGAAAAAAATAGGATGCGAAAAGAAAAAAGACAAATACAAAAAAGAGAGAAAATTTATTTTATTTTCTTTCTTTTATTTTTAGAGAAGTGGTGATAGTGATGTGGAGTTGATTTTCATATGGATTTGACAGCTTGCGGTATTTTGGCTATAACTTTCATATATGAACTTAGATTTAGGTGATTCAAGTTTTGGTGTAAAGCTAAAAATAAGATCTACAACCTTTGTTTCTAGTGATTTTTTCTAAATTTGAGCCTATTTAGGTCAATTTTTAACCTATAATTTTAGCGGAGATGGTTTCATATTATAAAAAATTGTTAGGAATAATATGGGTATTTACTTATTATTTTATCTTATCATTATATTACAAGAATAGCTTAGAAAAAAAACAAAAGAAAAAAATAAAAGAAAAGAAAAAAGAAATTAAAACAATACTCTAAGCCCACATACCTGCAAAATCCAAGAAAAAATAAGTCAGCCCATACCATTACTATATATATATATACAAACATGGAGGAAATAAAAAAATATTGAGAGAACCAAGGATGAAAATGCCAATTGTGACAAAATTAAGAAACAAAAGGCACAAAAAGTGCCTCTCTTTTTTTGAAAAAGTAATAAAGAAGCACGACACAAGAGAGGGCATAAGTGTCGATGGACCAAAGAAAAAAAAAAGTGGAATAAAGGAAGAGGAATGGCAAAAGGAGTGAGATGGGAAAAAAGAAAAAAAAAAGAAGAGGAAAAATAGAGAGAAAGGGCATGAAGCTTGAGGAGGGAGAAAAAGAAAAAATAAAAGCCAAGAAAGGAGAAAGGTGGTAGTGGTAGGAAAAAGAAAATGGCACAAACCCGAAGAAAAGAAGAAAAAAGGAGGAGCCGATGGATCATAGGTCCTCAAAGCCAAAAAGAATCAATACCATCAGTCATCTGACTACGGTATTGTTTTATTTTGGTGTTGAATGTGAAGTACTATAATTTTATATTCAAATAGTTTTGGGTTTAATGTTTTATGTATAATGTAGATACTTTATTTAATTCGATTATTTTCATTTTAATTAAGATCATATTCTAATTTTATTTTACCAAGAGTATGGCAAATCACATTCTTTATACTAATAGATTAATTGATTACTTGATTAATAGATTACTTTATGCGTTTTTATGCTATTAATCTAGATTATACCTAATTAATAGACTAATCATCTTTAATTAGCATTTAACAAGTCGAGAAAAGAAGTAAGAGCTAGTTCTACACTTTAGGTCAAATAAAATAAATAAGAATTAAATAGGTTGTGAGAACAATTACATAATTTCTATAACAATAGGGAAGGATAAATAATTAATTGAACCTAAAATATCAACTTTATTTAAATCTTTTGACTAGAGATAACGAGATTGATAATTGGCAATATGACTATGTAACTTGAGAGAGTGCATTAATTAAATATTCCAATTGAGACATAGCTAGTAATTCAAAATACCAAATAATTTAATTGGTCATTATAATTGAATAATAATAGATTTGGATTCCTTAGTAGCTTTTATTAATTGATTTTACCTTTATTATATTTTGTTTGATTCCATTTTAGTTTAATTTAGTTGATTTAAAATTCTTAGTTCAAACTTAGTTATTTCTTTATTTGATTTCAATCCCCTAACCTGTCATTAGAATCTTTGTTTTATTATTTAGTCTATATGGGAATGATAATTCAGTACTTTTAGTATCTTGCATTACTTGTGATTGGTATACTTTTTGATAAGTATATTTGGTTAACATTAGTTTATGAAGTCTCAAAAGAATATTGCACATAAAAATGAGGTTTTAGTTGAAGAAAGTCAACGTCAATTTTTAGATGAAAATTTCATAAAATTTTCAAGTTTTGGAGGAGATGGATGATGGACCAAGAAAAAGCAAAGAATGAAATATTTAAGAAGCAAAAACTAAAATTTTATATTTTTAAATTAAAAATGAAAAATTAAAATAAATGTAAATAAAATAAATAATAAATTAGTTTTTATAAAATATTTAATAAATAGGAAAATAATTGAAAATTAAACTAATATATAGTTAATTAATGTAGTAATAAATTATAATACATTTTATTTTATATGCATGTATATATGTGAATAAAATGTAGTATCTATATATAAATAATATTATTTTAATAGAAAACTTCCTTATAATAAATTTAAAATTTTATATTTTTATAGTAAACATCAAAACGTTTTTTTTTTAATTGGAACAAACCTCAAATCTTGATTCCCTATTTGGAGCAAACTTCAAACATTTATTTATTATTTAGAGCATACCTCAAACGTTTGTTACTCAATTGGAACAAAACTTAAATGTTTATTCCTTAATTGATAATTATCTTGTTATTATATCTAAAGACCCTAATGCTATTACTTCTTAATATACCTTCAAATCTCTTAGCCCAATTTTAGGAGACTATTTTTTCTTATGCTACAACTTTTTTGCTACAACCTTTTCAAAAATTACCTAATTTATTTAATTTTTATATTAAATAGTAAAATAACGAACCATAATGACAAATGGTCAATTCATATTCTATATAGTAAACAACAAACAACAAATCACCAAAGTAGAGATGATACATTTGGATGCAAGAAGCAACTTGCACTCAAGTGCCACATCAAAAATATTATCCAAAGAGTGATGGAGTGTGTAACAAATGAGACCAAAGAAAAAAGAAAATGGATGTTAAGAAAATAAAAGGTGTTATGGCATAATTAATTTACCTTGCCAAATTTTCAACTACTCATAACTTCTCCACTCCAAAACTTTCCCTGCCTCTTCATTTTAACATCCAACTGTAAAAAATCAGCAACTGCAAAATTTGAACACAATGTCACAATCTAAAGAAAAATTACAAAAAATTTATGATTTTTCTAGTCAAGCTAATAGTCCTAGTGGAAAACAATCTAAAGAAACAAAAAGGTGAAAAACCCATTTAAGTTTTGTAGTTTAGGGTTCAATTTCAATCCTTCTATTACTTTTTTTTTCATAATCAAACATTGATATTAATAGTACAACACACAAAAACTTGATGTCACTTTTAGCATAAACAGTAAGATAAATGAGAAGCTAATGATGGATAGACTTAGAAACATATAAGCCCTATAATATGACGACCTTCAAATATTCTTCTATCATGAAATTTATTTTGTACTCATAATGTGCATGTCCCTTGTTTGTACATTCACATTCTAACAATAACAAATGATCTTAGAATTCATAATCACACTTTTATATGACATAATCACTTTATTAGTAAATAAAATTACCTGAGGAACAAAGATATTAACTTCATTAATAGGCTATATAAGTTTATAAACACCTTATTTCTAACATAATCACTTTAATAATACATATAATGACCATAAAATTGACACAATCAATTTGTTAACCAACTATATAAGTTTATAATCACCAACATATATACATAACAAGAACCACATATAATTACTTTAATAATGTATATAATCACCTCATATTTAGCCATAATCACTTTAGTAATATATTCTATAAATCTATAGTTACTTTCATAAACTAACATAATCATTATATAACCTAACATAATCACTTTGTTTGTTTATATAACCACCTTAGAAAATGCATATAGACACATTAGTAACAAGACTCTAAAAGTGTATGATCACCTTCATAATTGGCATACTCACTTAATTAGTAGACATAATCCATTTTTTATTTGTTTCATTCCTCTAGGATGATAAGATCCAATTAGAAAAGTTATCTTTCGAATATGGTGAACACTACTTTTCCTTCAAACTATAAAGCCTATTAAGTCATGCATTTTTATGACATGGATAATTTTTTTAAATCTTGTAAAAATAAAAATGAACACATAATCAACTATAATGCATACATAATCACCAAAAAGGTTAATATAATCACTTAATAGGAATAAATAATCACCAGACAAGATATTAAGCTATTTACAATATAATTTAAGCATAATAACCTCCAATCCATAAATAATCAACAAAAAACTCAATGTAATCACCTTATATGAACGCATAATCACTAGAAAAGATTCTCACTTGTTTACAACACACTATAAAAATAAGCATCTTGAGTATTGATATAATCACCAAACAAATCAATATAATTATCTTGTATGAGTATCTAATCACCAGATAAGATACTCAATTATTTACAATGTATTTTAAAAATAATCACCTCTAGAGATTAGATGATAACCAAATAAGTTAATACACCACCCCATAAAATGTTTTTGATAACTATTTTTAAATAGATTTAATAACTATTACCAACCGTTATTGAATCATGTATTATAAAAACTTTAATAACGGTTCTAAAATTGTAAAAAAAATTGCCAAATTTAGTCGAAATGCACTTATTTAATAACTATTATCAACTAAAACTGTTATTAAAAAATGATATTTTGTCAAAGGTCATTTAATATAACGATTATTAAAATGTGTGGTTTTGTCAATGGTTATTTAATATAACTATTATATAAATGGTGCTTTTGTCAATAGTTATTCATTATAGTTGTCACTGTATGTTGTTTTAATAATGGTTTTTACAAAAACATTATTAAATCATACTTTATATATATATATATATTATGCAGGTTTGTTCTAGCTCACATGCACAGATGTATACTCGAATATTTACCAAATCTACAATAAGTAAAACACTACCAATAACTTTGGAAATATGGAAATTAATAGGCATGCCACAAGTTGGTAGCTCTACACTCCAAACTCAAAGTTCTTGGATCTACAACTCCCAACTCAAAGTTGGCAGTTATACTATATATCAATAGTGACATCCACACTTACATGCATATATGCAAGTGCATCTCAGTCTTGCATATATATATATAAGAACATTAGATAAAATAGATACAAACCTAAAATGCAAGTATATAGATCTCTAATAGTGAGTATGTGAGCACACAAACTTGGCCCATTCATGTCAAACTTCATCAATTTCATTATTAGCATATTTTTTGCATCGTTCATACTCATGGTTGAAAAACTACAAATTGATACGATTCAATCATTTCTTTAATAATAAATATGTCATAACTTAAATATTTAAAAAATATGGAAAAAGAAACATACATAGCTTGGTCTATGATCACATATTTGTTCTTGAGTTTGAGATCCATTGATCTACAAACATAGTATCCATAATTATTATCGTTTTGCTGTCATAGACACTGTAGAATTAATTAGTTAACTTGTTATTCTATTAGATAGTAATTATAATTGAAATAAAAATACAAAATATCAATATATATTATTTCTATTACAAGCACATACTCAATATTCTTTAGGTTTGGAACAACATTTCCTCCTCTCTTCACATATGTCGTCTATAGTGCCCTATATAATAACTAAAGTTGATACACAATATTGTAACTTTATATACCTAAAAATTATATAAGAGGATATATGCATTAATAAAGTAATGTGATTATATACTAACATGTCAATTAAATGTTTCTCTTCAGATCGAATGACAACAAAGGGAACGGAATAATTTTGGAGGGAATCAAACACATATACTTTGTTTTGATCAGGATAGATGATGTACAAAACCCAATGATCACTTGCAATATGAGGTATAAGGTAAAGCTTGGTGTTGTATCCCTCGCTTAAGATATGATCCGCTACATAGTTTATGTGTGTACTCTCACTTATTGTAGTACGGTCAGATATGTAATATGAACACACAAATACAATAGAGGACAATATCCCTTTTGCCGCAACCTGGCTAGTAGCCAACCTATGGATGACAATAATAAAGCATATTTATTATTAACTGATGGCTCATATATATATATAAAGGTCATAAAATTATACAAATCAACGAAAAGTGTTAAAATATATTATTTGACCATGATCATTGTCTACATCCATTTATGCTTATAAATTTAGCTGATAACCTCCGCTATACCATATAAATGGCATCATCCCTCCCAACATACTTGACAGAACAATAAAGTATAATTAGATAACTACCAAGTTAGTTTTGGGTGTAGAAATACAACATTGCCAAAGCTGGTGGTGGTCGGTAGGGTTCTTGTATTTGTTGATTCTCTTCTAAAGATGGAATCTTTTGTGGGGATACCAATCTATCTCTCTTTCCTTTCTCGGTGCCCTATTTTGTTTTTCTCCTTCCATTAGTAATTCAATTTCCTTTTATCTTAGGAGCCTTCTTATTTTTCAATCCCTTAATTCATAGTATTAAAAAAATGTAATTTATATACATACATACATACATACATACATATATATATATATATATATATATATATATATATATATAACGTATAAATAATGTGTGTAATGTGTTTGGTTTAACATGGATAGAGAATATCATTACCTTTTCAATTGTAAGACGTATCCTATCTATGGGCCAAGGTGCGGAGCTTCTAACACTATAGTTGCCTCTTTGCTTTCTTTATAACAAGGCAATGGTGCATCTTCAATAATTGGAATGTCAATACATACAGGCCTACAATTTGGGGCCAAGATAGACCCATGGACCATCAATGTTTTGGTACCTTGGGTGATGTGTACCCTTCCTTTTGCCAAAAGAATTGAGGGGTCATTATCTAACAAGTCACATTTATGCAAACCTTACAATAAAAGTTCCTTACTTTTAATTATTGAGTTGAAACTTGATACACTTTATATATATCAATTCATAGTTTTATATGCTTACCTCAGGAAGAGATGAAAAATGTATATCAGCTTTACAACTGTCTCTAACACTATTTACATTGGGTATGTGAAGCGAATCATGTGCATCTGAATTAGATAACTTATACCCTTAAGATTTGATGGATGCCAACTCTTTCTCTATGTGGTCATCCATTCAAATGCCATGTTTAATTTTTGGGTTGGGAGAACCACTTGGTCATGGGTGTTCCGAGGTCCACGGGATCGACTACAAACACTTGTTCTTATAACCCCTAAGCCAAGACCCCTATGTCTTCCTAAATGTTCTTCGATTCCCATTACTTGTGATATGATACTATATTGATCTAAACCCTCTACAACATCTGATGTTTCAAGTTCATCATGTAATGTATGCAATTTAGAATATATATAAATAAACATAATATCATGATATGTTTGCTCTAAGAAAAATAACTGTAGTTAGGAATAACTTTAAACTTATAATTCTTTTAGCAGCATTTGTGCATCTTCATTAAAATATCCTTCTTTTGTTGCTCTATCCTTCTTCCGTAACGTACCAATATTAATAGATGAGGTACATGGATCTTTGTCCTAGATTAGGAGCTATAATTCCAAAATACATAATTATATTAGCAATATTATTATAACACTCTCAATATTATAATATGAACACATTAATTAAAAGATCATACCAACTCTTCTTCTAGGCATACATAGCCCTTTTGAGCCATATTATGACGATAAATATCCCCCTCCACAATTTCTTTTTTCACTTTTCTCCTTTATTACAAGGTAAATATGTATTAACAGTAATTTAAATATCAATTAAAAATTATTAATCAAAAAGCTTAATTATTAGTCAACAAATACCTTAAACTCCTCTAAAAGATGATATACAATAAACTGGCCCCAACTATCTTGATTAATAAAACCATAACCCTTGGGGGGGGGACTCCATGCATAAAGCATCATCCCTCTTTCTATATTTTTTTTATTTGCCAAGTATTCCATACATGTTATTATACGTTCACCGTTATGTCTAAGAAGCTACTTCTTCCTCACCACTAGGATGATGAATACTCTATACAAAATAAGACATAAATATATATATCAATGTTATTGTATTAAAATTAATAACATGTAACATCCAAAAATATGAAAAACAAAACATATTATATACTATTACTTCTTACCAAATGTGTTCCTTGTGTCCTTTTAGAACCTGCTTCCAATTGTAGGAGGAGATAGGAACACAATTAAGAGTGACTAGTGAAATGTATATGAGAAACATGTCATCATACTTGTCAATAGAAATATTATGTGTATTCCAACTCAATGGTACGTGTTCTCTATTTCTCATGTTTGTGGTGATTCTCATCACAGCAGGTCCTCTCTTTCCTTCTTCATTGCTAGAATCCCTATTAACAATTTGCTTCATCATACCTCTATAGAATTTGAATATATAAATTAGTATAATATATGCTATGAATAAATATATACAAAATAAAGTGTCATGCAAACATTTTATATTTAGTAATGATAAGAAAAATACAATAATTTGATGTAGTAATGATTTGAAAAACACAATAATCTGATGTTTAAATAACAAGGACCCTCTAAACTATGTTACAATGTTATTACCCTCATTGCCTTATTTTCTTTCTTTGTTTCTTCCCTCATTTTGCATTACTTTCATGATCTAACATATATATTACTTCACAATGATCATCGCTTACATATAAGATTGTAAATGAGCTAAGCCAGTTTAGTATTTGGCTCATTAAATGTTTAGTTTAACCCATTTATTTAGTTAAATGAGCCAAGCCTAAGCTCTAAAAAGTGATGCTTGATTTATTTTTTGGCTTTGGCTCATTAAAAGCTTAGCTTAGCTCGTTTATTTAGTTAAATGAGCTGAGCTCGAGCCTTTTTTAGGCTCGTTTAGTTAAATAAGTTAAGTCTGAGCCCAAGGTTATTCGGCTTAACTCAGCTCATTTACAGCCCTACTTATATAGATTTCCTCCTCAACAATTTCATTGTTATCATTATTCAATGATTGAGTTCCCTATACTACTTCGGCACACTCTTTCTCTCAATTGGCTTCATTTTTATCATCACATTCATTGATGATTCTTTTTTTCATGGCTAAAACCACAAACCGTCTTTTAATAGCAGGATCAATGACAAAAAAAAACTTGTGTTGCTTATGATGTCAAAATGAATGGATCTTATTTATGCCCTATCCTATTGAGAACTTCTAATGTGAACCCATCTTTATATCTAACCCTATGACTATTATCAACCCATCTACACCCGAAAATGGGTACTTTAAACATAGTGTAATCTAGCTCCCAAATTAGTTCGATCACACCATAATAATTCATATTTGCATATATTGGATTCTTGCCCTTCGCACTAGAAATATGCATTGCCTTAGCCATTAAATTCACTCTACTGCTCTATATTGTACTCCTCTCATCTTGTTGTTTGATATAAAAAGTATATCACGTGATAGTATATCTGGCATATGAGAAAACTTCATATCGAGGCATTTGGGACAACTAATATATGGTCTCAGATATAGATGTTGAGGAATTTTCTATGAGGGAAATGATGCAATCTCTTATCCAATGTATGAAGCAAATATTATGTTTATCAACTATCCATTTCTCATTCTTTGATTGATTTTCAATCCTAACACATATGTTCTTAACATATGGCTAAACATCATCACTATTATGTAATACATAGAGATGTGATTTATGGAGCATGTCAAGGTCTACTTGTCCAAGTTGTTTGCCCCCAATACAATGTCCTTCAAATTTTTTTACATGCTGAGACTTAGGAATACCAATATCTTCTACATTGGACAAGTAATTTGTGAAAAGTTCAATTCTCTTCTACTAGGTAACTCTCAACAATGCATCATTTTGACTAATATCGATTCTTCACGTAACTATTTATCAACTTCATAAATCATTCAAAAGGATACACCTAGAACCTATGAACATGTGCTAACATGTTACTTCAAAAACCAAGTGAACAGTTAGATGCACCATAATGTCAAAGAATGAGGGAGGAAAATACATTTCAAGATGGCATAAAGTCGTCACAATACCTCTTTGCAAGACATCTAAACTATTAGGGTATATGACTTTGGAGCATAATGTGTTGAAGAACTAGCAAAACCTAGTGATAGAAATTCGAACACACTTCGGCAAAATTCCACATATGGCCATTAACATCAAATGCTGCATCAAAATATGACAATCAAAAGAATTTATGTTAATTAGTTTAAACTCTTTCATTGATACTAGCCTTCTGACATTTGAAGAATATCCTTATGGAATCTTGACACTAATAAAGAATTCAAAAAATGCAATGTTCTCATTTCTATAGAGAGTGTGGCAAGTCGGTGATAAATAAGTTCTTCTTCCATTGTCTCGTGGTGCTAGTTCATGCCTAATGCCTATTTCCTCCATATCCAAATGAGAATTGATGTAATATTTAATCTTTCATGAAATATTAAGTAATGTTCCAAAAAGGCTATTACAAATATTTTTCTCAATATGCATCACATCGAGGGCATGCCTCACTCATAGATATTCCCAATATGGAAGGTTGAAGAATATAGACATCTTCTTCCACTTAATTGATGGGGGATTATCTTTATTCTTCTTCCCAAACTGTACCTTCAAATGTTTCATCTTCATATACACTCGTCTGTCCGTCAACCGGATTGGTGCATGCCCTTCTTTTGGAAAGCCATTAAAAGCATTCCTTTGTCTATGATAATGATGTTCTATGATACCTAAATAAATGAAGTATTATCCTCACGTATTAGGCATGTATAATGACCTTTCATACTATAACCTAACAAGTTACTATATGCCCGAAAATCGCTTATAGTACAAAATAACATTGCTTTCAAAGTGAAATTGTCCTCACCATAATCATCAAATACTTCAACACCTGTGTCTTATAAGAACTTCAAATCATTAGTCGGCAGCTCCAAATAAACATCAATATCATTCCCTAGTAGGTTTGGCCCTAAAATGAATAAAGACAACATTATATACTTGTGTATCATGTAGAGCCATGCCAGTAGATTGTGTATAACCAAAATCATCGGCCAAATATTGTATGTGCCTTGATTGTGTGGATTCATACCATTCGTAGAAAGTATAAGATGCAAGTTTCTTTGTTCTTCGCCAAATTTAGGAAACAAACCATCAATCATCATCCATTGTGAAGGTCCGATGGATATCTCAGAAGCTCGTCATCTATCTTCTTATCAGCATGCCATCTTAAGTTCTTCACATCTTGGACATCAATAAACATTCGCCTAAATCTTGGTTTTATAGGAACACACCATAACACCTTTAACATCACCTTATTCTTCTTGTATCATGGTGCTTCACATTCTTGAGTAGGACAATAATCTAAACATGCATATTCATTGCAAAATAATATACAATCATTAGGGTATGAATGTATTTTCTCATAACTCATACCCATAAATGAAATGATCCTCTTCACTTCATAGGTATGATTAGGTATAACATTATCATTAAGAAGTATTTCTTTCAAAAATATCAATAATTCTATGAAACTCCTATTACTTCATCTATTACATGTCTTTAAGTTGAACAATCTTAAAGTAGCAGATAATCTAGTAAAATTCTTATAATCACCATATATGGGTTTTCTTAGTCACTCAATGATTGATCAAACATTTTTAGAAAATTCCGAACATTTTCCTCAAGTTTTTGAGTCATATCCTCTAAAGAATCACCCTTATTATTGCAAATGATCCACTACTATCCCTTCTACATTCCTCATTATCATATTCAGACTTTATCTTACTATATCATATCCAAATGGTGTAACTTATATCAATTTCATAGATAAACAAATGATCTCTCAAATCATTAGTATTGATACATTGAATATAAGCATATTTCAAACAAGGATAGACTATTCTACTAGTGTCACGAGCATGTTCTACTGTAAACTTAATGAAAAATTCAACTCCTTTATTATATTCTCTAGACAAACAATTTGCAGTTATCCATTTCTAATCCATAATTTTACAATCTATATGTATCCCATGAAAAATATTATTACAAATTAGTTCACTTCTACAAACTAATTCACATATTACTCATGCTTAGAAAGAATTCAAATTTGTATAATGTATCATGGTATTTTGAAGCTATTTATATAAACAATTCCAACACATTTCCATATCCCTTAACAATTCATAAATCAACCATGGTTAGAAAGAATTCATATTTCTATAATGTATCATGTTATTCTATTGCTATATATACAAACTATTCCAACAAGGGAATAAAAATATACCAATATACAAATCATTCTTACTTAGAAAGAGTTTATATATATATACATATCATACATTTATGAAAGGGTTGAAATTCAAAAGTAAATATATATTATGCGTTTAAAAAAAGAGCCAAAAATTAAGAAAAAAAAACTAAGGCAATAGCATCAATATATGCATCAAAAGGTTTCTACAACCCAAATACCTAAGTAAGAACACCCCCTAACTATCCTATAAAATCCGTTGGTAGCCTTGCCTAGGCCGACTAGAACCTGTCAGAGTTCACTCATCTTAATATGTCATATGCTTGTTGACATCATCAATAGAGAGTTCACTGATAGACACTCTAGGATAACTAGGGTGGATACTTAGGGGTAAGTTATGACAAAACCTCCACTCATCATCCATAACCATTAGCTCTCTAGTAATCCGATCATAATCCCTCACAAACACCTCATCCTCAACAACTCTCGAGTGTGGTGCATCGGTATGGTTGACAAACAAATATAAATAAGTAGTCAATACCCCTGACCATGGATCAATTTGAGGTAATGCCAACAACAAATGATATGATCTAAAGTGGAGCTGATCAAAGTATGACCCACTCACGAACAAGTGATGAAGCTCCTTGTATAACTATATCACATGACTCCAAAGATTTGAATCGAGTGTCATGCAAAAATATGCTAGAAGTATGTACATAATAGTCAATTGCGCTATCTCACTAGTTTGTTACCTATAAAAGAGAATAACCCCTATATCATGTTACTAAGATAGTTACTTAACTTTTTATATTATAAAATATACAAAAACCCTTTGCAAATTTTAATGCGCTATCATCAAATCATGTGCATTGCACTACCAAAACTATTTTTTTAATTAATATCAAAGGCATCAATATTGTCATGAATGCATAAACATATAAAGAGATAAACACAATGTGCAACCAAAACCCATAACAATACAGCAACAAACAACAACAAATTCGAACAACAACAACAAATATATATCATACAAACAACACTGCACATACTATCTACTAAATAACATACATGCATATATAATACAAGATAAAGAAAAATATTACCTATAGCTAAGTGAAGGGTTCTCAGGACAGAGAGCTCGGCTGCAAGGATGCATGATTGTTGTGGTTGTAGGAATCACGAATGGTGGGAAAGGGATGTGAGAGAAAGGATAGACAAATGAGACACGCAACTTAGGCAAGAAAAAGATAGAAAAATGATGATGACAATGAGAGGGGAAGGAAAATAGTTGTCGATGAGTAAGAGGAAGGCATGACAGCTGTAGACTGGCGGAATGAGGACAAATATCAGGCAAACACAAAGAGGAGGACTGAGAGTAAGAGAGATTTGAACTTTTTGTAATAGATGTAAATGAGTAAGAAGGAAATGAGGGGTGTTTAATGCGCTAGTTTTGATATAACCGTTATCAAAACTGGTTATTAATAACGGTTTCTAAAATAACCGTTATTAAAACTTGACGGTATTTTAGTTTTGGCAATGATTAATTTAAAATTATTATCAAGACAAACACTATTTTAATTTTAATAATGATTAATGTATGGAACTATTATTAAAACTTATTCCACATTCCCACCGCCAAAATTTCACATTTTTATCAACGGTTTCAATCAAACCATCATTTATGTGTCATTATTAATTGTCGATTTCATAGTAGTAATATAAACACCTAATAGAAGTGCATAGTCACCAAATATAATACTTAATTATCATATTATACACATAGAATACTCAATTGTCATATTATACATATACCTTTCCCAATAAAATTGAATAAAATTGAAACCTAGCTTCACTCTTGTAGTACTTTATGATGTAGTTGAAGATATTAACAAAACCATCATTACACCTCAGAAAATTTATATGCTCAATTGAGTTTTCACCTATGTGCCAAACACATAACCAATGCCTAGACTTAATAATAACCTCGCTTATTGCAATAACCATAGCAACACATTGATCAATCATTATCATCCTCAGTTGACTCTCATATATCTCAAGAAGGATCTGAATAGTAGAACAAATGATTTATTTCTTTGTCAAACAAAAAACCACACCTAAACATAATATTCTTACAATGATGGTTATTCATACAAATGGACCATATATCATGTCATAATTATTAGTTCTAAATGTAGTATCATAAACCAACAAATCACCAAATAACTCATGTCATAGTTAATAGTTCTAAATGTAGTATCATAAACCAACAAATCACCAAATAACTCATTCTTCCTTTATTCTAGCATCCCTAAAAAAACCTATAAAGGCATCCAACATCGTCCACTTCAAAATAAAAGCAAAATTATGCTTCACTTATTTATCTTATCTTAAGAATCTTGACTAACGTATTTGAATAAAATCCTTCAAATTTCCTTGTGGTATGTTTAGTTTGGGGTAAATAAGGGTTAACAGAGATGAATCAATTGATTCACCCCTGTTTAGGGACATATTTTGTGACCCTCAAATAGGTGAATAAGGGTTAAAGTTTTACCTCTGTTCACCCCAGTCAACATTATTTTTGTTAAACTCCAATTTCGATTGTAACATAGGTGAAGGTGAAAACATAAGCAAATTCACCCCATTTAACCTCAATCTAAATTAAAATTTTAAAACATTTATCCTAATTCAATCAAATTGGGTTAATATTATCCACACAATATTTTAAAACATTTACCTCGATTCACCTTCATTCCCTTCACATAGGTTAATTTTTAATATTTACCATTATTCTGATTCACCCCAATCCAAATGAACTATTAATGTAGAGTTACATAACTCATCCTATACAACATACAGAGAACTACTTAGCTCTTTACTCAATACCCTTACAAAATTAGCAATAGGTATAACACTTCCCTTCATATTTTCTATAAAATCTAATTGTTTAGACATAACCTTCCTATACATAAAAAGTGTGATTGTGTTTCATCACATGATGTGTCACTGTCCGAACACCTTTTGAACTAATACCAAATTGGACCATTGCTTTATATCTAGTACACATATCCCTCTTAGTATAATCCATTCCTTCTTTTGATTTACACATTTTCTTTCCAGCTTTGAAACAAACATTGTTTCATAGATATACCTCCATTACCCTTAGACATTTGTTTATGTTTCCTTACACCAAGACCCTTCTAAAAAGCATAGTCATTATACAAATTATAAGCATAAGATATAGAATTAACAATTAATCCAATCATTTCTAAAATTTCAACCTCTTTGACACAAATTTCAAAAAACTAACAAAGGAAAACAAAGGATATTATATTGTCACCAAAAAGTGCAGAATAATCCCTAGAAAAGCATATATAATTACTAAAGTATGTATCGTAATAAGAATAAAAGGTCTTCTCCAAATAATTAGAGCACAGAATTTGACACAAATATGATATAATTAGCAAAAACATAGGACATATTCAAACTGTATACAAATTTATAAAATATCTTCTACAAATAACAAAATGTACAACATAATCACTAAAAATATGATATAATTAGCAAAAACATAGGACATATTCAAACTGTATACAAATTTATAAAATATCTTCTACAAATAACAAAATGTACAACATAATCACTAAAATACTTGACACAACCACTAATATATGAGGCATAGTCATAATATAAACTCTCCTACAAATAATCATTATTGCAAAAGACAAAAATAATAGCAAACTATGACATACCACACCAAAGTATATCACATAATTGAAAAAATTATTCAAATAATCACTAAAATTTACACCAGAATCATAACAATATATCTTATGCAAATAATAAAAAAAATCACTCATCAATATAAATTTACCTTCAACCATTAACAATGAGAATTGAAACAATAAAAATAGGACTAAAGAAAAAAGAGAATAGTTTCACAAATCACCATCGTCGATCACAATATGATGTTCTTCAATGACATTAGAACAACTAGGTTCTACCATGTCCATCAAAGTCCTTCTTTCTATCATAGATTTTGAATTACTTCCTCCCTATAATGACCATTAAATCACAACTTATTGTATTTTTGACAATCTTTAATCTGTTTCCTTCATAAATCTTAAATGAAATATCGTTTGAATACATCATTGAAGTGATTGTTTCCTTTGCATTGAAAAACTAATAAATTCATAGGGTATCATGCAAAGATGAAGAATAATAACAACTAAGGACGGACTTGAATTTGAGAGTGACCGAAAATCAAAACAATAAGTGAGAGATGAAGACGAATGAGGATGAGCGCAAATTAATGAAGGAATAAAAGTATGATTTAGCTGACTCACTCTCCAAAATAACATATTATCCAATTAGTAATTATTGCGTGACATATTAGTCTGAGTGCATCCTACTAGATGTACTCGGGCGTATAATGGGAATTGCATCGAATTGTAGTAGGTTTTTTGATGTGTTCTTATTATGATTTTCATAAGGAAAATGTAGGTATCATTTAATAAATTAGTATATTATCAAAAGTGATATATCCAGACATTTTTATGTATATATTTTAATATTAATCAATTAATTTAAAGTTACTTCATAGAAAATTGTGGTTAAAATTAATAACAATTTTAAAATTTTAGAGAAAATAATATGAAGATAATATATAAATAATTTGCTTAACAAAGAAGTTTGTAATATTGCTCTCATGCTAGGTTGGACTTATAGTATGTTCTCGTTGGATTTAAATGGGGTTATTTTTTATTTATTTATTTACAATGTCTGACAATAATTTTTTAAATTTTAATTTAAGTTAGATTAATTTAAAAATTATGTTTTTTACATCTAAAATATTACCAGTAATTAAAATAAGTTAAAGTTAAATTATTCATAAAACTTAATTATTTACTCATTTCCTCTCCAAACATGTTATGATCTACTCATCTAGCTTCACTTAATAAATAACTAAGAAAGAATTTTAAAACTTAACTTATAAATTCGTCCGAGGCAAGAAGGGAAGAAGGGAAGAAGGTCTTCTTGCAACGACGGCGATGCACCTGCACTGTGACTGAACTTGAAATTGCAGAGGCATAAAGATGGGAAGCGGAAGAGCGATCTCATCTAGGGTTCTATTAAATCGAATCATAACGTCAAGCATTGCCTATAACAACCGTCAAAATCACGCACTATTTTTCAGCTCCTCCTATTCTCCTCCCTCCTCTACCTCCCCAGAAGCTTCTTCTCCTCATCCTCGTACTGACAGCGTTCCGGTGACCGATAATCGCCCTCAGGTACTTTCCGAATCAAAAATGTCTCGGATTTTTCAGTCACTGGATATGCTGAAGTTCTGATTGCGCAATTCATTTTTCATTTTGGAACGCAACTTGTCTTGCTAATGGCGTCGTTGACTAGCTGGACTGCTGTGTTTTGTTCAGAATATGAATTGTTATTTTCTTTGTGAAAATAAAACAATTGCTATCTATGTAGTTGTAATTCAGATTAACGTTCTAGTGTTTATCTGAAATTTGTTGAATTTCAGAAGAGGTGAGCTCGGGAGTAGGGCTGCAAAGAGTCAAGGCTTCATTTTTGCTGGGTCTTGCGAACCTGTATGCTCACTTCTTTTAATCAAAATAAATGAGTTGAGGTCGATTGAGCGGCCATCGAGCTCGAGCCTATCTCAAGTCCGCTTTATTGAAATTATCGCGGTTGTATTTCATATAGAGATTTGATATATCATCTTATATTTGAACCTCAACTCTACTTCCCAAGTAAAATGATTCTATTCAACAAACTTACCACCTTGCCTGAATATGAACTTGACTCTTTTTAGAAAGAGGTAAAATACTAGGAAAAAATGAGACTAAAATGTGACGAGAACCATGTTCAGCAATACATATATGAACTGTTCATTGACAAGTAGACTCGTGAACATATAAATGACCTGGCTCATAAATGAATGAATTAATCCCTGCCTTGACACGTTTTGTAAATGAGCTGATTTAGTATCTTGAGATCTCTGATGCACGGAAACGGCACTTCGGTGCTGTTCCCGTCCCGGAAACATTTTCATCTTCCGAAAACTTTTCGGTTTTAAAATTTATATTAAAATTATTTAATTAATTATTTTATTAAAAAAAATTATTAATGATTAAAATCAACTAATATAGGTAATAATCTTAGATTTTTTTTTATTTTTCTCTTTTAATTTTAGTAGATTTGGTCTCTTTTTTTAAAAAAAATTATATAATGTGTATATTTATATAATTTTTTTTTGTGTTTCCTGTCGTCCCCGTTTCCTAAATTATTAAGAAATGACGTTTTTGCGTTTTTCTCCGTCCCCGTCCCCGTCCCTGTCCCTGTACAATGCTGCTTGAGATAGCTTGAAAAAGTTTGTTTTGACTACCTGTTTAATGGGTTTACCTTAGTTTGGCTTTTTATCAAATGAGTCGATGTAATACCCCAATATATCTGTTAAATGATTCAGGTGGTTTGAAAATGATTGCTATGATTACTTATAATATGGATCTTCTTTCTTTTTGGAAATTTATTATTGAAAAAGTCATAAGCACACTTGGTTGTAAGGAGTCCAAGAACTGATGACCTCTTAAGAAGTATCTCTGGATATATGTTAGTGTCAATTAAGCACGATGGAAATACTTGTGTTGACTTGTAGGTCAATCAGAAATTAAGAAAGCGCTTTCTTGTAACTACTTGCAGTTGGTGTCTAGATCAGGGTGTTATATCCGAGCTTGAGCTGAGTTTATTAAATTAGCCTATTTATTAAATGAGCTGAGTTGTTTGAGCCATTTTTGAGTTTGCGCTGTTTGCTTGCTGTTCTAAATGAGAGTTTATGAAAGCAGGCTGCGTGTTTCTTAGACCTTGAACTGTTTAAATTATGAATATATGCATATATATATATATGTGTGTGTGTGTTTTAGCACTTCATTTCATAAGTTGCTTGTATTTGTGAATTGCAGGATCATGGCAACAAAATTCCTTTAAGGAATGATGTTCAACAACATTTTGATATTGCTATTGTTGGAGGCGGCATGGTTGGCATGGCTCTTGCATGTTCTTTAGGTTAGTGATACTCTAGTGCTAAATTTCAGGATACAGCTATTCCTTCTGGTTATTTTCTCTCTTTTCCAATCCTTGATTTTAGTTTTTCCTATGCTGGCCTTGAGTATTTCATGACCAATGTTTTTACATTTCTATGTGTTTGCAGCTAGCAATCCATTGACCAAAAAGTTGAGTGTTGCTATCATTGATAGCAGCCCTGCTTTGACTGGCGGCATCCATATCAACAAAGATAAACCCCCTGAAGCGAGGGTTAGTACAATTACTCCTGCAAGTATCTCTCTTCTCAAAGGTACACTACACTATATACTCATTTTCACCAACAATCGGTGTATATATTTGTCTTCATTCACAGACATGATCCAAAGAATTATTATTCTACTTGCTGATTATAAGACATTCTGTCCAGATGTTGGTGCCTGGAAGTATCTTGAACAGTGCCGCCATGCATATTTCAATAAGATGCAGGTCGTGTGTGTATCTTTTTCCTTCTCAATTTCCATTTCTTTACATTTTTCATTTCTTTTTATTTTTTTGCATTTCATGTATGAGTTTGGATTGGCCTTCCAATCAACTGTGTTTTATGTTGGACTCCTTGAGAGGTAAATGGACACCAGGGTTGCTTATCTATGATTACAAAGGTCCTGTTTGGTATATTTAGCTTATCTAAATGAAATCAGGCACATTGCTTTAGTTTCAAGATGGAAGAGCAGCATCAGGTCTTCATGTGGCTGTGTGTATGAAGCTTAAGATATGAATGCATAAAATTATGAACTTTCCTCCCTTAAGCTTCTATTTTTTCCTCAGTAATGGGATTCTATCTCAATCATGATTTCTTGTATCAATATTTTTTTGATCTATGTGTGGTTACTTGCTCTGCCTACTTCCTGCCTGTCTCCTCTTCCCACTGAATTGCTATGATTTTCTGACAACTATGAGAGTTGTTTGTAGGTTTGGGACTATACTGGATTAGGATATACAAGGTACAATGGGAAAGATGTTAACAAAGAATTTCTAGGGTGAGTCAATGCATAAATATCTGGCGTCATTCTTTGGTAGTTATCTGATCATGCTTCTGCTCAGTTCTTATGTTTTCCTTTCGGTTTGTACATTTAGTTGTGTTGCTGAGAACAAGGTGATTCATCATTCATTATTGTCATGCATGCAGGTACGTTTGTTTATACTAAAACAATCAGTGCATTTTTTACATTTCTTTTCGTAGTTGGTACTCCTAAGTTTTCCATGGCTCAGGTTGAATTTTTAATTGTTTTCCCAAACAAAACCAGAAATGCTACAAACTTTGGCCATTTCAAAGAACATTATTTTGCTTGTATGGTTTGGCTTCACTTATGTTCGATTCTGCCATCAGCTCCTGTCAGTCATTTGATATTTTTCAATCCCACACTTGAGTTGGTCAAGAGCTTAGAAGATAGAATATAAATTTGGAAAAGGAAAGGAAGAAAGTTTCAGGAGATGTTAGCCACAGCAAATCAGAGAAGCAAGATGATTATAAATCGACTCAGAGAAAATTGTGGAAGAGAAAATAGGTATTATATATTGAACCGAACTGAAAGGAATGATAGAGCCAGGAATTCGAGGACCTGGAAGCCTCCGCTCACAATCGTCTTCCTATTCGATATCCCCCCCTTCTCCTATCTCTCCTATAAATACCAGAAAATAGACAAGGGAAAAAATAACTAACTCTTGAATCAGCCTATGACTCAGCATATACTGTCGAAAATCCCCCCCCACCCGAATTCTGTTATTCCCCCCTGACACAAATAATCCTTTGCTGTTACCCTCGTTCCTAGCTTAGATACTCCCCTGATTTCCCTTTTTGCTCCTTCTAACTTATGTGAATTTTATAAGAGGCCTATCAATACCCCCCGCCTGGTCTTTCACTTTGTCCTCAAGGTGAAAAGAAGGAAACTATAAATTAATCGTGTTGAATTCTTCCCAGGAAGCCTCTAATTCTGGCAACCCTTTCCACCTGATTAACACCTCCAGTACTCCTTTAGCATTGTAGCGTAGACCTGCTATTGCTTTTGGCTCCACCTTCCACTCAAACTCTTCAGTGAGTGCTGCTGGAAAAGGGTGAGCATGGTTGCCAGCCCCAATTGCCGGTTTGAGCATGGATATATGGAATACTGGGTGCACCGGGGTTGATTTTGGTAGTGCTAACTTGTACGCCACCTCACCCACACATGCCACGACCTGATAAGGACCAAAATAACGTGGCGTCAACTTTTCATTTAATCTCATAGCCAAGGATTGCTGTCTATAGGGTTTAAGCTTGACATACACCCATGATCCAACCTCCAAGACCAGCTCACGCCTTTTGCGATCAGCTGTGGATTTCATCTGTTGTTGTGCTCTTGTCAGGTGCAGTTTCAACTCTTTTAGAACTGCATCTCTCTACTGTAGCACCTCATCAATGGCAACCATAGGTGTGAGTCCTTGCGTATAGCGCAGTAAGGGAGGTGGATCTCTGTTGTACAATGCCTTGAATGGGGTTGTTTTTGTAGTTGTATGGTACGGCGTGTTGTACCAATACTCGGCCCATGGTAACCATGTCACCCACTGCTTTGGTTTGTCCCCCACAAAGCATTGCAAATAAGTCTCTATACTCTGGTTGACCACCTCCGTCTGACCATCAGTTTGCGGGTGATAAGCTGAGCTATGCTTCAATGTTGTTCCTTGCAGCTTGAACAACTCCCTCCAGAAAAGACTGGTGAACACCTTGTCCTGGTCGGATACTATAGTCTGTGGCATGCCATGCAATCGAACCACTTCATTCACAAACAGGCTACCTACATCAACCGCTGTAAACGGATGTCTCAGAGGAAGAAAATGGGCATATTTGGTCAATCTGTCTACCACCGCCAATATGCAACTGACCCCATTTATCTTTGGCAGCCCTTCGATGAAATCCAGTGAAATTTCCTCCCACACCTGCTCCGGAATTGGTAGGGGCTGGAGTAATCCGGCTGGTGCAACTGTTTGATTTTTATTCTACTGACAAATCGAACATTCCGACACGAACTACTGGATCCTCTTCCTCATTCCCCTCCAATACACCTCCCTCGCTAGCCGGTGATAAGTTCCCTAGTTCTCTAGAATAGACTGGGAATTCTCGGTCAATACCAACCTGCCCTTGTAGAAAAGATGCCCCTGCCTCATGTTAAAATCTTTCACATCCCTTACTCCCCGCTCCAAGTCTCTTTTGACAACCCCCAGCACCGGGTCTGCCTCAATTTCTCCTCTCATGTCCTCCCAATTGGAAACCCATGAGACCGAGATGGCTGCCAAAAGAGACTGCTCATCCCGTCTAGACAATGCATCTGCCGCCTTATTCTCAGGTCCCAGTTTATATTCAATATCGAAGTGGTAGTTTGCCAACTTTGCCACCCATTTTTGATGTCCCTTTGGCACTATCTGCTACTCCAACAAGAACTTCAAACTTTTCTGGTCTGTTCGTACGGTGAATTGTTGCCCAAGAAGGTAATGTCGCCATTTTTGGATTGCCAGAACCATTGTCATCAATTCTCTCTCATACACTGACTTTGACCGCGCCCTAGGGCCCAAGGCTTGACTGAAAAAAGCAATAGTTCGCTGATTTTGCATTAGGACAGTGCCTATGCTAAATTCCGAAGCATCCGTTTCTACCAAAAATGGTTGTGAAAAGTCGGCAGCCCTAATACAGGGGCTTTTACCACGACTGCCATCAAATGCCTCTTGCACTTCCTAGTTCCACCCAAAACAGTCTTTCTTTAGTTGACCAATCAATGGAGCTGCAATATGGCCATAATGTCGTATGAACTTGCGGTAATACCAAAACCCCGCAATTCTCTTAGATTTCTGGGAACAGGCCACTCTATCATTGCTCGAAGCTTAGATGGGTCGGCCTCTACTCCCTCACCGGAAACAATATGCCCCAAGTACTCCAACTTTTGCTGCCCGAAGGTACATTTTTTCCTGTTGATGTACAGGCAGTGCCTGCGCAACACGCCGAAAACCAACTCAAAATGTGTCACATGTTCTTTTAAAGAACGACTGTAAACTAGAATGTCGTCAAAGAATACTAAAATAAATCTCCGGAGGTACGGCTTAAACACTTCGTTCATTAGGGATTGAAAAGTTGCCGGGGCATTTGTCAGCTCAAATGGCATCACTAAAAATTACTTATGCCCTTCATGTGTAGGGTGCAGGTTTGCATATCCGCCAGTCGCCACCCGGGGACCATTTCCTCCTATTCCGACCCGACCCTGGTTTTCCACTCGATTTTTTTCCTCCACCATCTGGGGCTAACTCCATCACCTCAGATAGGCCATTGGGCCTCATCATGCGCACCTCGGCTCGTGTGGTTGGTTTGAGCCCATTCAGGAATGTGCTTTCCAGGACCTCATTTGACAATCTCCCCTGTAGTGGTGCTGCCAGGAGCTCGAATGACTCCACATACTCCTCTATCGTCGACATCTGTCTAATAGCCAGAAACTTCTCATATAATGTCCCCTCATGTCGACTATGGAAACGATTTAGGAACGCCTCCTTAAATTCCCTCCAGTTGTTGAACTTCCTACCTTCCTCTGCATACTGAAACCACGCCAAGGCCTTCCCCTCTATAGCCACAGCAACTGCCTCAAGCTTTTTTGCCTCCTGCATCTGATTGACTTGGAAGTACCGCTCTGCCCTGAACAACCACCTGTCTGGATCTCCACCACCGAAGAATGGAAACTCCAGTTGGTGCGCCGACCGATAATCCCATCGCGGCTGCCCAGTAGCTGCCTCCTGGAGATTGACTTCAGAAGACTCAGCTGCAGAAACACTGTGAGTCACCTCTTTCTCCTTCCCCGTAGCTCGTGTTTCTGAATCACTTCCACCCCTACTGGTCATGGACTCCAATTTCCCTAAAATAGCCTCTACATTTCTCTCCATTGCGCTCAACCTTCCATCCACAGCAGGTAACCTTCTCGTCTCCCCCATCATAGCATCCATCTCCTTCCGCCACTCTTGCTGAATCATCCCCAGCTTTTCTTCCAGAACCTCGACCTTCTTTTGTGCCATAATCAACCCTCAAGTGATCGCTGCTTTGATACCAGTATTGTTAGCCACAACAAATCAGAGAAGCAAGATGATTATAAATCGACTCAGAGAAAATCGTGGAAGAGAAAATAGGTATTATATATTGAACCGAACCAAAAGGAATGATAGAGCCAGGAATTCAAGGACCTGGAAGCCTCCGCTCACAATCGTCTTCCTATTCGATATCCCCCCCTTCTCCTATCTCTCCTATAAATACCAGAAAATAGACAAGGGAAAAAATAACTAACTCTTGAATCAGCCTATGACTCAGCATATACTGTCGAAAATCCCCCCTTCTGCTGTTACCCTCGTTCCTAGCTTAGATACTCCCCTGATTTCCCTTTTTGCCCCTTCTAACATATGTGAATTTTATAAGAGGCCTATCAGAGAATCAAGCCTGCATGCTTTAAGTTTTTTACTATGTGATATATATAGTCAGAAGCCACTTGCATGGTCTTGTATGGGATAGCTAGGTCTTGATCAAAGAATTTGGAGCTCAGGAAACTGGGACTAATGGGTGGCAACGGACAGAAGTTCTCTTCAGAGAGGTTTCTGAGTCTCTTATGGATTTTAGAGGGTTTTCTTTCCCTATTGATTCCTTTCTTTTTGTGGGGAACAAGTAGTTTTAATTGTCTGGAGTTTTATCTGATATGAGCAAAGCTTCCTAGAATTAGAATAGGTTCCTAAAAGTTGCTACTATTGGAGCTTGTAAAATGGATGCAATGATGAAAGTGTGATATCAGGAAGATATCATGGAGTGTAATCATAGAAGCAGCTGCTCTATGATGATAGTTTGCAATGCTTTTCTGGTTCAAGAGGGTTGGATGAAGCCTGGATGGTGTCTAAGTTATGTAGTATGACAATTTGATTTTTAATAGCTTTCTTTTTCCCCTTCCGGAAGGTAAAGTGTTTGAATTTATGTAGCTCTATCTAATCCAATTTGTAGTTCTTATGGGCTCTGAAAGGGGATTCTGTTCTTTAATGTCTAATGAGATGAAGTTTTTGTTCTCTTAACTGAATTTTTGGAATAATTTTGGGAGAGAGAGGGGATGCATTCTCCATTTACTGGTCCTATGTGTATTGGTTCCAGCTGTGAAGGGTAGGTTTTGTATCTATGCTGTGAGTCCAAGTCATTGATACATTTATCTTGTGAAAGAAAAGGGTATGGTACAGAGCGGAACATACGGTAAATTGTGTAGTCTCCATCTTTGTTCTCAAATTTCCTGCTTATGCAGAGCTCATATATGTTGCTTAAGATCTTATTCTGTTTATAGGTTGTATCGACAACCTTAGGCTGTTGCTGAAGCGCTCTTTTACACTCCTAATAATTGCCATAAATTGAACCTCAATGCTCACCCTATTCAATATTCTGTCGCATAACTGGTGACTGTTTCAACTGTAAATTCAACCCTCATGCTAGTTGGTTCTGGATATCTTCATTGAACAATAGTTGTAGATGTTCTTTTAAGCTTTTCATTGCATCTTAAATTGCCTCCATACGATTTAGATGAAAAAGTTATGCCCCAAATACTAATAGGTTTTGAAGCTGGCAAAGCCCTCGAACTTGGTCTGTTTTGTTACTTAGCTTTCCACCAGCTTGCATATCACCTAATCAAATAATAAGCACTAATAAAGTTAATTCATCCCAAAATAATGATGTGGATGGTAAGAATCTTTTAATGATTTAATCCTACAACTTAGCTCAAATTATTCAAGGATTACGTTGAAAATTTAGTACTAAACTGGGGAGATGAAATATATATTATATTTTACAATTATCAACTTTTTCACGAAATGAGGAAAAGGAAAGATGGTATGTCTGGGAAATTGGAGATGGTTAAAGGTTCCCCCAGTCATAAGAGATTGGGGTACCCCTCTAGTCTGTAATGAGGACGAGGCTTTGCTGATTGTTCTTTGTAATTTACTTACAGGACAATGATTTTCAAAAGACGGTATTTCCATCTAAATTGGTTTCAATGGCCATTTGTTCTGGTGCTACCTCTATAGAAACTGATCCAATTCCATCTGAACCTCTGTCCCACACTCATGGCCAATTAGCGAGGCTCGAACTGGATGATGGCAGCAGCCTATTTGCTAAGTTGGTGGTATGTTCCCCGGTCTATCTGCGTTCAAACATCTATCTTCTTTTATACATTTGACTTTTAGTATTATGCATGTGTATGAGCTTCTTAGACCATGGTTCATCATCACGTATCTATTCTGTAAATGGAAACAAGTGTTATGCAACACCATTTGATCAGGGCTTTATTTTTTACATACCGCTTTTTTATCTCTTTTACTCTAATCTGGTTATATGCAATTTCACCCTTTTGTCAATCTTTAAATATTCATTGAATTTTCCATGTGAAGGCTTAAGTCAATCAGTTAAATTATCTTCTTATCACATATAATTAGCAGATTCCAATCATTTTTGGTAATTTATAACTTCATTTTTCATTTTCACATAGTGTGAAACTGAAAGAAGAGAATGAAGCACATCAATAGTTTTGTTGTGAGGGAATTGTGCATGGTTACTTGGGCTGTGACACTCAGCTAAGCTTTTGGAGCTTTATTCCTAAGAGGGAGTGCGCGAGATTTGCTGTTTTACTGGTAGCAAGCTCTCTGCCCTCAGGTCTAGGATTGGAACTACACGTTATCTGGTTCATACAGCTATGCACCAAATGCTAACCCTTATAGCTAAACTGTTGCCATGGTTTATGGAATATCAGTATGCATTTTGCAGGTTGGTGCTGATGGGGGGAAGTCCCGTGTTAGGGAGCTGGCAAAATTAAGTACCAGTGGCTGGAAGTATTCCCAGAATGCCATTATCTGTACAGTAGAACATAGAGAAGAAAACCAATGTGCATGGCAACGGTTTCTCCCCTCAGGACCACTTGCCCTACTTCCTATGGGTGACAAATTTAGCAATATTGTATGGTCTACAACTCCTGAGGAGGCTTCAAACCTCAAATCGTTGAATGAGGATGATTTCCTAAAAGCCGTAGACCATGCCTTGGATTATGGATATGGCCCCCATCCACAGTCAAGCTCTGGTTTTAAGGACATGTTCTCATGGAATAGCTCTGATTCAGTCTCATCTAATGAGAATTTTGAAGTTCCACCTAAAGTGACCAAGCTGGCATCAGATAGAATGGTCTTCCCACTGTCTCTGATACACACCCACTGTTATGTTACCAAACGTGTTGCTCTTATCGGAGATGCCGCACATACTGTTCATCCTCTTGCTGGTCAGGGAGTCAATTTAGGATTTGGAGATGCCATGGTTCTCTCGAAGGTGATTGCTGAGGGTATTGCACTTGGTAGTGACATCGGTGAGGTATTGACATCTGCTAGGGTTTTTCCCCCCTTCTTTTCTTTGTTTGTGCGTTTAAGTCTTGCATATTTATGGCTTTTCAGTTTTCAGTTTAAGTCTTGCATATTTATGGCTTTTCAGTTTTCAATTTATAATCATGTTTAGATATTAGCCTTATGTTCCATTTGGTTCATGGAAAGTTTTAAAGAAAAGAAAGAAAATAGAGAGGAAAATAATTCTGTGTTTGATTTACATGAGATAATGAAATAGGGAAAGAGTAAGGAATAAACTTGTTAAAGATTAACTATATGATTTTTTTTAGGAAAGTTTGAAGGAAAGTATTTTAATTTTAAATTTCTTTTCTTTAAATTTTCCTAGAACTAAAGAGAGCCTTAAAGTCTGACAAACTTTGTCGTTGTACTTTGCTGAAAGTGAGGGATTTGTGTGAGCTATTTTTTTGATCTTGGGTAAAGTAGTCTTTGCACCACAACTATTTTAAAAGCTTAAACCAAAATTTGGCAAGTGGCTTATTTGATGATGGCAGGTATCGTTGTTAAGGAGATACGAAGCTGATCGTAAACCAGCAAACGTTGCAATGGCTGCCATCTTGGATGGTTTTCAAAAGGCATACTCGGTTGATTTTGGTCCTTTTAATATATTAAGGGCTGCCGCATTCCATGGGGCACAGTTCATTTCACCACTGAAGAAAAGCATTATCTTGTATGCCTCTGGCGAGCGGAAATTGCCACTTTTCTCCTAGGACCAATGCAATGCTGGCCTTGTCTCCATTCAGTGTCTATGATGCCATAACATATGAAATAACAGTGTGCAGGCTTCAGTGTTACACTCTGTAAATGGAATCACTATTTTTAATAAAATCTATCCACTTTAAGGAACTGTTCTTTTCAGAACCCTGGCACTCAACTTCGTAAACTTTTTCATTGTACCAGGACCCTCTCCGGCATGGGCCAACGTGTGGAAACATAAAGGATTTTTGGCGGACGAGATACAAAACGGAGCTCCATAGTCTGAGTTTGTTTATTTTATTTTATATTATTTTTATGAGTATATAGGCATAATTTTAACTGTATTTAGCTTCTCCATATACATGTGACACAAAACAAAACTAAAGGACCTAATAAGGTCTCGACAAGTTATGACCAAACTGTAATAAGGTTTCGACAAGCTATAACTCAACTGTAATAAGGTCTCGATAGGCCATGACCAAATTTTTAAGGGGAAGAGGGGCAAACTGCACCCTCTGAACCAAACGCACTATCATAAGAGAATTGCTCTAACTGGATAGGCCGTTAGTCTCGCTCGTTAACTAACAGAAAGGTAAAATAGATCGCTCAAAGTTTTGCAAGGATAATGCTGTCGGGGCCAATGTTGGCTGTAAATCTGAAAAGCCATTGCTCTGCATGATCCCTAGCCACACCCCCTAAAGCTGAGTTCCTGAGGTTAGCCATCTCGCTTCTATCAACATTCAATTTGATAATACCATCTTGTGGATAAGTCCACTTAGAACGTCGCTTTGCTCATAGCTCCAATTCGGATTTCAGAAATTGCTTAGCTTCTTCCATGCATTGAAGTCTTCAATGGTCACCTGCTGAACCACTTGTGAAAGGTCTCTGGGATTGAAAGTACACCCTTTGAAGATCTGATTGATGTGTTGCTGCCAAATTTTCCATAGAGCAAGTGAGAGTGGAAGCCCATGCCGGTGTATCAACCTGAAGTTGTTGGTGCTGAACAATGTTAGCAGCAAGCCAATCATGCAACTGGAAAAGGAAAAATTCTCTATCACACTTTGGTTGATGCAAAAAGATCCCACAAATGACAATTATACGAGCGTGAAGGGTATGGAGCAGGGATTCCTCTTAGGGATGACAATTTTCCCCGCAGGTTCGGGGCCCCGTCGGGGATTACCCGTTCGAGTTCGGGTTTCGGGATTCTTAATGGGGATTTTTTCGGGGACGGGGCAGGGACGGGTTTGGGGTCCCCATCCCCGAACCCGTCCCGAAATTTTATATATATATATATATATAATATATATAATTTTTTTATAGAATATAAATTAAAAATATAATATAAAAAAATAGTTTGAAGATTGAGGATCGAGTGTAAAGTCGGGTTTCGGAGATCGGGTCGGATTTTAAGAACGGAGAATAAATCGGGGATCGGGTCGGGTTCGGGGATGGGGATGGGGTCCCCGTCCCCGACCCGCCCCGTTGCCATCCCTAATTCCTCTTCCCTATAGGCATAGTTTTAATTGAAGTTGACTTTTTTTTTGATTAAAACAAGAAGATAATTATGGATAATGTTAGAATCTCAACTTTATGTTATATATGTCCTCAAATCCTTTTAGAAACAAGAAAAAATTGAATCAGAGTACATATAAAATAAGAGGAAGTAATTAAGGCAAAATTAAGAGGAAAATAATAAATAATTTAATTAGAAAAAATTAGGGTATTTTGTTAATTAAAATGAAATTAAGGAAAAATTATTCAAAATATCCGAAATTAATCTAAAAAGAAAATTTATTTATTATTTTATTAAAATAGTATTATTTTAAATATTTCAAAATATCAAAATGTTCTAAATATCCCAAGTTCCCAACCCATCTAATTTTTCTTTTTCCCTTTTCCCTTTTTTTTCTTTTTTTCATTCCTTCCTCTCCTTTCTCCTTTTCTTTTCTTTTTTCCTCCTCACCAGCTGCCCAGTCTGGCTCCCTCTCCTTTTTCTTTCTTTCTTTTTTCCTAGGCTGGCGAGTCCACTCCTTCCTTCTTCTTCCTCGACCTTTCTTCTTCCCCCGCTCCTTCCTCGTGCAGGCATGCAACCCCTGCAACACCACACACTGGCCTGCCACCTCCCCTCTCTTCCCTGTCGATTCCTTTCCCTGCCCGACCCAATCAGCTCTCCTCTCTCTCCTTGCGCATGCCCCTCTCCTCCTTCCTTTCTCCTTTCATGACCAGACATGACTTGCAACTTTGCAGGCCTATACTGGCCATGCGCCGCAAGCCGACGACCTACCACGCATGCCACTCTCTTCCCCTCTTCCTCCTTTGTTGTTTCCCTCCCTTCAATGGCTTATAAATACCCCTTAATCGCTCCCCATTCGATCTTTTTTTCTCTACTTAGAAAATCCCCCCTTTGTTGTGCCACCGCTTATTCAGACGACCACCCCATCGTCATTGCCCAACACCGGTGCCCGAACCACCTCCCAAACCACTCCTTGCACCACCCTCCACCAAACTACACTACTCACCACCCTCGATTCTTCATGCATGAGCTGCCTTTGGCCGTGCAAAGTTAGCTATTTGATCAGCCCCTTCTCAATCACCGCCCCCTTCACGCGGCTATCTACCACCGTTTCCGCTACAATCACCACTCCCCCTACCCCCAAAACTACCAGTAGAACCTCCTTTGCCTCCCCTACCTTCCTTTCCCCTGCCTTACTCTCCTTCTCCCTTCCTCTCCACCACCTTAGGCCACCACACCTATTGCCTCCTGCGCTGCCCCTTTGGTTGCATCACCACCATTCCAACCCTCTCAACCTAGGGTATCCTCCACCACCTCAATCACCCTTTTATTCTCCCTCTTCTATCCTAAACAAACACTTTTCCACCCACTCTTCTCCTTCCACCGCTGCCGCCGCCGACATGCACCGCACTCGGTGTCGTCTGGTCATCACAATCCCTAGGTGGTACTTTAACCCCCACAACCCTTAAACCCTATTTACAGGGACGAAGGCAATATGGAGCCTATGGGGTCTCTTGACCCCATATAAATTTATAATATATATATATATATATATATATATATATATATATATATATATATATATATATATATATATATATAGAGAGAGAGAGAGAGAGAGAGAGAGAGAGAGAGAGAGAGAGAGGGAGAGGTACATTATCAACACTTAATTTTATGTGTTTTGTTAGTGTCTTATTATTTAACCCCATCTCTAGCTATTTTGATTCCTATTCTATTTATGTTTATTTAAATATTTTTCTTTATCGATCCATAAGATTAAAAGCTGATATTCTCTTTTTTATTTTATTATTATATTGTGTAATTTTTTTATTTTTTATTTTATTTAATATGTGTTATTGAACTACTAGTACGTAGCTTTAACAGATTTATATTAAAAACTTTCTCTTTATATTTTATTATTATACTATGCAAATTTTTCTTCTTTTCATCATTCTATATCCAGATTTTAAGGGTATGTCGTACACTTTAGTATTTTTTTTTAAAAAAATTGTGACTTATATACATACACTAATTAATATAATGAGACTAATTTAATTTGTCTCCATTAATAATATGACTATCATTACTATTTTAAAAATAATTAAATCTCATTAAAGATAGTGGTATATATTATTATTATTATTAAATTAGTATTAATTTAAAAATATATGATAAATATTTATATTGTCCAGTGTTATTAATTATAAGTATTACTAATACAGATAATTTATATGTTAATATATAAGTTTAATGGGACCCCATTAAATTATTTTCCTAGCTTCGTCCCTGCCTATTTGTGCAAATGTTATCTTTATTATTATTATTATTATTATTATTATTATTATTATTATTATTATTATTATTATATAACTTTGGAGCATTAATACTATTATTATTATTAATGGTTGAAACCTTATTTTTATTGTTATTACGATTATCATCATCATCATCATCATCATCATCATCATCATCATCATCATCATCATCATTATTATTAATTCTAACTTTGGCATATTATGACTTTTATTATTATTGTAAATATTCTAACCTTATTATTATTATTTACCATTTTGACTATTATTGTTATTAGTATTATTCTTAATATTATTATTGTTACTATTATTATTATTATTATTATTATTATTATTATTATTATCACTATTACTATTATTATTACTACTTTGTCATTATTGTTAATATTACCTATACCACCAATATTACTATCACTACTAGCATTTTATTATTCTTATTATTAGTATCATTATTGTCACTATTTTAGTATTACCAATAATATTATTATTATTACTAATATTTGGGTTGTTATCAGTATTATCACTACAACTATTATTATTATTATTATTATTATTAGTAATATCAAAGCTATTATCTTTAATAATATAAATATTGCTATAAATACTTTAACATGAACCTATGTACCTCCTAAGACCTATTTTGACTAGTAATAACATGGTTAACTACCTTAAGAATAATAACCCTACTTTTACTTATAAAACTACTATTAATATTAGTAACCCTAATATTAGGCTATGATAAGGTTAAGGTAGGAAATAATGGTAATTTTGGTAAGAGGAAAGTTAACTCTTAGTTTTTTCCTCTTATAGGTGAATTAAGTCAAAACCCTAAGGAGGCATAGGAGTGTACTCCAAGACCGGTGTCATGTTAGGTAAGGATGTAGCTAAGACCAACTATATATTTGTTATGTGCATTGTATGTCATGTGCTATGTTATGTTGTGTTATTTATGATTATTATGATTGTTTACTTGTAGCACAACCTGAAGTTGAGGTATGCTTATATGACTTTCTTATAGCATGTGTATAATGATATGTATGTTGTGCTTGTGGTGTTATATGGTGTGACCCTCTAGGAAATGCATGCTAGGATGTTTATTAATATGATATGGGGTGAAAGGATGGAATAGGAAAAAAAAGGTGAAGTAAGTTGACAAAAGGGATATGAGATTGACCTAATTATCTCATGATCCATGAGGGGGTAAATAAAAAGGGAATTATAAACAAAATAAAAGAGTGGGGTGAACCTTGCATGGGATGGAAGGAGTTTGCATGGGAATGATCCTTATGTGACAAAATTTGTCTTGGGATGTAAGTAAGGCAAGGGAAGAGTCGTTGGGGGTGATTGGATACTTTAGACGAAAGATAGTACGTAGGTGAAGGGTGTATAGGAAACCTACCTAGGGTTTGGGAGGAAAACCCTAATTAGAGGTGGTTGTGAAAGTAAAAATAATTGAGGGTGAGTGGAATATGGGATAATAGTGGAAGAATATCATGTGTAGCGTGAGTATGGGTGTCATGGGAAAGAAAGGATGGCAGGTGATAAATAGAGAGGTGACATATGGGAAAGAAAGGTGCTAGGGTTTGGAGTAGCCAACTAGGTTTTCATGGTCACATGTGTATTTGGGGAGTAAATAGAAATGATGGAGGTTGAATCTAAGTGAGATGAGGTGTTGGGTGATAAAGGGAATTTGATTGGGTGAGGCAGAAGAAGGATGTGCCACATAGGTCCAATTAGGGTTTCAGAAGAAAAAAAAATCCTAGGGGGATATAGTGAGTGGACTTGGATGGCATAAGGTAGTGGGCCTTGACCCACACCCTTAGGAGTTGGGATTCCAGTGTGAGTAAGTGGAAGAAGGAAAGGATGTCTCAAGGTGTTAAGAGGTGCAGAAGTCTCAAGGTATAGGACGAGCCCTCTTGGGAGAATAGGAGTAGACAGATTGTTACATGCATGTCTAGGGTAAAAACTTGTTGAATAAGACACAATAAGAAACTAATCATTTAAAGTAGAATATTATTGAGTCAGGCCTAGAACGATCCACCAGCATAATAGTGGCCAGGTGCCGAGGTGTCATGGAGATTGATCTACTGGCATATAATAGTGGTCAGGTGCTTTCTGCCATGTACGTTTTTGATCTACTGACTATAATAGTAGGGGATCCCGAGCTCAATAAACCAAACTCTAAGTCATAGTAAGACATAAAAAAGATACTAAGTACTTACAGTGAAATACCATGAGAGTCAAGGCCAAACTAATCCATCAGTATAATTGTGGCAAGGAGCGTCTTGCCTTCGAGACTGATCCACCGACATATAATAGTGGTCAGGTGTGTTCTACCCTGTATGTTTCCAATCCACCAGATATAACAATGGAGTTACCACACTCGAATGGATTGATAACAAGCATGGTATGAAATGAGTATTGATTAGAGATTTAAAGAATCTATTTATCCAGACTATAGCTCAACCTTTATTATCTGTATTGTTTGTATTTTGTCTGTATGATCATACTTGTGTCATATGTATTTGTATGCTTGGCCTTAGATGTATATTTACCTTTCTCAGTATGTAACGTACTAACCACCCGTTTTATGGGTGCTAACCATTCTCACAAGTATAGGGCCCTGCTCAGTTTGTGCAGGTAGGAGATGCTATTTTCGATGCCTTCGATGCTTATGAGGCATCGGGTGAGGCTGAGAGTTAAACTTGGACTTGGCGTAGGGATCGAGAGCTACTTGGCCAGATTCTCTTTTACCATTTATTTACCTTGTATCGGTTTACTTCCGTTTTGTTTTATCGTAGTGTCCCTTTGGGAACTTTAATTATGCACTCTTGGATTATAAACTCTTTTATGCATACTCTGATTTTCGTATTATGAACAATTCATTTCTTCTATGAGATCTTGTTTGAAGTTTGACTCCTGATTGATGATAATTTTTCTTTAGCCTTATGGTTAGTACGAGACCGACTGGGGGCCGAACTTTTACTGATCATAGTAGTAATATCCCTGAAATTTACAATTTTATTTTCATTGCTTCTGTTGTATCTTTTAATAAAATAAAATTTTTTAGTAGTGAATTTTAGGGGTGTTACAGCTTCATTATTTGAAATTTTCCCTAAAAAATCTCTCCCTTTAATTACTCATCCATTTTTCTTAATTTTAGATGATATAATGTGTATTTTGCTTCACAATGGCCCATTTAAATCATGAGTTCATAGGGGTCTAAATTTTCCTCTTAACAACCACGAAATCAATGAAAAAGGAAATATAGTCTGGACTAATTTTTTTATATAGGTTGATTGGAAATATAATGTGGAACCATACAATTTTAGTGAGAACATATGTTATTTCTCTAGGTCTTTTTATGTAATATCTATACTCATGCATTCTACCTTAGCCATAACAGTTTGGATAGTTTCTTTTCATCCTCTCCATAAGATTCTGTCTCTGAGGATTTTTTTTTGTACCCTTCAACATTTATAGTGAAATTCTTTGCTCACCACAATCAATAAATGTAGCTTAAACTTGATGAGCTTCTTAAATTATGTGTCCATGTTATTTTATTGGTCTTCTTACCTACTTTCTATATGCCTTTATTTTCTAATTGCTTCCACAAATTGATCCTATCACCATGGCTCAACTTTGTACTCGTTCGCACTCACTCCTTCTCTTAGTAATTTCACAGCCTCTTATTGTGACTACTTTAATTTTATTGACCATTTTTATATCATAGTGTAATAATCATCTGTACTATTCTCATGGATAGTGGTAGATAACACATGAGAGAATCTATCGGAGGTGTCAAATGGTTTATGTATGCTCTTATTTTCCCTTTTTTTAACATAAAAAATAGTATACACAACAGCTTAAACTTAGAATCATGGTGTATAGCATCCCCCTCATTTTTTTACTTCATCATGCTTTAACCTAAAATTACCTACTAAAATTTTATTTTACCTTGCATTCTAGTAAGAAATCAGGCATCAGTTGTTCGAAGGGAAGAACCTCTGCAACCTCCTTTTTCTCTTTTCTCTTTGCCAAAGTTCTTGCTCATTTTTTCTCTTCTTTAGTTTACCATCATCGGCCTACTCTCTCTCTTCTTATAATATGTTCATTATTCCTTTATTCTTCTTCTCTTTACTTTTTAAGATTTTTTTTCTATAAATTTCTATATTTTTAAAATTTTTCTTGTGTCTTGTATATTCAAACTCCTACATGTATATTTATATTGTATATGATGTTGTGGTGTATATGTAATACCCCAAAAATTTCGAAAACCTATATTTTAATAAATTACTTTTATTTGGAATAGAATTGCTTTTAGATTATTTATTTTAATTATTTTATGGATTTTAGAGTATGTAAATTCGGATAAAAGTATTTAATAAATTAAAAATGAATATTTTTTCTATTCATCATATTATTTTATTTGAATAATTTTCCAAACTAATATTTTACCAACTTTATCCTTTTTAAACTAATATATTAGATTATAATAAATTAAATTATTAAATTAAATAATTTATCAAGAATATTACATTTTATGATTTTATAAATTAATTTAATTTATTTCCCCTATTTTCCCATTTTTCCTTTTTCTTTTCCTTCTCCTTTTCTCCTTTTCTTCCTTCTTCTCTTTTCCTTTTTCTCCCCCTTGGGCCGCCCGCCTGGCCTGCTCTCCTTTCTCCCGCGCATTGGGCCTTCGGCCCGCCTCACCCCTTCTCTCCCTGACGCACGCTCCAATCCGTTCCCCCAGCCCTGCTCCTCCCTTGCGTGCCGTCCATCTCCCCAGCCCGACCTCCTTCTTTTAATTTTCCCCCTGGACCGGCCGACTCCCTTCTCTTTCTGCGCCGGTCCAAGCCGCCCCGTCCCTTTCTTCTTCTCCCCTCTTCTCCTCCACGCCCGACCACCTGCACATTCGACGCCATACCTGCTGCCACCGCCTGCACCCATCGCTGCCACCACCTGCTCCCTCTCCCTCTCTCTCTCTTCCCCCGTCGTTTTCCTTCCTTTTTCGAGCCAAACCGGCCCTGGACCAGCCCTGCATGCCTCTCCCCCTTTCCTTCTTCTTCCCCTCCTTTCCCCTTCCACCCTGCGATGCCCTGCCACCCTAAGCCTGCCATCCGATCAGCCCCTATTCCCCTACCCTTCCTCCTCTTTTTCTTCTCCCCTTTCAGCCATTTCCCTACCCATTGTTGTCGAGCCCCTCACCCCCGATCCTCCCTTCTCTCTCTCATTTTCTTCCTCTCCCATTTCCACCCTGTTTTGCGTCGCCACCACCGTCCGCCGCTCCTGCCGCCTCACCAACCCCCTACACCGCCTTCTGCCACCGTCTACTACCACCCTGCACCCCCACGCCGCCCCTCGAGCCCTACACTTCCTCCCTTCTTCTCCTTTTCCTTTTTCTTCCCAGCTTTTCCCCCTTACCGCCGAGCCACCTGCAACCGCCGCTTCCGCCGCCGTCCGGCCACCTCTGCCGCCACCCAACCCACCGTTCGACACCCTGCAACCCCCTCTACAACCTCCATCCATTATTTGGCCGAAAACAGCCCTTGAACCCCTCCATTTTTCCCTCTCCTTTTCCTTCCTTCACAACCCCTTTCCCTCGACCCTCCTCGGCAGCCAACTTCGACGCCTTGCCGCCGCCGTCTCCGCCGCCCTATGCCGCCTTGAAACCACCCTTTGCCTCCACCTACACCCCCTCTACACTTATGCACCATTCCCCTGCCTTAGAACCTCCCCTAACCACCTTCTTTTCTAGCCTAAAGACCCTAACCCAAAAATGATAAATCTTGCTTCCTTCACCCCTCTTTGAGCCTTTTTCCCTTCTCTTTTCTGCATGAAACTCACGCTGCTCATGCAGCGTGAGCTCCCCTTCATTTTAAAAATTATTTGGCTAATTTTTAAGGTATAATGGTATTTTATGTTAAGTGTTTTATTAATTAAAATTTATAAAGTTTTATACTTGGATTCTTATTTCTAACATAAATATGATGGATATTATTTTTAGGTGTTGAGTTGCTAATTATGCTTGGTAAGATTGATATTTTGCGGGATTAAGGTAACCGTTAATCCTCCCTTAAATATATGGAAAAACGCATGCTAGCACATTTAGGGTTTAGTATGATTTTATGCATGTTTTGTATGCTTAGCATGATATGTTTATGGTTTCTTATATTGTTTGTTAAAAAGAAAAAGCATGATAACTTTTATGCTATATGTAGGTATGTTAAATAAAGAAGGAGTTGGAATATGGATAGAAATGTTAAACACTTGTTTATGATGTACCATGTTGTTAATGCATGAATGATGTTATTGTTTAAGGGTATTTTAGTAATTATGCTTATGAGATAAATAAATCAATGTGTGTAGTTGCTAATGAGTATTATGTTGAAAAATTAAAAGTTGGTGGACTTAGATGATAAAAATGAAGTATTAATATCATTATTTTATGTAGTGTTAGAAAATTCATAAAAATGGTGAATAAAGGGGTTGAGTGGAAATTTTATAAGTGGAAAAGGGTATTTCGGTAATTTTTGAGATAAAAGAATAATATGGTAATTTTATAATTAAATGGCCAAATGATAATTTACAAGTAAAGGATAAAATTGTAAGTTGTGAGAAAGAAGGGTAAAATGGTAATTTTGGAAGTAGGGGTAAAATAGTAAATTTTGGATGAAGGAGGGCATTATGGTAATTGTTCAAGTAAAAAGGGCATTATGGTAATTTTGGAGGTAGAGGGGTAAAATCGTAATTTCATAAGTAAAGGGTAATATGGTAAATTTTATAAGTGAATGGCGAAGTAGAAATTTATAAGTAAAGGGGTAATATGGTAAATTGGAAAAGAAGGGCAAAATGGTAATTATGTAAGGAAAGATAAAGATGGTAATCTTGGATGTAAAAGGGTAAAATAGTAATTTGTAAAGTAAAAGATGTATGGTGGTAATTTTCATAAATAAAAGGATATTACGGTAAAAATGGATGTAAGGGGTAAAATGGTAATTTTGTAAATGAAAGGATATTATGGTAAACTTGGGAGTAAGGGGTAACTTGGTAATTATGATAATGACAAAAGATAATTTAGCAATTAAATTATGATTGTAGAAGGGCAATTGGATAAGTATGATGCTATAGAAGGGTACTTCGGTAAATTAACCAATTAAAGGGCATTATGGTAATTTTAAATATGGAGAAGGGTAAAATTGGTAATTGTAATGATGAAGAGGGGTAAATTAATTATGAGGAAAGTTAATTTGGAATTTATGATAATTGAAAAGGGTAAATGGCAATTAAAAATAATTGAGAGAGGTAAAATGGTAATTATGATAAAGGAGAAGGGCAATTTGGTAATTTGTTCAACTAAAAGGGCAATTTGGTAATTTAGCCGATAAAAGGGTAAAGTGATAATTGTTTAACCAACTAAAGGGGCAAAATAGTAATCATGATAATGAAGGAGGGTGATTTAGTAATTTATCCAATTCAAGGGCAATTTAGTAATTATAACAAGGAGAAGGGCGATTTGGTAATATAACCAACCAAAAGGGAAATATGATAAGTGTAGTAATTATGAGGGGCGAATGGTGATCTAAAAAGTGTAGGAGACAATTTGGTAATCTAAAGTGGGCAAGGGGTAATTTGGTAATTATGCAACCTTAAGGGTAATGTGGTAATTTATCAAGTAAGGAATGGATACTTAACAATTATATAAGTAAAGGGCAAATGAGTGGTTTGTACCTGACATGCCTTTGAGATTGTGGAATATTAATATGATTAAATAATGATGATTAGCCAAGTAAGAGTATCTAATGATTAGTATGGCCTTGATGGTTCCTCTGTGACATCCTGGATAATCCTCTGAATAAGAAACGATTAATGATATCGAAACGATTGAAAGTGAATAAGTATCGGATCATCGTGCTTTCTGTGATCACCTTAATTAAGACACTATTACTTAAAGTGAAAGACCTCGAGATCGGGAATGGTGACTCCTTAGGGGTCGCTACCCTAAGGACGTGGTTTAGTCCACGATTATTCTGGTATTTGCTGGTGTGCCTTTGTGCCCCAGCCAGGCCCTATATCTTACTCTTCCTAGCTCTACGGACCTAGTTAGGGGGTATGCATACTTATGGATTAGGTGTCCTTGTCGGTAGGGTACTGAGTTAGCTTTATGCACCAGTACGACCAGGGTACCTTTGCGTCCTTGGGTTCATGGTTGAAGGGTACTGAGTAGCTGATATGCACCGGTACGACCGGTGTACCTTTGTGTCCCGGGTTATCGATCTCCCATTCGAGGCAAATAAATATGATTGATGTGCTGATTAAATAAAGGAAAGATACTATTATTGAAAGTGGAATATTAATGAGCCGGGCCCAGATGATTATGATATTGAGTACCGGTCCACCGGTTATAATAGTGGTCCAGGAGCGTGTTGCCCTGGTATGTGATTATGAGTCCCGGTCCACCGGATATAATAGTGGTCCAGGAGCGTGTTGCCCTGGTATGTGATTATGAGTACCGGTCCACCGGTTATAATAGTGGCCAGGAGCGTTGTGTCCTGGATGACGATTTTATATATATTCCGGTCCACCGGCTAAAATAGTGGGGGTCCCGAGCTCAATAAAAATCAGTTCTGTATGTGAATAAGATTATGGAAAAATACTAATCACTTATAGTGGAACACCATGTGAGTCGGGGCCAGACCGGTCCACCGGCAAATAATAGTGGTCAGGTGCGTTCTGCCCTGTGTGTTTATCTTCCGATCCACCGGCAATAATAGTGGTCAGAGGCGTTCTGCCCTGTGTGTTGACTTCCAGTCCACCGGCTATAATAGTGGGGTTCTCGTACTCACATGGATATAAAATATGATATTGATGGATTAATGACAGAATAATGGCTTAAGGCCCAAAGTATCGATCGTGACTTATAAAGTATTATGTTTGTCATTGTTATGTATGCATCTCTCATTATTTATATGTGTGTGGCTTGCATTGTGTGCCGTATGTGGGCCTATCTTTAAGTGTGGTATTAAAGGGTTACTCAGTACCGTAGTACTGAAGGGATTCCCTTTATGGGGCCCCTGCCTATTCAATGGGCAGTGCCCTTGCAGGTTTTTCAGGTGCTACTCAAGTGGGTTACGGGAAGGAGAGTAAGGAATTTTCCGGTATCATGGCTTTTTCTCTTTGTCATTTAATTTCTCGGTTTTAAATGTTAACATTGTTAAAGTAACCACCATTGGTGGATTTTATTCCTGAAAACGATTTGATGCGCTACTCTGATTTGAATATGTTGAAGTTCTTGCAATTTACTCTGATTTATGCATGTTGAATGTCTTTCGAATTGTATTTCATTTTCTTAGCCTTAGCACTTGGTACTGGAACGGTATGAGTGAACCGGTCTGGTACTAAGTGTGGCGGTAATACTCCCAAAGTTCACATTTTATTTATCTGCTTCCGCTATTATCTTTTAATAAAACGAAATTTTTTAGTAGTGAATTTTGGGGGTGTTACAGTATATCTGTACACTAAATATTGTTAATTTTTGAGTTAACATGTCTCATGGATATGAAAAATTGTTTACTAGATATATTATCAAACTATTTCTAAAAACATAGTATATAAACGAAGTAGTAATTATCATAGAAATTGTGGTATTGTTACTAGTGCAAATGCTATTGTGGTGTATATGTATTATGGATATGTTGGTGGGTTTTTCTTGACTTGGCTAATATTGTCATACTTACTATCTTTTTTTTTTAATTTAAGGGTCATATTTTACATATTTTCATTATATATTGTAAGTGGATATATGCAAATAGATTGTCTAGATAATATAGAGACAATGTTCAAGAATTTATTAATATAGCTGAATTTATCTACATAAATAGATTTTCTAGAACATTCAAAAGATTCTTTATGGGTATATTACCTATGTGTAGATTCAGGAAATAAGATAAGAAGAGGTGATATAGAAGCATCTCATTTCTTCTATTGGATGTCAAGAGTTAGCTTACTTGGATATAGTATCAATTATTCTTAAAAACCCTAATGCTACTAATATTTTCTTAAGTGATTCTTACAGGTATTTTATATGTTTACAAACCAAAGATATCAAGTATACAAGATAAGGACAAGAAAATTCTTATAAAGTTGCATCGACGACAAAAGCTTGGTCACATGATTATTGCATATATAGCACATTAAGGGTTTTGTTTAACTTTGAGATTTTATGTATACTTTATAATGTCTTATAACTTATAATTGTAGACAATTATATGTATAATATAGGGATGTTGTGTATTAGTTTAATTGTTTTATAAACTAGTTAATCTAATTATCTTAAGTATGGTTAGGTTAGTGCTTGGTAGGTGAAAGAAAATCTAAGTGCACCTATGTATATATATGTGATTATTGAGCTTATACATAGAATAATAATGAAGTTGAATGAAAGCTTGAGAATTTTGAATTATCCCTTCCTATTCAAGTGAGTTGATCTTGAGAGTTGAGTTTGTTATAGAGAGAAATATTTGTGATTTCTCCTTAGAATCAAAATGGCATTGCTAAAGATATGATCCCAAAGATGAAGAGCATTAACACCATCATTCAAACCAATCTACCTTCGACATCATGTTGGAATAGCAAAAAAGATCCTTCTTGAAGTGTATGGTTGAACCCTCTTTGAGTATCTACATTAAGAGGGGTAAATGATATACGAGATCATCTCATTATCTATGGAATTGATTAGAGTTATACTAGGTGGATGTGACATAGAGAGCCACTTCTTAGTGAACCTAATGTGGTTGACTGCGATGATGTTAAAGCTCTATATGACATTACTTACATGGAGGACCTGAATAATAATGTTGAAAACCATTTTATAAACCATTTGGAAATGCTTTAAAAGTTAGTTAATGATTCAGAGATGACTTTGTACAATGGCTATACTAAATTTGTAAAATTATCCATCGTATTACAATTGTACAACTTAAAAGTGGGTAATTGATGAAGTTATAAAAGCTTCACTGTTGTTCTTGAGCTATTAACAGAGATGCATTCCAAGAACAATGTGATTCCTCCCTACTTATAAAGATAAGAAGATTATATGCTCTATGGGTTTGAATTATAAAAATATTAATGCTTGTCCTAATGGTTGCATTTTTTATTGAAATGAATATGCATTGTTTGATAGTTGTCTTTAGTTTCACATGTCATGATATAAAAGGGTTAAGGTTCCTAATAAGGTGTTGTTGTACTTTCAAATTATACCACAATTCCGACATAGGCTTTGTAATGAGAAAAATTAAGAGAACCTTATATGGTATGTGAAAAGAAGGATTTTTTATGACAAGCTTAGACATTCAGCAAATTTTCCTCAATAGAAGATGATTAATTATGTATATCCTAATTTTTATAGTGAAGCTATAAACTAGCAGGTCGCACTCTATTTGGATAGAATAAACCCTTTTAATGGAAACACTAACTATAGTTTATAGCCCATTTTTTTGGTGATCTACAATCTTCCCCCATCATTATGCATGAAGAGGAAATGGATGATATTATCCTTACTTATATCTGGTCCAAATCAATCGAGTAATAATATTAATGTTTATTTGGCTCCCTTATTGATGATTTAAAGTACATGTGTGATAATAGAGTTGGAGTAGTTGATGCATGGAGCCAATAGTCTTTTAACTTGAGATCAATGTTATTTTTTACCATAAATTATGTTCTTGTTTATGGTAATTTTTCCTATTATGGTATGCACTAATATTATGCATGTTTTCACGGGGTGACTTCTTTCACCTAAGTCTTTCTTGTGCGGCACTTAGAAGCATAACACCTTTAGTGCTCATTAATTCATCCTTTCCCGAACTAAGTCTATTACCAAGCCTTTTGAAGATGAGTAAGAACACTTGGAGAACTTAGGAGGCTTAGAGAGAGAGAGTGAGAGAGTTTATGTGTAAGAAGAGAACTCTTTATTGATGAGAGAGGAGAGAGATTTACAACTTGAGAGGTGATGGGAGCAAATGGGGTGGTCCTCTATTTATAGTTGAGGCCCCCCTCCCTTTCCCTCCTTTGGTGGAAAGTTCTAGATCTTCCATACCCTTTTAGATAATTCTAGAGACACTTCTAGATTACAAGATACATTAAGAGACTCTTCTATATCCTTTCATGATCCTTCTAGCCTTTAGGATTATAGAGAGTTCCAAACCATTCTAGGATTTCTCTAGATATTTATACAAGGTTCCATACACTTCCACATTATTCTACTAGACTCTACACAACTCTAGAACATTCTGGAACCTTCCGAACAAAAATGTGAAAAAAATAAGAGGGCCGTGACAATGTCCTATATTTGAAGATCACATAAAATTTCTCAACCTACCAAAGAGTAGGAAGACTACTTATTTTGGACATTTTTGTGGATCGATACCAATTCGGAAAAAATAAGATCTAATTAGAATCAATTAGAACACACAAAAATTGAGAAGAGAAGAACACTCAAGAACACAGATTGAGGAAACAGATGATCTTATTGATGTGAAGTAATTGTGATTACAAATAGAATCAAAGAAATTCTCACTTAAATCACTCAATCCATTAAGGAATTACAGTAGAACTCAATAGGAGAAGAAGACGATGTTCGCTCTTCGGTTAGGGTTCTAATCACATGGTATTTAAACTATACGAAACTGTCATTAGCGAAAATCGAGGCGGAGAGAAAAAAACCAAAAAACACGAACCGTGTTAATAAACATGGTACCCCCATATTTATTTTCTATCTCTCGGCCTCTCACAGAAACCGAACACATTTTCGTGATGAAAAACAAGGATCGTGTTTCGTAAACACGGGCACCCTGTGTTTTTTTCCAGCTTTGACAGTCTTTAGTATTTTGGCCACAACTTCATCATCTGACCTCCTATAGAGATGATTCTTGATGTGTTGGAAAGATAATAGAAAGATATGAAACTTTTATACTCATTGCATTTCCAAATTCTAATTTATTCAAGGTTAAATATTCACATCTTTCCAAAACAACTCATAGTTCTACTCTACATTCCTCTGCAACACTTCACACACCAATCCAAGCTATTCTACATACTAAATACGAGTCAAAAGCTCACAATTCTCTACCTTGATGAAGTATTTAAAGTATCTAGCATCAAGAATACAAAATACCATCTGTAAAAACCCCTGGGCCCCAAAAGGCCCTCATGGTACACAAACACCAACCATGTCTGAGCAATGCTCAAACTTGCTCACCATCAATGGCTTCGTTAGCATATTCGCTGAATTCTTAGTAGTATCCACCTTCTCCAACACAGCCTTGCCTGTAGAAATAGTACCTCGGATGAAGTGGTACCTGATATCAACGTGCTTCGTCCGACGATGGAAAGAATTCCGATTCTTTGCCAAACAGATAACACTCTGACTATCACTACAAACAACGGGAGCACCATAACCAAATCCAAGCTCACGAAAGAAACTACCAAGCCACGAAGCTTCTTAAAAATCCTCGGTCATAGCCATATACTCAGCCTCAGTAGTGGACAATGCAGTCACATCTTGCAAAGATGACCTCCAGCTAATTGCTGAACCATCAAGACAAAACACGTAACCTCTAGTGGATCTCCTATAATCAAGATCTCCAACATAATCAGAGTCAACGAACCTATTCAACGCATCAGTAAACCTCCCATACTCCAAATAAGATGTTACAGTACCCTTCAAGTACCTCAGAATCTACTTCATCGCTTGCCAGTGAGCCTTCCCAAGATTTGTCATATATCTGCTCACAACAATCACAACTTGAGCAATATCCGGCCTGGTACAAACCATAGCGTACATCATGCATCCCACAGCATTAGAGTAGGGAATTGTGGCCATAAAATCCTCCTCATCTTTAGACTTGGGGCAATCCAAAGTAGACAATCTGAAGTGAGTAGCCAAGGGAGTACTGACCGGCTTGGCATCAATCATATGAAACCTCTCCAACACCTTGTTCACATATTGCTTTTGTGACAAGTAAAGACGCTTCTGTCTATGGTCTCGAATGATCTCCATGCCAAGGATCTTCTTCGTAGCTCCCATATCCTTCATCTCAAACTCAGTCTTTAGCATTATTTTTACCTTGTTAACTTCAGATAGATCTTTTGCTGCAACAAGCATGCCATTGACATACGACAAAAGATACACCAGAGAACCATCACCAACATGCTTCAAGTATACACATCCATTATAATCACTCCTAGAGAACCCATGCTTAATCATAAACTAATCATACCTCTTGTATCATTATCTAGGTGACTGCTTTAGACCATATAGTGACTTCTTCAATAAGCACACATGATACTGCTTGCCTTCAACAACAAAGCCATCTGGTTGGCACATATAGATCTCCTTCTCGAGCTCACCATGCAGAAAAGATGTTTTAACATCCAATTTCTCTAACTCCATATCCTACATAGCCACAAGCGCAAGCAAAGTACAAATAGAAGTATGCCGGACAACAGGGAAAATAGCTCGTTATAGTCTACACCAGGTATCTGACTAAACCCACGTGCAACTAAACGAGCCTTGTACCTCGGTCCCTCAACACCTGGAATTCCTTACTTGAACTTGTACACCCACTTGCAGTCAACTATTTTATTCTTACTGGGTGCCTTCACAAGTTCCCATGTCTGATTCTTCCATAGAGATTGCATCTCCTCCTCCATAGCAACACACCACTAAGCAGAATTAGCACTAACAATAGCATCTGAGTATGACACTAGCTCTTGTACATCAACTACAGTCTCAACACTAGCCAAAACATAACCTGCTAACTCCCTAAAGCCATACCTCACAGGAGGCTTCACAACCCTCCGTGGTCTATCGGGAGCAACACCCCTTTGCTCCACCTGCTACCGGGATCCACCCACTTCAGGAATAGTGGGTCTCATACTAGAAGAGTCTGACTAATCCAAATCAACCTTTACCTCCACCTTATCTGTAACACCATGTAGATTCTTCTGCTCCACCTCTTCAGACAATCTATCAAAAGAAGAATCACACTTTTGGAGGAATATGGACTCATTGAAGGTAACATCCTTGCTAGTTAAAAAATTGGATGCAGCTGAGTCCCATAACCTGTACCCCTTCACACTGGATGTATAGCCAATAAAGATGTACTTCTTGGCTCTAGGCTTGAGCTTCCCATCATTCACATAAGCATAAGCAGGACATCCAAAAATATGCAAATTAGAATAATTAGCTGGTTTGCCAGACCATACCTCCTCAGGCGTCTTCAAATTAATGGAACAATTGGGTGACCTATTTACCAGGAATGCCACCATGTGAACTGCCTCAGCCCAAAACTCCTTGCCTAATACAGTTTGTGACAACATACATCGAGCCTTCTCTAATAGGGTCCTATTCATCCTCTCAGCAACCCCATTCTACTATGGTCTTCCAACACAAGTGCGATGCCTAACAATACCATGGTCCTCATAGTACTCAGTGAAACTATGCTCCACAAACTCAAGGCCATTATTTGTTCTAAGATACTTCACTTGTCTCTCAGTATGCTTCTTTATTAAAGTCTTCCAACGCTTGAAAACTTCAAAGACATCATTCTTATTTTTAATAAAATAGGTTCATACCTTCCTATAGAATTCATCAATAAATGTCAGTAGGTATCGCGAACCACCCTTGGAAACCACCCTAATAGGACCCCACAAATCAGAATGAACATAATCCATAGGCCCTTTTGTACTATGTGTAGCCTTTGAAAAACTAACCCGCTTCTGCTTGCCAAACACACAGTGCTCACAGAAATCCATAGTACATGTACTCTTCCCATCCAACAACCCTCTCTTGGAGAGTTCAGTCAAGCCTTTGACACTCATGTGTCCAAGTCGCATATGCCAAAGTCTAGTAACATCTGAGTCAGACATATTCGATGATGTTACCGTAGCTGCTCCCTCAATAGTGGAATCAAAAAGCTCATATAATGTCCCGATCCTCTTGCCTTTCATTGCAATAAGAGCCCCTCTAGTAATCCTCATCGTGTCATCCTCGATCACACATCGATATCCATTACAATCTAAAGAACTCAATGAAATCAAGTTCTTGGTCATCTCAGGGACATGTCAAACATTAGACAGTGTTCTGACCACACCATCATGCATCTTCACCTTCATCGTCCCAATCCCAGCAACTTTGCATGCAGCATCATTACCCATCAGAACTACTCCACCTTAAGTCGTCTCATAAGTCTGGAACCAGTTCTTGTTGGGATAAATATGGTAAAAGCATCCAGAGTCCAAGATCAACCTGTCCATAATCTTGGTCTGACTATCAGTGATAGTTAACACATCACCACCACTATCATATTGAGCTATAGCAGCATCATCCTTTGTGCTAAATGTTTCACTAGATTTATCTCCAGATATCCTATTAGGACAAAACTTGTTGATATGACCCTTCTTGTGACATCCATAGCACATGACATTCTTGGATCTGTTATTCTTTGACTTTGACCTATACTTATTCTTATCACCATAACCTCGTTCCTGAGTTTTGCCCCTAGCTATAAGTCCCTCACTATGTGAGTCACTAGAATCACCTCTAGTCAACTAATTCTCAATCAGTTCTCGTTGTAGCAGGGCAGTCTTGACATCATCAAGAACTAACTCATCATCCTTCCCATACAATATGATCTCATGAAAATGTTTGTGTTCAATAGGCAAAGAACACAACAATGTAATAGCAAGATCTTCATCCTCCAATTTAACATCTATACTCCTCAGATCCATAATTATAGAGTCAAATTCATCAAGATGAGATTTTAGGGATTGTCCCTTACCTAATTTTAACTCATGCAACTTGCTCTTCAATAACAGACGATTCGTTACCGACTTCGTCATGTATAGAGACTCCAGCTTGAGCTATAGGGATGACGTTGTTGTTTCTTTAGCCACCTCACGCAAGACCTCATTAGACAAACAAACCTGTATGGTGGAAAGGGCCTTTTGATCTATCTCCTCAAATTTCTCATCTGTCATCGAATCGGGCTTCTTTGATATCCCGAGTAACGCCTTCTCCAATCCATTCTAAATCAGGATCGCCTTTATCTTCAACTTCCATAAGCCGAAATTCACAAACCGATCAAACTTCTCTATATCAAACAAATGATCTTATTGATGTGAAGTAATTGTGATTACAAAGAGAATAAAAGAAATTCTCACTTAAATCACTCAATTCATCAAGGAATTACAATATAACTCAATAGGAGAAGAAGACGACGTTCACTCTTCGATTAGGGTTCTAATCGCATGGTATTTAAACTATACGAAACTGTCATTAGCGAAAACTGAGGTGGAGAGAAAAAAACCAAAAAACACGAACCTTGTTAATTTATTCAAGGTTAAATATTCACTTCTTTCCAGAATAGCTCACAGTTCTACTCCAAATTCCTCCGAAACACTTCACAAAAATCATAGATTATTTTACATGAATCATAATTATCATGAGAAAAGAAATTCTTTTAATGGAAAATTTTGAAGAAGTAAAATCTCCAAATACTATCATAGGATTTCAGGCATCTGAAAAAGTAAAAGACCTAAATGGCAGGTGCAGGAAGAGGTTAATCTTCTTTGATCTTCAAAATTGAAAGAACTTGTACATACAATACTATCTTGATGTGATGCATATTAAAAATAATGTATCAGATTGTCTAACTAGTATGCTTCTAAATGTACAAAAAAAAAGACAAAGGATAACATCAGTGCTCAGTTAGACATGGTCGACATGGGTATAAGAATAAAATTACATCCATATTAGAGGAAAATAAAACTTTTGTACATCCTTCATGTTATACTCTTTTCAAACAAGAGAATGTCTCTTTTTGTGAGTGTATTCACATAGTGAATACTTCTGAATGATATTTATAATATGTCAATGAACTTGTTCTGATGAAAGATTTGAAGTTAGTAGGTATTAAATCTCATGATCATCATATTATCATTCAAGACTTGTTGCCAATTTCTATACATTCTATCTTACTTAATCAAGTTCAAAGCGTCACCACCATATTTTTTTTCTTTTTCAAGGAATTTTGTAGTAATGTTATTGTCCTTGCAAGATTTGACAAATTATAGAGTGAGATTGTGACTATATCGTGCCAACTTGAGGTATATTTTCCTCCATCATTCTATGTAATATGATTCATTTAACTATTCACTGGGTTAGAGATGTTAGGTTATGTGGGCTTGTTTATTTGAATTGGATGTATTTGAAAGATATCTTAAACTCTTAAAATGATATGTAAGGAATCTAAATAAGCCCGAAGGTTTTATTTTTGAGATTTATCTAGTGGATAAGGCAACATAGTTTTTTTTGTGAGTTCTTAGCCAATGTTAATATAATAAACCTTCCTAAACCATAAAATCTAGGTACAGAGGAAAATGGGAAATGGTGCAAAGGATTTTGCATGGCCATCATTGTTGATGATCAAATGTTTTTGCAAGCCTATCTCAATATCTTTCACAATACATATGATGTTCATCAATACTTATATCAATACATGGATAATTTGAGCACTTTAAATCCATCTAGGACCGAGAAATAGATATTAGATAGATACAATAGCTTATTTTCAAAGTGATTGTCATCTCAATCATTTTAATCTGATACTGATTTGTATTGGTTGTCACACCCTCCTCACAAGGAAGTGATATTCAACAACTCATATAAGATCAATGGTTGTACACCTTTTTGCATAATAGAGTAGGATAACATGAGTAATATATAAAATAGTGGTGTGATTGTAATATCAAAAGCTTTACATATATCAATTATAAGAGACACAACCTTGTTTATACATTAATGACATATTATGGGATGATAGAACACATATGCCTATTAGATTACACCGCTTTTAGAGTTCATTTATTTAGGTAAAAATAGGTTAACAATTAAAATGGGATGTGTACTAAGGAATCTATATTTACAAGGGTGGATCTTTTAAGGCTTGGTCATAATTAAGCAATACTCATTTATATTTTCCTCCTGAGTGAAAAAATGTATTCTATGTTATTAACCTAGTTGATAAACAACGATCCATTACCTTGAATGCAAAAAAGAAAAATAAAATAGGAAGATGAATTACAAAGGAAAAATATTTTGACTATTGACTTACCTTTCTTGTCTAACCATGATGATGTTATTAATGACCTCTATGTACGAGATGATCATGAAGAAGGATTCTATGTACTTGAATTGGAGTTTTTCCATAAAGAGTGCATGCACTACACATTAAATTATAGTATTAAAAACTAGACCAAACTAGCTGGGTGAACCTATAAGCCAGTGGACTGGTTATAAATCTAGGCTGTATATCATATTAAACCTATTTCGTAAAAAAAAAACTAGTGGAAATGGAAAAAATAGGAAATCACCGGTTTAATATTGAACCATTTTGGTTTTTTTAGTATACTTCACAATTAAATTTTTTACCCTCAAATTAAAATTTGAGCATCTCATATCTGTAGGGGTAATTGTGTCTTTTCCCCTCATTTCTCTCTCAACCCTAAAAATATACTAACACAAAGTCAGATTTTCTTATCGACTTGATCTACTGGATTTTCTTTGTCACCATCTTCTCTTCTTCTTTGACTTCATCTTATTGCTTGATGCTAAAGAGGTTGACTCTCGAGCAAGAAACTTCATCCATCAACGTCATCTTCCTGCCATCGTCTTCAACCTCTATACCTAGAGCATAGCATTACTTTGTCCAGTATCTAGAAGCTCAACCATGTAGCCTTTAGGGGTAGCTCAGTCGCCCATTTTTTTTAGCTCAATCACCCTTCAATGTCAACTGATTCTATAATCCATTGCCATCCATTTTCATTGCTCGGTTTTCCTTTCTATCTAAAGTGATTGATTTGCATAGTTTTTTTGTCTTATATTGATTCTCAACCATCATCCCTTGATTCTTTTGATTCTACTGTGTAGTTTGTTTTAGGCTCAATCACCCATTATATTTTGATTCTTTTTATTCTGTTTTGTAATTTAGTAGGAGAAGAGGAGAGTTGGATGTTGTGTAATTTATACTTGATGATGTGTAAGAAAAGGTCATGATAAGAATAGATGTTTAGGATGCTGAGAAAATATGTTGTGTAATTTATAATTGATGATGTGTAATACACTCGCATTTACATCTTGTGTAGGAAATTTTGATGAGTGTATTTTAATTCTTTTTTAATTTTTATGATTTAAATCTTTGTTAAAGTTTGTTAATATTTTAATTCTGCTGATCCAAAAGGTCATGTTGTTGCATATTTTAATTCTTCGTTAATGTTTAGGATTTAAATCTTTGATGAATATATCCACATGTAGGGGACTGGGGCAATATTTAAGCTTGATTACAAGGGTACCTATTTTGTATTTGCTACTATTAATGTGCCTCTTAAGTTGAGTTTTTGATATTTAGTTTGTAACTTGTGTTAATATTCTTACCTAATTTATCATTTGTTGTTGTTAACGTGTCTCTTTTAATTTGGGTTCTAGATATTTAGTTTGTAACTTATAATTTATTCTTAATGCCTTAGAGATGTCTATAGAGGCTAGTAATACCGACTCTATGATAAATTCTTCTCAAAGTAAGTTTAGAGGAAATAAGGATCTGACATGGGGTCATTGTAGGGAGGTTAAGGATGCTAATAAGAGAAAAAAATTACAATGTTTATATTGTTCTAAAATTCTTTCTAGGGGTGGAATCCAACGTGTCAAACAACATTTAGCTAGTGTTAGAGAGGTGAAAAAAATTTCTCTTGAAGTTGTTTTTGATATGAAACAAAGAATTAAAGAGTTTTCTAGCAAAAAAAAGAGAGACACAAGAGCTTTTAGCTAAAGATAAATCATATTGTTTGATGGACTTTCCTTCACAACAAGAACCATATTTGATACCACCTCTTAGGGTAACTATTAGTTCCAAATTAGGAGATAAGTCAAGGGTTTTAGATAGAAAAAAATACTACAAGGTATTATTTCATGTCGAGAACAACTATAGGTGCACAACGAATTCTCAAAAGTGGGTTACAAAGCAAAGATGATGTTGAGAAAGTTGGCATTCTCATTTCTAAGAGGATGATTGATTCATGTATCCCATTCAATGCTGTAAATTCTAATTATTATCCGCGTGTTATTGATGGTATAAATCATATTGGTCCTAGTTATCAGGGGTCAACCGTTCATGTTCTTTATGGTTACTTGTTAATGAAAAATGTTGAAGAGGTAAAAAATGACATTGAGACCTTTTGTTCTCATTAGAAGGGAATTCGTTGTACTATTATGGCAAATGGGTGGATGGACCAACATAATCGTACTTTTATTAACTTCTTAGTTTATTCTCCAAAGGGTATTGTGTTTTTAAAATATGTTGATGCTTTTGATGCTTCAAAGACTTCTAAAATATAACATAAGTTATTTAGACATATTGCTTTCTATATTGGTGCTAAAAATGTTATGCATGGTGATTGACAACTCTATGAATTATATTACCGCAAGGAGGTTGTTAGATTATGAGTTTAAGTCATTTTATTGGTCTACTTATTCTGCATATTGTGTTAATTTGATGCTTAAAGATATGTGTAAGTTAGATGAGGTGGAAGACATTATAAAGCATGCCTCAAAAATAACCAAGTACATCTATAATCATTGTTATGCATTGCATGTGATAAGGAATTTCACTAAAGGAAGGGAGATTATTCGTCCAGCTCCTACTCAGTTTGCTACTAATTTTATTGCTTTACAAAGTATTTGGACACATAAGAATGCTCTTAGGGTGATAGTTGTATCTAGGGAGTGGACATCTTGTGCTTATGTTAAAAGATAGGGAAGGTAAGAAATTTGTAGAGAATGTGTTGGATACCACATTTTGGAAAGAGAATGCTATAATTATGTAACTTACCAAATCTCTTGAATGTGTTTTGCGATTGATGGATAGTGGAGAGAAACCATGTATGGATTATTTGTATCAAGCATTTCACAAGGCCAGAGATGATATGGCTACTAGATTTCATAGGAGAAAGAAAAGGGCGGAGCCTTATCTTCAAATTGTTTCCTCTCATTGGGATAATCAACTCTCAAGGAACTTACATGCAGTCATCTATTAGTTTAATCCTCATTTTTAGTGCTCATCTGAAATTTCTCAATGTCAAAGTACTGTATCTTCTATTATTGATGTCATTGAGAGATATGAAAATGGGAATTTCAAATTAATGTCAAAATTAACGAGAGAGATGAGTTCTTTTAGAAAAGAAAAAGGTGATTTTGGAAGATGGTCTGTTGTACAAGATTATTGTGTTTTTGCTCTAAGTATGATTTTGTTACTTATTTCAAAGTATTATCAATATTTTATATCTATTTACATTATTTTTAGTTTGTTTGGTAAATTATTATAATGATTTTGTGGATGACTGATGGGCATTATATGGATATGGTGCTCCAAATCTACAAAAGCTTGCCATTCGTGTTTTAATCCATAGTTGCAGTGCTTCAGGTTGTGAGCATATCCATTCAAAGAAAATGAATAAACTTAAGAACCAAAGACTCAATGATTTAGTCTTTGTGCACTCTAACTTGATATTGCAGCAAAGGTATGCATTTAATTTGTTGTTGTCTTACTATTATAAATATGTCTAAAGTTATTTATTTTATATGATAATATTACCAAACTTGTCTAATTTTGTTTTCTTTTGTGTAGAAATGGTTCAAGACAAGTTATGACCCAATTAATTTTGAAAATTTTGATGCAAAAGGCTCTTGGATTCTTATAGATGAGCCATCTAGCTTGAACAATGAAGAGTTTGAGTTGCTTATAAATGAATTAGATTCTGTCATTATTTAAGACAATCCTAGTGAGGCTATGAAGATCATAAATTTTTATTGCTTATATAAATTGGTGTAATAATTTAAGTAATTATTTTATTCCATTTTTTTATACATATTGGATGAGCTTGATGGAAATGGAGATGATGAAATTGATGGGGGAGAGTACTAATGATGATGAAGATAATCGCATGTATGAAAATATCATTCCTATATTTTTCTAATGTTTGAGATGATATGGATAATCTATAGGACTAGATGAGTAATTCTTTGATTGGACTATTTAATTTATCTAATTGAATTGTAGCTTCTAAACTAATGTGTTTTATTTTAAGTTTTTTATGATCATGTAAGAGACTTAATGTTGGATTATGTTGTTTTATAATTGTCTTTGATATGTATGAGACTTTTGATATGGAATTATGATATTTTATGATCTTATATGAATATGTAATGATCACTTTATGATGAAATATATTATTTTGTGATTCATAATATCTAATATTAAGTGTTAAATACTTCAATTATATTTTAAAACAAATATGGATAGATTTGACTTTAATTGTGTGAACCGGTTGAACCACTAGTTTGACCAATTTGAGCCACTAGTTCGACCACTAAACTAGTAAACTAGTAACCTTATTGGTTCAATGACTAGTTAAATTTTAAAAACTATGGATTAAAGTTTTATAGATGAAAAGTTTAATTTCTTCCTATGTTTTTTTTCATACATGAAGATTTAATTTTTTAAAAATATTTTGACTATATTGCATCGCATATTTCTCTAATTATTTCCTATGTGTTATATTATTTTATTATGTGTGTAAAGTGTTATTAGTATTTTAACTATATCACATTGCATATTGCTTTAATCACTTCATATTTTTTGTTTTATTTTATTTTGTGCATAAGAGTTTATTTTTTATATTTTGACCATATCACATTGCATATTGCTTTAATTATTCCTTGCCCTATCATTTTTTTTTGTTATTTCAGGTAAGGATCTACATGATGATGATGCACATGCTTAAAAGGTTGGAAAATACAAATAAGGGGAGAATTAGATTGACACAAATTGTTAGAAACAGAGAAAAGGGTATTATACTTAATGTTGGTTTTGATGAATTCATATATCTAGTGGATAAGAAAAGGAATTTGTTTGTTGGTTATTGTAAATCTAGGCCTCTTATGCACATCCCTATCACTTATCGAAATTTGAGGGATATCCCAAATATAATACCCCCATTTTTAGTGCTAAAAATTTTTATTTAAAGAGTTAATTATGAAAGCTAAAATTGTAATTCTGGTTTCTTCTACCATTCTCATACAAAGTCTTAAGGTTAAAACACATTACTCCACTTTTTTTTTTTGGTAAGAAATTGAAATATTATTACTTCCAAAATTAGATCATAAAGCACATCATAAGGTTCATCACCCACTTACTTTTATCTCTAAATATCAACATGAACCACTAACGACCTATGTGATTTATAATGGGTCATATTGGTTATTTTAATGGTTATTTCCTTGACAATTGATCTACAAACCTATTGTGGATTATGCCTATATTAATGGAAAATTATACGATTCCCTTCATGCCATATATGATATGCAGTTACTACATATAAGGACTGTAATACCTGCCTTCTCTGAACAGGACCTTGAAAACCTCTTTCCATCTATCTCATGACTTTATTGAAAGAGATTGCATCGTGCTCACATCCAAATTTCCTAATTAAAGGCAACCAAACCTATTGCCAGTATCCATATTTAAAGAATAAGCGTTCCACTAATTCTTTATCTACCTAAGATAGTACACATGTATCTTCCACATTTAAACCTATGATTATCATTCTGTCTACAGTAAATAAGCGTTTATGGGCCACAAAACATAGGTGAAAACTATGTTTGGGAATAGTGATAGGATTCCATACCACCTTGTACCTTCTTATCCTTTGACTAGTATTTCTCGGTGAATTATAAACCCTCAAAATATTGTAGTCCACTGATTCTCCTTCCTGGGTTTGTGCATTAGTATGGATTACATACTGTATCTTCTCTCTGATTTTTAAAATTCTCTTGAAACCCCATGATGTAGACATGGATAGTGGTACATTCCATGGGTCTCTATCTTTTATGAATAGGGATTGCAACAGGGCGGGTATGGATTAGGTACCCTTATCCGTACCTGAACCCAATAAGAAATTTTTTAATCATATCCATACCCGTACCCAAACGGTATCCATTACTTCACCCATATCCGTATCCGGCGGATACCTGATACCCGATGAATGATCCGTCACTGATGGATAATCTTATTTTCCATCAAACCCGTTACCCAACAGATTAAAATTATCCATTTATCTGTTAGCATTACCCATTTATCTGTTTTTATTATCTGTTTACATGTCAAAATTTTTAATTATGCATAATTCACCTACAGAATTATTTTTTTACATTAAGATTTATATAAAAAATAGAAAAAAGCTAATAATTCATCAACTTAGTAGCTAAATTTGATAATGTTTCTATAGCATAATAGAAAAACATAGTAAAATATGTCAACAACAATATTGTTCCCATTCAGTCAAAGTCAATCTAATATGACATACCTTAAGAAAATACAAGTTAGAAGTAGGATGCTTATTTCTCAAAAATAACAAAGTAACGTCATAAAACAACAATAATTTTAAACAAGTAATCCGAGCCATTTCCCACTTCTCAGAACTAGGACAACATTTAAAGCTAGGCTCTAAGCATGACAACCACTCAAACACATATTCATACAACAATGCAACATCAAGCATTAAGAAAATGGAGTTCCATCTTGTTTTACAATCTTGCACTAAGGCCTTAGTATATGGAAGTTCTTTTTGTTGACATACCTTTACAAACCTTTCTATTATTTTTGGTGTTGCCCTCCAAAACACCACACTCTCACAAATATTTTCAATTGTATTTTGGATTAAATCCATCCCATCCCTAACAATCAAATTAAGAATATGCACAACACAACGCATGTGAAAATATTTTCCAAGCAACAAAAAATACTTCACTTGTAATCTCCTTTTCATCTCATCAATCATAGCATCATTGGTAGTACAATTGTCAATAATTAGTGTTGTGAGCTTTGTATTAATATTCCAATCCACCAAAATAGTTAACAACTTCAACTGTGTGGGGGAGATGGAACATATATTAACCTTAACAAAGATAAAAGGAAACACAACAACAAATAAAAATGAGAACACATTATCATATAGTATTAACATCAAAACTTAGAACTTGATGTGGATAAAATATTAAAAATACCTGAGTATCTGACTTTGTAAGTTCCATTGAGTGTCAATCTAATGAGCTATTATGGCCATAAAACCCTTCTTTTGATTTTGAGCAGTCCATATGTCAGTAGTAATTGAAATCCGACTCTTATTATAACGTAATAGGGATATTGTTTTGTTTTTCTCAAACTCAAATATCTTAAGGATATCACTCTTTAATGTACTCCTCAAAATCAACTTAAAAGAAGGTTGAAGACCAGACAAAAACTTTTTAAATCCTTCATGTTCCACTATAGAAAGTGGATACTCATACATGACCACCATATTACACATGTCTTACCTTGAAACTTCTTGATTGAATTCAATGATCATTATCTTTCCCTTTCCTTCCTCCTTTTGAGTGAATTGCAACTTGTTTTGGCCTACTCCTCATATAACCTTGAAACCTACACACTTCTTTATATGCTCATGCAAATGAGAAGTGCCATTTTTGGGATCCCCACTTCGACTTTTATTACAACCTCTACAAATAGCCTTCTTCTTTCCATTAGTTTCCACCACATTAAAATGTTCCTATAAGATAGAAGTTTTCTTTCTTTTTTTCCCTAGAGTAAGCTGTTGCACTCCTACATCTTCCTCATCCTTATTTGTAGATGGCTCAGTAGTAATGGGATTACTAGCTGCAGTAGATGAACATGGAGGTATTTGACTAGGTGAATCTGTAGTACTAGCTCTAGTTACCATCCCTAAACCTAAAGAGAAAATTATGAAACTACATAAAACATTAAAACTTCACAATATCAAATAGAATATAAAATAGTAAAGCCATTAAGTAGTATATAACGTTAATGTTTGGAAGCTAGGATAAATGTTGGAACTTGTAAGAGAAGGAAATAAAATCTTTACTCTAGGCTTCTAGCTTCTATTTTATCAATTTCAAAAGGGTGGCAACTGTAGGCTACAACATAAAACTTTTCTCTCCCATGATTAGTGCAAAATTCCTTTGCAAAGAAAGTGCATTTGAGTTAATCTTAATATCTTATGGCTAGTTAGATTATCTTATTGCTACACTAAGCTCATAAAGAATAAAACTTCAGGTTAATGAAATTTGATAATCCAAAATATTAGGTTTATGGCTTTACAGTAACAACCATGTAATTTAAGCCTTTACTCCTCCTATTAGCCAGAGAAGATAATCCATTAATCTAAAATAGCAGGTCACAAACCTTCTTCTTTTTAGAATTTTGAGATAATCATCCATTCATCTTCTAGAGCCTCTCCAAATCTCAGTACAACATATACTAATTTATTCATTAAATCATGCATTACAAGTAATTACTAATGATTATTGTTTCATATCTCTCTCATCCTCCTTCAACCAAACAACCTCCTTTCGATCTACAACATTTGTTGCTCGATGCCTTAATCAATCAATCTGCTTAAGGCCTTAAACAAAAGATTATGAAACCACCCAATTACTAGTTGCCAACCATCTTAGATTCTCAATCTTACATTTTTCAATACATAGCATGATAAAAATTCCAAATTTTTCAACAAATAACCGAAGTTCCAATGAATCATGAATGGATTGTAATGACTATTTGCTAAAGTAGAAAAAATGTAAATCTTATAAAATACATGGATGATGGATCTGCTTGCTTTCATCATTGAAGAATTTCTCAAGCAGATCTGGCTTGAAGGTCATCATCCTCGTCTTCTTCACCGGCTGGCTAAGAAGAATTAGAGAAAGCACCTGCACCTAAGAAGAAAATAATGGCGATTAACAAAAAAAATGCTCAACAGATTGAGAGAAGGAAGAGTCTTGAGGGAGACTGGGAGATCCTGTCTAACATCTTCAGCATGACAAGATGCAGTTGGTGAGACAGAGTGGATGACAGGACAGTGCAACTGTAGAATGGCTGAGAGAAGGAGAGGTCGAGACTCACGCTGGACTCATGCAACATCATATGCCGTCGGCGTCAATGACAATGGAGAATTGAATTTTGAGGAAGAAGGAAAGGAATAGTTGAAAATGAAGACTCGAAGTGGGAAGTGTCGAACAAAATTCTAAACTTCAAAGTGAGTGAGTGCACTGTGCTACTGTGCACGATGGGTTAGTGGTAAATAATAGGGGAGTAGGGATGGCTGCTTGAATTTTGTTAGATTTTTAGAGTTTTTGTTTAATTTACATTTTAACCTTATCATATGTATTTTTATTTTATTTAAATGAAGAATAAAATAGTATTTTTATTACAGGTACAAATGCGGGTATATAAGCAGGTATGGATTTGGATACCTTGTACTTGTATCCATACCTGAATCTGACGAATTTTTTTAACTCTCCTTCGTATCCATATCTAAATTTGTTTGTCCAAATCTGTTTACATATCTGACGGATTTTATGCATCGGGTTTCAGATAAAACCCACCTAGCTACCTTCCTTATTTATGAAATATATTTTTATCCATCTCACCCATAAAGTATCTTTCTTTATTTTCACACTCTAGAGCAATCTACCACATGTTGCCATGTTCCACCATTCCAGATTAAACAAACCAATTCCACCTTCTTATTTAGGCTTGTAGATTATATCCCAAGCTATAGGACATTTCTTTGTGTTTTACTGGTTTCCACCCCACAAAAAAGCTTTGCACTTTGTATTAATGTTTGTAATGATCTTTTTTGGCATTAGATACATGAGGCTTCAATAGGCGTTGATACCAAACAGGACTATTTCACATTACTCCACTTACATTAATAACATATTTATAAGAATCATGTTAGAGAGAATCAAAGTAGCTAAATATTACTTTAAATAAAACAATAAGCAATGGTTACAAAATTTAGTGAAAGAAAGATACATAAGGATATAAGAGTTCAAGAATGACCAAATCAAAATATATTGGGGAGAACACCGAAAAACCCTAACTCTTAACTTAAGTACAATCCTTTAGGTGATGTCATGAGGTAACCTACAAAGACCACTTCATACTAAATAAGTAGGGGCCCATAAAAAGGAACCTTTAAGTATAATAGTATTGAGTAAATAATTATATAATACTAATATAAAAGGCTAACGTGAAACAAATAAAAGGTATCACATTAATAAATGGTATAAAACATTGAAACATATAAACATGATCAAAATATGATTAGTAGATCAGAAAATCAAATATCATTATGGCTAGGGCTGTTCACAATTCAAATATCCGATATTTCGGATATTTGATTGTCGGATATTTGAAATTTCGGATATCTAAAAATGATATTTAATATTTGATTTGAAACTTCGGATATCCGGAAGATCGGATATTTGAATTTTCGGATCGGATATCATCAGATATCAAATATATCTGATATTACCCAATACAATTTCAAATATAAAAAAATTACCAAATGACAAATATATTTCATATTATCCGATTTGTTGAGCGAATGCTGAGCAAATATCCGATTCGCTTAGCAAATATCTGACTTACTCAACATATATCCAATGTTAAAACTAAAATAAGAAATGAGTGAATGAAGTCTATTGGTATGCAAAGTATTTTTATTTTTATTTTTATAAATATCTAAAAAGGGATTGTATTAAAAATAAATTTCAATTAAATTAAATTTTTCCTCAAATAATAAATAAAGTAAATAAAAATTATACACAGACACATAAATTTATTTATATACAATTATATATAAAATAAAAAATTATAAAAAATTGTATAAATATTTTTCTTCGGATCGGATATTATTTGTATTTGTCGGATCGGATATTTGGTTTGTTTGACTTTTCGTTGACCGGATCGGATATTTGATTTGAAAAAAAAATCGGATCGGTTATTTGCTTTTTTCGGATCGGATCACTTCGGATATCGGATCAAATAAGCGGATATCGGATAACATGAACAGCCCTAATTACGGCCACATACTCCTAATACTTATTTATTTAGAACATAATAAAACTTACCAATCAAGTATACAAGAAATGGTCTTTAAAGTAATGATTGAAACCAATCTACACATTATAGCCATATGCTTCATCATATATCTCATATCTCCATACAAAGCCAATGAAATCCATACATCATAGGTAGGGCTCAAAGGCACAACACCAAATAAAATACATAATGTTATAATCAGGGCTTAGAGGTATAACATCAAATAAAATCCATAACATTATAGTTAATATTCAAAGGAAAAATACCAATAAAATCTAAAATATCACATGTATGGCTCAAAGGCACAATACCAATAAAATTCATAATATCATTAGTGGGGCTCAAAGGCCGCTATAAACACAAATAGGTACAAAGGCTACTACCAAACTAAAAGCAGGAATAATAGCTAAAACCAAACCATAAGTAGGCACAAAGGTTGCTACCGAATCAAAAGTAAGCATAAATCCTACTAGCAAACCCTAGGTAGGCAACAAAGGTTTTTATTTTACGTGCAAAGTATTATTAGTATTTTAACTATATCATATCACAAATTAATAACATATTCATAAGAATTAGGGTAGATAGAATCAAAGTAGCTTAACATCATTTTATATAAAAAAATAATAAGTAGTTGCGAAATTCAATGAAAGAAAAATACATAAGGATATAAGAGTTAAAAAATGAACGAATCAAAAGATATAAAGGAAAACGTTGAACAATCCTAACTCTTAACCCAAGAAAAAACCTTTAGCCTATCTCACAAGGTAATATGCAAATACCACTATTCATTAAATAAGTAGGGGCCTATGAAAATGAATCCTTTAGTACAACAGTATTAAGCAACTCATTATACAAAACTAATATAAAAGGACTACATTGAACACATAAATGGTATCACAATATTACATCGTATAAAGCATTAAAACATATATGTGATGATAAAATTATGATAATCAAATCAAAAAAACAAATACTTTCATGGCCACATACTCCTCATACTTGTTTATTTAGAATATAATAAATCTTACCAACTAAACATATAAGATATGCTCTTTGAAGTAATGATCGGAACCAATCTCAACATAATAACCACATCCTTTACCATATATCTCATATCTCCAAGTCAAAATTAATGAAATCCATGCATCATATATAGGGATCAAAGGCACAACACCAAATAAAATCCATAACATTATAGGTAAGGCTCAAAGGCATAATACCAACAAAATCCATAATATCATAGGTATGGCTCAAAGGCATCTATCAAACATAGATAGGTATAAAGGCTATTACCAAAAAACAAATATGCACAACAGCTACTACCAAATAACAAGTAGGCACAAAAGCTATTTTCAAATCAGAAGTAGGTACAAAGGCTATTGCCGAACCAAAAGTAGGTACAAATGCCACTACCAAACCATAATTAGGCAACAAAGGCTACCACCAAACTACAAGTAGCCACGAAGGCTACTACTAAGCTACAAATAGGCATGAAGACTACTATCAAATCATAGATAAACATGAAGGATACTACCGAACCATAGGTAGGCATAGGGATGTTAATTATCCTTGTGACCTATTGGGAATTCCCTATTCGGGTTTAGGTTTGAGGGAGAATTTGAGGATAGAAATTGGGTTTTAGGATTTTTTTTTTCAAGGATAGAGTTGGGGTCCCTATCCAGCTATCCTTGAACCCACTTCGAATAATTTATACATACGTTATAATTTTTTTATAGAACGTAAATTAAAATTATATTGTAAAATAATAGGATCGGGGATGGGATTAGGAATAGGATTGGGTTTGGAGATCAGTATAGGTTTTAAGGTTGGAGAATAAATCGGTGATGGAAAATATATTTGAGATATGGTTGAGTATAGGGATTTCATCCCTACGGGGATTGGATTAGGGATTTATTGATAAAAAAAAATAAGGATTAGGACAGGTTTGGGGATTATTTTTCTTATCAATTTTCAGGATGGGGATGGGGTTCTTATCCATTATATGCCCCATTGTCATCTCTAGGTAGGCATAAAGCCTACTACTAAACCACAGGCAGGTAAAAAGGCTACTATGAACCATGCGTAGGTATAAAAGTTACTACCGAACAATATGTAGGTATAAAAACTACTTGCAACCATTCCAATAATCATTTTCATTATTATTTACTTAAGGGGATATCATATCAACTTAGAGACACTAGGGCATTTCAATCATATTGGCGCACCAAGACAATATAGTATCCTACCAACTATCAACCCAAGGGCACTAAGATATCTTGGTCGTATTGGCATACTAAGGAACCACAATATCCTACCAATAAGGACACCTAATGCATAAGTATGCATATCCCTTATAAGTTGGTAAAGCTAAATAGAGTAAAATATAGGGCCTAATTAGGGTAATAAGGCACACCAATAAAAATCCATTATAGAATATGGGTTAAGCCATGTATTTAGTGTGGCTAACCCTAAAATACCACCATTCATAATCTCGAGGTTTTTTACCCTAAATATTAGTATTTTATTAAGGTGATCATGAGACCACATAGTAATAAAATATATCAAATTTTCATACTTAACCATCTTTACTCATTTTCAATTATTTAAGACAATTATAATAAAAGACAACACCAAGATCAACATTAGAAATCTACGAAGGCCATCATAAGCTCAATTATTTGCATTTGGGGACATTAGGCCAAAAAGACTAAAATGTCTCTAAGGCCATAATTTTCATATTATCATCCATTTTATTTAAATAATTTATCATGAAAAGGCTAAAACATAATTATTAAATTATTAAACATATAAATAAGTTATTAGACACGTTGAATGACCATTTTACCCTTATGCATGATTTAGCATGTAAAATCTTAACATTCGTATCTAATTCATCTATAATCACATATTCCCATACTAAACAATGAATATTATATTATACATACTTATTGGGATAAATATTATGATATACTTAAAATAATTAATATACCCATAGAGCATATAATAAAAACAACAACAACAACAACAACAATAATAATAATAATAAAACATCAGATCACATAACTCCATACTTAATAATAATTAATACGTATTATAAGTTATTACTAGAATAAATATAATGATGTGCTTAAATGACCAATTTGCTCATAGAACACGCCATGATAATATTTATGCTAAAAATATGCCTAAACATGCTCAAATTATTATATTGAAAATACATGACATAAATAATTTATTTTTGGTATTAAACCCATTTTAACATACTTTCTTACACATAATAATTTCTACAAGTTAACATGTTTTATTTTACTAAATTTCATACTAGCATTATATGGTAAATAATTTTAACGTGACATACATGCTTAATAACATTTTACATAGCAAAAACTCTAGTTTAATATTATGTGATATATCACATTTTAGTAGAGTATAAAAATTACTTGATTTTCCACAAAAATATAAATTTTAAGCAACCTACGAAATTTTATTAGGCTACACTAATCAATATTTTTTACCTAAAAATCATACCACATTAACCATATTAATATTTAACCTATAAAATAATAATTTTTTTAAAATATTTATAAATTAAAATTTACGAAAATAACCTTAAGTTGAAAAGGGGTAAAAATAATATTATAAACCTCACATTACATAAGTAGTGTGAGCTGGGCATGTAGGAAGGCTTCAAGGGGAGGTTAGAGAGGGGTTGAATTTGGTGTTGGCCGAGGGGGAGGTGCACGATGGGTGGCATGGTGGTGCACCGATGACTGGAGAGGGTGGTGGTGCAGGGATGTCGTGGTCATGGAGATTGGTGATGACAAGGGATAAAGGAGAAGGTGGTGCAGGCTGGGAAAAGGCAATAGTGGTGAGTGATGTTGTAGGGAGGAGGAGAGGGATGCACATGTTGGTGTCAGCGTTAGGTAGGGGCAGCGATAATGGTAGATAAAATTAAATAGAGGGTGGTTAAGAAGGAGAGGTGGCTAAGATTTAGTGGCGGCGATGGTTGGGTGATGGGATGGAAGGAACATGACACAGGGGAGATAGGCACAATTTGGGTGTGTAAGGAAAGGATGGACATGTAAGAATAACATGATTATGAATGGGTGGTGCATAACTATGTGATGTCTACCAAATAGAGAAAGGTCGGGGATGAGATGGCTCAATACAGGGAAACAGTAAGGAGAAGGAGGGAAGAAGGATGATAAATGAAGGAGGAGGAGTGGCGGCGATTGCAGACAATGTAGGAAGGATATAGTATGAAGAAAAGGTGGTGATTAGTGATGATTGAATGGAACCAGAATAAGGATAGTCAGGAGGTGAGAAAGAGGAATGACAATAAGGTGCACGGGCTTAATAGTGCATTTGAATGGGTAGGAAGGAGTAAAGAAAAAGAGAAGGATAAATAAAAGGGAAAAAGGGATATAGAAAAGGAGAGAAAAATGGAAAAGGGAAAAGAAATAAAAAAAATAAATATAAAATAATATTTAGGATTATAATTAAAATTAGTTTTAGATTTAAGATTATGATAAAATTAATTTATCTGATTTTAGGGTATTTGATTAGAAAAAATAAAGTAAGATAAAATTTATTAGTTTAGGTTGGATTTAAATAAAAAGGAAAAGGGTAAATTAATTGGGATAAGTTTATTTAATAATTTATATGGGTTTGCGGGTTAAAGGTTAACCAAAATAATTAAGCTAAGATTTATGGATTGGATTTCAAATATAAGGTTAAACATTCAAAAGTAAAGATTAAGAAAATTCATGGTGCTACACCAAAAAAGTTGAATGATAGGGTATGGGATGACTCTATAATATGATTTAAATATTATAAATAGATATGACCCTTTTTTTTATTATTACCATTTGATACTCTAATTATATGCATACTAACTATTTGATTCTTTAATATTATAGCAATGATTTAATGTGAATAACATAAAAAACTTATTATGAGTTAAGATGCAAAGTCCTAAATAGATTGAAAGTTGTGGATAGCAATAAATCATATGTACGCAACTGATGGTACTATCACGTCCATTCCCTTAGATATCTATAGGAAGGTGATCACCCTCAATCAATGGAGAGAGTTATGTTCATAGAGAACTTTAGAGGAATATGAACTACGTCATAATATATTATTACTAACTTTTAAATATAACTAGAATTTAATTGTCTTATAATTCAAATTAACATAATCTCTCTATTCAATGTGATAAATGAAGAGCACCAAGAATAGAGCTGATGCAAAGAAAAACATTTACACTCACAAAACATAGTGTAGATGCAACAAGGTAGCTAGGGAAGCCTTGGTATGAAAAAAACATATATAGTTCTATGCCATTATTTTATGAACTAATATTATTACCAAGTTTTTTTTATGGGATTCCATGGGATAAATAATTAATGGAGGAACTAGAGCTAACTTATAATGCATATGTACCCTAGAGCAAGCTGATGTTTGGATATATATACTACAGTAAAGAAGGAAAATCTTGACAATGAACCAAATCAACAAATAGTTGAGAAAATTGTTAATATAGTTACTTGGTTTAATATAGTTACATATCCCTAAATATTTTTCTTATTTTACATATTGGGCACTCAAGAGCATGGTGACCAATGTATGATATATAATTACATGTTCAACCTATCTAAGGCTTCTAAACATCGCCCTAGTTCTTGTCCTTCAAAATAAAATTTTAAACAAATGGAAAAAGAAGTGGTCGTGTTAAGGGAAACACAATAGGCAAACCTTAAGAGCTTGGATAGTATGTCATCTTATTCACAATGTCCAGTTCAATCCTCCTTATCTAGTATCCCTAGACCTTTTCTAAAAATTAATGTGGTCATATGCCACACTACACTCTATGCACCTAAATGTATGTTTTAATTTTATGAAATATAATCAACATTCAACTTTATGACCATAAGTTAGTTTTTTTTTTACTATTACAGGGTTGATATCCTTATGACTTGCAAGCCATAGAGGACAGGCCTATTGTAGCAAATGTTATCGCATTCATTGCATCTAATTCAACCCTTCATACTTTTTTTATTGGGGGTTGATAAAGTTTAATCATCAATTCATAATGTATTTGAGACACATTTAATATAGTCAATGCCGGTTGGTGTGGCATATAATTACGAAGAAGCAGATAAGCCCATACTTTGCTTACTAGCGAGGCAATTTTTTAGATGGCCGAGTAACCTTATGATTATCAAGAATGAGTAATCCAAACTTTTTTTAATTTTTCAATACATTATTGTTACTTATGGTGTTAATATATGATATAATAATTAAAATTTTTTTCTCATTCTTACTTACTAAGGGTGGTTGTATTGCAGCAAGCATTATTAGTAAGAGGGAAAGAAAGCCTTGGGCATGGAAATGATGATCAAGCGTAGTCACTTGTTACTTCAATTTAGATTTTATTTGGATATAATGTTATATTTAGATGTCAATTCTATTAGGATTCATCTTCTAGCAAACTTTTATATGAAATTAGAATATGTGAGTATTTAGATTGTGGTAGAGGATATCCTGCGATTAGTACAAGATGAGATATTACAATGTCAACATATAATAGCATATATGAGGTCATATAAATCCTTTTATGTTTAACTTTATTTTAACTGCTATCGGGAAACAATATTTTGATACTAAATATGTAATTTATTATTTTATAGTCATATATTCTTGAAAAATATTATCATCTAATGTCTTGGATGGGTCTTATATATAAAGATTTTTATACTCACACAAGATATCCAATGAGAATAATAATATTTAATGTTTTTCATATGTGGTCAATACCATTAAGATGATTCCACAGTCCCTCTTGTTTTCTCCATTTTCCTTTAACATATATTGAGTACTAATGATATTGCAGCCATATTTAGAGATCACATATTGAATGGATTCAATTGATAAAAATCCTCATTCTAATATAAAATGTTGAATGGTAAATATTTATTTGTATAATGATATCAATTAAAATCATAGGGTTTTGTTATTTGGAAAACTTATTTTTACTCGACGAAAAATAATGGCCTAAATTATCCTCCCTACTGGAAAAATATGCCATAGCTTAAACCTTTCCATCGGCAAGATCTACCGAAGTCCCCCCCACCAACAACAAATTATGCTAGTGCTACCCCTCAATGAATGACAAAAAAATTTGAACACATGTGTCGAACCAACCAACTTCCTGCCTATGGCAGGCCACGCCACATACATGCCCCAATGAACAACACTTTGTGTCATTCCCCTACACCAAGCACGGGCACTTTATACCATTCCCGCCCTAAATATTTAATTTTTTTTAACTAATTTAAATTATTTGTAAATAAAAATGATTTCTATCAATATCTATTATAAATATATGTATAATATATAAATTATATACAGATAAGAATTGTTTTCTTTACAGATAACGATAAAGTCTTATTACTTTACTATCACAAATCTTTTCAAATCAAATTATTGCATAAAATACGTAGTTCTGATTAAATTAGGGTGCAAAAATTTTTTTGTTAGAAGTATAGGTAGCGGCATAGGTATGTGTATAATTATTATAGTTTATCTTCAATTTAGATATGTGTATAATTATTGTAGTTTCTGTTTGAATCCTTATATATAAACGAACGACTTATTATTTCTATTCTTCAACTTATCGTTTTTATTCTTCAAAGTAGGAATTATTTGTTGAATCTTCAGAAAAAATTTTAAAATCTTTTTTAAACACTCAGAATGAATAATGAGTTTGAAAGTTCTTCAAACTATGAAGAGTTTTGAACTTCGATAAGGTACGATTAGTTCGAAAGTCCGATAAACTACGAAATGGGGTCACAACCTCATCTTACTATGATGATAGATTTACAATATCGACTAGCTATGGATACACAAAAGATATACAAATGGATTCTCCCAATATTAATTACAACTTAGACGAAGAGGTAAAATTTATTTTTTTTAGTATTGTAAATTGTGGCGATGAATTTGGTTAGATGAAATTAATATTTTTTTATTATATTATTATGGTAAAATCTTTTTTCCAGGATATAGAGAATACATATTTTAAGACTTAAAATTATCAGAGATTTTTTTATAACAAATCAAATATTTTCTAATCGAGAAGAACTTGTGATATGGGTTAAAAAAATGGGCAGAACTTATAAGATGATTTTGATTATCAAATGTTCTAGAAAAGGAAATGGTATAGGGGTAGGTAGAGTCTCGATAAGATATAAAAGAAGTGAAATGTACATCCATAATGGATCTACAGATACCGAAGGTACATGTAATATATGTTCTAAAAAGAATGATTGCCCTTTTTTATTATTTGCGTTGAAAATAATAATAGTAGATGGCAAGTGGTAGTTATGAATGGGACATACAATTACGATTTGCCAAATTATGATCAATGGCATGCTGTCCTTGATAAGTTGATAGAAAATGAAGTTCAATTTGTTGATGAACTTATCGCAGCTAACATAAAGCCACGTCAAATCATAACAATTATTCAAAAAAAATTGAAGGAAATGTAAGTATGAGAATGCATAATTATAATTCTCAACAGAAGCTTAGGTCCGAAGAAATGGACGGTCAAACAATATTACAGCATGTTATAAGTATATTGGTTGAGAATCATTATTTTCAGTGGCATCGAAGTGAGCCAGAATCAAATGTAATAAGTAAACATCTATTTTCACATCCCGTATCTGTTAATATTTTACGTACATTTCCTTTTATTTTGCAAATGGATTACACGTATAAGACAAACAGATATGGAATACCCTTCCTTGAAATTATTGGACTAACACCAACACAATAGAATTTTAACATTGCATGTGCATACATGTCATATGAGAAGGATGAAAATTATTTTTGGGTACTTGAGAGATTGAAGACGTTAATGGATTGATGTATGCTTCTAACCACCATTATTACCGACCAAGAACTTGCTCTTATTTCAACTGTGGAGCATATTTTTCCTACTTCTAAACATTTATTATATAGGTTTCATGTTAATAAGAATGTGGAAGAAAGGTGTAAGAAATTCTCTGGCCATTCATCGTCCGCACGTGGTTTTATGTCATGATAGAAAATTTTGATAGACACCACGGATAAAAAAATATACGAGGAACAACTATTATCATTGGAGGAAGATTACAGAAGCATATGACGAGCCTAATTTGATATCTAAAGATGAATTGGCTACAACCATAGAAACATAAAATCGTTGCCGCATTCTTTAGCGACGTGCTTTATATCCATCAGATTACAACAAATAGGTATGATATATATTTTATCTCCTAGTATAATTGCTTTTACTTCTTTTATGCTGATAAAGTTATATACAAATTTTTTTTTATGAACAGGGTTGAAGGTGCTTATGGATCTTTGAAGAGTTTTCTAGAGATATCATGAGGCAGCTGTAATACAGTGCACAAACAAATGCACGTGTTCTTGGAATTGCAACATAACAAGATAAAAGCATTGCTGGAGAGGTCTTGGTTTAATACTTATTATTTTGCTACAAGTGCCCTTTCTGCCAATTTGAGAGGTCATGTTACTTTATATGCAATGGAGTGGGTCAACAAAGAGTGTCAGAAACTTGATTATGTAGGTGTCAATGATTATTTGTGTGGATGTTACATACGCCATATGCACGAGATACCATGTACGCATAAGATAAAGATGTATATTCATAACTACATGTCAATCTCCCTGTCGGATATTCATCCATTTTGGAAGAAACTCGACATAGACGGGCCAATTAATCTACCGACACTCCAATAACTATTAGAGGTTGCATCTCATTTACTCCATATTTCCATGGAATTTGCTATGAGCCAACCACTAGTAATATAGAATCAGTTGGCCAGTGAGATATTTAATATTGTAGTTCCCTCGAGAACATCACTCAACGAGCCACTAATACGACAGTATAGGGGTCACCCAAGGAACTCCACCAAAAAGGAACAATCTAGTTGGGATTATACATAACAAAATTTTTGTAGTTGTTTGAGATCAACACAATGTTGGGGTTAAGGATGAAAATTGGCATTCATGTCATCAGTCCAATTACAATTTTGGTACGTGACTCAGATGAATTGACATATAGTTCCTTATATTAGCAGTTGGTGTAATGTGTTAGGAGATGGGAACTGTGGTTTCAGAGCATTGGCTTCTATTATACTAGGAGATGAAGAATGGTGGGTTTAGATTCATACCGACTTATATCATGAGATATTGGCGAGATGATAGTTATACGAGAATGTGTTCGTATATGACAGCGTTGACCAAGTTCTCAATACTATTGCCCACTAAGAAGGGTCAAGTCTGATGGCACACTGGATGAAAATGTCTGATATTGGTCATGTCATTGCAACCCGTTAGTGTGTGTTGTTTTCATATTAATCATTGAATGCATGTAGTTCATTTCCACCTTTAGTGACACAACATGGAATTCAAAGTCCCGAAAATGAATGAATTCACTATATGTTTCTTGCAAGATATGAGTCACTACATATCGGTGAGCGCTGAGTTTTATGAAGTACATGTAAATATTTTGAGTTTTATCATATGAATGGCTAACATAATATTTTGTGTTTGACAAGTATATCTTTTAGAAAATTTTTCACTCCCACCAATACATGTAAATTGGAATAGATACCGTGATAGTAGCGATTCCACATGGAATATGCTATGTTCTTCAATATTCCAACAATGGTGCACATTGGTACATGATGACACACAAGAGCCACATCCTCTATCTTTGGACTCAACTTTAATTTAGGATTGTTGTAATTCATTATTAGTTTATTTGTGTTTACATCCTGTGGAACATCTATGTGATAAATTTTTTAAGCTTTGTGTTTATTTTCTTGTTACTTTTCTATGATAGCTTAAGTATATGACCTATGGTAATCGGATATTTTTGTACGTTATTCAATTTAAGTATTTCGGTGTTCAATGTAGATTGAATAATACTATTTTAAAGACGTATGGTAAAATAAAAACGACACTTGGCATTAGTTGTAACAGATATATTTTAATCGTAGTACATAACAATACAATAATACATAAAGGTCATTGTAAATGCCCACGCCCATGTAGAGTAACTCCTAAATTATGCACAAGGGTTTCGATACATATAACTAGCTACTAATAATTTGGAGCTGGCTCTCCCCTCCAATACAATCAATGGATAGTTTTACATGCTTTGTTCAAACGTTTTTCAGCTAGAATTTGATTATCATCATTTGGATACTCTGCCAAATATTCTTCCGTTGTTGCCAAAACATACCTATTAGTTCTAGGAACATACCAATCTATATAGTCATGAGTCATATCCTATGGGTATTGAGCCGGTGGTCCAAAAACATCCTGGACCAATATATGTTCATGCCTCAAGAACCATTGGCTAAGCATGTGTGCATAGTAAACTTTGTACTTTATGAGGGAAGGACCTCTATATGTGCTCCTAGTGAACTTGATAGGCTCCTCAGGGATCACTTATGTATATCCAAATTTTTGTGTCACTCTATCTAGCATATACGGTTCAACTTTCTCTAGACAATGTAAACAACCGTGATAGAATGCCATACGACAATCTCTATATGGATCAGCTACTCCGTACGGATCCCAAATGAAATTTCACAAAAAAAAAATTAAACTAAATACGGATATCGCTAAAAAAATATAGTAAAAATATAATGTTTTGAGCATACATTTGATGCAAGCATAATATCAATCTTTGCTCAAAAGTACTCAAGCGACTCCAATTTATTGTCAATTTTTTCCCACAAAACCACCTCATACTACGAGGATGGTATAGATCATACCTAGATCGTTCCACTCCAAACCCTGAAAAGTATTCATATATCCACATTTGTTATAATATTCGATTGTCAGAATCATAACTAATGTAGAGTATATAATATATGCATATATATGATGATTATAAAATTACTTGTAATAGAGTGACATATCTTGACATTTGAGCAGCCTCAGCTCTAGAGGCCATACCAAGTTGTCGATATAGAAAAGCAAGTGCGGATGCACCCCATGCATAACCTTCAACCCAGCTAAGATATTGAAGAAAAATGATATAGTATGGATTAACTTTATCAACTAAATTATTGACAAAATACGATAGGCTGATCACCCATAACCTGTATAATTCACATACTTCTTGTAGCTATTTAAATGGAATCTCTCCCTTTTGAGTAACTTCATTCACTTGCATTTTTCCTATCTCAAACAAGGCACCCATTACGTCAATCAATTACCCACGCGTGTCTGCTGTCATCTCCAAATGTAATGGATGACCATCAACTCATAGCCTCAATATATGATGTACATCTAAAAGGGTGATTTTCATCTCACCCTATGGCATATGAAAGCTATTAGTGTCTAGTAGTCATCTCTCAATAAATGCTAAAATAAGTGACACATTCGCATGCTCAAATGTGCAAGATGGAATGTGTGATAATTTGGTTTGTCGTATTAGAGTGAACATCATTTCATTGATGCTTCTAAGAAAACTTTTGAAAACCTCCTGCCTCGTGTGGATCTTGGGACAACCACGATCCTGAAAAATAAAAGAAACAAATGTAATGAATATATATGATTAATTACATATAAAATAAGAATGAAGAAATAATGAATATAATAAACTTGTCTTTCCTAATCATAAATCTAAAGTTGCATGACCGCCAAAGCTTATAATCAACTTAGGGATTATTAGACCTCCGAGACATGGCCCAAGCAAGTAACGTTCATCCTTTAATTGGATACTTTCTTCATCTTCACTAGCATCACCAGCATTACCAGCATTCCTATCATCGTCATCTCTATCATCATCGTCCTCCTCCTCCACCTCCTCCTCCTCATCATCATCATCACCACCATCACCATCACCATCACCATCATCATCATTATGCACATAAGTTAATGATGATGCTTGATCAATAATTTGGGTAATAATGCTGGAAAATCTAATGATGATCTAGAGCCACCAACACTAAGTGGGTAAACTGAGCATGATGGTACTCCAACGGCAGGCTGTGTAGGTGAGATAAGAAAATATATATATTCTGTAAAATAATGGAAAATGTCCAAACCCAGACCTCTGACATAAGCAAGAAGCTAAGTGTGGGGGTGTGATGAGTTCATATTTTGACACATTTTATACCCTTATAATCTTAGTTTTTAGTAGTTTATTTAACTAATATAGGGGAATAATTATTGTTTTATGCTTAAGTGGTAAAAATTGCATAAATTTTATTATTTGAGCTAAAATGATATAAATTAAGTAAATTTAGAATAAAATATTATTTATTAATATTTATTGAATTTTATTTTGCAGGTTTTAATTTTTTTAAATAAAAGAAAATAAAAAAAAAAAGAAAAGAAATTTGACCTTTGGACCAACGGCCAAAGGCCGAAGGTCCAAAGGCTCGGAAATAAAGCAAAGTCAAACGAGCCACATGAGGAAGAGAGAGTGCGTGCGGCAGAAATCAAAAAAAAAAGAACAGTCAGCATAGGGCTAATGTGGAAGAGGCCGCACGAAATAAATAAGAGCGTAGAGGTCGAGAGAAGGGAGCGTGTCGGACGAAGAAAAAAAAACGCCGCATGGCTTTCATAGAGAGGAGAGACAGGCTCGGCAGAAGGACGACAGAGAGACACAGGAGGCGTGCGGCATAGCCTTTATAGGCTCGGGAGAGGCTCGACAAAGCCTTCAGCGCCAGGAAGCCAGACGAGTGCGACAGAGAAGTCGCACGGACTTCGAGTACGACGCGCGGTAGAGGACCGAGGCAGCAACGTAAGCCCTGTCAGCGCCGTCAGCTGGAAAAAGGGAAAAGACAAGAAAGAATTGCACAGAAATAAAGGGTACCGAGAAGAGAAAATTCGAGGAAGATTTCAAAATCGGTAGAATTTATTTCAAATAAAATTAATTTTTATCTGAATAAATTCTTAATCTTTTATCCAAAATTAACTCCGATTATTTCTTTCTCTTATTTTTAATTTATATTTTAGATATATATTTTTTTGTAATTAATTCTTTAATTATGAGTGGCTGATTATTTATTGTTAGGGAATAATTTGAAACCCTAGGTTAGGATTTGAATTATAATTTTATTTTCTTTGTTTCATGAGATTGTTTCTTGACTCTATGTTAATTGCTATCGTTTATATGTATGATTCTGTCAAGTATAGTTTATTTGGTGCATGCCTTGTTCTGGTTCCTCATAAGTGACAGTATGTAGGATTATTTGCCTGCTAGGTGGCCATCTAAATATACTAGAATTTATATGTATAAATTGCAGCTAGGTTAGATAACAATTCACCTAATCGTTTTGTGATTCTAACCGAAGTGGTAAAACATTTCGATACGTGTGAGTCAAGGAAAGGAAATACAACTAGACATATTTTTTGTACTAGTATGGGTACTTAGATTGACAGCTTTCCACTTACACTTAATGCATTAAATCTAGTTAAATATAGGAGCCGCTTGTTGCTGCTACATTGCTAGTATTTAATAGGGTTAATATTGGCGCTTTGTCGTATTAATTAATTAAGGGAAGTAATATAAGGTGTATGGACCTGCTTTTGGTGTGCAACTTGGTCGATCTCATTCTCACGATTAAAAAATGACTTAGAAATAAATATTATATTACGACATAATCTAGTGGTGGATTTTTATTTCCCTAACATATTTCTCATATATGTGGTTTCCCATTATTTTCATTATTTTTATCGTTATTAGTTTACTTTATTTTATTTACTCCTTTTATTATTATTTTGATAAACCCCCATTAGTAATTTTATTATTAATTTATTTTGTATTATTTAGGATTTTTAGTTTTAGTTTTAATTTTATTTTCAAGCTAGTTAAATAGAAGTGAGCCCTCTCAATCCCCGGTCTAGAATGATACCCTTATTTACCAGTGCTACAATTGAAAACAAGAGAGTTTAAATTGCGTATCGGCTATGGTCACACCAATTTTTGGCCCATCACATAACAATATTCAACATATTTAATGAAAATATAAATAAATCTAATAAATATCAAATCATATATAAATAATACAATAATATAATTAACATAGTATTAACAAATCTAAAAACATAATGAACAAATTTAATCAAATTAACCATAATTAAAAAATAATTAATAAGCTATAATTATACTATATAATTACATATCTTAAAAATAACCAAAAATCCTAGAATACAGAGAGAACTTACAAACATATATTTAATTAAAATATTAGAGCATAATTAATAGAGTATAATAGATCTAAGAATATACAAAATAAATATAATTGAATTCACTATAATTAAAAATATATTTAATATAACTATAATTAATAAAAATCATTAAAAACATAATTAATTCAAATATAATTAACAAACTCTAAACTGAAGATGAGTAGTACTGAAAAAGCCCAAGCATTCCACCGGCAGATATTGCCGAAGCTCAAGCCCCCCCCCACCAACAGAAATTGCCAAAGCCCAAGCCCCCCACCAACATAAATTGTTGTTCCTTCCTCCCTTATGTCAGCCAATTCTCCCATTTCTCCTTTCCCATTTTACTCATCAAAAATGGCAAATATGGGTGAATCCAAGGTACCCCCACCGGCAGAGACGACCAAAGCCCAAGCCCTTCCATCAGCAAAAACTGCCGAAGCCCGAGCCCCCCTCCCCACCAGAAGAAATTGCCAAAGCCCCATATCACCCTTTTTTTTATACTAGATCTAGAGTTATAAAAACAAAGTTTCATGAGAATTAAAAAAAATTCATAAGATTTACAATATAATTTTTATCTATAATTAAAAAAAATCATAATCTAGATCTACAATATAAGTTACATGTGCAGCTAAAAAAATATAAATATAAATTCATATATTTATAATTAAATAAAAAATTTAAACAAATAATTTTAATTAAACTTATAAATTTATAACCTAAAGTGAGCATATTTTTATAGTAGAAAAAAATTGTTAACAATTTTTTTTAATTACTTACCTTATCAGCGAGGTGGTGATGGTTGTTGGTTAGAATGTTGCAGAAGACAAGAGAGAAGAGAGAAGGGAAATCGAAGAGAAAGAGACTACAAAAAATAAAAGTGTTGGTAAAAGAGGAGGAGGGCTAAAGGGATAGGATATGGAAAAAATATCATTTTCTATATATTAAATAACCTTTTTTCATATAACAACTACAAAATCATATATATATATATATATATATACATACATGGCTACTACCAATCCAATCAGGTCATTCAAGTTTTATTTGGGCCATACAAGAAGTAAAAAGCACTGTCACTTCGTATAACTTGAAAAAAAAATTAAGGTTTATAGTTTTTATATCATTTAAGAACCATTGACATTTAATTTTTAGTATTCAGTATGAGAAAATAATAGGCTAATATACTTTATATTTTATTTTTTAGTGTCCCGACAACAAGACAATGTAAGTTGTGGATACTAAGTTATGATATTTATGAAGGAAATAATTGACAAACATTAGACAGGAATACAAAAGTATGTATTTATTTTGTTATGTTCATATTAATTATGATTATCTATATACATTAATACTAACATGGCATTTTTCCATCCTTTATAGGTCTATCAACCTTTTGAGCTGCAAAAATATAATAATAACAAGATTAATAAAATTAGGAAATAATGGTTGGATTTTATTACAAGTTTTTATGATGATTATTTTGTAGGATCATATGTGGTCCTTTAATTTTTTGTACATAGGTGTAAATATGATTACAAAATAATGGTGTATAAGATTTTGTATGCAAGATATGAAATGAAAGTACAAGATTGTTTATTTTTATGTGAACCTTATGAATTTTGGTAGTTTTTTTTGGATGTGACAAATGTTTGTGAAAGCATCATAGACGACAAGTGTAGATTTTTTTTACAAGAAAGAATGTGGTATGGTAAGGATCATATGTATTCCATAAATAAATAAATAAAATATGGAAGGTGGTTATTAGCTAAAAATATTGTGCATTCCCTCACAGTGAGCCAAAATGTTTGTTACAGGTATACATGACAATTTTGGCTAATAACAACTATATGTTCCCTTCAATAAAATATTTGGGAGGTTTGTATTATGGGTACACACGACAATTATAGTTTATCACCACTGTATATATTAATATTACAAGGCAGTATTTTTATTTAAACCGCCATATATATTATGATACCAATAATTTTTTTTTTCCCAAATTTAATAAATTATACAGTAGTTTTTAGAACCATCATGTATATTATATATACCAATGAACTAGACGGTAATTAGAAACCACTGCATGTACCATTTTTTCAACTACGATCTTTGTGTTTTTCTATAACCATGACGGTCGTGGGACTAGTATGGTGCCCCAGTTTCAATACTTTGTTAATTTGGGATGAAGATGGAGCTTCCTTAGGTCCAATGATGCTATGGAACTAAGACAAGGTTTTCCATCGGTGCAAGTTAGTTACCTTTTTCTTTGCATTCCCATTTTAAATAGATAAATTATTTTATTTTATTTTTTCCTCTTGAGAAAACATGCATTGATCATCTAAAGCAAGAGAAAAGGTGACCGGATAAGCCAAAACCATTTGCATTTTGTAGGTACAAACTAAAAGATGTAGTGATTGAAGGAAAAAAAACCCTCTCAAAATGGTTCATAGAATGTAGGCGTTTGAGCATCCAGAAAATGATGAAAGGTTCAATACGCTCTTCAATGTTGGTTTTAACAGAGGAAGAAGATTCTGCAATTGTAGGAGTATATAAGAAAACCAATGTTATCCGCTGCACTTAATTAAAAATGAGTATTACAGTATTTAAATAAGCTGAAAAATAAACTACCAGATACCACTAATCCATGCCCACCATTATGCTTAAGATAGTGGGCTAATTCTAAAACTAAAATAAGCTAATGGAACTGCTAAATAATAACTAACTACACTGACTTCAATAACTGAAACATGCGACAGGTTGAATCACATCTCAACACCTCCCCTTGATTCAAACTCACGCATTCAAATCTTCTCTAAGAAGAATTGATGCTTTGCATGACTCAGTGCTTTAGTGAATAAATCAGCATCTTGATCATTTGTTCTGCAGAACTTCAAAACAATTTTTTCTTCAAACACTATGAAGTGATGTTTCACATCAATGTGCTTTGTTCTAGCATGAAAAGCTAGATTCTTTATCATTGCAATTGTTGACTTATTGCCACACCATAATTCAGTAGCCTCTTCTTGTTCACAATACAAATCTTTCAACAATTTTCTTAGCCAAAGTGCTTGTCTTGCAGCTGATCCAGCTACCACATACTCAGCTTCATAGGATGACAATGCCACTGTATCATGCTTCTTTGAACTCCATGTGATTGCACCTGAACCAAGACTGAACATAGAACCAGAAGTGCTTTTTCTATCATCAATGTACCCTGCCCAGTCACTATCTGTATGACCCTTCAATTTGAAATCTTTAACACTTTCATACCAGATTCCATGATTGATTGTTCCAGCCATATACTTTAGTATCCTCTTTGCAGCTCCTAAATGTTACTTGGTTGGATTGTGCATGTATCTTGATACTACACTCACACAATAAGCAATATCTGGCCTTGTATGTGTGAGATAGTTCAAGCCTCCTACCAAGCTTCTGAACACCTTTTCATTAGCCTTCTTTGTGCCATCTTCTCTTTGCAACTTCTAATTAGTGTTCATTGGCCTTTTTGCTACTTCACAGCCTTCCATGTGGAACTTCTTCAGCAAATCTTTTGCATACTTTTCCTGACACACAAAGATGCCACTTTTTCTTTGCTTCACTTCCAAACCTAGGAAATATTGTAGAATTCCTAAGTCTGTCATCTCAAACACCTTCATCATGGAGAGCTTGAATTCATTTAAAAGTGCTTGTGAAGAGATAAAGTAGATATTGTCATCAACATAGAGACATACTATAATAAATTCTTGCATACCTTGCTTCTTGACATACAATGTTGGCTCATTCTCACTTCTTTCAAACTCATACTGAAGGAAGAATGCATCAATCTTGCTGTACCAGGATCGAGGAGCCTGTTTCAAGCCATAGAGAACCTTCTGCAACTTGTAAACCTTGCTCTCTTCTCCATTTTTAACAAAGCATTGAGGTTGCTCAACAAACACTTCCTCTTGCAATTCTCCATTGAGAAATGCTGACTTTACATCAAGTTGGAACACTGGAAATCTCCATTGGGAAACCAAAGCAAGCACAACTCTCACTGTTTCAAACCTTTCCACTAGTGAGAATGTCTCCGCAAAGTCAATCCCTTATTGTTGAGCATACCCTTTAGCCACTAGCCGTGTCTTATAATTATGAATGCTCCCATCAGTGTTGTATTTAGTTTTGAAAACCCACTTCAAACCGATCACATTCTTCCCTTCAGGAAGTTCCATCAACTCCTAGGTTTTATTGTACTAAATAGACCTCATTTCTTCCTCTATTTCTACTTGCCACTCAGCTTCATTCGTAGCCTCATCAAAAAAATTTTGGTTCTGTAACAATCAGAGAAAAATCACAGCTTTCATAGATTTCAGTCAGAGATCTTAACCTTCTTGGTGGGGATTCATTTGAAGAGCTTTAAGGAGAGGAGCTTTGACTTGATGATCCATGATGACTTGATGGCGTTGATGGAGGACTTGGAGACTGTTGATTATTGTCTATCTTAGTTGGCTCCTCCACTGAACCATCAAAGGTGATGGTTTTTAGATTGCTTGTTCTATTCTCTCTTGCTTCCAACTCCATTCTGCATCTTCATTAAACACAACATTTCTGCTAACAATAATCTTTCCACTGAGAGGATTATATAGCCTATATGCTTTGGATTGAATGGAATAACCAACAAACACACATTTCTCAGTTTTATTATCTAGCTTAAATCTTAAGTTAACCAAAGAATAAGCTATACAACCAAAGACTCTTAAGTGACTTACAGATGGCTTCTTTCCTTTCCAAGCTTCTAATGGAGTCATGTTCATGACAGCTTTTGTGTGAGAAATGTTGAGAATGTACACTGCTGTACCCACTGTCTCACACCAGTATTCATTTGGCATCCCCTTAGCTTTCAACATGCTTCTAGCCATCGCCACCATAGTTCTATTTTTCTCTCTGCAACACCATTATGTTCTAGTGTATAAGGTGTTGTCAACTCTCTCTTTATGCCTTGTTCCTCACAAAATTCAGTGAATTCATGTGAAAGAAACTCTCCTCCTTGATCTATTCTTAAAGCCTTTACATAATTGCCAGACTGTTTCTCCACCATAACTTTGAACTTCTTGAAGTTCTCAAAGGTCTCTGACTTTGCCTTCAAAAAATACACCCAACTCATTCTATTGTAATCATCTGTAATAAGTAGAAAATACTTACTTCCTTCGAGTGATTCAGTTTGCATTGGCCCACACAAATTAGCATGTAAGAGCTCAAGACATTCACTAGATCTCCAAGCTTTTCCACTTGGAAATGGACCCTTGGATTGCTTTCCATACAAGCACCCTTCACACAACTCAAGCTTACCAATCTTTGGCAAGCCTTGCACCATTTCTCTTGCATTCAGCAACTTCAAGCCATGCACATTCAGGTGACCTTAACGCATATGCCACAGCTTTGCATCATCATTTCCTTTTACTATCAAATCCCTATTCAAATTACTAGATAAATCCAAAGGAAACATTCTATTATTTCCCATAGAAATCTTCATCACAACTTCCTTGGATTTCTTATTAGATATCAAACATGATTTATTCTTAAATAGTAGAGAATAACCACCATTTAGCAATTGTCCTACACTTAGCAAATTTTGAGCTAAATATGGCACATACTGCACATCATATAAGTGCTTGATATTACCTTGCTGAGTTTTGATTGCAATGATGCCTCTACCCTCGACATTTAGTTGATTCCCATCACCTAGCCGCACTTTGCTCTTCTTTGAATCATCAAGCTCTTTGAACATGGATCTTGTGCTTGACATATGGTTAGAACAACCACTATCAATATACCACACACTTTCTACATCATTACCAGATGCATTCTATGCCAAAAATAGCTTTTCTTCATGCTCAACAAAGTTTGTTTTTTGATCACCCTTTTGCTCATCTTCTTCTTTCTTCCAACAGCTTGCTTCCTTGTGACCTGGCTTCTTACAGTAGTAGCATTTGATTGGACTCTTGTAGGACTTGGAATTTTTCTCCATTCCATCACTACTTTGTCCTCTCCCATGACCTCTTCCTCTAGATCCTCCTTTTCCTCTTCCTCTGCCACTGAACTGCCTAGATCTCACTTTGTTGGAGGTGTCTTTTTTGACTTGGAAGGCTTTCTCCTCCTTTTCACTTGACCTGTTAAGCCTCTCTTCATGAGCTTGTAATGACCCCATCAACTCATCAGAGGTGTATATTGACATGTCCTTTGATTCTTCTATGGCAGCCACCATATGATCATACTGTTTGGTAAGACTCCTCAGAATATTCCCAACCACATGCTCATCGGTCATGGTTTCTCCATACGACCTCATTTGTTGCACCACACCAGACACACGTGACAAATAGTCTTGCACAGACTCTTTATCCTTCATAAGAGAAGTCTCAAACTCTCTTCGCGGTGATTGCAGCCTTACTTTCATCACTGTCTTGTCTCCGAGATACTCTTGCTTTAGAGTATCCCACGCTCCTTTTGATGTGGTAGCCGATGCAATCCTTGGGAAGATCTCATCATCTAAGGCTTGTTGAATCATGAACAAAGCCTTATAATATTTCTTCCTCTTATCTCTGAGTTGTTGATCAGACTCTTCAGGTTGGTTATCCTCAAAGCCATTCTCTACCAATCCCCACAACTCTTGAGACTTGAATAAAGTCATCATTTTCAAGCCTCAAAAATGATATTTCACACCTTTGAAAATTGGCAATTGAGAAGAACTAATGTTGCCTAATCCATTGTTCTGCATTGTGAACAATTCTAACCCGTGTTTCCCTTGTATTTAAACACTCACTCTTTTCTCGCAATTCCCTAGATATGAACCCGGAACAATGTGTTATGCTCTGATACCAAATTTGTTGGTTTTAACAAAGGAAGAAGATTCTACAATTGTAGGAGTATAGAAGAAAACCAATTTTGTCCGCTGCATTCAATTAAAAATGAGCATTATAGTATTTAAATAAGCTAAAAAATAAACTACCTGATACCACTAATCCATGTCTACCATTATGCTTAAGATAGTGGGCTAATTCTGAAACTGAAATAAGCTGATGGAACTACTAAATAATAACTAGCTACACTAACTTCAATAACTGAAACATGCGATAGGTTGAATCACATCTCAACATTCAATAGGGAAATAGTTATGAAAAGAATCATTCAATCCTACAAAGGTTTTCAACCTGTCAAACATTTAGTTGATGTTGGAGGTGTTCTTGAGACCGGAGGAATAAAAGTCATTTTATCCCATTACCCCCAACATAAAAGGCATCAGATTTGACTTCCCTCATGTTATCCGGACTATAGATCCATACTCTGGTATATATATATTATTCCTAAACCTACCCTCATGTGGCACCCCTGCTTGGCATATCCAAGTATTTTGTACGTTTGAACTACAAAAGACTTTTATCTCAGGTTTGAATAATAAGGATATGCTCTCTGCAATCTACAGGTATCGAGTACGTTGGTAGAGATATGTTTGAAAGTGTTCCAAGTGGAGATGCTAGTTTCAAGAAGATATATGATTCAATGACATGATTGTGTTTATTCTCTCCAAATGTTGAGTGTTTTAGTTTATCTCTAGCCAACAATAACAAACATCACCTAAGAATCAGTAAATCCAATCAATTATCGGTCGACCATATTATAACTTGTGGCAGTCCATCCTACATGACTGGAGTGACGATTACTGCCTGAAGTTGTTGAAGAGCTGCTACAAAGCTCTACTAGAAAAGGGTAAAAGTCATTGTTGTGGACTCAGTTGTTCATGATGAGTATGACTCTGATTCCGGGTGGCAAAAAGATATGACAAGAAGGGAGCTCTTCGAACTGGCGAATGCATCAGGGTTTACTCAAGTCAAATTTGTATGCTTTTTCTACAATTTTTAGGTCATAGAGTTCCGCAGATGACTAAGAGCATAGTCTAAGAAAAAATAATAAACGAGTATCTCTGGTACTGCTACACAGGTGTGGCCAATTATCAAATAAACTACAAAGCTTTTTTTTGTTCAATTTTAGTTTAGCTCATTTTCTTAAGTCATATATCAATTTAGGCCCATAATCTCTTTTTCTACAAAATATATCAATTTCATTATAAAATAAATATTAAAACTTAAGATAATTTACATGATATGACATCCATATTAGAGCATCTACAATGGGAATAGAAAATGGGATCCCAAACCCAAATTTGGGAATCACAAATCAAATTTGAGGTTATGAATGTAGGGAAAAAAATTACCTCAAATTTTGGGTAATCTCAAAAATTAAAGGTATCCCAGAGTTAGAGAAAAACAACCAAAAAGTAAAGAAAGTAGTCATTGGTAGGCGTGCAGGAGCATCAGATACCGTTGCTCGAACGTATGTGAGCTACACCCCGGTCTAACACGCATGTGTGTGGTTCACCCACCTAGAAACTGCGGCTTCTATTTGCATACAGATGAGACTTATTTTTGATATTTTTTGGTACTTTAATAGTCGAAATATTATCATTAGAACCAAAATATATTTTTTTTAATATATTCCAAAATTTATGACCATTAATAATAATAGTAAAAAAATTATTTAGCTATAAATACATTATTTTTTACCTATATATTCATATCATCTATTCTACCTCTATTTCTCATATTCATTTATCAACATAATTAATCTTATTCATTTCTCTAGTTATTTATATTTCATAAATTTCTCTTACCATATTTATTTTATTAATTATTAATTTCTCATCTTCTAATTATTTTTTTAATTTCTCTAGCTATATTTTTTTTATTAATTTATCTACTTATATTTATTTTATACATTTATCTTCAATATTTCTCAAGTTATATTTATTTGGTTAATTTTTCTAGTTATATTGATTTTATTAATTTCAGTGCGTACATTTATTTTATTATTTTTTCTATTTACTTTTATTCTATTAATTTCTATACTTATATTTTTTTATTAATTTCTTACGTTATATTTACTTTATTAATTTCTCTACTTATATTTATTTTTAAAGAATGAATCCTTCCAAATTTAATTTTCTGAATCTTTTGGATAATCCAAATGATTCAAACTCAAAAGAACTGCCAAACAAAAATATCTAAAATTCACAAAATTATCCAAATATAAATTCTCCAAATGTCCAAAATTTGCAATATCTACGAAAGTTAAAATTTCCAAGTATGCAATATTATCAAAATGATGCTAATTTCCAATTATTTCAACCTCCAAACACAACTATTCCATTTGATTGTAATTTTCTAAAAATTCAAAATTTCCTACAATATAATTTCAATTTTTCGTTAGTTTCTACACAAAATCAGTTCAAAAATAAGACTCAAGTTGAATATTCCAATGAGTTTGGAACTCGAGCCTATAGTAAATGGACATATAAAGAAGAAGAAATTCTCTTCAGTGGATGGATACATTTTTCAGAGGATTCGGTTCAAGGGAACGGGTAAAAATGTAAGGATTTTTGGGGAAAAAATTTGGCATACTTTGAAGAATATCGTGGTGGAGGACCGCAAATAACTCTAAAGATGGTAATTAATTGATTTTATTACATTAATAAAAATATTAATTGATTTAATGGTTGTGATAGTCATATCTATCAACGTAATCAAAGTGGTGTTAGGGAAATGGATGTAATTAGAGAAGCACACAAAGAACATAGAACGAGGTACAATAGCCCATTTAGTAGTGAATATGTACGGAAACTTGTAAAGAACCATCTAAATTGGATGGTAATAAATGAGAGAACAATTGGGCAAGCTTCTACATCTAAGCATACAAAGATTTTAACTTCAGGTGCATATAATGATTCATCTAACCCCGATACTTTAGATATGGAATTTCCGTTGGAGCAACCTATGAAGCAGAAAGCAGCAAAGTGGAAAGCAAGGGAAAATATAAAAGAAAGTACATAAGACGAAAGATCAAATATCAACAGGTTGTTGGAAATTGCTAGAAAATAGAATGCAAATTAGAGAAAATCACCACACAATGATTTTCAATTCCTTCACTTCTTGTTTGAGTTTTAATACATTGTCCTTTAAACTGGTAATCAATTGTAAGATATCTTTGTTGACATTGAGCAAGTTGGGCTGAAACATGTGGTTTGGAGGCAATATTGGAGGTGTCGGTAGAGCCCATATAAAATAATTACACGTCCAACACTTATAATATAAACGACTAGGGTTACTTTCACTACGCGAAACTCTTAGCTTGACAACCCCATCGGAATAATGATAAGGTACAAATTGTTACATATTATACAGAATGACATTTGAAGAAATTGAAGATGAAGACATCGATCAATTTTTTGTTTCATACAAATTAATTGTGAATGACTGAAGATGGTTAAAGTTTTGAATTTATAAGGAAAAAATTGCCCATGCGATAATGTACCGTTAGATTCCCTTATAGTCATATCAGTCACTATATTTTCACCTCATTGTATTGTCACTTCACCGTACTACCGAATTCCATATGATAATGTACTATTCGATTCCCTTATATATATCAATCAATTAATTTTTACCTCATTGTATTGTCACCTCACCTCATGTACTATCAAAGCCCATGTGATAATGTACTGTTTGATTTATTACATGTATCTATCATTGTCTTTTCACCTCATTGTATTATCACCTCACTGTATCACCGAAGCTCATGTGATGATGTACTATTCAATTCCCTTACATATATCTATAAATATAGAGTTCTCTTGTATATACATTCACAACTTACCTCTTTCACACCTCCTTTAAATAAAATTTCAATTATTTTTAAACAACAATGTCATCTGATACATCTTCTAATAACCCTACAACTTTTGATGATATATTACTTGTTAAAGCAATGGATACAACTATCAAAGATGTTACTGTTGAAATTGAGAGGCTTAACCGAAATAGAAGAAAATAATGAGTCTACATTGATCGAGATTGTGAAGAAGGCCATCAAAGATTATATAATGATTATTTCTCCGACAATCCAACATACAACTTCACTTAGTTTTATTATATATTTAGAATGAGAAGATCCTTATTCCTTAGGGTTGTCAAAGCTATTACTAATTATTGTCCATATTTTCAAATGAGGCCTAATGCAATAGGTTAGAAATCTCCATTACAAAAATGTACTACAGTGATATGAATTTAACATACAAAATGCCAGTCGATTGCACAAACGAATATGTGTGCATTGGGGAATCAACAACTCTTGAATGCCTAAGGTATTTTGTTTGGGTTATGAATGAATTATTTACTTCCCAATATTTAAGAAGACCTAATGTTGATGATGTTCAATGCTTACTTGAAATGGGTAAAATACATGGCTTTCCAAGTATTATAGGAAGTATTGATTGCATGCATTGGGAGTGGAAAATTTGTCCTGTTGTATGAAAAGGTCAGTTTTGTCACGATGACCATGGTTTCCCGACAATCATGTTAGAATTCATCGCATCTGATGATCTTTGGATATGACATGCATTTTTTGGATGTTTTGGATCAAATAATGATCTTAATATTCTCCCTTACTCACTGGCATTCAATGACATTTATGAAGGACGGGCACCAGAAGCTCTTTGTAATACCCTTAAAATTTACTACTAAAAATTTTTGTTGAATGAAAAGGTTTAGCAGAAGCGAAATAACAAAATGTAAATTATGAGGATATTACCGCCACACTTAGTACCAAACCGGTTCACTTCTACCATTCCAGTACCAAGTGCTAAAGTTGAAAGGGATTAACACCAAACACCATTCGATAATTAAAACGAGCATTCATAAAAGAAATAAATTGTTAACCATACATAAAATTAAAGAGCGGTAACCAAAAGAGGTACAACCCAAAAGTGAGGATTTAAAGTTCCAAACGACAGAAAACATTGTACAACAGAGTAAAACTAAATCATAGTGATACAGGAAAAATAAAATGAAAGATAAACTCCGGCCATGTCACTCTCGACCCCCAAGCTAGGTCCAGGCTCAACTCTCAGCCCCTCCTGATGCCTTGTAAGTGTCATAGGCATCGAAGATAGAATCACCGACCTGCACCAAGTCAAAAGGGCCTTATGCTCTTAGGAATGAGTAGCACCCATGAAACAGGTGGTCAGTACGCTATATACTGAGTAAGGTAACCATGTAACTAAGGCTAAACATATAAGGCACATAACACAAGCGTGCTCATATAGGCAACATATAATAATATAGATAATGAGGCTAGGTTACATTCCAAATAAACTTGTTCTTTAGATTCCTTAACAATATATTCATTTCACACATACTCTTTATTAATCCATGCGAGTGCGGGAACCCCACTATTATAGTCGGTGGATCGGAATATATATAGGGTAGAACGCTCCTAACCACTATTATTTACCAGTGGATTGGTCTCTAGGGAAAAACTCATCTAGCCACTATTATTTGGCGATGGATCGGTCTGGCCTTGACTCACATAGTATTTCACTAAATACTTAGTATATTTTTCACGTCTTAGCTTCATTACGTTTGGTTTGGTGAGCACGGAATCCCCCACTATTATAGCCGGTGGACCAAAAATCATGTAGGGCAAAACGCTCCTGGCCACAATTATTCACCGATGGATCGGTCTTCAGGGCACCCTAGATCCTGGCCACTATTATTCATCGTTGCACTGTTCTGGGCTCGGCTCAACAATCTTCCTCTTTAAATGATTAGTGTCTTATTTGTGTCTTAATTGATAATTTTTCACCCTTGACATGCATGCCACCAATCTTCTACTTCTATCCTTCCAAGAGGGGTCCATCCCATATCTTGAGACTCCGACACCTCCTAACTGCCCCAACATCCATTCTTTATTCCACTTCTCACACTAGAAGCCCAACTTCGAGGTGTGTGGGTCAAAGCCCACCACCTCATACCACTAAGCCCATTCATAGTCCTCCCTAGGGTCTTCTCCAAAAACCCTAATTTGAGCCTATGTGGCCCATCCTTCTCTGCCTCACACAACCCATACTATTTTAACATCTCACACGTCATGACCCTTAGACTCAACTCTCACTTCATACCTCACTCATCCTCATTTATTTTTACCATTTTCTTTTTTCTTTTTCCACCTTCTCAAATTAGGGTTTCCTCCCAAACCCTAGCTCAGTCTCCTATGCACCTTTATACTATCTCACGTACTATTTTTCACCTGAAGCATCTAGTCACCCAAATAACTCTTCCATTACCTTCCCCATGCCCCAAGGCAACCTTCCCTACGTTAAGTTTTCCCCCATGCGGACTCTAACCATCCCATGCAAACCCTCGATGTTTTTCATGCAAAACCTTGAAATTACCATACAAACCCTAGATTCTCCCACTCTTTTCTTTTATTTAAGTCCCTTTTTATTCACTCACTCATGGATCATGGATTATTTACCTTGGTTATCTTACTTTCCCATTTTTCTTTTTCATGTTTCCATCTCATATCACCACATTAAATATCCTAGCATACATGTCCTAAAGGGCCACATCACGTCACGTCACAACTTGCAGCATATCCATATTAGCACATACCAGAAGAAAGCACATGAACATACTTTCGTTCCAAGCTGCACTACACATAAAACAGTTAAGATCATAGCACAAGGTACACGACATATAATTATATGGGACATCCAAGGCATGTAAGACACATAGCACACATAAGACCTTAGCTACACCCTTACCTAAAATAACGCCGGGTTTGGAGCATGCTTCTACGTCTCCTTAGGGCTTTGGCTTGATTTATCTATAAGAGGGGAATACTATGGGTAATAATAAAGGTGACCATGATGATAGTATTAAAAGTAATGACCATAATGATACTTATATTAATAATACTAGTAGTAGTAATAATAATAATTATGATACTAATAATAATAATAGCAATAGTAGTAATAACAATTTCAATCTTGAGAATAATGTTAATAAGGTTCTAGAAATTATAATAGTAGTAGCCTTGGTGATAATATGGTCAAGAATAATAATAATAATAATAATAATAATAATAATGTTAAGCATCATAAGGATAATAATCGAAAAGGGGTAATAGTACTATAAGGGTCCCAACATTTATACTAATAATAAAGGTGATAATATAGTAGTAGTAGTAGTAGTAGCAGTAGTCTCCAAGGGAGTTCTGAAAATTTTTTCCGACCCCGAACAATGAAGTCCTAAGTCCCCTTATATAGAAGAGGGAGTCAGACTATTACACGGTTTGAAAAGTGGATTCAGGAATCCACCAAAAGTAAATAGTAAAAAGTACACAGTAAAAGTGTACTATCTACAATACAAAGTTTGAAAAGTACAGGGTAAAAAGTACAAACAGTAAAAGTAGCCGACAGAAAATACAACAGTAACCCACATGATTTGCTTTTGCAGCAGATTCCTTTGTCGTTTTCTTCGTTTGCTTTTCGGTTGCTTTTACTCGTAATTTTACCTCGGTCAAAAGTGTCTTTCACCGAAAGTATATTGCTATTTTCCTTTTGTTGACCGACGATTTTGTTTTGTCTGGGACCTTTTGTGCTGGCAGAATATTCCCTTTGTCTGCCACCAATTTGATGTGTGTTGTCTCCTACGCCTCAAATACCTGTATTTGTATCGTTACCGGATAGGTGGGAGTATCCCATAACAGTCATCTTCATTTTCGTTGCCTAAGTCAGGTGTTGGAGTGGACGATGCTAAAGAAGACTTCTCCTGTTTGGTTTGAGAAAATACCTCGCCCAAAATGGCTAAGTACTTGCTTTCATTTTTTGCAACTACAAGTCTTTCAGCAGTCACGGATTTTTGAGCCAGGAATTCTGCTTCCGAAGGGCTGGCTTGAATCTGTTTTGAAGATGATGGCTGCTTTGCTTTGATGCATCTTCAAACTATCTGTTCAGAGAGCCTCTCGAACGTTTGATATTTGGTCCACCATTAGACCTTGAATCTCTTGACCAAGGTAGGGATGTCGTCAATCTTATGTAACTCTGAAATCCACGAAAACACCCATGGATAGAACAATTTGGAGCAAAAATGGAAGATAGGGGGCAAAACCCTATCGTCTTTTGTGGGCTGGTAAAGGGAGGTAAACAGGTTGAGGGATTTTGAGACCTATTTGGGTAGGATTTCAGGTATAGAACCGAAATATTTCCACCACCTTATGAACCATATGGGAAGTTTGGGTTGGTCAAATTTTTGGAAGAATATCAACCACAAATGGGATCTTTTTGAATTTTTGGTGAAAAATGTGTTCCACCATACTTGTTGGTAATCCCAGTAGTTGAAGGAAAGTTTGGTGTTTTTGGCTGTTTTGTACGAATCAGGAAGCCATCGAGGTAATTCGAGGCTACGCTCCCAATCCGCGGGAAGAAGAACCCTGCGGATTTGACAGGTTCAGTAGGCAATTTTGTTCGGGTTTTGGGGTAGTTTGAAGTGTTTGAATGAAATTGAACCTGTGAACTCCAGAATCGACTTATAATACTCATGGGGTGGAGTCACGTCCCATGGTTTGAAATACCATCCACAAAACATTTTTCTAAGGGCAACGAAGGGGTCTTAATCATAGAATCCATCTTCGAGGTTTGAAATAATTTGAAATTTTGGTTTGATAAAATACTCAGCTTTCTTCTGAAAAGCTGGTTTGATTCCAATGATTTCTTCAAGTCTTGATATTGATTTTCTCAAGACTGGAAGTTTTCCCAAATGTTTTTCAAAAGGAATTTTTGAAATCTCTTTTGAAGGAGATTGAGGCTTTGAAATTCCTCCTTCAATTTGTAAAACAGGATTTGTAGAAGACATACCTGAGCGTCCAGGTTGAGATCTCTGGACTTGTTTTGAAGCTTGCTCTAAAGCTTTGAGGACTTCAAGTGAGTGGGCGAGAGTCTCGACCCATTTTTGAACGTCCTGTTGGGTTCCCTTTGGGGGAGATGAAGCTATTGCTGCTGCTTCATCTTCAATTGTTGCTTCATACTACGATTTGATTGGCTTTGCAGCCAATATTTCTTGAACTTTCTCCTTTCCTTTCTTTCGGGGAGGCATGATGCTGTAAATTTCCTTGAAGGAATTCTCTCGTCAGAAAATCAGGTAATGAGTTGTCTTCACCTTTTATATATTCGATTTCGAAGTCGAATATAGAGAGGAGGGCCTGCCACTTGGCGAAGATTTGTTTGCTCACAATATTCTTGACATCCTTTTTAAGGATTTGTTTGGCAGATTTGCAGTCGACACGTAACAGAAATTTTTGGTTTAGCAAGTCAGACTGGAATTTGGTTATGGACTGGAATATTGTGAAAATTTCTTTTTTAACTGTTGAGTAATTTTGTTGTGTTTAGGTCCAGTGTCCGGAAGTAAATTGGATCACTGTCTCAGATTTGGGTTGAAACTGTTTGGTTCGGGCTAAATATTGTTCAAATGTTTGAGCCTGGGACTGTTTGAGAATACCACTGTATCCAATTTCGAAGACATCGGTCTCAACTATTTTGAATAGGTTTGGGTTTGCAAGGGCCAGACATGGAATGGACTGGACTTGGGCTTTTATTCATTTGATGGCATCGGTATGGGCTTAAGTCCATGGTTTTGGGTTCTTTTTGAGTCTGTCGTGGAGTGGTTTTGTGATTTGGTTTAAGTTTGGACAGAAATCTAGAACATAATTTAGACTACCTAGGAACCTTTGAAGTTGGGTTTTGTCTAAGATTTGGTCTGGAAACTTAGACGCAAACTCTATGGACCTTTCTATTGGGACAATAGTACCAGACTGTATATAATGTCCTAAGAAATGAATCCTAATTTAGGCTAAGGATATTTTGGGCTTAGACACTACTAACCCATTATGCTTTGCGACACTTAGGAATGTCCTAAGATGCCTAAAATGCTGATATATATTGTTTGAGTATACTAGGACATCGTCTATGTATACTATGACAATTTGAATACAACAAATAGTTTTTGCTCGTCTTGATTCTCTATGTTCTAATATTTAAGTATATTATATTAATTATTATTTTCGTAATGTTATTGTATTTGTATTTTTGTTGTAATATTTTCATAATGTTATTTAAATTGTATTTGTATTTCCATTGTAATATTTTTATTAATTATATTGTATTTGTATTTCCATTGTAATAATTTTTTTTAATTATTATTATTATAGTAGAAAAACTATTAATTATTATGTGATTGATAAAAAAAAAATTGGGTATTGTAAATTTGAGGTTGGTAATTGTAGAGTATTGAATTTAATTGAGGTAAATTGATAAAAATAGGAGAGATGAGAGAGAAAATAATTGGATAGTATAATTGAAACCTCAAATTTAATGTTACCATTATAGATGCTCTTAATCATTCACACACACACACAAGAAGAAAATATAATAAGTATTTAAATATATTATTCTAGATAAACAAGTACAGCATAAAAAATATTTTAAAGATGTTTATGAAATTAAATATAACGTAATTTGAGTGGTAGAACCATTTCTAACAAGTATGCCGAAAATGATGATATTTTTATTATTTAATGAGTTCTTTAAACAGTGATAAAAACACACTTTAAAGCAAATGCACACTTAATAAAATTGCACATCTTACTATGTTAAGTAAAAATTCATTCTTTAAGTGTATAGTAGAAATAAAGATGGTATTTTTATAAATTATATAAACTTTGTTTTAAATGATGGTAGAAACATACATATATTGTGTAATGAAATACACATCTTAAAGAAAAAAAAAGATACATCATTCAAAACATAATATGTATGTCCCAATATAAATTTTGCAATATATAAATAGTTTAACATACATTTTTTAATAATTTAATTACACATCTTTCAAAAAAAATACACATAGAAAAAAATACATATATATAGTGATTATTAGTACATTGATTATAATAATGATTCTTATTAATATAATTATCATAATTAATTAGTAGTATATATAATTATTAATAGCAATATTATAACTATTATTCTCATCATCACTAATTTGCTCAAAATATAATCAACAAGAATAAATTCTAGAGAGCATACACTAAATTTGAGGATGTTAGAATCTCTTTCTATTTCCTTCTATTTTGTACATAATTTTTAGTAAGATCGAAGAATTTTCTATAGTACAATTTGACATGTTCACTTCAACTTATTTTTAAACCTTATAAGATCATATCATATATGATTAGCTCCAATAAGATTATATAATATAAGATCATATCATATTAGAAAAATTAATTATTAATATTAAACTAAAAAATAGTCATTATAGTACCAATAATAATAGTAATAGTTTTGTTTACAATTATGATAAAAAATATTCTTAATAATATTAATTGTTCCATTGTTGAATCCAATTATTATTAGTATTTTCTAAATATTAATAATAATAAATGATAATAATCATAGTAAAAATACTGTACTTGATTATTAGTAATTATTTAAAATTATTATATATTTTCAACAATAGTTATTTTTATTCTTCTTAATATGACTCTACTCATTATTAATTATTCTTAGAAATATTAATTCATATGTAGTATGATTAATTCTTTACATTATTCATAAATATCTATAATTATTAATATTATTTCTCTTAGTACTATCTTATTATCAAAAATAAAATAACATTATTAACTACTAGTAATATATGGCATTACGAAAAATAATTATTCACATTTATTATTAATAATTAACATTTTTCTTATTAATCAACATAATTGTTATTATATTTAATCTATACTATTAATAATATATTATCAATAATTATAAATATTACTAATAGATTTTCATCAGCAATTATCATGAAATATAAGTATTTATTACTAATAATTAGTATTCATATATTCATAAACATTAACATTATTCTTATTCATACAATTTTGATCATTACATAATAGTACTAAGAAAAATTATTCCTATTTTTATCATTTATGAATTATTTAAATATTGATTATTACTAAATATTGTTATGCTAGTTTTTAGTAATTTGATAATAGAAAAATAAAAAAGCATTAATAACTATATTATTATTACTACTACTACTACTAATTATAGTCAATATTTTTTATGAGTATAAATTTTATATTAATTAGTTATATGAATATAAATTATGATTAATAATATGTTAAATATATTATAAAATTCTTCATATCGTTATTATCATTATAATATAGTTTGTCAATTTTTATCAATGATTACTTAAAAAAATTACTAAATTCATTACTCATTATATTTATCAAATAACAAAATAATTATTGTTATTATTGTTTTTATTATAATTATTATTATTATTATCATTATTATTATGAAATCAAACATGTAAAAATAAAATTAGGAAAAATGAGCAAACATAAGCCTAATAGAATAAACCCTTAATGTTTAAATTATGGTAGAGACAAATTATATTGAACAAGCAAGCTTGTTTCAAGGCATAATGAGTTTGTTCAAGTCTAGTAGATTGTTTAGATTTACTTATTAAAAGTAATTATCTATAATAACTACTTATTTTAAAAAAAAATTAGCCTAAAATATTTCAAAAGTAAGTAGTTATCAAGAATTATTAATTTTAATAAGTAACTCCAAATATAGGCTAAAACTTTATAGATAACGAGGGGTACATATGAAAATATATTTTTTCATGTTTCCTTTTCTTTTATTTTCTATTCAAGTATTGCAAATTCCATGGCACAAATAGATATAGAATATAGGCATGTTTTCCTCAACTTATTCTAATTGATTTTACCATCAAAAGGAATCAACAATAAAATCAAATCATATTGAGTAAGATAGGATAAGACAACATTAATAATAATAATAATAATAATAATAATAATAATAATAATAACAACAACAACAATAATAATAATAATAATTTTATTAGTCTATCATAATATTAGTATTAATTTAATATATTCATAATAATAATTAATATCATTCTAAATAATAATTTTTTTATCATCCCCATCATCATCATTGTCGTCGTGATTATTATTATTATTATTATTATTATTATTATTATTATTATTATTATTATTATTATTAGGATAATCTTTAAAATAATAATAAGATATGATTGATAATTACAATAATAAAATTTTAGTATTAATTGTTAGTATCTACTCTTATTTAACATTTATTGTTAATAATTATTAAATTTTTTTATCATTACTATAATTGTTATTATTATTGTGAAATATTATTATTATTATTATTATTATTATGATAATCTTTAAAATAATAATAATAAAATATGATTAATAATTACAATAATAAAATTTTAGTACTAATTGTTAGTATCTACTTTTATTTAATATTTATTGTTAATAATTATTAAATTTTTTACCATTACTATAATTGTTATTATTATTGTGAAATATTATCATTATTCTAATTATTTTCATTTTACTATTTGTTTTACATATATTCGTATTAATTAATTATTTCATATCTAACTATTTAAAAGAGTTATTGTTCTTATTAATTTCTTTAAAATAATAATAACATATCAATAAATACAAATGAAACTTTATTATTGATTATGATTAAAATTATTCACATTGATCATAATCAATCACTTATTTTATGATAGACGATTGCAATAATATTTATTATTATAACTAGTATTATCTTATACTAATAATTATCTTAACAATAAGATATTGTCAATAATTATAAATATTGGTCATGAAATTGTATTATCACTTAATATAAAATATATGTATGTTATACTAATAATTGCAATTTAATTTTTAAAATAATGAAAATTTTAATTTTACTAATATGTTTTCTATCATTATTAATTATGATTAAGAAGAAATATTCTTGTATTTTTATTTTATTATAGAATATTGCTAAATATTGTTATACTTGTTGTACTATATTAATAATATAAAAACATTAGTATTAATTTTATATTATTATAAGGTATTGCAAACAAAAAAAAACTAAATTTTGATTGGTGTAATTGTTAATTATTTTTCCTAATCTATTGTTAATTATGATTATAAACCATAATTATTCCATTAATAATAATTTGTTTTAGCAATAACAAAAAAAATTCTAAAATATATTGTAAATTATTAATATTATCATGACATCATTTATTAAATAATACTTTTTAAAAAAAATCATTATTAATCATGAAAAAATTTATTATATAGTATCATCAAATAATAATGATGATGATGAATATAATCATAATATCAAGTCAAATCAAATCACTCAAACGTATTCATATCAAACTAGATTAGATCATCAAAAATAAGAATAAGAGAGTATGCCCTAATTAAGTTGCTTAAATACTAAAGGGTAAAAAGACCAAAGATTATTTGTTCATAGGATCAATGACATAATCAAGATTCATATTTTTCTAAAATATCCATTTTATTAGTAGTATTAAATACTTCCAAATCTTCAACAAAAAAAAGGATAATGCACCACATAATCCTGAGTTTAGACGTAACATACAATATAACTCTAACTTTTAAAAAAATTATTATATAACATTAAATTTAGACCAAAAAGATAATATAAATCTATGTTTATACTTTTATGTACTAGATATCTTTTTATCTAAATATTCAAGATAATATATGATCTTAGTCCCTAAAGTGTACAAATGATTATTTGGTATGTAACTATCAAACTTAAGGTTCTATGGTGCGTAACTATAAAAATTTAATGTTACATATTACATTTCTAAAAAATTAAGGTTATGTTGTACATTAATCCTAAACTCAAGTTTATATGGCACATTTAAAAAAAAAACTCATAACAAAGAACTTTAATTTATTTAAAAGATCACCGATATAATTAAGATTCATACTTTCATAAATTATCCATTTTAGTAATAGTATTAAGAACCCACGAATCTCAAAAGAAATAACTTTTATTTCTTTCACTAAATTTACCTCTTATGGTGCAATTTTGACATTATACTATTCTTGGAGCAATAGCAAACATTTGTAGCCTATTTTGAAATGTTTTCTACCTTTTTTTGCAGTTTTCCGTATCCTACATTGATGGGATATAATTTTTTTTTTCTTATTTTTATATCCCCGCCTTTAAGACTATGTTTAAGCTTGAGAGTCTAGGTTGTTTTATAGTGGACTTAGTGCATGCAATGTCATTGTCATCTATCTGGCTTGTTGGTCTGAGCTAAGCATATTAGCGCAGGTGGGTCATCCTAACAAAATTAGCATTTCCTTTTGTAAAAATTTTGAACAATTCAAAATATATGAATAATCTTCTAGTGTTCCAATTTTCTTGCTTATCAACAAATGTTTCTTTGGCTATTCATGAGGACGGTCTTAAGGTATAATAGAAAGATTTATTTCAATTTTTTTCCTTGGTTTAGTCTATATAAATCATAATCGTAGCTTTTATTTTTAGAACACATATGAAGCTCTTTTCTCTTTTCTTCTCTCTCATTTTTCCTTCATAGAAAAATATTAGGTAAAGTTATACATATTGTACCATCTTTAATCTTGAGCACACAATATTGGATATTAGTTGTGTTAACTTTAGGAGCAAATCAACAAATGAAATTAAGTTGGAAGTCCAACCATAATTTACTTTAGAGTAGTGATCTTTCATATCATAATTGAATATTTTGATAAGTTCTTCAAACATTCATTTAGTTTCAATTTCATTCTTATTTCCTGTGTGTATTGTTATTATGTCCCACCAGTCTACAGAAAATTAAGATAGTATATGTAATCGGATCATATCATCCAGTGGTGAATTAATTAGATTTTGATAAGTTGTGCTCTAGGATTGTGGTTCAATTATGTTTGTTGATGATGAAGTTTGTTTATATGGAATTTAATTGGTGTGTGTTAATTATGGGTTCTATTACTATTAGGCAACACAAGTTGGTTGCTTACTTTGGTGTATGGTTTATACTTATGGTGTTCCTAGGTATTGTGAATTCAATCGATCAATTCCTTTTTTTCATGTCACTACTATAATTATCATTTGTTTTCATTTTCTTGGTGTCATGTTACAATGTTATTCTAGGAATTTTGAATTTCGATGTTTGGTATGATTTTCCTACTATTATTTTCTATGGTTTCTATTCTAAAAGTAATTCCCGACATGTCTAGGCTTGAGCAACTAATTGACACAAACTACCATAGTTAGTCCTAAAAGCTAATGTTGCTTTTCAAGGCTTTATAGGTGGACCACATCCGGCACACGAAACCGATCACACAAGGAAAAAAAATATAACTTAATTGATATCACATCATGTAGTCCCAATGATTAGTAGGGTGCCTTATCAACTTGTGTGGTTGAAACTTGTCTATAACTGTTCATGCAACACGTGCCTTTCTATGCCATTGAGGCACATATCACAATTTAGCCCATCCTCAATATCCTACCAATGGGGCAATTGAAGCCCTAAGGGTGAGGTTTTTACCTTTTGGGAAAAAGAAGGTGATCTAACTCTTACAACCCCTATTGCCACACCTACTCCTCCTACTACTTAGAAGGCAGAGCAAGATGCCAAGGAAAATTATGATAGGGACAACAAAACATTCAGAGGTCATCTGATATCCTACATGACTAATCATTTATTTGATATGTTCTATGGTTATTAATATTCAAATGAAATTTGGGATACTTTGAAGAACAATAATGGATTAGATGAGGCTAGTAGTAAAAAGTATGTAGTAAGAAGCCTATTGGGGTTTCAAATGGTGGACAATAAGCTAGTCATGGAGCAAGTCCATGAGTTTGAAATTTTGGTTGTTGATGTTCTAGGTGAAGGCATGAAGATTTGTCAAACTTTACAAGAAAATGTTCTGTCGGAGAAGTTTCCTCCCATATAGAGTGATTATATGAACCATCTATAGTATAATAAGAGGGATCTAATACTGCTAGAGTTAATTAGTCATATGAGGATGAAGGTGGCAAATCATTTAAAGGAGAACTATATCTCATATGCTCTAGATCCAATCAGTGCAAATGTGATACAATATGTTGTAGAAAAGGATATGTCTAAGGGAAAAGGAAAAATCTCTAAAAGAAAGGCCAGCAAAAGAATCAGTCTTACTTAAATAAAGGTGGCGAGATTCTAAAAAAGAAAATAATTTTATCTATGTGGAAAGATATGTTACAAGGTTTATCAATGCTATAAAAGGTAGAGCCAACAAAACAAGACTCAAAAGGTCGCCACTCCTCTAGCTTCATAGGCTAATGTTGTTGAAATCGAGGATGTTATAGCTATTGTAGTAATATAAGCAAATTTGGTTTACAATAGGATAGACTGGTTATGGACACCGGCATTTCCAAGGACATGTGCGCCATTTGAAATCTCTTCCACTAATTCATGTTGTTGATGGACAATATGCCTTCATGGGTACCTCTATCAGTACTAGAGTTTTAGGTAAAGGAAATATTCTTCTAAAACTCACTTCTAGCAAATCTTTATCTTTGAGTAATGTTTTGCATGTAGCCTCTCTACGTAGAAACCTTTTTTTAGGTGGTTTGCTTGATAAGGCTGATTCAAAACTTATTTTTTAGGCCAATAAAGTTGTTGACCAAGAATGGGTATTTGTAGGAAAGAGGTACTTAGCTTATGGTCTATTTATTTTGAACACTATTTCAATTAATGAGAATACTTCAGTTTTTGCTTATATTACTGAGTCTATTTCTTTACGGTATGGTAGGTTAGTGCATGTGAATGTGTCTTTCATTGATAAACTATAGTATATGAACTTGATTAATGTAATAGACACTAAATATTATGAGAAGTGTCATGTTTGTGTCAAAGTCAAATATGCTAAAAAGCTTTTTAAACCAATCACTAGGAGATCATCTGAATTATACGAATTGATTCATACAAGCTTCATTAATTTTAAGAACATTATGAGTAGAAGAGGAAAACAATATCATGTGACCTTCATAGATGATTATTCTAGGTATAACAAAGTTTACTTACTTGAGTCTAAAGATCATTCAAAAGGGATATTCTTAAATGATAAGACAAAAATTGAAAATTAATTGAACCGTAAGATCAAGAAGCTTAGGTATAATAGGGGTGGTGAATATGGAATTAGTTTCCTAAAACAATTATGTGATACAAGTGGCATTATGCATAAGACTAGTGCCCCTTATACCTCTTAACAAAATAGTACAGCCGAAAGGAAAATATGAATTTGAAAGAAATGATGAATGTTATGTTACTGAGTTGTGATATTTCTTACCAAATGTGGGGAGAAATTGTGTCGTCTACATGTTATATTTTGAACATAATATCTTATCAAAATCTAGATATAACACCCTATAAATTATGGAAATATTTTGAGCCTAATATGAAATTTATGAAATTGTGAGGGTGTATGGCTAAGGTTGACTTACCAGATTTCAAAAGAACTAATGTTGGAACAAAAACTTTTGATAGTCCATTTACTTGTTATGCTTAGAACAATATTGCATACATACTCATATACCTGAGTGACAATACTATATGTGAATTTAAAATTGTAATGTTTTTTAAGAATGTGTTTCTTATGAGAAAGAATTTTGAATGTTCCTAACTTTTCTAATGCTTCTTATGTGCCCTTATCTTTGCCGCCTACTTCAAGTGTTGTCAATGGCAATGCAAATGAGCCTAAAAGAACTAAAAGGTGTAGGGTAAAAACTAGTTGTTGGTCTAATTTTGTTACCGCCTTTATAATTGAGAATAATGATTTTGATAAGATTGATACAAAATTTGTGTCTGCTAACTTAATAGAAGAGAATCCTGAATCTTATAGTAAGGCAATGACTTATGTTGATACTAGTTTATGGAAGGAATCAATTAATGATGAATTAGATTCAATAATAACAATTCACACATGGCATCTAGTTGGCGTGCCTAGAAAATATAAATCAATTAGATGTATTTGGATTTTCATAAAGAAGTTGAGAATTAATGGAATCACAGATAAGTTTAAGCTAAGATTGGTAGATATAGGCTAAAGGAAAAAATTACAAAACAAAAGGTTTTAATTACTTTAATACTTATAACCTAGTGACTAAAATTGCAACTACTTTTTCTTTAGTTGCCTTACTCATTATCTATGGACTTGTAGTCTATTAAATGGATGTGAAAATAAAAAATTTAAATGGTAACATAAAAGAGGAAATTTATGTGGATTAACTAGGAGAACAAGCTACATAGATAGAGAAATTCTCTATATAACCTTAAACAAGCTCCAAAACAATGGTATGATAAGTTCAAGCAAATTTTAGTGAGTGATGGTTATGTTGTGAATTCATTTGATTCTTATGCTTACTCCAACATTTTTTAGTATGATTGTGTGATAATATACCAGTATATGGATGACATGTTAACCCTTAGCACAAATGTGACTTTAGTTAATGTAGAGATGGCAACTTTACTTGTGAATTCGGGGGCCTATCGGGGATTACCTATTTAGGTTCAGGTTCGGGGGTAAATTGGGGTATCAAGTTTAGGGTCAAGGATTTATTCAGGGACAGGTCGGGGATGGGTTTGGGATCCCCATCCCCGAACCCACCCCGAATTAGGTATGCATATAAAACTAAAGCAAAAAAGTTTAGCAACAACCCACAAACGGCAACAACAAACTCCCACCCAAACTACCTAAAATCTAATTTTGTGCCATTCTGCCATCCCTAGTATGAGATTCTTCTAATCTTTTGCATTTGACACCTCACTCCTCTACTAAGTCCTCTTTTATCAGCCTCCATTGTCGACAATCAACATTATCTTCCTCATCTTGTCCTATGCCTTCGCTCATTTGCCCTTTCGTTGTGTTCGTGTTTGACTCCTCTAGCTTTGAGTCATCTCCATCATTGACATTCAACCTAACACTTACCAATACCACTAATACCATCATCATCTTCCTCATCCATTCATCCTATCATCTTCTGCTATGATCCTTAAACAATTTTCAACCAAAGTCAAGGCAATACAATATACATCCCTCCCTTTTGTTCTTATGTGGTTGTCTTGTCAATTCATCTTCTTCCATAAACTAGTAGGTCCTCGCCATTGTTGCTCACTCATCCTCCTCATCCAACTAAACCTCCTAAATCTGAGTCTCCTATCTCCCTCTCTCTTAGTCGCAAATCATGCCTCCATTGTCTCAACCAGATCAACCCACCAATCCCCACTGGAGAATCCATTGCCTCAACCCACCCGTTGATGACTATTTCGTTTGTCATAGAGCAGTGAGCACTCCAATGGAAGTCGCCAAGTGATTAGTGTTCATTATTTTATAAGATAATTTTTTCTCTCCACCTAATTTGCTATATCAGATCTGTTGACTAGGGTGTTTAGATTTGTTGTGCGACTTGTGTCTTATTTGCTTTGGTATATATTTTTGATACTTGATAGTTGGGTATCAACTGATCTTTGTTGTGTTTCACTGGTTGGCAATGGATAGTGGTTGGGTGACTATGTCAATGTCATTGGGTGAAGATTATGCTCATGTAGTTGTGGGTGGTGGGTCATGGCCTATATGGTGAAATGAAGATTTTGTTGACTTGATATCTGCACAAGAAACACCTGTTCAAGATTAGATCAATGACTTCATATCCTCTGAGGATCTAAGTGAATGATTTGGAATAGCTTTTTTATCGACTAGATATGTTGTTGTTTAATCCAATAGGAATATAGAATAGATGCCTCATTGCCTCACATCCCTAATTAAATAATGAGAGATATTTCTCATGATTGAAATTAAATTGTTAGTTATAGTTAGGAAGGAATAAAAAAATGCTATAATTAAGTTAAAATGCATACATACATATAACCAAAGTTGTACTACTTACGTACCCTAACAAAACAGACTAAACAGTCATGAAATTTCAATCTCAATAGTTTAGCAAGCAATGTAGGAATTCTTATAGCTCCACTCCATATAATATTCTTGACATGAAGTTTAATTGAAGGGCAACTTTTCTTATAGATATCAAATTTCAATTCATTGCCATTACAAGAGCTATCATTAACAATGAAGATAAGAATAATAACAAGCAATACTGCATTAATCTAAGCTCTCACTTTCATTTTCCTTTCTTTTTTCTTCTTTGATAAGTATAGACACTCTAAAACAAATATTCTAGATGTAGGAGGAAGGAAAATTAATATGAAAAATATCAACAAATCGTCCCTTTATATAGTTTTGTTAGGCCCTAATTATTTTATTTTGATGAAAGAAAGGAAGGAAAGTAAAGCCATTAGTAGAATGTTGATGAATGAGATGCTATAATTAGTTAATTTATTTTTCAGCAATATAGATTAGTATATATCATTTATTTCCTTTTAAATCTATAGAGATGTATATATCTACTATTTTTTTTTAAACAGATGGAAAATATTGAAAAAGAAGTTGATAATATTATGGAAAGTGCTCCAAATTAGGATAGTGGAGCACAAACATCTCAAGATGAGAATATTCAAGCTGATATGGAGATGTCAAATCAAAATTCTAATGGTGAAAAATACCAGAAACATAGATGTGGATAGTGCCAAAAAAAGATCAGTTGTATGGGATCATTTTTAAATAAAATCAATTAGAGGAAAATGGAAAGCAATTTCTAACTATTTTAAGAAGCACTTGGGAGGAGATAGTAAGAATGGCACCAAGCATCTACATGATCATTTGAAGACGTGTGTACATAAAAAAAACAAGCAATCATAACATAATGTGTTTTAAATTCAACAAAGTCCAATGATGGGTCATCAAAGCTTAGTACATACCACTTCAACCAAGATCATGCAAGGGATGGGCTTGGCAAAATGATTGTGTTGCACGAGTACTAATTGTCTATGGTTAAGCATGTACGGTTTAGAAGGTTCATTCATGTTCTATAACCATTATTTAAAGTGTTTTTTCAAACACAATCAAAAGTGATATCCTGAAGATGTTTGATGTTGAAAAATAAGAAACTTTAAATTTGTTGGAAACAAATGCAAGTTGCATTACATTAATAAGCGATATGTGGACTTTAAGTAATCAAAAATGAGGATTCATGGCTATCATAGCGCACTTCATTGATGATTCGTGGAAACTTCAAAGTCGACTCGTTAAGTAAATTCTATGTGTGTTACAAAAAGAAATATGCACATAAACTAATAATACAATTCATCACTAAACTATGGTCTTTTTTATTAGATTTATGTACGTATCATGTCCACATACGGCTAAGGTGGTTGCAAATTGGCTTATTAATTGCATACTTGATTGGAATCTTAATAGTATGTATTCTAATTTGACTATCGATAATTACATTTCCAATGACACTATAGTTGATATCACTTTGGAAAAGCTTCCTCCGAGTTCACTTATCTTAGAAGAAAGATTGTTTCATATGTGATATTCTGCACACATATTGAATATATTTATGAATGACAAATTAGAGCTAATCACTGAAACTATTAAAAATGTCCATTATAGTGTTATATTTTGGATAGCAAATCCGAAAAGGTATGAAAATTTTGTTGAGATAGCTAAACATATAAAAAATCAATGCACTAAGAAATTAAAACATGATTGCAGTGGAACTCTACATATTTAATGCTCAACACTATAATTCAATATAAAGATGTGTTTTATTTTTTTCAGTAGCAGGAGCCTTTATATAAGAGAGTTATCACTAAGAAATATTATAAAAATGTGAGAGATATTGCTCCTAAATTAGAGACTTTTCATGATATAATAAAGTTATGTTTAGGTACTAAGTATGTCATTATGAACTTATTATTTCCCACTATGTGTGAGATTAAGTTGAAAATTGAATAATGAATCAATTCAAATGAGATTAGGGTGAGAAGTATGGCAAGTAATATGAAATAAATTTTTGACAAGTATTAGGATAAGATAAATTGCTTGTTTTCTATTAGAAGCATTTTGGATCCTAGGTATAAGTTAAAGATCATTCTTCAATTTTATTACCCTCTTGTCTATGGTGATGTGTCTTTGGGGAAGATTGATGATGTGAAGAAAGTGGTGAGTGACTTGATTGAAGAATATAAGAAGTCTCGTCACTATTATGTTGCCTATGAAGGGTCACAATCTTGATTTTCCTTGAAGCCTCCAATCCCTAAAGGTGGTAGAATAGAAAAATTCATGAATTCCAATTCTAGCATTAAAATTATAAAGTCAAAGTTAGATAGGTACTTAGACGATCCTCTTGCACCAAGGATTGTTGCTAATTTTATATCTTACATTGGTGAAAGATGAATGGTTACAAGTATTCTAATTTGCAAAATATTGCTAAGGATGTGTTGGTCATTCCTGTGACAATTGTTGCTTCTTAATCAACATTTAACACTAATGAATGGTTATAAGTGCTCATCGAAGTAGGCTTCAACCTAATACCATAGAAGCTTCCATGTATACTCGAGATTAGTTATGGAGTAAAATTGAAGGTATTATTATACATGTTTACTCATTCCTTTAAAATAATTGTAAATATTATTATTTGCTTATTTTGCTATTTATTTTTTCTTTCAAACTCCACACCTACTTCTAAGTGTCAAAATTTTGATGATGATGCTGATATAGAGGTAATTGATTCATATCTTGAATGTAACTTATTATTAATCATTTTTTATGCCTTATTTTATATGTTATTTAGGTGTTTACTTTTTGGTCTTGTTGTGTGTAGACTTTCCGCCGCATAAATTATAGTATGGTTCCAAAAAAATAGGAGTTATGTAATGCAAATCATATATATATAGGTATGTATGTACATACGTACGTACGTATGGTTGATGCCTCCGCTACCTTGCAGACAATAGAAATATGTACTAATAAAAGCAACATTACGGGAAGTGATCTGATATGATGTATATATTCCTACATGAGTATCTAAGTATACAAAATTGTGAACTAATTATATTGTTGAAACTCTATAACACTCGATATTATTTTATTCCTTTAATGATTAATGATTGAAAACTCTGGATGTAATGGTTGTTAAAAGCTATGGCATGCGGATTGTGGATCACTTACAATGGAAGAAGCCTCAACCTAATTTGTATTTGGTACTACTCAACATATTATCACATAGAAGTTTTACCGAGAAATTTGTGACATTTTTCTTTCTAACTTCTAACTTTCTAAGACACAATTGATTTTTCGTAGTACTCAAAGTGTTGTCACGTAGAACTGGTATGTTTATTTCATTTTATTTCATATATATTTGTAGTTTGTGAGTTATCCGTTGTAATTTTTGCAGGCGTGTTATGGTTTTAGAATGGTACATGGATTGTATAAGCCAAAGTTATAATGTTATTCCTTATTTTTATCTATTAATCAGGTAAATTAATTCATGTTTCAAGTTACGAAAGCATGCCATTAGAGCACCCTTCAAGTTTAGGAATCGGGATTGTTTTCCTCTGCATAGGAAATGAGCATTGTGGGGATTTTTTTATTTTATATAGGCTATTATATCACAGTTTTATTTTTATAAATGTAATAGAGTATCCAAGATTGGGTAATGGAATGAGGATCAGGGATTAGGTACGGGGTTTGGGATCGGGTTAGGGACGGGGATCGGGTAGTAGGGATAGGGACAGGGATGGACATTAAGGATCAGGGCCAGTATGGAGATTTGAACCCTATGGTGATTGGGTCGAGGATTTCCCGATAAGAAAAAATATGGGATTGAGGTGGGTTCGGGGATAACTTTGCTTATCGGCTACGAATATGGGAATGGAGTCCCTGTCCCCAACCCACCCTGTTGCCATACCTAAGTCAATAGGACCAAATTGTTTTTATCATCTATTTTGAGATAAAAGATTTGGAAGAAGCTAATGTAATTCTCAGTGTTAAGAAGAAGAAAAACGATAATGAATTTTCTTTATGTCAATCACATTATATTGAATATATTTCAAAAATGCTTGCTTATTTTGATTAAGTGCTTGTGACAACTCCCTATGCTACTAGCATAAAATTAAAAAAGAATCAAGATTCTAGTGTTCCACAATCTAAAAATGCTAAAATCATAAGAAGTGACATGCTTCTTATAAACTATACTAGACCTAATATAACTTGCGTAATGAATAGATTAAGTAGGTTTACTCACAACTCATATACTAATTATTGGATTTCTCGTCATCATTTCCTTAGATAACTTAAGGTTAGTAATTAGTTAATGTTGGAGGCAATCTAGGGATTGAACTATAGGTCAATTTGTCACATTACCCCAAAATGAAAGGCACAAATTTTGACTTACCTCATATTATCTAGACTGTGGATCCATAACTTGGTATGTACAATCCTCCATCGCCTAATTACCCTCCCTCATGACATGTTTGGCACCTCCAATATTCTAATGTTTGAGCTAAGGATAAGGTTGTAAACAATTAGAGTTGGTTTGCAAGATGGTTCAACTCAACTTGACAAGAACTTAACTGGGCTAATCGTTTAATTAAATGAGCAAAGCTCGAGACTTAAGCTTGAGTTAGGGTCAACTTTGCTTGTTTGTTCTGAGATCTAAACTCTTTTATATAGGCTCATAAGCCAGCTCGTTATAGACTCATTAATATCTTTCTATAATAAAATATTAATGTCTTTATACAATGAGATACTATGCATTTTGGAATCCAATTAAACAAAACTCAGAGCTTTGGGATCTAATCATATATACTAATTAAGCCTTTAGATGACTCATTTTTAAAAAAAAGCTAAATCAATTCAGAGTTAGCAAAAGTTAACCTAACCCAAACCTTACAAAACCTGATGCAACATAACCTAAGAAATTCAGGTGCTCGATCCGACTTGACACTAACTCAAATATAAGTAACCCAACCCAAACATAATCCATAACCTGACATCAACTCGATTGACTATCAACCCGACCTGCTGTCAACCCACCCATTATCAACCTAACCCGACTCAATAAAACCAAATTCATTATTAATTAGTTATGATAATAATAAATTACACATGTTTTATTATTTATTTAAAGCTTTTTAAAATATATTGCTATCTAAAGTTTACTTATTTTGCTTATTTTTATTATGAACATCCTTATTCACCAATAATTTTTAATTTTACCAAATTTTTCACGTAAAAATATAATATTAAAAAGTCATAATATTAAACATGAACCAATTAATAACACATTATTTATCACATGCTTATATAAAGTTAAACGTAATGCTTGCTTACAAGGTTAATGAGTTAGATTAATTTTGGAGGTCAATGTCTGATTTGACCCAAATCAAAAGTGATTAGATCTAAGATTAGTTCAGATCAAACCCAATCTAACCTATCAAAACCTATAAAAAAATTATCAAGTTAACCTAAATTGACTCAAATACCAAAATACCCGAATATGAACTTGCTTGGCCCAAATCCGACCCGACTTGACCTGACAAGATAACTTAAAATAAATTGAATCCAACCCAACCCGATAAATTAACCTAATACAAACACATATTTATAACCACCAAAACCCAAACTTAACCTGACCAAAATAATAAGGTAACCTAAAACAACCCACCCAACTGCAAACGAAAATGACCTGGAAACAATCCGACCCAAAAACAAACCTACCCGCTATAACTCGGCCCGTCTCGATTACCACCTATAAGCTCAATTAAAAAATATTTAATAAACAAGCCAAATAGTTAAAGAATCTCAAGCAAGCTCAAATTCAAATAAGTTGATTTGACTTATTGATCTTAAATAAGAAAAATGAGCCTAGCCGAGTTACTCATAAGCCTTGTATGTGCAAAGCATAAGCCTTGTAAGGGGAGCTCGAGTTGAGCTTGAGCTCTAAAAAATTTAAACGAGTTGGGGCAACTCAACATAGTTGCGCTTGGTTGGGCTCATTTGCAACCTATTTGTGTGTTATGTTTTAATAAGGTGGCACTCTGCAATTTACAGGTATCAAGCATATTGGTGGGGATATGTTTGGAAGTGCTCCTAAGGTAGATACCACTATCACAAAGGTGAGTTATGAATAATTTTAATATTGGATCAATAATAACATCATCTAAATATCCGTATCTCTAATAAATCATGGATTGCCGATGTAAATTGTGGCAATACATCCTACATGACTAGAGTGATGATCATTGCCTAAAGTTGTTGAAGAACTGCTACAAAGCTCTACTAGGTAATGGTAAGATCATTGTTGTAGACGCCACTTTTCCAAAAAGAACCAAAGACTACTAATGTTGCAAAGGCTATAAGTGAAATGGATATTGAGATGATGGCTTAGAATCCAAGCGGCAAAGAGAGGACAAAAAGGGAGTTTCTTGAATTGACAGATGCAACAAGGTTCGTTGAAATCAAATTTGAATGATTTGTTGCAATTTTTAGGTCATGGAATTCTGCAAATGATTAGTATGAATCATCTTGGGAAAAAAATAGTAAACAAATCTAGTATTAATGCTAAAAATTTATCTATTTACCCCTTGTGAATCATTTGTAGAAGGTTAGACATGCTTTCTAATAATAAAGTGTCGTCAATTTTCAAATGAAACACTATGCATTATTTTTTAATGAAGTTAGAGCAAATGTGCTGATGGTATTCAGTTTGCAGTTATCAAGTGAAAATTCTCCCTCGGTGATTTGTTTTTATAGTTATGCTTATGGTACTTCATAAGCTTTCCAGTTCATCAAGTCATGGAGTTATGCATGATCTTTGATGTAACCTAGAGAACATAACCACCCATGACCACAACGTTTATTTTTCTAATAGCCACATGTCAATAATCTCCATTTATTGGCAACTATCAACAATAAGATGAGGAACTGTAGAAGCACAAGTCCATCAATGTGATGAAGTCACTCTACATAAAAGCAAGCAAGAGAAGCAAAAGGCATGGCTTCCCCATCAGAAGCCAATGTCAATGCCTTGGTTTTGAGTAAAAAGACTAACACTGAAGTAGCCTTTGCATAAACCACAAGCATAGGTTGAGATGCCTTGTTCATGGCAATACACATAGCAATCAATGTGCTGAGGGCCAATGCCATAAGCAGAACTAGATGGGTGGCTCTCAGCTATAGAAATTGAAGCTCGGCTAACAACTAAGGACCCATACGCACTTGTGTAGCTACACCACTAGATAAGATCCTACACCTCCCAACCAACTATTCTAGGTCAAGAACTCTTTTAATTACTAGCGGTCGTGGTCAAGTTTAACTAACATTGCTTGACGGCAATATTCAAGTACATGGTTTGCTACTAAAATGGAGTTTTGCTAAGTGATTCCAGGTTCAAACAAATTTCAAATACTGCATTGCTTGGTTATTCATCATAGTTACAGAAAAAGGGCCTACAACGATATTGAAGTCCTCAAACAACTTGTTGATGTTGGTTATGGGAGGATCTTGGGAATATCCTTAATATTACATTTGGCTTGGGTAAAGTTTCAAACATGCCTACCTCCTTCGAGAATATCTTTAGTCCACACAATTTAGCTCATATTGAGGAAATTCATTTAAAACAAAATGTCTCTTCATAACATCTGCTTATGGAGTTTAAAACAGTTGCTGTTTGAATTATTCTTACAAAATAGGGTCTTTTAAACTCTTTCTTGTTACTTCATGCCTAATCTCCTCCTCTGCCTAATGAAATGGATCTTGAAAAAGCATGACAAGTTGACAACTGTTAGCTCTGGAATGTAAGAAGCTGTAATGTTAAAGGTGATGGTCTACTGGGAATGCCATTTTTTAAAAAAGGCAACCCAAACAACCATGGTAAAGGTGAAAAAGCTTTAAGTTTCTGATTTCTACACAGAAGAAAATAACACATAGGTCATCAGGCAGAAGTAAACATCTTTTTTGTTTCTCCCTGAATTTAAGCATCTGATTAATCAAGCATATTTGAATCATGACAATGGATTCTCAGTGTTTGAGAGTTGCTCATAGCATAAAACTGCCAAGGAATTGCTATAAAGCACTGACAGAAAATGGGAAGATCATTGCATGTGCTAGTCCAGCAGGAATTGCAGGCATCAGCTAGGAATATTTTATGTCAAATCTCTGCATTATGGATTTCAATAAATAATTCCAACAGTACGATTTACAAGAAGCATAATGCTTAACCAGTGCATCATATATACCGAGAATTTAAGCATGGAAAATTATAATGATTTTAAGAACATATAGATACATCGTCATTAATGGAGAGCACAGTAGGAGGATTTACTCTTGAGTTAGAGGATTAACTGAACAAGAAGGAGCTTCACTTCCATCCAGACTGCCGCATATAAAGTGCAGCCATGGCAAATTCTGATGATATAATTGTTTATCAGTCATTTAGCTGCTTCCAGTAATTTCCCCGTATAATTCCTTGATTTTCCCAACCAGAGCTTGCCTGAAACAATTAGTAATAAGCGTATCAGCAGTAGAGAACATGATCATAATCATCATACATCGACGAGAATTCATTGGATAATTAAGTAGGTTGCGGTTCGATTTGACCTGTCAGGTTTGAAGACGAGGTTCTTATATGCAAACCACTGCAATAAACATTAGTGCAGAAGCACAATTGGTTATTTCTATAAAGAATATTGTTTTACAGTTTATTGGTAATGATAACTTACTCCAGTGTAGCCAATTCCAACTAGCTCAAGAACCCCAGGAACCAAAGGAAGCCTATCAATTGCCTGTAAAAGTTTGAACTCCATTGATCAACACACCTCATGAAAATGGATCATATATATAAGATAATTTGTTTATATCATATAAAGTTGCAACAATTAATTACAACAGTCTAACTTACTGAGATCATTCCAGTAGAACCCCAAAGAGCAACAGCCCCAGCTACAGCTAGAGAACTCACTGCATACTTGTCCTCAACTTTATCCCACTACACCACTCAAAAGACTATATAATAACTAAACATGAACAGAAATTGCAAACAAAATTCACAACTCTAATTCATAATCGCTTTTTGCCCCGGGGGGGGGGGACATTATTAAAATCTTTCTTACAGCTGCTTGAATTGTCTTGACCACATCCGGCAATTCAGTTGTTGCAACCTCAGCTGACGCCTCAGTAGCAGTAGTGATAGCGGCAGGAGCATCTCCAGCAGCCATAGCTATAACATTCCGAGCGATCTTCCGACCTAAGAAAGGGCGACAAAAACCCACGAAAGTACACAATTTAAACAAACCCAGTTCCCTATTTAACCTGTGCCAATTCGTAAGCAAGTAATTTCACTACGAATCCAATATGCTCATAAAATAGCCTGAATATAGTACAAACATACAGTACGCAGTGGTCTTTCCCACACGGCTCTGTGACTGCACCGGCGGCGGTGGAAGGGTTGGGAGAGTGACGCATTGCGGCGATGCCGAGGTGGGTTGGCGAGGAGTGTCGATGAGGGGAGAAGAAGAAGGTAGAGAGAGGGAGTTAGAAGTGGCTGTAGCCATGGTTGGCTCCTGTGCAGTCTCTCTTCAGGAAACTGCTTGTTGCTTCGCCTGAGAGAGATTATTAGAAATCCACCACCAAATGAGAAGAAGAATAAATGGAACAAAGAAAAGAAGATCACCGGTTTTGTTTGGTTTAGATTTTTACGGAATTATGGGTTCGGAGAAAATAGGGGAAAACGCCACGAGAGTAATGACTAATAATTTTCAGTGAGATGTGGAGATGGGTTCGGTTGCCAAAGGTTCTGGAAAGAGAACCACTCGTTCTCTTACTCTGGATAGAGTTACATGCTGACATGGCACCTTGGATAGGCATTTTATGGTGTTTAACTAGAGGGAGGAGACAACTGATCTGGAATTATGGACTCTTTGTAGCTTCAAATCTGAACGTCGTGAGCAAAAATATCTTCCCGTTAGTGTCAACTTCGTATCAGGTCGCATAGTTTATTTATTTTTCAAGTTCCCATAATTTTGAACAGAAATATTTGAGATAATATATCGCCTAATAGCATGTGTAGGTTTAGATGTGTGGTAATTATTAGTTGCTGGGATTGATGGTTTACTTTATTTTAAAAGTACATTTATTAAAAATATTTTAAATGTGTGTGTGTGTGTGTGTGTGTGTGTGTGTGTGTGTGTGTGTGTGTGTGTGTGTGTGTGTGTGTGTGTGTGTGTGTGTGTGTGTGTGTGTGTGTGTGTGTGTGTGTGTGTGTGTGTGTGTGTGTGTGTGTGTGTGTGTGTGTGTGTGTGTGTGTGTGTGTGTTGGATATGCTTTAAATTCTCTCATCCAAATAACGTTTCGAATATTTCTATATTTTTTAGGATATGAATGTCCAAGGCTTTGTTGGGTACATTAAGTGTTTGATGAAATAAAGATAATGGATATTAGTTAGATTAACTAACACATACATATATTCAATACCTATATAACACACCTTGTAAAAAAAATATGGATGATTATCTTTTTTTTAAAAAAAAGTGACTATGTGTTACATACAATGTTGGTAATTATCATATCCATTTAAGTAATTATATTGTATGTAAAATTGATTATCATATCTACACAACTAATTATGTACTCCAAATTTTAGTCACCTAAGGCTTCGTGCTATAAACAACCTTTTTATTAATTAAAACTTTGTATTGTATTTCTCAAGTGATTATCCTGCCTATAAAAGTAATTATGTATTGCATGCATCATTGATGATTATCTTGTTCACGCAAGTAAGTATTTTATTCACATAAATTATTATCTTATTGGAGCGTGATTTGTGTTTTGGTCATCTTAGCTCCACATCTTAAAGAACTTTTTCATTAATTACACACTCGTGGAACTTTTCCACTAGGGTATGTATTGCATGATGCATCATAATATCATATAATTTACCCCTTATCTTCCTTAACTTCTACATGGAATATTTTTATTTTATTTTGTTAACCTTGAAAACTTTTGATCCCATCACACACATCCTTCTTAGATCCCTTGATGATCAATAATGATAGGTCTAACTATTTCTCATGGTTTGTCTAACCAACTCCATACATAATATTTTCCACAATCAGTTTCTCACTCTATGACATATTCTTACCCAATAAAATAGAAATACATGCATGAAATTCCCATCAAACCCAAAACTTCATACACACACACACGCCCCTTCACACGATTCAAGGGATTAGAATGCTCAGAGCATATTCTGTAACATTTGGTCTCCTTGTCTCAAACCTTTTTCTAAGTGTAACATACCAAATCAAATATTCTAGTGCATGCACGCGTATAAACATAATATAATAAGCAAAATGATTTTAAACATGGAAAACCATTTTGTCAAACACTTGCTTAAATTAAAAGTGTGTGATATAAACATATCATATGCATGTTTCATTTTTCTAAAAGTGAAGAACCTCTTATTATATAAAAATGGATCATATTAACTAAATGAATTGGACACTTATATAGAAGACCCTTTTAACCTATTATTGTTAGTAATGAGTCTAATGACTAGATTTAGTTATCACTTTAGTAACCTATTACTGAAAATGACCAGTTTTAGTTATCACTTCAATAACATTATTTACATGGAGACCTTGATAAATATAGTTATTATTTTTATGAAATTGAATAAATAGTATTGTGTTCATCAAAAGAATGTTATTTAAGTTTCTACTTAATAAAAATATAATAATTAATATATTTATTGTAGCATGTGACATAGTGCCATCAAAATTACTAAAAACCAACCAAAAATGTACAACCTTTAACAAGTCATCAGATTGAAATCATGCAAAATGACCATCAAATACCAATAGTTAAAGAAAGGAAATCCTTTGCAAAATTAATGGTGGAAACAAACATCCAACAATCATTCCCATAAATAATTTCAACTAAGAAACCTGTCAGTAATGTGTTCCAGCAACCTAAAGAATATGAGTGGAAGATAACACTTTGTTTGGTTTGTTAAAAAAAGCTATTCTTGTAGCTAAGCATTTCCCTTCACTACAGAAACCACCACATGTAAAACCTGTTCATACCATCTAAGAGAAGGTCTAGAGAATGATCAATGATTACGGCCCAACAGATCTCGAACAAGTGGATACCTAGTCAAATATTCGTCAATCAACTACTTCCATCACCAAAACCTAATGCTTTTTTTTCCTCTTCTTCTACATCCACCCATGTTAACTTTAGCCAAAATTGCCTCCCTAGCATAAAGCAATAGTTGAGAACTAAAATAATCCATGGTTTACAATGATTTAAGGTAAGAAACTAGTGTATGAATCATATGACCCATATTTTTATATCCATTTATAATGAACCGAGGTTATTAGAAACTTAGGGAAATGAATAACACCCTAGAAACAAAAGGGCATTCATTATTAGATAAATAGTAATAAGTTGTCTTTAGTAGGATTAGTGGAGACTAAAATCAGAGAAAATAAAGCATCCTTATTCACTAATAAACTTCCTAATGGGTGATAATGGAGTTAAAATTAAGGGTGTCATCATTATGGTTGAATTTGGTTAGGTTAGAACACATCCTCTTGGAATGTTGATTTAATATACCAATATCAAGGCATAACAAGTATAGTTATCTCTCTTCAACAACCAATTAATATACTAATATCAAGGCATAACAAGTATAGTTATCTCTCTTCAACTACCAATTAATATACTAATATCAAGGCATAACAAGTATAGTTATCTCTCTTCAACTACCAATTAATTTTAAGCTAAGCACCATATATGGTATGAATTATGGATTCAATAGAAATGATATTTGGGACTGGCTACTCAACAACAATCATGATTCCATGCCTTATCTTTTGATGGTTAACTTTCAATGTTATTCTACATCCTAATGAAAAATTATAAGGTAATCCCATGAATTATCATAGCGTTGATGACTTTGGAAAATGTGTGAATTTATTATAACTCACTAATCTTAGGTGTACCAATGTGTATTATCATAGAAATATACATGATGGGAATAAGAGGATATATTGTAAACTAAACTAAATTTTGGGGAACCCTTACTAGTTAGATAATTTTCCTCGACCAACTTACATCCTCTTATTATCTCTAACCATGCATCTATCATCGTGAATATCCCTATTTCACAAAATTCTAGTTTGTGAACAACAGTAATGTTTCTCTCCCTTATCATTTGATGGGTGCCTTTCAATGTTTTTCTACATTTTAAAGAAAAATTGCAAGGTAATCTTATGAATGATCATAGTGTCGATGACTGTACACAATGTGTGAATTTATTACAACTCACTAGCCTCAAATATACCAGCGTGTATTATCCTTGCAATAGACATAATGGGAATAAAATGATATATTGTAAACTAGATAGAATTGTGGGGAACCCTTAGTAAGTAGATAACTTTCCTCCTTCATCGACCAACTTCCAACCTCTTATTATCTTTAACCATGCATCTATCATAGTGAATATCCTTAGTTCACAAAATTCTAGTCCAAACCTTTTATATTCTTCAATCTTTAGACCCTTGATATAGAACATTTACCCTTGGTAAATCATGTTTTGTTGAAAGACTATTGTAATACTCCTAATTTTTAAGTAATCTTAAGCCTAAATAATTAATAGCTTGACTAAATCCTAATCTTTTTTTTAGTTAATTTATATTTTAACCTAAACCTAATTACAAATTATTAATATTTTACTCTTACCTTAATTCCTTAATCATAATGTTTAACTTAATCCTAACAAATAATCCCACACTTATTATTCCTTTCCATTTTCTTTCTCCTTTTCTTCTTCTCCTGTCTGAATTCCTTTTTCTTCTTTACCTTGTGTGTGCCTTCTTATTTTCCCCAACCAAACTCCCCTCCTAAGCTTCCCAATCCTAACCATAGCAATTATCATCTCCCATAAATCTTGGGATATGTTAGTTGAAAATTTTCCCCTCCATTTCCCAATCTTGCCTCATCTTTGACTCGTGCAATCCTCTTCTCTATCATTCACCAAGAGCACCATGTATATATGTATCTCTCCAAAGCTCTCTTTAAACCATTTAATGCTCAAATAACTCACTCCATCCCTCTATTTACTATTGAGAACCCTATCCCAAGCATATCCTTCTTCTCCTTCTTTCTTACCTTGTCCATCGATGTCATTTCTCACCAACACACCTTGCCACCGCCGACCATCAAGAACCGACATTTTTCCCTTAGAACCAACCATCATTAAATCCCCATCAACCCCTTCATCATCGCATGCCCCAGTTGTGCCTCTCTCACATGAAGCATGTATGGCTTTACACACATTCTATGTGAATCTTTTCTTCTTGTCCATGTGCTTCTTGTCCATGAAACCAATGTGTGCGCTACATGAACACTCATGCCCCTTTGAATTTCCCGTTAGCACAGTTGTTCCCTCCATTCTAGCACATTTTGTGCTTTGCATTAGCACCACTTCTTGCACCATACATTCCACCATCCTCCCACGTGGCCCAACCTCCCCTACTTGTTTCAAGTATCCCCATCTACACCCAAATTTACATTAAATTTTCCTTGGTTTTATTCTTAAGTTATAATGGTGTATTATTCTTATTTCATAGATGATTTTCCAATGACCTCAGAGAAAGTAGGTTAGGCTTATGCATGCCTAAAGACTGATGTCCTTTTAGTAAGAATACACATCATGGCTGTGGTTTTTATGTGCAACATGTATATCTTTATATGATATTATGACTGGTAATGTTATATGTATAAGATTATTAAAATGATGTTATTATGATAATGTTATTATATGATATCTTGTGTTGAAAGATTAAAAAGTGAGAAGATTATGAAAGTATACGTTTGTGCATATTGTTGGCTAGCACGAATTAAGATTTATGGTATCTATATATAGTTTTGGTTATGTATTCCATGATGGTATGTGTGTGTGTGTGTTATAAGCTGAAAATCATTGATATTAGGACTCGAAAGGTTTCTTATGAACATATGAGCATTTTTACTGTAAGAAGGGCATTTTGGTCATTTGATGATAATATGAAAAATAATCATGTCATGGTAATTTTTAAGGGTGTTATAAATTATTTTATAAGTCATATGATCAAATGATGGTTGAGGAAGACACAAATTATCTAATATGAGATTTGAGGCTTTTGGTAAGATTAGGGCATTTTGGTCAATAAGGGTTAAATATGGAATTTTGGTGATTTAAAAAGGTAAATGTATTTTAAATATGCTAAGAAGGATAATCATAACATTTGAGATAATAATTAGTAACATAAGTATAATAAAATGAGAACATGACTTGAATCATGATTAGTAACCCTAAAGACATACTCAGCATCACATGCGTAAGATGTTAGCGTTAGACACTATTTTTGGGAATGATATTAATTATATTATTTTATGTTAGTATAATAAATGTGGTTATAGGATGATCCTTATGAGAGAATTTATACTCGTCTAGTGAAATTAGGGCTATATAGAAAAATTATGAACATTTTCCTTAAGGAATGCCCCGATAACTGGGTTGTTGTGCTTTATGTGTTTTTAATTATGCATTGTGTATACATACATGATTATCATGATATAAATAACTATGAATAATATATTAATCACTTAAAGTAAAAGATCACGTGAGTTAGGTTGAGATATTGTGTGTCCATTTCATCGAATGATAATAGTGCTCAATAGCATTCTACATTAAGAGGTGTGTTAGTTTGTTCTACCACATTAAGAATAGTGGATCACCTGAACTCAATATGAATCATAATATAATTTTGAAACTAATGAAAAATATATTAATAACTTAAAAAGGAAAGATTACGCGTATTAGGACTGAGTTGTTGTATCCATTCCACCAGATGATAATAGTATCTCAAGTGTGTTTTGTCCTTAGAGATGCTTTAGATCATTCTACCAGTTTAAAAATAGTGGTTAGAAGCATGTTAACTTGGTAAATGTTAGGTATGTTCTACCGAACAATAATAGGGGCTCTAGTATACTATGTCCTAGGAGGTGCTTCGGTCCATTCCACCAATTAAGGATAATGCGGTCCCTAAACTCAACATAAATAAAAGTATGGTTTATGTTTATATCTAATAATGATTTTTGGAAATAGTGTTTACCTTGAATTTCTTTATGTTAACATCCATGTATCCTTATTCTCTTATGTGAATTTATGTATTCTTTGTAACCTTACTTAGGCTGTATTATGACCGTACTTAATATGTAGTATGTATCATCCTTTATATAGGTGCTCCTCATTCCTATGAGTAAACAACTCAAATATTTTTTTGAAAGTTTATGAGGACCCTATGGATGATTTTTATACACATATGTTTTATTTTTGGAGAAGTGATTCTTATGTATCAGAGTTGGTCATAGAGTCATGTTATTTGATTATACCTTTTGGTTCAAACAACTTCTGAGACTCTTAGTCTCCAATGTATTATGTTTATGTATTTTTTTTATTGTACTTAGAATTAATCTCTAAACTCTTATGTAATTTTTATGGAATTTTTCTATTCTCTGTTTATCATGCTTTAAGTCTTAACTATTTTGCCTTGTATTTGATGTAACGATGGTATGGTAAGACAGACTTATGTAGAGTACGATGGTAACACCAACCTATTTTAATATTACTCTTCTACTAAAGATAAAATTTTCAATAGAAAACTTTTTGGTGTTACAAATACCCTTGAAGCCCTTTCACATCCATGATTTTTATACTAAAGGTGTTAAAAAAAACTTTGAAGATATTAAACAAGAATAAATATGAGAACATTTCTAAAACAATTCAGTGCAGCTAGATTAAAACTGGGAACAATTAGATAACAACCTATCTCTTCTCCTTTGAATAACAAACTAACAAAGCATGAAAAGAAGCAACAAGATTTTATTTATACATCTCTCAAAATGTGAATAAATTGTCCTCAATTAAAGATCTCAACTTTCATAGATAAACTTAGGAGACAACAAATGTAATACCTTAAATTTTCCTAACCCTAATTTTTGGGTGATTAGTCTCCTAAACCATTATTTAACCATCTTGCCCTAACCCCTAAATCCTTAATTTTAACTTTTTATCCTTTTCTTTTTCTTCAATTGACCAAGCATTACACTTCGATTTGTCGACTAATAGCCTTCCAAGCCTATTCATCCATGGCACTTGGTGGTAGACCACCATCCTTACCCAAACAACTGCAGATAGAAAATTTTAACTATTCTTATTTTTCTTTATTTATTTTGACTACTAATCAATTTTTATGCCCAATTTTTCATATATTTGGGTTCATATGTTAATTACACACTTTTTCCTATTTTTCATAATATTTGGGAAGTATTTGATTATTTCTTATATTTTAAACCATCTATTAGACATTTTACCTTACTTAAACCATTTTTATATGGTGTTTTCTTAGGGGTGGTTGATTCAAAAATATGGTTCCCATACCCCCTATAATAAAATCCTACCTTATCCTTACCCAATAAACCAAGTTTTCTTCTATAATCAATTTCAATCACCTCCCTCCAACTCTCTTACACCTTACAATACTTTGATCACTCCCATCCTTCCTTTAGCTTTCAAGTAACCCCAAAATTGACTTCTTCTCTCTCTATTCCATCCTTACTGACCATCTATAAGGACTTATGCCCTTTGGTTGCTTATTTTAACACTTAACCAAATTTGTTATATCACTTTATCTCTCATCTCTCCTCAAAACTGATCTTCATTATTCTTGTTCTTCTTATCCTTGAGTTATGGTTGTTCAGAGTGTTTCCCCCCCTGTGTCAACCCTCGTATCTCTTCATCCCTCATTATTTTCTTTCCTTCTTGCTTCTAAATTTCTAAGCTATGGTCAATTGGTGCTTAATTATCAAGCAAAAGTGTTTATAGTGGTGGATTGTGAAGTTGCTCCTTTTGGTTCCCAAACCCTTATTTTTGAGCTTGAGGGTTTATTCTTATTTCCTTTAATTTTTTTTATTCTAACCTTTACCATCTTATTAGCTAATTCCTTATTTTCTTTTTTTTTTGGGTGATCAAAGTGTAGAAGGTGGTAACAAGAGTATTTCATACTAAGAGACCAAATTAACCTTTTTAAGAATACACAACTATAGATTAGAGTTTTTTGTTGATTTATGTTAATTTTACCTGAATTTCATGCTAGCATGATTTTGTGAAAGAAATAGTATTTAGATCTATTTTAACTTGTGTTAATGCATTACTATATGAGCTCATTATTTTATAAGTTTTTTTATTTTATATAATTTTTTCTATTTTTTAGGCCATGTTAGGGTTTAGCTTAAATTATCAAGTATGATGATGTTATTTTTAATTTCAATCACATACACAGTAAGTGTGTTAAAATGTCATTAAGTAATATTATTGTGAAATGGGTTGGGGTTAGTTTTTTTTTCTTTATGTTTTGGGCTTAGGGTGGTTCAACCCTATACCATTTTTGGTGTTTGGGGTTGTTTTTAATTAAGTCTAATCACGTAATTTGAATGTTGACAATGAATGGAGATAAAGTAATCCCCCGAAATTTAAAAAAAAAACTATATTTAATAAATAACTTTTATTTTGGATAAATTACCTTTTAAAATAATTTAATTTAATTATTTTATGAATTTTTGAGTATATAAAATTGGGTAGGAATATTTAATAAATTAAAATAAATATTTTATTATTTTATCATACTCATTTTATTTGAATAAATTCCAAACCAATATATTTCCTAAAATTAACATTTTTTTAAACTTATATATATAATTATATTAAATTAAATTATTAAATAAATTTATCTCCCAAAAATATTACCTTTTATTATTTTATAAATTAAATTTATTTTATTTCCCCTTTTTCTTTCTCCATTTTCCTTTTCTTTCTCCTTTTTCTCCTTTCTTTCTTTTTTCTTTTCCTTTCCCTCAGGCCGCCAGGCCGTGGCCTGCATCCTCTCCTCATGCTTGGGCCGCAGCCCATTCTTCCCTTCCTCTCCTTCTCCCACGCAGCAACGTAATCCCAACCCCTGCCTTTTTTTCCTTCCTCCCACGTGCATGTCGGCCCAGTCCAGCCCCCTTCTTTCTTTTCTTTTCTCCCCCCCCCCAACCGGGTTGGCCCACTTCTTTCTTTTCCCCTTCACCGACCTGCTTCTCCTTTCTCCGTCCTTCCTCCTTTTTCCTAACCACCTCCACCATACTTGAGCATGCCCGACCACCATCCTGCAACCTCTCCCTACCACCACTACAGTCCTCCCTCTCTCCCTCTCTCTCCCCTGTCATTTTCATCCTATTTTTGAACCAAACTGGCTCATGCACACCCTCCCCGCATGCCCTATTTTTCCCCTCTTCTTCCCTTCCCTCTCCCTACCGCCTCGACCAGCCACCTACTCCCCCTTTCTCTCCCTCTTCTTCTCTTCAACAGCCCCTTTCTTGCTCTATTTTTTAGCCTCCTTACCTTTCCCTGATCTCCTCCTATCTATTTCCTTCTTCTTTTATCCCAACCCCATGTTTTTGTACCTCCACCCCCTCTGCCGCTTCCTCTGCCTCACCAACTGCCTGCACCACCTTTTGCATACTTCTACTCCAGCCCTACACCATACACCACCCCCTCGAGCCACCTGCAGCCCCTTCTTCCTCCCCTCTTCTTTTTTTCCCTTCTCGGAAACCTTCCTGCACCCCTCCTTCCGTCACTGTTCCGCTGCCTCTACCGCCACCTAAGCTACCAAACCACTCCTTGCAACCTCCCTTACCACCCCCACACCTCCTTTGGCCGAAACCAATACTTATAGCCCCTCATTTTTCTGCTCCCTTTCCTTCCTTCTCAACCCCCTCCACCTCGACAACCACATTCGTAGCCTCACTGTCACCGCTACCGCCACCCTTGGCTGCCAAAAACCTATCCTCGACTACCATCTACACCCCCTTTTACCCTTGTACCCTTCCCTTGCCCTAAATCCTTCCCAATTGCCCTCTTTCCTAGCCCCAAAACCCTAACCCCAAAACACCACTTCCTCCTTTTCTTCCACCCACCTTCGACCCCTTCCACCCTTGTTTTGCATGCAGCTCATGCTGCATGAGAAGATGAGTTGCTTCATTTCTTGGCTTAATTTAGTTAATAAATTTTAAGGTATAATAATATTTAAGTTAAGTATTTTATTAATTAAGTTTTATAAAGTCTTATGCTTTGTTTTCTCATTTCCAATATGATAAGTATTGGTATTATTTTTAGGTATTTGTTTTGCTAATCAAAGCTTTAATCTTTAACTAGATACTGGTAAGGTTTGATTTTTACGGGAATTAAGATAATCGTTAAACCCCACTTAAATGCATGGATAAACGTATGTTAGCACATTAGGGTTTTAATATATTATTTTGCATGATATATATTATTTAATATAATGTATATATTTGCTTGTATTGATTGATAAAAAGGAAAGCATATTAGTTTATATGCTATGTGTCGAAATATTGCTTAAGGAAAGAGTTTGGTTATTAATTAAAATGTTGAGTACTTATCCATGTTATATTATGTTATTGTGACCATTGATCCATGAATAATGTTATTGCAAGCCCTAGGGGCATTTTAGTAATATGTCTTGTGTAAGAGTATAGCCTAATATGTGTGGGTGCTAATGAGTATTATGTTGAAATATAATAGTTGGTGGAGTTGGATAATAAGAATGGAGTATTAATATTACTATTTCATATAGTGATGATAATTTAATAAAAGTTGTGTAGTAAAGGGCAAAATGGTAATTTTGTAAGTAAAGGGTAAAATGGTAATTTTGGAAGTAAAGGGAAAATTGGTAATTTTATAAGCAAAAAGGTTATTATGGTGATTTTGGAAGTAAAGGGTAAAATGGTAATTTTGGAGATAAAGGGTAAAACGGTAATTTTGTAAGTAAAGGGAAAATTGGTAATTTTATAAGTAAAAGGGTATTATGGTGATTTTGGAAGTAAAGGGTAAAATGGTAATTTTGGAGATAAAGGGTAAAACGGTAATTTTGTAAGTAAAAGGGTATTATAGTAATTTTGGATGTAAAAGACAATTTGGTAATTGTGATAATGGAGAAGGGTAAAATAGTAATTATGATAATGAAGAAGGGCAAGTTGGTAATTTAACCAACTAAAGGGTAAAATGGTAATTATAATAATGGAGAAGGGTAGTTTGGTAATTAAGATAATGGAGAAGGATAATTTGATGATTTAACCAACTAAAGGGTAATTTGGCAATTTTGATAATGGAGAAAGGTAGTTTGGTAATTATAACAAATGAGAAGGGTAATTTGGCAATTTAACTAATCAAATAGGAAATATGCTAAGTGTAACAATTATGAAGGGTAATTGGTGACCTAATAAGTGTGGGAGATAACTTGGTAACATAAACCGAGTAAGGGTGTAGCTAACGCCTTATGTGTGTTATGTGTCTTATATGCCGTGTATGTCTGTATAATGATATGTTGTGTATCTTGTGCTATTGTTATAACTGTTTTATCTGTAGTACAACTTGGGGTTGAGGTATGCTCTTGTGTTTTCTTATGGCAAGTGTACAAATTGTTTGTGTTGTGATCGTGATGTGATGTGATATGGCCCTTTTAGGACATGCATGTTAGGATAATTAATGTAGTGATATAGGGTGAAAGGATAAAAAGAAAAATGGGGAATTAAGTGGACCAAGGGAAAGTAAGTTGACCAAAGAATGTGGGATTGACCTAAATATCTCATGATCCATGAGAGGAAGAATAAAAGGGGACTTTAAGCAAAATAAAGTGGGTGAACTTCATATGGGAGAATCTAGGGTTTGTATGGGAGTTTTAGGGTTTTGCATGAAAACTTCAAGAGTTTGCATGAGATGATCATTGCGTAAGAAAGGTGCTAGAGTTTTAAGTGTCCAACTAGGGTTTCACAGTCGCATGTATAATTGGTGAGTAGAATGATAGGATTTGGGTTGAATCTAAATAAGACGAGGTGTTGGATGATAAAAGAAAGGTTGGGCCACATAGGTCCAATTAAGGTTTCAGGAGAAAACCCTAGAGAGTGGTAGTGAGAGAATTTGAATATCATAAGGTGATAAGCCTTAACCTACACCCTTAGGAGTTGGTTTTCGTTATGAGTAAATGAAAGAAGGAATGGATGTCGAGGGTGTGATAAAAGGCATAGAAGTCTCAAGATATAGAACGAGCCCTCTTGGGGGGATAAGCGTAGATGGTATTAGTCATGCATGTTTAGGGTAAAATCCGTTGAATAAGACACAATAAGACACTAATTATTTAAAGTGGAAGATTATTGAGTCGGGCACACCTAGATAATAGTAGCCAGGTGCTAGTAGCCAAGTACTGGGGTGCCCTAGAGACCAATCTATCGGCATATAATAGTAGTTAGGTGCATTTTGCCCTATAAGTGGCTAATCCACTAGCTATAATAATGGGGGATCTCGAGCTCGATAAACCAAATCCTAATTTTGATAAGACATATAAAAAGCACTAATTACTTATAGTGGAATACCTTGAGAGTCAAGGCTAGACCGATCCACCGGTATAATAGTGGCCAATAGTATCTTGCCCTAGAGACCGATCCACCGGCATACAATAGTGGTCAAGTATGTTCAGCCTTGTATGTGACCGATCCACCAGCTATAATAGTAAGGTTCATGCACTCACATGGATATAAAATCCAAGAGATGATTGAAAAATTATGGACTAAAGGCTTAAAGCCCAGAAGTATCGATTGTACGTTTTGACCTATTAATATTCGATGAACTTGTTAAGTATGTGAATGTTATGTATGCACATCTCATTATATATGTATATAGTTTTGTATCATATGTGGCCTTGGGTGCCTACTTTTCAGTGTGTTTTAAAGGATTACTCAGTACCATAGTACTAGAGGGTTACATTCATGGAGCCCCTGTCTATTCAATGGGCAAGGTCCCTTCCAGGTTCATCTTCAAGTGCTATTTAAGCGGGCAACTAGAAAGAACATAAGGAACTATCTAGAAAGTCTTAGGGTTGTACTATTTCTCTTGTTAAACCCCAATTTTAATGTGGTCCTTGTTTTTGTAACCACCACTAGTAGAATTTATTCTTCTAAATTGTTATTTATGCTACTTTAATTTAATTATGGTTTGATTTTCTCATAGGATGTATTTTTCTCTTTCGACCTTAGCACTTGGTACTAGAACGGTATGAGTGAACCAATCTGGTACTAAGTGTGGCGGTAATATCCCCAGAATTCATAATTTTGTTATTATGCTTCCGCAAATTATTTTAATAAAATGAAATTTTTTAGTAGTGAGTTTTGTGCATGTTATAGATTATATGTGAATTTGGTTAAGTTTAGTGAAAGTTGGAATTTGGGAGTTTTGGTGTTGTTCTTGATTATAGGGTATTTGGGTCAAATTTGTGAGTTTTTTTTATGGGAAATAAGCATGTCATTTTATTGATTGAGGTCTTCAAATAAAGTTCGATATATTATATGATAAAGTTTGGTGGTTCATGGATTAAATTTATAAATTCGATGTTATATACGTGTTATTAGGTTTAAAATATAATAAGTGTGTCATGTGAGGTGTTTTGGTTGATTATGAGTAGCACAAATATGATGTTATGAGAAACTAACTAAATTTGAAGTAACTAAAAAAGGTAAAATCAATAGTTTATCTATAAAATGTTGGAGTTGGAGCCTCATTTTTGGAAATGGTACTTAATATGATATATTGGTTTTCTTTTTGTTTGTTAAATTTGGCAAAATGGAGAGTCTTATGAATGAAGTTATGTGTTGATTGTGAATTAAGGTTTGTTTTGGGCATTATGGTCTTTTCATGTGCGTAATGTCTCCTATTATACTTGTTATCCTTTATTATAAGTTATCAGTAATTCATGTAAGTACAACATGTTTGTTTTTATCAATCATGATGCATGTCTAAATGTTTCAAATAATATCAATAGTTGGTATAAATTCAATAACATAATCGGTATTTCATGTAATAAATGATAAATAATATTCCATATGATAACACAATAGTGATATAACTGGAAGTGATATGATAATAAGTAAATCAAATGATGCATCGTTATGTGTTAAGTTTTTATTAATGAAATAATAAGATACTAAAATTTTAACGTGGATCATGCAACTCAAGACCAAAATGTTATGATGTTTCAATGAAAATAGTTTGGTCATGTCAAAACTAAATGACCTTATAGCTACTTTTTACTAGTCCGGTTTACCATCTTATAAGGGATATGCATATTTAAAGAATAAAGGTTTACTAGTGGATACTAGATATGTTTTGCCTTGGTTTGACTCTTATTTCTCATATGTGGGAGAAAGAGGTTTGGTTCTAACTTCATTGGCGGTTTTGTTCACAAGTAACTAATAAAATGGAAATATGTGATAGCCTAAATATGAACTTTGATACAATTTCCTCTTTATCTCCTCTAGTATCATGAATATTATACGCTTGTATAGTATTTTTTTTTCATATAATCTTATATATTAAGCATGACTTATTCTATTAATGTATATTATTACCTTACTCAATATGTAGCATACTAACCATTTTTTTATGGGTATTATTTGTTTCCACAAGTAAATGATACAGTTGTTGATGTATAGGTTTTTATTGACTACCTTGATGATTTTGATGTACTTTCTTTAGAGGAGTGATATGTATTGTATAGGTTTTAGGCATAAAGTCTAGGTTATCAAGTAGTTAGTATTTTTGTCTAGATACTTTATAGAAACTTAGTTTTATAGGATCCCTTTTGCTATATTTTAATTATGATAGTAATCAAAATTTATCTCCAAACTCTTATCCATGTTTTATGAAATTTATCACATTCTCTGGTTATTTTGTTTCAATTTATAAAAGTTTTATCTTGTACTTGATATGAAAATAGTATGGTAAATCAGACTTGTATTAACTATGGTTTCAAAAACTGAAAAATTTATGTTTAGTTTTTGTAAAAATAAAATAAAATAAAAAATTGGAGGTTTTACAACCACACTAGATGTTTTCATAATACTATGAAAGGTATAAGGCATTCAAACCAACTCATGGCAATAGAAGATGATGTGCTACATTTTTTTTCCTCTAGTTGTCAAAAGAAAAATACTTACTAATCTTTTCCAAGATCCATTTAGAACAAAATATTGCCCCTCAAGCCAATTCCTTGAAGAAGTTAATGATCATGGCCTAAAATTTTCTCTTCCACATCAACACCAACTACTTACTTTAATCTCTAAAAAAGCTCATCAAGATATATACTCAATGTACTCTAAGAAATCAAGATGACAATTGATTGGGGAGGACATTTGGATATGTGCTAGTTATTTTGCATCACAGGAATGTGTCCTTCTAGGCTCAGTGTCACTACTCTCAATATCATCCCTAAAGTGTGTAACATGGATAAACTAGGTGATTTTAGGTTGATTGCTTGTGCTAATGTCCTTTATAAAAACATTGCAAAAGTGCTCACTAACTGGTTGTACCTATAATGCTCTCTATCACTGGGGGGGAACTCAATTTGTGTTCATTAAAAGTTGGACAATAGATGATAATATTCTTTTAGCCACAAAATTGGTTAAGGGATATAATCAATATCGCCTCCCGCCTAGATGTATGATAAAGATTGATATGAAAAGGGGCCATGATACTATTAATTGGAGATTCTTAGAACATATGGTGTATGCTATGCATTTTCCACCACTCATTGTCTCTCTTATATTGAAATGTGTTACCACTATTAGTTATTTGCTAAACTTCAATGGTTATGTTCTTGCTCCATTCAAGGAGGTCTGAGATAAGGTAACCTCCTCTCTCTTTACCTAATTTTCATACTTATAGAGTAACTTTATAGAGCATTATTAGGACTTTGGATTAATCCTAATTCCAAGGCTCATCCAAAGGGTAAGAAAGTAAAATTAGTGAATTTAATATTTGTCGATAATTTATTAATGTCCAACCAAGGTAATACACCTTCTATTATGACTCTTATAAACACATCCACTCATTTCTCAAACCTCTCTAGCCTTAAGCTTACCATGTTGCAAAGTAAAATTTATTATGGAGGACGAGTGATTGAAGATACTAAGAATTTTCTTCAATATGCAATTCAAATCCCACTAGGATCTTGTCAAATATCTTGAAGTTCATTTATTGGGCTCAAAATTGAGAAGGCAACATTACAAACCTTTACTATAAAAGATAACCACAAATTTGCACCAATAATAGAATAATATGCTAAGCTATTCAAGCAAGCTTTAAATCACTAAGTCTATACTTATGGGAATGCAAGCCTACTGGTGTGCACTTTTTATGCTTCCTGAAAAGGTCCTGCATAACATAAATTTAGCTTGTTGTTCAATCTTTTAGTAAGGGTTGAATTCATCACGCAAAAGTCTAGTTTCATGGGACATTATTTGCACTCTAGAACAAGGGGGACTTGGCATGCTATACCTCTACTGGTGCAATTTTGTAGCCATTGGAAAGCAACTTTGATGCATTATGCAAACCAAATAAATACTCTAGATTAGGGGAATCCACAGGTACTATATTAAGGGCTAAGATATATGGTACATGCGCATCTAAACTATAACACTATAGATCTTTAGAAACATCATTAAGATAAGATCTAATATTTAGGCTTTATTTTCTCCCACTTAGAGTCAGAAGGTGTATTTTAGCAAAGGTGATTACAATATCTCCAAAGTTTATCATTTTGTCCCAAGAAACATAGGATGCCATGGTATAGTTTAGTGGTAAACTACCTAACTCTACCTTGACATAGTTCATTCTTTGGCTTCTCATGCAAGGAAGATTTTTCAGTTGAGATTGCATAAGGCATTTAGCCTTTGGCATCTCTACTACATGCAAACTATGTCAACAATTAGATGAGACAACAACACACATCTTTGAAAATGGATGATAATTCTCTTCGTAGATTTAAAATCCTATCAAAGATTTACCGTTCAAGTTTGTGTTCGGAAAAATTTTAGATTTAGGGATTTTGTTTAGTCAGAGTTGGGTTTAGAATCCCCATCTCCAAACTCATCCCAAAAAATTATTCTATATTAATATATAAAATCTAAATTAAAAATGTGTTATAAAAAATAGAATGGGATTAGGTGTTGAGTTGGGTTTAAGTTCAAAAAATAGATAAAAAAATTAAATATAAAAAATTTAATCCCTATAAAAATCAAATAAGAAATTCTATAATAAGAGAGGGAGAGAGAGAGAGAGATTGCAGCGAGATCAAAAACTATTTCACTTATAAGGTGAGGACTTATCTGATTTGGACATAGAGATGAAATCCTCATCTTAGACCTATTCTATTTTCATCCTATCTTTAGATATGACTTCTAACGTCCAATTTGGATTTCCCATCGGTAGTGCATAGCCGTTGGCCTCTTGAGGGATGCTATTTCTCATTGGTTCATGAAAGGAATGGGACCTAAGGTACGGAAACCTTTCTTACAGCGGTTCATCATTTAAAGCATGAACGCAACAAGAGGAATTTCCAACATTCCATTTGTTGCCCAGTACGACTTGTTAGGGACATTATTCAGAAAATGACGACACGCATTGATTTGTTTCCATTATTGTAACCTCCAAAGAGATCTTATTGATCTAATGGATGTTCTAGTCTGAGCATTATGATTTTTTTTGTCATTGTAAATTCTATAGTGATCTTATTAGTCTAGTGGATGCTCTAGTCTAAATATTATATTTTGTACTTTCCTATTGATTGAAAAGTTATATAATACCTTATGATTGCTTATAAAAAAAACAAAAAAAAAACAATTTCAAATTGAAAGCAAGTTCAAGAAACGAACCGGTTCACTGTTTACAATATACAACACGAAATTCATTATTCCAAAATAATTTGAAATACAACAGCTCAAAATGTGGCGGTTGAATACTACATATAACTTGTCTGCCTGCATCTTCTGCGAGCAACCTGGAAGAACACAAGTCAACAATGTGCTCAGAATAACAGGAAAGATATTGTGCCCCACGACACGACATTAAAACCTAAAATCTTAAAGGAAGAACCGCATGCAGTTGGCATCCAATTGGATACAGTAATTCAGTCACTACTTGTTCAAAAGGACAACTCTGGAATATGCACGTAGAATAACAAGAAACACAGTGTAGGTAACACCACAATAGCAACTGAAACCAAAACGGGACTCAACAAATACAATTGTCACAGCATTGAACCCTTTAAATTAATGACTGCATGTTCCAGAAGACGGCTCATTGCAGCAGCAAGAGTGGTGCAATACTTCCTACGGTAAAGAAGCAACAAGGTTGTCAACACCTTGGATAGGAAGTTGCAAAATGGCATCCAAAAATAATTACTTTATCTACCACTTTCTCCTTTTCCTCCTCCAAAGGAACTCAGTGTTTGCAGTTGAACTCAAAACTGTGATCCACTCACTAGTAGTTTCAGTAAGACTCCTTATCCAAAACCAGCAGGTAAATAATTCATACAATATATGTTTGTGCGACCCAATTTACAAATAACCTTCCAAAATTTCATTTAACATAAGAAGTCAAGATGCAGAAGGTAGACAAATTAATTGCGGCAGCTATCATGGTTTCACAATATCAGTGTTGTGAAAGATATTATGTCACAGTTGTCGCAATGTGATCTTTTATTCCTAAATATTGGTTATTCTCATAAAAAATATCAACAAATAGGCAACCATCAGTAAATATCATCTATCATGTACAGTATCAGTCTATAAACCAAGCATTAAAACTGCAGTGACAGTCGGGGTGTTGCGGATGATATTTTATGTTGTGGTTGTCGCGGCGTGATTTTTTAATTCCTTTACACAACAAATATTGGCAAATATCGGTAAATATCAGCCAATATCGGTAAAATGTCAACCAATATCTAAAAATTCGCCACTATTACGGTGATAAATATGTGATTTTTTGAAATTGCCGCATTTTTGGTATTTCGCGTCACAATTGACCCAAAAACTGCGAAATTGAGATCAATACGCAATTACGGTACCAATATTTTATTGTATGCTATACACATGTGAATTTATTTTCATATGGCAAATCGAACATTTTGCATATTGGTAAGCTAAAAACCTGATATATATTGCTGTGTATCGGCATTTCAGCAGATATTTTATCTGATAGAGAATTCTGAATGATATTATTCGAAGGAAGGGCAGGGGCTGCAGCCAAAGAAGAAATGAGCAAACTTTGTCTAAGATGATATGAACATGTCTAATGAAGACCTAAGAATGTATGAGTTACTAACAACATCAACAGTTAAATGCAGCCAGGGAAGACTTAGTGTAGGAAGAAAATTTGAAACAGGACCTTCAACACATACAACTCATTGGTTTTTGATGGAGCACAATGCACAGCAGAGGTTTCATGAATCATGAGGCCAAGTTCATTCAATGCAAAGAGTTTTTTCTTTTTTGGTATAAATCTGTAGCAAAAACTATCCATAATGATCTATATTTATGGAGATCATCCAAAAAATTATCAAACAAATCAGAAATTTACTCAGTAAGAAATAAGCTACCAAAAGTCATTTTCACTAAGACAATCGAAAACACAATTCTTTAAAAAATTCAAAGAGTAGATGCAGCTTCCTATACACAAATGAGGCCTACTGTAGCCCAAAATCTTGTTTATTTTTATGAATGGCTTCTAGTAAATTTGAACCTTTAATTCAGATAAAGGAGAACCCCTGAGCATTCCATCCGTAACATACCAGCAACTCATTATGACAAAATACGATAATCCTTGCATCAGAGAAAACGTGCAGACATATGAGTAGCTAAATGGTATACTGTGTTTGACCATGTATATCACATAGAGCAGAAGACATGTCATGAGTACTACACTAAATGTTAGGAGTAACAACTTGCATCTTGTAGCTAATCCGACAACATACATCCATAGCATGATCAATTGGGAAAAATCAGGTCCAACATTATACCAAAAGAAAAGAGCGCATAATTCTAGACAGCAGTACCTTAACTTTATGCAGGAGCTTGGGACGCTATCATCCCAGCCTTCCTGGCATATGCGAAAATCCCACCAGCTTCAATAACAGGTCCAACATCTCCAACAGACTTTAATAGGTACTCTTTTCCAGTTGTGTGATTAATCAACTTATTCTTTCCAAGCTCAATGGTAACAACATCCCCAGTTTTACATTCCTCACAGATCCTTCCTTCTGATTCCAATGGATAAACCTCCCCAGTAGCTACTGAGTTCCTAAAAAATATCCTAGCATATGACTCCGCCACCACAGCTGCGGTGCCAGCTGCCCCTAGAGCCACCGGGGCATGTTCCCTTGATGATCCACATCCAAAATTAGCGCCAGCAATGATTATAGAATACTTGGATTTGTATTCATTCTCAGTCACAAACCGAGTAGAATATGAAGCGGGAAGGCCACAGAGAGCATAAGAACCCAGTTTCTTGTATTCTTCGGGGACAGAGGGAACCAAAGTGAGGTACTCAGCAGGGATGATTTGGTCTGTGTCGATATTATCGCCAACTACATAGCACAGACCGTGAAAACTAGCGGTTGAGGCAGTGGACTCAGTGGATGAAGAGGAAGAAGGGGCCGCATTGATCAGGGTTGACCTGAGTGGGTTGTGGTGAGACAGAGAGCTCGTGGTAAGAGACTGAATTGGGCATCTGGTCATATAGGTGGTAGACACCTTTACGAATGGTGAACCAGATGAAGCAAAAGAAGCTTTCCGAGTCGCCGTAAATGAAGGGTTAGAGGAGACCGTATGGATAGTTGATGAGATCGCTGCGGCCATGGCTCGAGACAAAGAGACTCAAAGAATACTCCTACACTACGAATACCGATCAAGAGCTCCACAAAAACTTCCAACTCTTGAAATCCTCAGGAATCGGGTCAACAAGGTAAGTCGAATCTTTCTAGCAACGTAAACAGCACAACATTAGATACAGTGGAGTCGATCTGATCTGCATGGAGTTAGACTAATTAGCCAAAGTGCAACAACAACATCGAATTTGAACGCAAATTATGACGCCGCATATCGACGTATTTAATTAATTTTTCCATTATAATACGAAATGGATGCACTGAATCAAAAACCATAATCAGGATCAGACTTAGAATATGACATTCAACTCAAGAAGATAATAAAACTATACCAATATACGTGCAGCTCGATAAACGACATAAAATCTTACTCGATTCAACTTGTTTAGATTAATATCACAAAGGTAAAGTGAGTCAGATAATGTTAAGGAAGAAGGTACCTTTAGATGATAGCCCCGAAAGCAAAAGGAGAGAAGCAGAGTAGAAAGAAATTGATAAACCCTAGCCTCCTCTCTTCCTTTCTTTCGAACCGGAGCCCGAACGTACCCGGGTCGGTGTGTTAGCAACTTAGCATCATTTTATCCCAAAATTCAATTTTCAACAATTTTTATGCTGTGTTACATTCAACATAAAAGATCTTCTTTTTTTTTTCAATACAGGTGAAGTTTAATAATTCCTAGGTAAAATCTAAATTCTTTTTCTAATTTTCCCTCAAATTTATTAACATTATTAAAATAAAGACTAAAGAATAAAGTAATAATTAATTAATATAAATAATATTACTTAGAGATATATTTGATATTTACTTTTATTTCTTAATTAGTGTGCACAAATCCAAAGAATCTATTATTTTTAGTTTAAGGGAATAATATATCTTATCAAAAGAGAAGAAAAATAAAATCAATCTTTATAATATTTTATGTATATTAATAAAGTTAATTCATTGATAACTACTAGCATAAACAATTGATTATACATATGATTTGTCTAAGGGTAGATTTGGCTCATTTATTCACGAGTTAATCTATTAATAAACTCATTTAAAATGTTAATTGAGGCTTACTACTTATTATTGGATTGCTTCAAGATAAATATGTTTAATTGTGGAGTTATCTAATGATAGATTTTTTTTAAAAAATGTGCACCTTATTGATATAAATAATCATATCAATTCCTTTAAATATCTATTATTCACTAATAATTTAGGTATTACATGCTAAGTTCTATAATATAAATAAGTAGTGTTTATGCATAGATAAACTAGTTGAATATACCTAAAGCAATTAACTCGTATGATAATACGTACTTGTGGCACATGTTAGTGACTAGAGTTTGATGTCCCTTAATGACGTAGGTAACCCTTTTTTAAAATAAAAAAAAATATTTCAATATGAATAAAATAAGATAAAAGCTCATATTATAATAATCTTGGGCTTAATAATAACCTTTTATATGTATGAATTGAATCATTAATAAATCCAACTTATTTTTATTATTACTACATTCCAATAAGTTAACCGGATACAATTATTCGAATTGTGAATCATCTTTACTTAACTTATTTATTAGCTAGACCTAGTTTAATATTTGAATAGTAAATTTAAACTCGTATAGTATATATAATAGGACCATAAACCATTTTTTTTATAAGGATAACAGGGATCAAATTTAATTTATTAATGAGAAGAATCGTGGGTTAACAAGCAAATCTCGTTGATCACCATTCCCACCCTCGGTCGAGCCACCAAGTCCTTCATAAGCTTTGTCGAATAATCCCTTGCAATATGTCTATAATCACTGTGTTGCTCCGTCCTCTAATTCCTTCGCCTAGTGCACACTTTTCGTGACTGCATAATTAGCTTCCCCTTCCTCAAGTTTTTCAGCTGACCCCTCATTGTCCGGTTGAGTGAAGGGTGATTGGGATTAAGGGAGAAAAATTAATTAATTTATTCCATTTTAAAATAAATTTTGTAAACTTCAATTAAGTGAATTAAATTTAAAGTTTTATTTTTATTTACTTTGATTAGTCTTATTTTTATTAATCTTTAAATTCGGAGATAACGGAGGTGAATATGAAAATAATGATAAATTTTATGTCACTTCAATCTAAATTTCAAAACATTTACCTTCATTCAACCACATTAGATTGATATCATATAAACAATATTTTAAAACAATCACTTTACCATTATTTTCTTCATATAAATTAATTTTTAATATTTACCATTAGTCTAATTTGCTTCAAAGTTCATTGAGCTCCATATATAGAAAAATACCTTAATGTAGGGAGCACCCTATGCTTATTTAGTATGGGGATAATAGAGATAGAAAAAATGTCTTCCTATTTTATGTCTTTCATAAGTAAAAATATTTTTAATGAAATACTCATTCAATATCTAAAATAAGTATTCGTCTATTTTTTTAATTTTAAATAAACTATAAAAATATATATCAGGATAACTTTTTTGATCTCTATTATATTCGTACCAACCAAACAAGAGTGGTGATTTACTCTAAAAAAGAATCAAGGAGGTTGAATGATTCTAGAGAAAAGAGAGAAGACACAATTATCTAAAACATTCATTACATTTTATGTTCCATAAGGATTCATCATATAAACAATTGTCACTAATGGTCTCTTTGACTCATATGACGCCCGCCATTTAGCAACTAGCATCTATGGCATTTTCTAAATATACTTGACCATAATGATGACTCACCATACATCACCAAAATAAGTATAAAACAGAAAATACACAATTTTACAATTAGGATGCATCATTAGTTTGTCTTTATATATTAGATAACGATCATGTTGTTGCTACAACATTTAGGCCTAGGCTAGACTCATGTATCACACTTCCTAACTCATTGCAACACACCATTTACTAGCATCATACATCACTCTTGTACCATTAAGTTAGAATCGGTATAGTTGGCCTAATTAAATTGATTCGACTTAAATAATCTGATCTAAAATGTAATCAGAACCTAAACAATTAAATCTAATATTAAAATGAATTAATCTAGATTCGATCCGAATTTAGCTACTTAAAGTTAGACATAGTGAAGTCATTCTGATTCAACTAATTTGATCTAGAAATGGCAATTTTTCCCATGGGTTTGGGGCCCCGTTGGGGATTCCCTGTTCGGGTTTGAGTTAGGAAAATTATTTCAAAGATCGGGTTTAGGGTCGGGGATTTTTATCGAGGATTTATTCTGGGACGGATCGGGTATGGATTTGGGGTCCCCATCTCCAAAGCCGCCCCGAATTGAAAATTAAATACATTGGGACAATGTGAGAACATCCAACCTAGCAGCCCAACCGATCAGCTCAACAGCTTCTATCTGGCCCGTCCCGTCCCGTCCCTTTTAGCATACCTTGCCCTGCTGGCCTGCTCTGCTCCCAATTTTTTTCTTGCCAGTCGCCACTCACCAAAATCTCCCTAACCCAATAACCCTCCATGGCTCCATGCCTCCATCCTTTGACAGACAATAGTTCGACGAATTGACTCCCTCATTCTCTACCTCCTTTCTTGTAACTCTGTAACTCTTTTTCTTCTTCTTCATCCAATCTTCAATCTTCTTCAGTCTTCACTTTGCCTCACCACCCGTATGCCCCCTTCCCTTAAACTCTTTCCTTCGGTCCTTCCTTCGATCCTTTCACCATAGCCATGCCCCTCTACAACAAACAAACCTCCACCTAACCCTAATTTTTTATCCTTCCTGATCCTGAATCCCTTCTCACTTCTTCTTCTTCTTTAAGACTTTGACTCCTAACTTGCACGCACTTGTGAGTTGTGAATCTAAGAGTGTCCATTATCGACAATCGAGTCAATTGAATGCAGACTACTTGACATAACACTATAATAGGCACACACAAGCGACCTTTGAAATTGATTCTATAACTATTCTGACACACAGACACAGCACACCCATCATCCTATCATCTTCCACAGTTCCATTATTCGTAGATTTTGTCTTCAACGCACAACCCACATAGACATATTACTTATGAATTTGAGGTAATTGTTTTCTCTCTAGGCTCCAGCTAATTAGATGTATCATGTATTATTTTAACTTGGTTAAATTTGATTGTCAATACTTAGGTGTTTCAAAAAAATTGATCTGCAATTCTACATTCAGTCACACACATGACACATGTACTTGGAACACTCACAAACACTATGACTCATTGATTGAGTGATTCCATGATTGTATTTGAATCAAATAATCTTATGTTACTGATAGAAAGTTTACCAATCATGGAGTATAAGACTAATATAATATTTCTGATTGTATATATACATGTATCTGATTACAAATTTGTTGTTATGTAGTCACTGTAGTGTAGTCGGCAATAAGATTAATAAATTTGTTGTTGTGTATTCAATTGTTGTATACCTGCATTACTTAAATTTGATCTACAGCATCTGATTCTACTTCATTGGCTTTGCTTGGTTTTTATTGTTGATGCATTGAAAATTGAAATGATAGTCGAGTCTTGAGTTGTGTATTTGTATTTTGTTAATTGTTGCTGAAATGCCGAACCAACTGACTGGTGATTGGAACCAGGTGACCAGTATATTAGTTAACTAGTTATCATCCAAAGTCCCAAACTAGTTGGCTAATTCCTTAGGAATACAACTCACGTATTGAATTTAGCCTAAATCATGATTTTTTTACTCCATTTTAAGCAAGAAGGTAAAAATGAAAGGGAAAAGAAAAGGAAAAGGAGAAAAAGAAAAATAAGTTTTCGATTAGGGTTGAATTAAAATTAGGTTAAAATAATTTAGATAGGGAATCAGAGTAAAATTAATTATGAACCATCTGTTGTTAGGTTTAGGAAAAAATTAATTATTAACCATATGTGATTAGGTTTAGGTTAAAAATATTAATGACATAGAATAAATAGTAGGATTATATGAAGATTTGGGATTAAGAAATTTGGGTAGAGCAAAAATATCAATTTCTTCATATTAAAATTAGGTTAAGATATTAATTATTTAGGATTAAGATTAGATAAATTTTGAATTTATGTATGAGACATGCTATTAGATTAAGGCAAGGAAGTCATGAAAATGTAGGGGTAGATGTAGGGGCTAAGTTGTGGGAGCAGGTGTGGGGAGCAAATGCTGGAAAAAGGAAAGCCATGCATGAATAGATGCATTTTATGAAGTGGAAAGAAGGAAAACATGTTGATTAGGACAATAGAAGAATAAAAAATAAAAATAGAAAAATAAGAAATGAAAAGGGAAATGAAAAGGAATTTATTGTTAGGAATAGAATTAGATTTAAATTCAAGATTAAGACATTAGGGTAAAATTAACCAATCAATCATCCAGGGTTAGAGTTAAGTTAAAATACAAAACCTCTAGAATTAGGGTGGGGTTTAAGAATAAAGGAGAATGGAAAAACAATTTGGGAAAAATAAATAAAAATTTATTTAGTTTATAGATCAAGGCTAACAAAATAATTAATCCAAGGTTTTAGGGTTTGGTTTTGAATAGAAGTCTATAAAAATTTAGGTTGCTATAGTAAGGTTTTTTAAGCATTACCGCTTTTAACAAATTGCCTAAGTCATGCTTTTTTACTCCATTTTAAGCACCAATCTCATGTATTCAAATTGTTATAAGCCATTCAAATTCATGCTTTATCACATTCAATCAACTCAAGACTTTATCACATTTAAAATTCATATTTGTACGTTGTTACCCATGACATACAAAGTGTCACATTTCTTCACCAATAGACATGCTATCACAAAAATCACACTAGAACACATCATTTTCATCCCATTCACTATATATGAGGATAAGAATGATTTACCTCAACTCTAAAAAAATCGCAAAACAAAGAGAAAAAAGATTCTTCCTTTGATTAGGAGGTATAAACTTTCCAACAACTTGAGTGCTCTAAGAAACAAATCAAAACTCATAACTTTATTAAATAAAAAAAACTCAAATATAGGTTCAAATCATTTTGAAAGTCAGAAAAAACCAACTAACCAAGTGAAAAACACAAATCATCAACCTTTCCTAATCTTTCATAATGATTTGTAGTACAATACATTCTTGTTTGTTTATATTGGTTTTTGATCTTTAGTGTGAGATGACATTATGGATTTGGTTTGCCATTATAATCATCGGCATAGATAGGATATTAAGGTAACAAAGTCATTATGCTATGATTAGTTACATGATTTATTTTTCTATAATATAAGTTAATATATATCATGTATTTTTGTTTAAATCTATAGAGTTGTGTGGGTTATTAATATCTACTATTTTTAATAAACAAATGGAAAACATTGAAAAAGAGGTTGATAGTGTTGTGAAAAGTGCTCCAACTTGAAAAAGTGAAGCACAAACATCTCAAGATGAGAATATTGAAGCTAATAGGAAGATGTCAAATTAGAATTCTGATGATGAAAACACTGAAAATATGGATGTGGATAGTTCCAAAAAAAAAGAAAAAGAAGATCAATTATATGGGATCGTTTTGAAAGAAAATCAAGTGGAGGGAAATGGAAAGTAATTTGTAACTATCGTAAGAAGAATTTGGGAGGAGGAAGTAAGAATGGCACTAAGCATCTACATGATCACTTGAAGACATGTGTATATAAAATGGAAGCAGTCATGACATAATGTCTGTTAAATCTAACAAAGTCCATTGATAGGTCATCAAAACTTAGTACATATCAGTTCAACCAAGATTATACAAGGGAGAAGCTTGGTAAAATGATTGTGTTTCATGAGTACCCATTGTCTATGGTTACGCATGTAAGGTTTAGAAGGCTCCTTCATATTTTATAACATTATTTAAAGTGGTTTCTTAGAATACAATCAAAAGTGATATCCTAAAAATGTTTGATGTTGTGAAAGAGAAAACTATGAAGTTATTGGAGACAAATGCAAGCCGCATAGCATTGACAAGCAATATGTGGACTTCAAGTAATCAGAAAAGAAGATTCATGGCTATCACAACACACTTCATTAATGATTAATGGAAACTTCAAAGTCAGCTTGTTAAGTAAACTCTATGTGTTTTACAAGAAAAACATATACACATAAACTAAATTAATTACTAAACTATGTTCTTTTCTATTAGATTTGTGTATGTGCCATGTCCACATATGGATAAGGTGTTTGCAAATTGTCTTGTTGGTTGCTCATTTGATTGGAATCTTGATAGTAATTGTTATAGTTTAACAATCAATAATTGTACCTCCAATGACACTATGGTTGATATCATTTTGGAAAAGCTTCATCCGAGTTCACTTATATTAAAAGGAATATTGTTTCATATGCATTATTCTACACACATATTGAATCTAGTTGTGAAGGATGGATTAGAGTTAATTACGTAAACTATTGAAAATGTTTGTTATAGTGTTGCATTTTGGACAGCAAATCTGAAAAGAGATAAAAAAAAGTTGTTGAAATAGCTAAACATATGAAAATTCAATGCACTAAGAAACTAGAACTTGATTGTAAGACTCGGTGGAACTCTACATATTTAATGTTCAACACTACAATTCAATATAAAGATGTGCTTTATCATTTGAAGCAGTGTGAGCCTTTATATAAGAGAGTTCAAAGATTGGAAAAATGTGAAAGATATTGCTTCTAAATTAGTGATTTTTTATGATGCAGTGGAGTTGTTTTTAGGGACTAAGTATGCTACTATGAATTTATTCTTCCCACTATGTGTGAGATTAAGTTGGCAATTGATAAATGGGTCAATTCAAATGAAATTAGGGTGAGAAGTATGGCAAGTAATATGAAAGAGAAATTTGACAAGTATTGGGATAAGAGAAATTGCTTGTTTGCTATTAGAAGTATTTTAGATCCTAGGTATAAGTTAAAGACCATTCAATTATATTACCTCTTGTCTATGGTGATGCATCTTTGGGGAAGATTGATGATGTGAAGAAAGTAGCAAGTGACCTGATTGAAGAATATAAGAAGAAATCTCAGCAATATTATGTTGTCCATCAAGGGTCACAATCTTGTTCTTCCTCGAAGCCTCCAATCTCTAAGGGTGGTAGACTAGAAAGATTCATGGAGTCCAATTCTAGTATTGAAATTATAAATTCGGTGTTAAATAGGTACTTGGAGAATCCTCTTGCACTAAGGAATATTGCTAATTTTGATATCTTATATTGGTGGAAGATGGATGGTTACAAGTATCCCAATTTGTAAAATATTGCTAAGGATGTGTTGGCTATTCCTATGATGACTGTTGCTTCTGAATCAACATTTAGCACTAGTGGGAGGGTTATAAGTGCCCATCGTAGTAGGCTTCATCCTAACACCATAGAGGCTTTGATGTGTACTTGAGATTGGTTATGGAGTGAAATTGAAGGTATTACCCTATATTTTTAGTTATTTCCTTAAGTTTTATTTATGATAAATATTATTATTTGCTTATTTTGCTATTTATTTTTTCTTTCAAACTCTACAGCTACTTTGAAGTGTCAAAATTTTGATGATGTTGTTAATGCGAATATAGAGATAATTGATCTATTTCTTAGCCTTGTTGTATGTAAAAATATATGGGTTGTGTCATGTAAATCATATTATATATATACACATGTACACACACACACACACACATCAATACATGTATATATACACACACACATATGTGTGTGCGTGCGTGTGTGTGTGTGTGTGTGTGTGTGTGTATAGGGAGAGAGGGAGATATATATATATATATATATAAACACACACACATGATGCCAACCTCCACTACAAATTATAGGCAACAGAGGTATGTACTAATAAGAGCAACACTGCAGGGAGCGATCAGATGTGATTTATGGATTCCTAAATCCTAAATAAGTATGTAAGTCTACTAAATTGTGAACAAATTATATTGTTGAAAATATACAACACTAGATATTTTCTTTATGTCTTTAATGATTGTGAGCATAGCCTACTGCTTACATGGGATGCAATGATTGTTAAAAGCAAACATGCAGAATTGCGGATGTGGTGCAGATCACTTATTATGGAAGAATGAAGATGCCTATCATCTCAACCTAATTTGTTTTTGACATTAATCAAAGTGTTGTCATTTTTAACATAGAACTTATATGTTTATTTATATATAGTTTGTGAGTTATCCATTGTAATTTCTACAGATACATTATGGTTTTACCATTTTAGTCTAAAATAGTCTATGGATTGTATAAGCTAAAGTTATTATATCTATTAATCAGGTTGATTAATTTATGTTTTAGGATTAGGATTGTTTTCCTCAGCACAAGAATTACAAAATTACCATTGTGGAGATTTTTTTTAAAGTTATTTTTTCCTCAGCATACGATAATGGGGCGCGTGGATTGGGGATCGAGGAATGGGTAACAGGTATCAGGGATTGGTGGCGGTTATCAAAGATCAGGGATCAAGGGACGGGTAACGAGTATCGGGGATTGGGGGAGGCTTTCGAGGATACTGGATTGGGTATTAGGGATCGATTATCGACGATCAGGGGACAGAGGATCGAGGATCAAGGCGGATATAAGGATTCCATCCTTGCGGGGATCGGGTTGGAGATTCTTCGTTAAGAAAAAATCGAGGATAGGGTCTAGTTTGGGGATATTTTTCCTTATCGGTTTCGAGGATGGGGACGGGGTCCCTATCCCCGACCCACCCCATTGCTATCCCTAATTTGATCTAAATATTCTAATCTAAAATTTAATTTGAACAAAAAAAAATTAAATACTATATTAGTCCGAATCAACCCGAACCTATCTAATCCGAATTTAGCTAATCATATAGTAATCCATATCCAAAATAATCTAACTTCAAAAAACCCAGACCAAGACTGTAACACCCCCAAAATTTTACACATTTTTTTTAAAACAAGACTTATAAATTAAAATTGTAAAATCTGAAGATGCTACCACCACAATTAGTACCAGACCGGTTCACTCCTACCATTCTAGTACCAAGTACTAAAGCTCAGGAAAACTACACATAACATTATTAAATAATTCAACTTCATGAATAAGGAAATCAAAGTACGAATAAGTCTTTACATAATTCGAAATACTAGCTATTGTTTTTCAGAGAATAAAAATAACAACAATAATAAAATTATTTCTATAGGCTCAAACATAATTAGAAGATAACACGAATAATAATATTAAAGGAAAGACTGTCCACGCCACTCTTAAGACATTGAATCCAGCCCAATCATCACTCGGCCCCACCTGATGTTCTATAGACATCAATGGCATCGGAATAAGCATTTCCTACCTGTAACACGTCAGACGGGCCTTCTGCTCGTGGAAATGAGCAGCACCCATGAAACAAGTGATTACTATGTTACGTACTGAGTAAGGTAACCGTGCACTAAGTCCAACATACAAAATTCAGACAAACAATGCATAATAATAAAGGAGCATAGAATTCAATCATAATAGCACAAGATAAAATGAATGCTTAGGTGAAATACCATGATTCAATACAGTTCAAATTAGTTACTTCATTAAACCTTTATCGAATTTATTTTCATACCATGCTCTTTATCAAGTCCATATGAGTATGGGAACCCCACTATTTTTGTTTGTGGATCGGTCTCAAAGGCACTTTGGCTCCGAGCCACTATTCTAGCCGGTGGATCGGTCACTTAGGGTACATGCCCTACCACTATTATATGTCGGTGGATCGGTTTGGTCCCTTTTCTCACATGGTGTTCCACTATAAGTAATTAGTGTCTTCCCATATCTTAACAAAGTGTAGGGTTTGGTTTATTGAGCTCGGAATCCCCCACTATTTTAGCCGGTGGATCGGTCACTAGGGTAACATACCCTACCACTATTATACGCCGGTGGATCGGTCTCTTGGATACCATAGTCCCTAGCCACTATTATGCCGGTGGATCGGTCTAGGCCCAGCTCAACATCGTCTACTATATGTAATTAATATCTTAAGTATCTTATTCAGAAACCCATTCCAAGACATACAGGTCTGACTCCTACCATGCTTACTCTTCAACTCGGGTTAACCACTCCAACCCTAGTTAACTACCACCACTGTAGTTAATCATGACATGCCCTAACACCCATGCAAACCCTAGCTCCACGTAAACCCTACTTCCATGCAAACCCTAACTCCCATGCAAAACCCTAGCTCCATGTAAACCCTACTCCCATGCAAATCCTAACTCCCATGCAAAACCCTAGCTCCACCATGCAACCATTAATACCACCATGCAAACCCTAGCTCCCCCATGCAAACATTAACACCGCCATGCACACCCTAATACTACCATGCAACCATTAATAACACCATGTAAACCCTAATAACACCATGCAACCCTAATACCATCATGCATACCATATAATGCTTAGAACACTCATACATTAATTCATACCATAACACCATATCCCATGACCTATATGCATGTCTTATGGGTCGCATTAATCCATATTAAAAGCACAACTTATACATATCATATACATGCCATAAAATATCATAAGAACATACCTCAACCCCACATCATATTACATATACAATAGATATAAAAATACACTTAGAACATATTATATTGCATGTCACATGGCAAGTAAGACATGTAAATCACATTACACACAATGGCCTTAGATACACCCTTACCTAAAATGTCATCGGTCTTGGAGTACACTCCTATATCTCTTAAGGGCTTTGACTGGGCTCACATACTATGAGGGAAAAACTAAAATTAGGTTCCCTACTAAAAATACTATTATTTACTAACTCATCCTAAGACTTGGTTTTTAAATAAAAATAATACTATACTAAAATTAACTATACAAAATAATACTAAAAATACTGATAATAATAGTAATGTGATTTAAAACGAATGGTGATATAAGGGTTTCTACCCTTCACCAAAATAATGTTAGTAAAGATAATAATAATAATAATAATAATAATAATAATAATAATAATAATAATAATAATAATAATAATAAGATATTAGTAATAATAATAATAATACTAATACTAATAGTAATATTAATAATAATAATGATAATAACACTTAAATAAAACAAGGTAGGGTTTTCGACCCTACCTCAAAATAGTGAAAGTACAATTTAATAATAGTAATAATAATATTAATATCATATAATACTTATAATAATATTAAAAATAATAAAGATAATAATAATAATAATAATAGCAAAAATAGAAATAATAATATTTGAATAGGAGCATGCGAACCCTAATTATAAATTAAGGCCTCGACCCTCCTTAAATAATTAACAATAAAAAAAATAATAATGCTAATAATAATAATAATAATACCTATAATAATTCAATCAGTTCCTAAAATTCGAAACTAACAATCTAATTAACTCAATACTACTCTTGACCCTGCCAAGAAAATTTAGCATTAATATTATATCCAATAATAATAATAATAATAATAATCGAGTAAACATTGAAAATTGGAATAAAAACATGATAAATTAAAATAAATAGGAAAGAAGGGTTGAGAGGGTCTAAGGTTTTACCTTGAGTCGGCGGAGATGGGTGACACTGGTGGTGGTGCACGGCAGCGGCGGCGGTGGCCGAAAAAGAGGGTTAAAAGGGAAAAAGTTGGGGTTTGAGAAGAAAGGGTGGAGGCTAAGGTGCTAGTGGTAGCTTAGGCTGAGAGGAGTAAAGAGAGGGTGGTGGCGTGGCAAGGGGTGGCGGCCGAATGGAAAAGGTGAAGAAAAAGAGGGGAGGAGAAGGAGATAAAAGAAAAGAAGGTTATGGCTAGGGGTGTGCAAAATCGGATATACGTATCCGTTCGGATTTTTTTTTTGATATTCGCTCCGCATTTTTTAGATCAGATATTCGGGATGCGGATATCCGAAAAATATTAACCGGATATGGATCGGATTCGGATATATCCAATATCCGTATGAAACATATCCGAAAAATATAAACCGGATATGGATCTGATTCGGATATATCCAATATCCGTATGAAAATACTATTTTATCAATTTTAATAACTTTTGCTATAATATTTTTAAAAATAAAGATCGTATATCAGTTAATATTCATATCTATATTCATATAAATGTCTTACTTTATCTAAAAGAAGTATTAAAATATTATTATAAATATTTAAAATATAAAAATAAATAAAATTTTAAATTTTAAAACTATAAAAATACAATAATATGATGTATTGTTGAAATAATCAACAAAATATCGTATGTTTTTTCGGATCGAATATCGGAATGTCGGATATCCTTTTGGACTAAAATCGGTTTAGATATCCGAAATGTCGGATCGGATTTCCGGATCTCAGATTTTTCGCACAGCCCTAGTTATGGCTAGGTGGAGGAGAATTAGTAGAAGCTTTTAGGTGGTGCATAAGGCAGTAGAAGTGGTGGATGTGGTGGCAGACGGTGGGTTGAAGGTTGCGGGGGTAAAATTTATAGTTGGATGGATAGGGAACTTCGCACGACTATGGTGGCTCGTACGAGAAGAATCAAGGGAGATGGGTGGCTCAATTAGCTAGAGGGCGGTGCAGGGAAGATTTCGGTGGGCAGAGGTGGCGGCAAAGTTGCCTAACGGTGGAGGACGGCTTGTTTGAAATCATGGTGGTGCACATGTTAGCTCTTAGGGTTTTGGGGGAAAGAAGTTTCGAAAACACTGAAACAAAGAGTATTTATAGAGTTTAGAGGGAATGGTAGGATTCTGGAGGTCACCAGGAGGCCAATGTGTGTAGGGTTTGGGGTAGCCGGCGTGATTTTTGGTCGCGGTCGACCCTTCGCGAAGGAATAGGAAGAAATTGAGTGAGAGATGAGGAAAACCGATTATACCAAGTTGATCTGCGAGTTAAGGGGAAGATAAAGAGAGAGGAAACGGCCAGTCAAATCACGCATGGCCGGCGGCGCCATTTTTGGACCTTTGAAGGTGCAGGTCGATAGCGGAGGAGGAAGGAGGAAGAAGGAGGTGAACTGGGTGGCCGGGAGAAAGGAAAGAAAAGAAGAACCGGCTGGCTGGCGCTGATTATAAGAGCCATAAATGAGACGTGGCATTTCAGAGGAAGAAGGCACAAAACGCAGCGTCTCAGCTACCGAAGGAAAGAAAATAAAAGAATGGCGCTGGGCTGCGAGAGAAGAAGAAGAAAAGGATTGGGCCGCGTCGGCAGGCCCAATCGGCAGGAAGAGAAAAAGGAAAAGAAGAAAAGAAAGGAAAGAAAGAAAAATGAGGGGAAAAAAGAAAAAGGAGAATTTAAGTGGTTTGGGGTTAAATAAATTAATTAGAATATTTTGGGTATTTAAAATAAAAATATTTAAATAAAATAATATTAAATTTTTTTTTAGGCTAATTTAGGATTTTTAAAAGATTTTTCCTAAATTCCTTTTTAATTAGCAAAAAGGCTAAATTTTCCTTTATAAAAATATTTATAAATTCTTTAATAATTTTCCCTAGATAAATCCTTCCCATTCCAAATAAAATAATTAATTACATTAATTCCCTAATAAATCCTTATTTAATTATATTTCTTAAAATATATATTTTTGGGGCATTTCACAAACTCGGACATAAACCCTATAGTGACCCGACCCAAATTCACCCAACTCGAAATAACCCAATTCAAGCCCGACCCATAACCAAACATAATTTTAAACTTGATCCAAAGTAAAGTTAAATTTGATACATAAAGAAAACAATTTATCTCCTATAAATTGATTCATAACAATTAATAAACTATCTTATCAATATAATTTTATGTAAAAAAAATAGTAAGACTCTATTTTCATTGCTTTATTTTGGTACCGTATTTGCATCAAACATATTAAATCCTAAAAATTTCTATTATTATTATAAACATAAAATTATAATTATAAATATAATAATTATAAAATATATTATTATAATAACAATAGTAAAATTCATGTTTGAATTTCTATTAATAATAATGGTTATTATATTCCTAACGATGATGGTGATAATTATTACTATTATTGTTGTTGTTGTTATAATTAATATGATAATTATAATTATTTTAACAATCATTATATTTATGTATATAATAATGTTTATAATTGTATTCATAACAATAACTATAATAATACTACTAATAATGATAATAATTTATTGCTACATATTTTATGATAACAATTTCTTATATCACTACATATATTATGATAAAAGTTATTATGATAATCATTACAATAATAATAAATCACGAAACCTATCTTATTAATTATATTAAATTGATAACAATGAATGTCAGTATAAATTATAAATTGAATGACTTTGGCTCAAATTTTATACGACCGAAAAATTATATATCTAAATCTATCCGATTCAAATCCAATATAACCAGAAGTCTATAGATCCAAATCAAATTTAATTATGTAGAAATTTAATTGGTTAGTCGCAAAATAACCTAATTCGATATAGATCTTATCCAAATTAGATCTAAACTCGAAAGACATCTACATTAAAATCCAATCCAATTGTATGGCAACCAAATTTTAATCTCATTCAAACTCGACCTCGTTTGTCAACGTCTACCCCCAGCTTCTACATATATTTTTCTTCTGTTCAGCTGGCGGAGCATTCCGGGGCATGTAAGAACCTCATCTCGAGACCTCAACTTGCCATTGAAATCAAGTCGTTCCAAGCCCACCAAATGATCCACAGGAAGGAGCGTAACGATGCAGCGTTCGATTGTCATACATACGTCAGGCTCTAGCCCATCGCTTAGCTGTATTCCATCCTCTAAATGCACTGTTTTTTTTTGTTTTTTTCTTTTTCTTCCTCGTACGTAACTCCCATTTTTCTCGGACAAGACTACCGAATCATAAAGTTGTTCAATCTTAATAGGACTATTTGTTGAACCAGACCGAAGTAAACTAACTAAAGTCATTTTACGTAATTTTTGAATTAGGCGATAAAAATAATACGTGGCTATGAAACAATTATATTCCAAGCGGATGATAAAAAATGATCTATCAAGAGGACGACGAAATATGCAGAGGAGTCTTCCAAACTCTTCAATAATTTGGAATGCTTTTTGCATCTTGATCTGGCATTCACAAAAAACGGGGTGTAAACAGGTTGCATATCTTCGGCACTCAACGGAAAACCGAAAAACATACAGATTAATTTTAATGAGGCCTAATAATTCAAGATAGACAACCATGTGATGCTCAATCATACTATGAATCCAAATACTTGCGGTTAGGGTTAAATGTTTTTGGGCCTCCACACGGTCGAGTTGGATTAGGCTATGGGCCTATTCTCCTTAACTCACTTTTATGATTTACATAAGATTAAATCAAACCAAATTAGATTAGCACAAATAAGTTTTAATTAATTAAAATAAAATGAAATTAATATGAAAAAATAAAAAATAATATTAATATTATTTAAATAATAAAAATATTTAATATGAACAATGATTATTTAAGTATGTGTTTATCATTAATATTAATAGCATCAATACAATAATATGTTTCGATGGTATTAAAATTTAAATGCTTACTTTCTTATAATATTATTGTTAACATCTAATTTAATACGTTCTGACCATGCAATGTAATAGAGCTCCCCCAAGTCATTGCACGGTCTATAGGTATAATGCACGGTCACTCATGTTGACCGAGGAGGTGACGATTATTTCCCCGATCGCATGATTTACATCCTCAAACCGTTTATTTTTGGTAGTTTCGGACAAGGGGCACTTTAAACCTTTTTTTTTCTCTTTTTCAACCATTCCCCTTCACTTTGTAGATTGAAATCCTAATACTCTCAAGATCTCATTTAAGTTTATTAGCATTGTATTTGTAATTGATGAATTCCCTTGTTCTTCATCAATTTCATAATCATTTATGGTCTATTCTTCTTCATATCTACTTCTTGAATTATTTTATGATGTTAGTTATAATTTTTGCTACAATTGTAGATGTAAGTGAGCAAATTATCTTACTAGGGTTGTATTAAGTATGATTCATTATTAAAACGATGAATCGATATGTGTATTATGCAAATAGTTCTTACTTGATGTTTCATATGTTAGATGTTAAAGTTTTGATTTGAATTCGACGAAAATTGATTAACATAGATGTTAATTATAATTAAAAGGTTAGAGTTAATGTTGGAACTTAATATATGAATGAGACAAATATGATTACGAAAGTAGATGTATGAATCTCAATGACACTTATAACTAGTGATGTTTAATGGGTTTAATTCAATTTATTAGTCACGAGAGTAGTCAATATGTTAGATTAAATATACCTTGAGACCTCGAAAGAGACTAATGTGTTACATATGGCTAGTTGTTCATGGCCATTTGAATCATCTATATGGTTCTATATTAATCATAGGTTTTTATTACCACTGATTTAAAGATTTTATTTTGTTAGTTTTAGTGCATTTTCATACTTCATAACCATATCTTCATTAATTACTTAGTTAGAATAACCGAAATAATAGAGATTAGTACTTATGAGTGAAGTTTCTGTGGGATAAGACATTGGATTGCTACAACAAGTCTGTGTGCTTACGGATTCAGGGCATCAAACATCAAAAATAAGATAGGGATATGATAAAAATGATATATTCCATCAATTACAAAATAAAAATTATTTTAGGATTCAATTTTTGTTCCAAAAATAAATTTATTTTAAAAAAAATTCAATATCTAAATTCTATTTTTATCCTAATTTTTTTTTATCTATATAGTATATAGTATATATATATATATATATATATATATATATATATATATATATATATATATATATATATATGTAATATTATGGTTGATTGTTATTAGGTTGTTAAAAAGTGTACAAGTTATTATTTGTTTATAAAAATGGATGGAGTATATATATATATATATATATATATATATATATATATATATATAGTAATCAATGTTTGGTTCTACTTAAAAAAAGTATTTTATTATAAAAGTAATTATAAAAAGTAATTTTAGCTTAATTAACAATGTTTAGTTTTACTTATAAAAAACTATTACAGAAAAGTAATTACTAAAAATTACTTTTATAAGTTATTAATTAGAAGTACATAAAGACTACTTTTAAAATCTACTTTTTGCAAAACACTACGGTAGAATTTAAAAAAAATCGTTTAAAACGTAACTTATCCCTTGCCTTTGCGTTGCAGCAATAGACACCAGTTCACATCCACCTCTTGTCTTGTATACATAGCTTCGAGCTTCTCCCTTCAATATGTCAACTTGCAGAAGCAACTTCAAGCTTCTCCATCAGCCTTTTTGCACCATCGCTAGCATAGTCAATTTACACTGCTATCCATCGCCCTATTTCAGACGCCCTTATCGGTAGATCTGCACTACAACTTCTAAGATTCTCCAATGCCGATTTCAATTGCTTCTATCAACAAAAATAAATAATAAAAGGCGGTTGAGGTATGCAATCTCCCTCTTCGGATCTTATAGATTTGGGGATTTTTTTTTATTTTATTTTTCACTTTGATTATTCACTCGAATCTTATATCTTGCTTGTTTTTTATTTTTCTCTGTTTTCTATACATTTAAAGATATAGGTCGTCCTCCAAATTTCTCTGCCTAGTTGTATCGCCATTTTTGAGCTGCTCCATTGCTGATTTTAGTCACCCCCATCACTAGAATGCAACAAGTAAAGGCAATTGAGGTATGCAATCTCCCTCTTCAAATCTTACAAACTTTGGAATTTGTTTTTTTTTTCATTTTTCACTTGGATTATTCAATCGAATCTTATATCTTGCTTATTTTTTTTATTTTTCTCCAATTTGTATACATTCTACAGATTCTGCAAATAGGCAACCCGTCCTCTAAATTTGTTTGCCTAGTTTCATCGCCATTTCCAAGTTGCTCCATTGTCGATTTTAGTTGCCTACATCACCAAAAAACAAGTAAAGGGGATTGAGGTATACAATCTTCCTCTTTGAATATTATCATGTCTTTCATTTTGGAGTGTTCTATTTTGGTTTGCGGGTCTATATAATAATCTTTGTGTTGTTCTTGTTGTAGTGACCATTTGTGTGTTGTATCTGCAAAATATGTTTTAGTTAGTCTTGTATAGAAGCATTAGTGTGCTATATTAGCAGACAATTTGGCAATCGCATGTTATGTGACATTATATGGTTTGGTATATAGAGTTTCTATGCCAATCTTTCTTTATTTATTAATGGGTATGTCCTATAAAAAAATTTGTATAGAATCCTGATGTATTTTATATGTGAATAAAGTAACTATTGTAATGCACTACATAATCTGAGACAAAAATATTGCGGAAAAGCCTATGCCTAGTAGTTAGGCGCATTGCTTTTCTTAGGCACCAAATGGATATTATAGATTTGCTCGAGAAGGTGCCTCCAATTCCAAAATTGTAGGACTGCATTGATCATGTCATGTCCAACAACACCCGATAATGTTTTATAAAAGTGTGTATTAAAACTATCCAATTCTAGTGTTTTTAGATCCCCTATACTAAACACAACATTCTTTACCTCATTGTATGTTATTATGCTCATTAGTTTTAGCCTTCTATGATGTGAGAGCACTAGATCTTTTTCAAACACTTGTGGGCCAATTGCATACAATTGAGTAGCATCAATCTTTATTTTCTGTTGCAAGTAGTTTTCTTCAACATTTCTCTTATGCCACCATTTCTGTCTAGCTTCCTTTTCTTTTCGAATCAATGTAGGATTTGTTTTTTAGGCTTGTTGCACATCCTCCCATTGTAATTTGGCCTTCTCTACTTCCTATGTCATACGGTCATAGTGTGTGGTATTAAACACTTAAGCTCTTGTTCCTGTCTAAATAGTGACCCTGGAGATGATTCAACAAATGATTATACCTACTTTTAAAGGTAGACCCTTATCTATATCATCTCTTGATTCTAGGGTTTTCCACCACATGATAAACAATGATAATTCTCTTACCAATGTAAAGAAATATTCAAGAACACTCAATATTCATACTGCTAATGGAAATCATTTACCTATAGCCATTGATGATATTTCTTTCTCCCTCATCATTGTCTTTGTCTCCCCTAATTTTACCACCGATCTTGTTTCCAATGGTCAATTAGTTTAAAAATATTGTAAAGGTGGAATTTTATACATGATCAACAATCTAAGATAATGATCGCAAAGGAGCCTAAAGTATGACATCAATTTCCTTTATTTTCATTTTCTTAATCCATTTTCTATAATTCTACTCAAGTTGATTTCCAAACATGGCATAAACATCTCAAGCGCCCAAATAATCACGTGCTTCATGCTTTACTTCCTCATTTGATATTTTACTAATTTGGATCTGCATATTTAAAGAAGTTGCAGTAGTGACAAAATTGAATGAAACCCATGCAGTATACACACACACACACATAATACATAACACATATTATGTGGTTGATTCAGGTTATCCCAATTCACCTGGCTGTCTTGCCCCATTTAATGATACAATGTATCATCTATTCAGTTTTTAAAGAGTTCGCGGTCTACAAGGAAAAGAGGAGTTATCCAATCATTTACACCCGTCGGTGTTAAATGTGATTGAACGTTGCTTTGGTGTTTTGAAGGCTTGTTTTCCCATGTTAAAGCAAATGCCGAATTATAGTTTGGAAAAATAAATGTTTGTTGTCATTACAACAATGATAATCCACAATTTTATTAGGTTGAATGGAATTGATGATATATTATTTGATGATCTTTGTAGCAAATAAATATATGAACAAAATAATAGGAATAGGGATGTTGGACAACATGTAGAGGGTAGAGTTGATAGAGAAATGGAAATGGTACAATATAGAATTACAGATGATATTTACCATACAAGTTATTGAGCTATTTTATTTTATGATATTTATTATGGACATAAGAACGTTAGTAAATTTTATAAAAAAATAAAATAAAAATTAGTGATTGTTCATTATTTTTTTAATAATTTAATAATTTTTATTTAATAATTTTTGCTACTTTATAATATATTTATATTTTTTATATTTTTTTCGAATTTTTTTATGTTTCGTATGATTTTTAATTTTTAATATTAAAGAATTTATTTAATGATTATTACCAAAAGATATAGATATAGGAAGATAAAAATTGAAGATGAAAAACAAAAAATAAATTTGTAGAAAAATAAAATCCAAACACTAATAAGATATAATAAGTAGTTTTTTAATATTAATTACTTATACAGTAAAAATAAAAACAAACGTATATTTTACTTGCTAAAGTACTTTTTAAAATTTTATAAAAGTAATTTTTATCTAAAAAATAATTATTAAAAATAAATAGTACCGAACCAAGGTCAAATTGACCCTTAATCTGTTTAGAGCCGTTCCAATGTAAGCTAAGAAACAAACAAACAAAAATAAATAAATGAAATACTCCCTCTGCGAGCACAAGCTTCCCACTCATTACTATTAGTCCTAAAAGTGTTTTAAAAACATAACCCATCCAAAAGTGTGATTAAAAACACAACCGACAGTATCAATATTCGTACGAAATTACGAATACCGTAAAACAACATTGAAGTGATGCATGCGATTGATTACGAGGTATGCGTTTGTGGATTAGTGTGTCTGTCGGCTCTCGTCAGCACGTATTGCTGATACAATGAAGTCAAGAACTCAAGATTTGGTATGATGATCAATACGATTTTCAAGACATAGATGGCAGGTGGAAAAAAAAAAAAAAGAGAGAAGAAGAAGAAGACTGAAGTACTCTATGCTAAAAGTGATGGTTTATCTATTCAATATTTTGACTCTCATTGACCGCATAATATGCAGAATGAATTTAAATACTGCATAGGCATACACGTGTAAAGAGATGCATATCCGCACAGTCGGATAGATGAGACAGTCGTATGGGTCTATAAGGCCGTCCAATTATATATAAACAAATAACTCAAACAATTAAATTATTACTATTAAACTATTCTTAAAAATAATTATTATGTTCAAAAATATTTATATATAGATAGATACCAATAGTAACATCATACTATTTGTAATACCCCGTATTTTTAAAATCTAATTTTATTAAGCCTAATGATTTATTAGCGTAATTTGATGTAAATATTTAATTATTTTAATTTTGATCCGTTTTATGGATTTATCGACGATTTCGAATTCATATTTGAATTTAATTAATCGTTGTCGTTGCGAACCATTCTGGACAAATTCATTCACGACCGTGATTTTATTATATTCTTATGATTTCGATTTTCAGTTAAAAATATATATTTCCTTTCTTTCTTGTGTTTTGATTTTTAATATTTTAGATTCGTTTTCGATTATAACTTCGTCTTGTGATTACGACTTTATTTTGGGGTTATATTTCGTTAACGAAATATATTATTTAAATTATAAAATTTTTATTTAAATAGTTAAAGTTATTTTAATGATTTTATCCGTAGAAAATATTTCCGACTTTAAATCTATTCATTTTCGGAAATCGTTAATATATTCGGGAAGTTTTAAATTAAAAAGAGATTTTAGGAGCTTATTTATGAATTTCTTTCCGGAATCAATTTTCTCCTGTTTTACGATTTTTGGTTTGCGGAAAACCGATTTCGGAAATTATTTAAATTAGTCTCAGTTTATTAGAATTTAATTTAAATATTTACTTTTATGATTTTAAATAATTATTTTGAGGTCTTATAATTTATTTCTGTAAATAATATAAATTTTTACGTTCGTTGGTAAATTCCTCCGAAAATATTTCCGAAATTCTGTATATAGTTCTTTTATTAATTTTAGCATTTCGGAACCTTACGAAATAATTTTCGTTTAATGAATTTTAGATAAAATCTTCCAATTTTAATTTTAAATATTTAGTATTTTATTTTATATGAGTATTTGCAAAAAAAAAAATGAGCCCTACCCGTCGTTACCCGACCCCCTCTCTTCTTTTCTTTCTCTCTTCTCTTTCCCTGCCCCTGCTTCCCGACTCTCCCGTCCCCTATCCTCTGCGCAGTCCACCTTCTCCCCAGCTACCTCCTTCTCCCCAGCTCCTCCTCGCCAACCACCGCCACAACGGGCGACGCGACCGACCACCGCAGCAGCTGCAACCGACGCAGCCCACCGAAGCGCGCAGGAGCAGCAGCGGCAGCAGACCGCAGCAGCGACGAGCCACACAGCTCGCGCCACCGCCCGGTCACCGGCAAGCCTGGCTGAATGTCGGCGAGCTGTCTCCGGCCTCCGACGAAGCTCCTCCGGCCTTCCCTTGTCCCGATTCGTTGATTTTCGTTTGGTATAAATTTTCGAAAAACCCTAATATTAATTTGATTAATTGAATGTGATTTAGCTTGTGATAAGCTAAATTAATTGTTTGATTATGTATATATGTGCTGTAAGATGGATTTGAATATATTAATTGTATGGTTTGTGTTGAAAATTTGGGAAATTGAATTTTAGGCCGGGTTATGCCCGAATTTTTCGGATCCGTCCAATTTAGTGATTTTGGATAAATTGATTATACAATATGTTTTTAAATGTATTTAATTTCATGTCGGAACCGTCAATTTGAGAAATTTGTGCGTAATTAATCGGAATTGGATTTTTAGGTCAAAACTCTTGCGAGTCTAAATTGGATTATGTATCCGGGTCGTTTTATTCAATTGACTATATAATTTATATTAGAATATATTTAATTACATTTCCGAATCGTCAATTTATATATTTTAGCAAGAATTGATCGGATTTGCGTTCCGGGCTCAAAAACCCTAATTGTGCTAAATTGGGTATTTCTTTTAGCGGTTTTGATCAATTTATTATTTGATACATTATAAAATGTGTTTAATTGCATTTCTAAACATTCAATTTAATTAAATTAATAGAATTCAATCGAATTGTATTTTCGGGCCTAAAACCCTAGATTTCAAGTGAGATTATGAAATTGGTTATTTGTATAGTTGTTTTTCTAAAATTAAATTTATAGAATTAGTTGAAATGATCCTAATTGTATTCTAATACCTTTAATTGGAATTAATTGATTTGAATTACTTGAGTTTTGTCGTTGGCTTTAAAACCCTAATTTTGAAAACGGGTCATCTTAAATTGGCTACTAGGAAGATTGTTTTGTTGAAATTTATTATCTAGATATATCTCAAATTAGTTTAATTATGTTTTAAAACTATCAATCTGAGGTAATCAAAGTGATTTAGTCTATTTGTAGTTTAGGCATTAAAAACCCTAATCTTCAGGGATGGTTTTATAAAATTGATTATATTGTGTGTCTTTTATCTAATCGATTTCTGTCTTTCGGTTTTAAATCATTTGATTTATATCTTAATCTTAATCTTAATAGAGCTACGTTCTTGAATCCTAAGTTTTGGACACGTTTTTCAAGAAAGATCATTTGTGTTCGTTTGTGTTTATTTAATTTGAATATGTGAATTATTGATTGATAAGATGGTTTCTAACCTAGTTCCGATTTCTATCGGCGATCTAGGAAAATTTTCTCCTGGATTGTTGAGCCTTCGATAGCTCTCCCTCTTTCTCAATATGCTTAGCTAGCTTTGGATTGAGGTAAGTCATTACTTACCTTTACTTATGGCGGAATTTGGATGTATGTCTGTTTGAAGTGAAAGGTGATAAGTATGCCTATCGATTATTTAATCATGTCAAGTATATGCTGTGTTCTGTATGGTAATTTTATGTATGTGTGAATTCATAGCTTCAATGCTAATGCATGTTAGTATAACGTTGAATATGGTATGTATTTGAGTATGTGAAGTGTTGAGTATGGATTTGGAAATATTTGATACCTTATGCTATATCCTTATGTTAGAGAATAATTTATATGGGCCTGATTTACGGTCAGCTAAAATCATTAAATAATATACTAATTATTTAAAGTGGAAGATCACGTGAGTTGGGCCGAGGTGTAGGGTCCGTTCCACCGGACGATAATAGTGGCTCGGGTGTGTTGTCCCCGAGAGGTGCTTCAAGCCGTTCCACCGGTTCAGAATAGTGGCTCAGGAGCGTTTTGCCTTGAGAGGTGTAGAATCCGTTCCATCAGATGATAATAGTGGCTCAGGTGACTTGTCCCTGAGAGGTGCTTCAGTCCGTTCCACCGGATTAAGAATAGTGGGGCCCTATACTCATCGTGAATAAGAATATGATATGAACTAAGTAATGAATAAGACACTAATTATTTAAAGTGGAAGATTACGTGAGTTAGGACCAGGTGTAGGGTCCGTTCCACCGGATGATAATAGTGGCTCGGGTGTGTTGTCCCCGAGAGGTGCTTCAAGCCGTTCCACCGGTTCAGAATAGTGGCTCAGGAGCGTTTTTCCCTGAGAGGTGTAGGATCCGTTCCACCGGATGATAATAGTGGCTCGGGTGTGTTGTCCCCGAGAGGTGCTTCAGACCGTTCCACTGGTTTAAGAATAGTGGGGTCCCTGAACTCATCGTAAGTAAATAAAATCGGATGTAATAGTAATTATTATCAGATTGTTGGATGGGTGTTGCTTAGCATGCAATCGTGATTTCTTATACGCTTATATCTTATGTGCTGTCATGTCTAGTAATGTACTCATGAGTATGAATCTGTGATCCTATATTTTATTGTATGTAATACATGTATAATTGAGTATAAGAATTGTAAGCTATAGTCTTTCATATCTTATGTGTTTCATGTTTCCTTCCCTGAGTTGGGTTGTCTTGATTTACTCAGTACCGGACCCGTACTGATGCTACCTTGGTTGAATGGGTCCTGTGATGATCCACTGATGGTGGGGAGCAGACCTCTTGTGCAGGTTTCAGTTCAAATATTATTTTTGGGTGGAAGACTTGACTTGAGAGAGTAGGCAAATCCGAAATTTGATCTATCGGGTTTTGTCTTATTTAACTGTATTTGTATTTGGAATTCTCAAGTATTGTATTTAAAATTCAAGGGTATTGTAATTAACTTTTAATTTATCGTACTCTGATAAGCTTTTAAAATTTGGATTTATTTCACAGGATTTCGCTGATCAATTCAGCGATGATTTTATTTAGTGAATTGATTCACTTGCCATCTGCCTGTTGATATCTCCTTGTGGGAGTTTATCCTTACGGCATTGATGTTTGAAGTTTTGTTTGACAGGTTTTAGCCTTACATCTAGCATGAGATAGATGGTGGACATCTATCTTGTGTTAGATGTGGCGGTAGCATTCCCCAAATTCTCTTCTAGCTTCCGCTTTATCCTTTCAAATTTTTTTTTTCAGGAGTGAATTTTGGGGGTGTTACACTATTAGTAATACGATATTCTATATTTATGGTTCCTTATATATATAATACTATAAAATATTTATTTTATTTTTATAATTTATGTATTTATTAATATAAGATATATATTTCTAATTATGAGATTTCTTTAAGGACATGTATTTAGTTTATAAAATATATTTTTAGAAAACATGCATTTATATCTTATTATCTTATAAATAAAAATGCGATAAGAATTTATTTGTCGATATATATTATATGTATACAAGATGTCTTCATCTTTACGGGACGTATATTTGTTGATATAAATTTTTATTTGCAAATATAAGATGCATATTTTTTTTAATAAGCCGTGTATTTATAACACAACATATTTATTTCTTATTATTTTATAAATAAATATTATATATTTATGTTCAAAAGATGTGTATTTTTTTTATAAAATATATATGCTTATAAAATATTCATTTATATTATAGAATATGTGTGTTTTTATTTTTTGCCTAATATATATTAATATGGATTTCTACTTATAGATTAAAAATATATAAGAAAAAAAATCATATATATATATATATATATATATATATATGAACCAAGTTAAAGATAACCTCATTCAAAGGTTTAGGGAAAAAAAAGTTACTAGTAGTAGAAGCAAACATTTTGCTACTATTAGTCTAGTTGATAGATACATGACAATATGTAGGCACTGAAGCACGACGACGGCAATCAGGTACCGTCCCCCATTTTGAAAACGTCCCGAAAACGTTTTCTCCTTTAGAAATGTTTCGAGGTCAAAATTTATATTAAAATTATTTAATTAATATTTTTATTAAAAAATATTATTTAATTATTATTTTTAATTAAAAAACAATTATTTATAATTAAAATTAATTAATATAATTAATAATTTTAGTACATTTAATCTATTTTAAAGAATATATAAAAAATATATGTATATATATACTTTTTTTTTTACGTTTTCTGCCGTTCCCATTTCCTTAATTTTTATAAAATGTCGTTTCTGCGTTTCGTTTCGTTCCGTCCCCGTCCCCGTCCCCGTGCAACACAGTATGTAGGGCTATAAATGAGTCGAGTCGAATATTCTTAGATTCAGACTCGGCTCATTTAAGTGAACCAACAAGTCGACCCGAATTTTTAATAAATCGAGCCTAACTCACAAGCTAAAACCATAAAATGGACAAAACCTCAATTTTTTAAACTCAACATCGGTTCATTTAACTAAACAAGTGAACCGAATTAAACTTTTAAAGAGTCAAATCAAATATCCAACTGGTTCGATTTATTTATGATCATAATAATATATATTCAATGCACTTAGATATATGCAATTGCATACACTCGACTTCTACATCAGCAAAACAAAGACATCAGCCTAAAAGTGACTTTTACATCATTGTACTAGACACACTCACTATAGAAACCATAAAAAAAATACATAAGGACCACATAATAATACACATAAACTCATATATAAATGGACAGTATATAATAATAGATATAATTGCTAAAGTTTCCTCATCTAACATTAGTATTAGGTACAAAATCACCTCAATAATTACGATCCCTCTCAATGGTCATATTTTTTTTAATAATCGCCAATTCAATTGGTTTAACTCATTTACGACCTAATAATATATATCCAATACACTTAAATATATGTAGTTGCATACAATTGACTTCTACATCGGCAAAACAGAGACATCAGCAAAAAAAGTGACTTCTACATCATTGTACTAAACACACTCACCATAGAAACAACAAAAAAATACATAAGGACCACATAATAATACACATAACTCATATATAAATGGATATTATATAATAATATATATAATCACTAAAGTTCCCTCATCTAACATCAGTATCAAGTACAAAACCACCTCAATAATTACAATCTCTCTCAATGGTCACAATTTTCTAAAAGTCACCAAAAAATTATATACTACTCCTTTCGTATCTAAAAGACTGTCGTTACGTATTTCAATAATAAACTTTGATCATTATTTTTTCTCAAATATAATATATTATGGCATAAAAATATAATTATTATATTCACATGAAATTATTTTTATAATATATTATATATTTTTAATAATATATATTAAAATATCTTAATAATTATATTTTACTCTTGAAGTACGCATTAATAATCTTTTAAATATAGAGAAAGTAGAAATTAATTACAATAGTTACATCTTAATTTACAACATCATTACTAACTTTTTATTTTGCAACATTTAAGCACTCAATTTGTGATACATAATCTAACGACTTTTTACATTATCCATTAGTGAAACAAAAAAGAATAAAGCACTAACAACTCTCTTCATTTAAAAAAAGGAAGCTATTGCATATTTTGAGAACAAATTTTGATTAATGATATTTTAAATATATACTAATAAAAAATATATAAAATCATTCTATATATATTGATAAAAATATAATAAAATATTATACTATCATAAAAATATTCTTCAATATAAATATAACAATCGTATTTTTATAATATAATATATTATACATTGAAAGAAAATAATAGTTAAAATTTATTTATTATCAAAGTATGTGATAATTTTCTTTTTAAATGGATGGAATATAATAAAAAAATCTAATAATAATAATAATAATAAAATTATATAGTAGCTCACGTAATGCATGGTTAAAATCAACTTCCATGCATCTATTTTCAGACATCACCTTGAGGAAATTTAGAAATTAAAATAAATGATTCATTAAATAAAGATCTTAAGTAATTCAATGCTTATATGGAGTGATTCTTTATAGAATTTGTTTTTTAGAAATTAGGGAAAAATTATAATTATTATTATCATTGAGATTTGGAATGAAGAAGATTGCTATAGTAGGAAAATTAAATGTGACCACTATTTAATATAAAATGTAAATCATCACAATTATATATTTTATAAATTATATTTTTATAAATGTGACAAAGAGTAATCAATGGTTGGTATGCTTTATTATATGAAAAAAAAAACTAGAAATTAAAATAAATGACTTATTAAGTGTGCACATTTAGTGTTTCCATGTACACATGTATTAGTTTTTTTATAAGAAAAATGAAAATCAAGAAATTATACTAGAAGAATATTCAACCACAAAGCAATATTAAATTATATTTTATAAATTATATATTTATAAATGTGACAAAGTGTAATGAATGCCTGACATGCTTAATTTTTTAAAAAAGAAGAAGAAAAATGTAGAAATAAAATAAATAACTCATTAAATGTGCCTATTAAGTACTTTTAAGTTATATGTATTTGGATTTTTGTAGGAAAAAATAAAATTGAGAAACAGTGACAAATTTTGTGAGGAAAAAGGTAAAATCTTGAAATTTTTTCATTCCGATATGTTATTATAAAGATTAAATTGTATAATAATTACATCTTAATTCATAGCATTATTACTTTAATACCCTGAAAATTTGCTTAGCCTAATCCTATATCATTAGCACCCTAATTTAATTCTAATCTCAAGAAATCTTATTGTTAGCCTTATCCAAATTTCTTAATCCAGAAACTTTAACAGAAACCAAAACCTTGATTCGAATAAATAGTAATTCGTAAACCAAAATTAAAACTCGCTAAAATTTTCATTAATCCAAATTACTTGGCTAATCCAAAATTTCCTAATCCGCTAACCCTTCTCTCTTTTCCTTTTATTTCTCCTTTTCTTTTCTTCCTTTTCTTTTATTTTCTTTTCCCTTCTTCTCCTACACCGATTTTGTGGCATAAGAGACTTGGCTGCCTCTGCACCACCCCCATCATCTTGTCTCCCACATGCACCATCCTTGCCATCCCTTGTGTTGCCTTCTTCTTCTTCTTCTTCTCTTCCTCTGTGCACCACCATCAATTCCCCTACCACTCTTCTTCTTCCTTCTTCTTTCTTCTTCTTCCTACTACTACTCTATTTTGATCGACAACCACCATCACCATCACACTCTCTGCTTTTATCTCCCATGCACGTCTTCTTCATCATCATCACCCCCTTCATGACTCCACCTAATCTCCATCAATTTCAACCATCACCATCACCCTTATCCTCTTTTCTTCTTCTCGGCAGATCATCATCATCGTTATTGTCACCCCCTACAATTTTCTCCACCAAGGCACGCCACCTTACTAGTATATATACCCCTCTATCCCTCCATTTTATTGTCATCCATCAGCTCCCTGATCTTCTTCTCTTCTTCCTTTTCCTTTCTCCTTCTTATTCCTTCTTCTTCCCTTCCCTTTCTCCTTCTTCTTCCCTATTTTTGGGGTTCGAACCACCCAAGCCACCACTTGCCACCCTTTGGCTGGTAGACTGACCACTGAGGTTGTCCCAACCTTCCCCCTCGTTGTCGCCGGACATTGCCGCCAAACACCGCCTATTTTTCCTTCTCCTTCCCCTCGTTCATTGCAGCGTTGTAAAGCGCACATCTTGTGCATCGTCTGCTCCACGGTCGTGCACCACTCAAATTCCCCTACAACATAACCGTGCAATTCTTACACTGTCTAGCCATGCGTATTTTCTTCCCTTAACCTGTTGTGCACTGTTGCTGCACAACCATATAACTCTTGCACCACTTAGCCATGCAACTTTCTTTTTGGCCGTGTACCCCTATTGTTACCCCAAGTCTTGTCCAAACACCACCAAAATTTAACCATATCTCCACCACATATTCTTCTACACTTCCATATAATTCAAGTTTTCATTTAACTCCAGTGATCTTCTGGTGATCTCAGATGATGTATAGGATTTACGTGCATAGAGCCAGGTGTCCTTGTTGGTAAGGATACATGTTGTAGCTAGAGATTTATGTGTTACTTGTATTTTTGTATATGCTTTTGTGTTGAGTATGTTGTATTTAATAATTTATTTATGGAAATACTATGAAATAATATTCTTGAGAGTAATGAAATTATGTAAGTATATTTTTGGGTATAATGTTGAATTCAGGATATCTATGGGAAATTGAGGATATGTATTTCGAATAATTATATGGAATTTATATGTATTAGTATTGGGCTTCATAAAGCATTTGAGAGAATATGATTGTCTTGCCTACCCCAAGGGTATTATGGCCATTTGAAGATGATTACATGGTTGTACTTATGTGGTTTAGTTGTATGTCTTGTGTTTTTATATGAGTTCGGCATGATAATATACAAACAACTCTGAATAAGATACTAATCATTTAAAGTAAAAGATCACTTGAGTCGGGCCGAGGTGTTTATATAGTTCTGTTCTATTAGATAATAATAGTGGCTCGGCTGTGTTGACCTCGAGAGATGCTTTAGTCCGTTCCACCGGATTAAGAATAGTGGGGCCTCATATTCAATGCAAATAAAAATACAATTAAGAGTTAAAGTATAAATGGAAATATACTAATAATTTAAAGTAAAAGACTACGTGAGTCGGGATCGAGGTATAGAGTCTATTCCACCGGATAATAATAATAATGACTTAGGTGTGTTATCCTCGAGAGGTGCTTCAGACCGTTCCACTAATTTCATAATAGTAGCTTAGGAGTATTTTACTCTGAGAGGTGTTAGCTCTATTCCATCGGATAATAATAGTGGCTCGGGTGTGCTGTCCACGAGAGGTGTTTTAGATAGTTTTACCGATTTAAGAATAATGAGGCCCCTGAACTCAACATAAATAACAGATTGGAATGTGCTATATCTAATGAAAGACCTAAAATCAATTTTTATCTAGCATTATTTAATTTACACATGTATGATTTGCTTATGAGAATTCTTGTAACCTTGCTTGACTGTATTGTTATCTTACTCAGTATGTAGCATATTGATTATCCATTTCATGAGTGCTGCTCAATCCAATGAGTAGACGATCCAGATGTTTATGTGCAGGTCGATGAGAAATAGGTGGATGATTTCACAGCCTTTGATGCGATATATGTGAAGGAGTGAATATTCGTATCAGGGTTTGGGCATAGAGTCATGTTATTTGGATGATAGTTTTACCAGGATACCTTTTTGGACTCGTAGTTCCATGGGATCCCTTTTTGTTATATTTTGATATTGTAATCAAAGTTGATTTCCAAACACTTTTTCGTTGTTATTAAAAGTTGTCTCGCCTCTTTCTATCATATTTTAATTTTTCTAATTGTTTTTGCCTTGTGATTAACATAAGGATGGTGGGATAAGCTAGACTTATGTCAATTACGACGGCAACACTCAACTATTTGATTATACACTTTCGCTTAAAACAAAAAAATTTAATCGTAAATTTGGGGTTGCTATAATTACTTACTATACATGTTGCTATATAAAGCTCAAAATTTGTGATGTTTTAAGTTATGATCCTTTACATCGATTAGTGTAGAAAAAATGAATAAAGTATTACCTACAATAGAACATTCAATAATCACAAAAAAGTGTATAGTAGTTACATGTGCTTGATATATTAGTTACATCTTAGTTCATAACATTATTAATAACTCTTTGTTTAGTTACATTATAGCTCAAAATTTGTGATATTGTAACTAATGGCTTCATATAACATCATGATTTGAGGCAAATTTGATGTCAATGTGCACTATCATCTTCTTCTTTTTTTGTTATTTTTTTTTTTTTATTCATATTCAATGACTAGATTATTAGTATACCATATATAGTCATAATAGTTAACTACATGTACTATGTATCAACATATCATATAGTCATATGCTTCTTCCTCCCCATTCGACAAATTGGTCTCATAGCAATTCACACCCAAAATCAAAGAAGGTTATTCTCATGCATACATTTAGGTCAGTGTAAAAAGTTGTTTAAAAATTAGTTGACACACAAGACTTTAGCATTTTGCATTAATTTTATTATGGATTGGTTAAGCATCATATTTATGTTGCTATTATTTTTTTTTTTTTTTTTTATACCAACTTATTATATTTTGAAATTATTTGAAAAGGTAAACTATGAGGATGTCTGATAGTTTTAAACCCAATCATAGATTATTATTTTTCATGTTTAATTTATTTGTTATTCAATATTATGACATTATATGTTTCAAATTAGATTTGAAAAAGGTAGAAATGGTGTCCAGAAAACTTGTCTTGAGAGCATGAACCATGGTTAAAAATTGTAGACATAATACTCATGCAAAGTCATGGATTTATTAAGCCTCTAAATATGAGCGAAAGCCATGGTCAACTATTCTCAAATGTTAGCATCTATTTGAAACACTTTGTTTTTTCAATCATGCTCTATTTTATTTAGTTGTATAACGGGTCACAAATTCAAATGGTTTGAGATACTTTTAGGTAACAATGATAGTGAACACTCAAATAAAACCACATATGTGGTATATAAAAAAGGTGTTTTGAAATTTGTAATTTTTTGTACATTTTAAAGAATAAAGTAGATGCATATTTATTATCATAAAATAAACATAGGTAAAATTAGGAAGAAAATATGAGTTATCAATCAAACATCCTGAGCACCACACAGGTGAGTAAATAGTTACCATAATAGTTACCATAATTACCATAGTAGATCATATAATTATCCTAAAAAATGGTAAAGATTATAGTACAACAATGGTAAAATAAAAATATATTTTTTTACTTAAAAAAATTATCAATATGGGTTTTCATTTATAAAGGAAAAAATCACGATCATTATGATATACCTTTTTTTTTGATAATTTAAATTAAATATAAACTAATTTAAAGAATATAAAAAAGATAAAATAAAAAATAGCCTTATGGTTCATGCCATATGAAAGTATAACTAGACATAACATAATATCATCATAGTTATAGAAATAATCACCAAAATCACAAAAATAATTAATGAAGTTATTAAAATAGTGTCACACTTTCCCAATTTTAGTGGGGAAAACACACTACCACACTAATCCAAGTGTATATGGTTGCATACATCTAGGCTTATTTGATAATTTACAGAAACATAAAATATTATCAATTAATCCCTCTACTTTTCAAATAAATTATTCTAAGATGAAAGTTTTTATTTTAAAATAAAAAATTTAATGTTTATTTTCTATGCTTACTTAAACTTTTTTTTATTTCTTCTTCTATACATTAATTATCATATAATTTTCTAATGAATGATGTGAAAATTCGATTATGCACATTGGAAGTGTTCAACACAAAAATAAGATTCTTGAGATCAAACTAACAAAAATTAAACCCAAACTAAAAGAGAGAAATAGTTTGATTTCAATAACTATGGTTTAGTGTTTGTGGATTGCAGATTTGGTTTTGGGGTTACTATTTGTGCTGATTTAGTTAGGGTTTATGGGGTTATTAAGTGTGCTTTAATGAAAATAATTAATGTAAATAAATAATATTTAATAATTATAGTAACAATGGTGATTGTTAGTGATTAAGAAAGAGAGCTAGGGTTAGGATTTTGGTGTTTAAGTTGATGAATATGGGGTTGAATATGTGTGTGTGGGGGGTAAGTTTCAATGGATGGTTATTGGGGGAATGAATGTGTTGAATTTAAAGAAACTTTTTATAATTAAATCATACAAAAATTAAATGGATAAATCTTGATTATGAATCACATATAAATCATAAATAAGGAAGAACTCACAAAATTATTCAATTAAAGATTCAAACTCAAGTTTATTACACTATGAATGTCATGGATGATTTATTCCACAATTTTTATGCTTTGATTGTCATATCCTCAATTAGAATCTTCCACACAATAGAAAGATAAAAATGAACTCCCTATTATTATATGGTCATGCTATCATTATGGTGTATTAACAATGCATCTTTCTACTCCATAGGTAACCAATAAGTCTTATATGATGTATATATACTAAAGATTATAGTGTTCCTAGGTAGATATAGGATTGATGCCTTAGTTGTAGTGTTTTAATTTTAGCATTTTTTATTCTTCTTGTAGAAAATGTGGTATGGTAGATTATATGATAACAAAATATGGAACATAATAATCAGTCGACATTATGCGTGTGTGAATTCTATTATGTTTGTGTTTGGTAATGTATTCAAAGTGTTTATATGCTTTTTAGGGCTTTGATAAATAGCATTGAAAAGTTGGGAATAATATGAATAATGGATTTTGGAGGAATTTAACCATGAGTCATGTAATATCATGTTTTACTGTATTCTTCCACTTTGAGCATATTTTAATGTGTTTTTATGTGTTTCATGCTATCCACTTTTATTAAATTTAGTTTACTTAATACACTCGTTGTACTAGTTCTATTCTTTCTATGTTTTATTTCTTCAAATATTTGTGTTTATAACTAGATGTGGAATTCTGCATCATGTTGGGGTAGGGTATAGAGTAGGCTTATTCATTTATTTATTTTACTATGCTTTTTTTTTGTATTAACTACGATTATGTATATGATCAAATATCCCTTTCTATTACTAGTATCGACTTGATTTGATCTTGTTATTTCTTTTAGTATAGTTTTGTAATCTCGTATTAATTTGGGGTCAAACATTTATCACACCTGATCACAAGGTATGTAACTACTTTTAGCTTGACATCCAATACATATTGAGTATTTATGGTGTCTTTTCTGTGTTGAATGTGGCGGCAATATCCTATTCTTTTGTTTGGCTTTCTCAAACCTTCTTCAAAAGTGAAAATTTTGTACCACAAAAATCAAGGTGTTACAATGTGTGCTGTGAATTATTATGTAAGAGAATCTTTTTAATTATAGGTCTCATGAGTATAAATATAGGTGTAATAATATCACTTATTTTTTGGAAAAATTATTGTAAATTTGATTTTCATTTAATGCTAGTTGACATAACAATTAAATATTAGAGATTGTAAGAGTGTCCAATGGCTGTATAGAAAGCAACAACAACAACAAGAAGAAGAGTTGCTGTTTCAATTGCATGATAATTCAATGTGATTGTAAAAGCATAACTAGTGTTGTATAGAAATTATAGTAATTTTTTCTCTAATTAATTGAGTGTTAGTTCACTTGGCAATTCAACATTGGGCGTTATACAAGCATGTGATGGCTGAAAAATTATTATAGCTTAGGTTGACATGACATTTCAATGTGTGTAAGTATAAACCTTGACTTAAAGAAAATTAATTATTACATGTTTATCTTTTATGTGAGTGTCATTTGACATGCAATTCAATATTGAACGTTGTAACAATATCAAAACCTTGTAAGAAAAGTAGTGCATCACTATTTACGATGATGTGGAAGAAATTAATAAACTTGCATTGATAAAAAATAAAATTACAACATTTCAATGAAATACTATATTATAATGAAACTAAATGATACACTACAGCATCAAATTAATATTAAAGATGGATAATTAAAATAAAAATATATCTCGACTAAAATTAGAAGTATTCGTCAAAATATAATGCTCTTTCCGTGAAGAAGGAAGAGAAAAAAATATGGATAAAAATAAAAATTAAGTATTAATTTTTGTGAAGCAACTTTTATTTTAAAATAAAAATTTTGAACTAAAAATTTTTTCATTTAGAAACGGTGAGGGTATTACTTAAATTAGGGATCATGGCACACTCTTTTCACTGCTGTTACTTAAAAGATATGACGGTCATACTCATGTTTGGTGATCCGAAACGTGCCTCAACATGGGATTTCAAGGTTTAACTCCTACTTCATCCGCCTATCTTCAACAGTACACAAATTAAAAAATTTCAATGCTTGAAGATTCTCGTTTAATACTGAAATTTTCGTTTTCATTCTCTCTTTGGAGCCCATCCGAAATGTTCATATTCAGTTCATTCTTCAGAACGCTATGGGTTGCCGGCGCTAACTCCATTCCCAAAACCTCTAAAGGCTTCTTGAACAGAAGAAAACTCGATGCGAGTTGAGTCATGTATAAAATGAATCCCCCCTCCTCTCTGAGCAAAGGCAAGGTCTCTCATTTAGCTACAATTAAGATGAGAATTGGCTTTTGGTTGAAGTACAGCAGCAAGGAGTTTCCCTATAGTATAGAGGAGTTAGTGCATAACGTTCATGTTTTCTTACATTAGGTGTCCTCTATCTTAGGCCTTTTTTGGCCTCGAAGGAGTTTTGGCACCTTTCATGTCGAATTATCAAAAAAAAAAAAGACTAGCCCTTTCTCGTCAACGAATCAACTTGCCTGTTGGTCGTGGTCAAAGAAAGAGAAAGAAAAGAACTTGACTCTAGAAAGTGATATGTAATGCATCACTATAGATTGACCGAGGGAGACTGATTATGCTGCAAACTTTGCTTTCCTTTTAGTTTGTGCCTTGCTACTTTCTCGCCCGGAGGTCTTATGAGGGAGTAGCATGCTTCGTTCTCTAAATTATTAGCATTCCCCTTTTGTTCACTTTGGTACAGATTTCCATGATATTATCATTTATATCCCTCCATTTTAGGTGACCCTTTGCCAACTCATGGTGAAATTATGCCTTTCTGGACAGAGTTGTTACATTTGGGTAGGTATGTTTATTATATGATTAGTATCTAATTTATTTGGGGTGAATCGGAGTGAATGAAATCATTGACCTCTATTCATCTCATTTGTGAACTTATTTACAAACATTCACTTGAATTAATAAGGGTTAAATGTTTACATTGATTCATCCTATTTTTATTAATATAATTTTTAGGGTATAATTAGGGTAAAAGGTGAAATTTAACTAGCATTACCTTCATCCACATCGATCCAAACATAATTAAAACAATTTTTACCTAGGTGTGGTTACTATTATACAAACAACATTTTCAATTGTTGACTTGGATTCACCTTTATTCTCCTTACTTAGATAAATTTTTACTATTTATTCGCATCACGATTTACTTCAATCCAAACAAACAATTAATGTCTTTGTGGTAACTTTGACGAACTCCACTAATTGCACCCAACCTACTTTTTACTCTCTCTCGATGAAGGAAATGGTAACGAGACTTCAATCATGGTGTAGTTTTACTCGATCCTACCTCTCGATAAACTTAAACAAAATCTATGCCCCACATTTCTGAAGGAAAACTTATTCTTTCATTGTTTCCTACTATCATTTCAACTGACGTTTACTCATAGCCTCTTATAAAGGCCATCCATTCATTTTTCGACCATCTACAATATTAATATGATTGACATGCAGCCTCATTTGTTTCCTTATTTACATATGATGTTTCTCCTTCCAATGTTGGGTGGAATATTCTAGGTATTAATAGACCATCATGGAAGTTAAAATTCAAGGAGACGAACAATCAAGGAAAGCTAGATGAGTATAGCCTTATTATCATAAATCTCCAAACTTATGGCCGTTATTGTTTTAGCTTTGTAGAGTTAGACCGAATGGAGGTGGATTATTTGGATGTCAAAAAAATTGAGTCGTTGGACTAAATGATTTTGAATACTTTGGATTTTGAAATTTGTGTGTATTAGAATTATGTACATTTAAAAAATTTTATGGCTCATTTGGATATGTAGTAGATGTATTTTTGAATAAGTTTTAGAAAAATATATTCATTTATAAATGTTGTAATATGCATGGTAGTTGATATAAAAATGAATAGTATATTATATTTTGATGCTGTGAAAAAAAAAATTAGGGAAGAGAGAAATTATAAAGTTGTGTGAAAAATAAAGGACATACTTAGTGAATTTTATAACCAAAAAACATAACCAATGTTATAAAAAAAACTAGAATATGCCTGTCGGTAGGTAAAAATAAGAAATAAACTTTAGATTGTTTTTAAAGAAAAAATAAAATAAAATAACAAAAAAGACTCACATAATTCAAAACAAAGCATAACCTATTTTAATTATATTATCTATTTTTAATGACCGGTAGAGCCACAAATGTAAAAGTGATCTTGCACTTTTGCCTGACGCGGATCCATGAAACCAATAAAGCAAATAATTGACCCATCATATCATCCAAAGAAATGGAAAATGCTAAGAAGTTCGAATTCACAAGTAAACAAAACTCTGGTTCAAATTAGGGATGGCAATGGGTCTCAGATCCGACCTAGACCCGCCTCATTTTTAGTGGGTCTGGGCCCATGATTTTTGGACCCGACGGGTGTGGATCGGGTCTGGGTCTACATATACTTTAAAGGGTCTGGGTCTGGGTCCAGTTCTAGATCCAGACCCGACCCGTCAGACCCGTTTAATATACATATGTGTGTGTATCTATATATATATATATGTATGTATGTATGTATGTATGTATGTATACATATATAAATACATACTAATATTATGTTTGTCATTATTGTTTTAATATTACATAAGCTCCTTATTCATTTTTTTTTAAATTTTATTTTTGTATGCTTACTTTATAAACAATATGTATAACATTGTATTCTAAAAGTTAGGGATATAAACAGGGCGGATTTTACACGAAATCCGATGGATTTTGTCCAACGGATATGGATAAACGAATATGGATGATGGAAAAAAAATACCCATCGCGTTCGAGTACAGATACGGGTATGGGATATCCATACCCGTATCCGTAACCATACCTGTATCCATATTTGTACTCGTTTACCCGATATATAATTATCTTTTTACCCTTAATTTTAAAATAATTATAGTATAAATTAAAGTTAGAATTATCATTTAGCTTAACTCTAAATGGGTTTTATCTATCGGATGATAGATTTATCCATCGGATAATATCCATTAACGGGTAAAGGAATAATCCGTTGAGTAACGGATATCCAACGGATATGGATATGGATATGTTAGCGGATATGAATTCATGTACGGGTATGGATTTTATTATCGGATACAGATATGGATATACCCGCCCCATTTACATCCCTACTAAAAGCATTAAAACACCATTTGAAAAGTTAATATAACTATTTTAATATATTTATTTTTTCACTTAGATGATTTTTTTAACAAAAAAATATATATTAAGTTATATAAAACATAAATGTATTTGTATTAGCATAGATTATTAATTATTTTTTTAAAAATAACCGGACCCATTTAGGACCCGTTTAGGACCCATTTACCCGCTAAACCCGATGGATCTGGATCTAGGTCTGAACTTTTAAGATCCGACGGGTCTAGGTCGGATTTGGGTCTAGGTAATATAAACGGGTCTGGGTCTGGATATGGTTGGACCCGGTTCAGACCCGACCCATTGCCATCCTTAGTTCAAACAATTGCCATACCTTTTTCTTCTTCATTTTATGATCCTAGCTGTGATAAGAAGAGTTTGGATCAAATAATTCTCATATTACATCTTAACCGATTAAATATTATTTTAATCCATCTTGAATATAAATTTATTTAATGGTCTTTGGTTCTTGTAATATTCCACTCAAAATGATAATATCATATTTTTTTTCCCTTTTCTAAAATGACCCCTCTAACCCAATAAAATTAAATTAACTTTAACCTTATCTTCAACTTATCATCTTAGGGTCCCTTAAACTATCTTCCTTCTCCTCTAATAATTATTCTTTTCCTATCTTTATTTGCTCTCATAAATAACATTTATTTTACCTTCTCATTTCTCACTTGCCATCATCACAATATTCACTTGCTTAAAATAATAGAATTACTTCTCTAAACAAAATAAAAATACTGAGTAAGAAGAAAGCTAAAATGTTTGAGAAAGACATTTAAAAAAGTTACGAATAAATTTAACTTATTTAACTAATTAAAGACAACATTTTAAAAGAAAATTGATCTAAATATATTAATTGAAAAAATTAATATAAAATATTTTAAATAATTAATTATTTTTTAAAGTGTCTAAAATGATATTTAATACTTTATCGGCCAAATTTCCTCTAAAAATTAAGAGGGTGGACTTCTTGGAAGCATCAAGCACGTACGTGCTAGATGGATGGGCAAACAAAATTTTTAAAACCTGCATAAAACTAATAATATTTTATAAAAAATTATTAATATAATTATAGTTATTACTAACACAATTAATATGAATAATAATAATTATCATTTTTTATCAATACCAATAAATTTAAATTTAGGTAGTATGTACCGAGTAAAAAACGTGTCCTTACTGTTACCGGCTGGGACTTTGAGACTATGTAGTATGTACCGAGTAATAACAGTCTGATTGCAACCTGACGGGACTTCGTGGTTTCTGGTGCATTAACAAATATTATTCGCACATGGGCATCGCTGGCTCCCGCTCAGGCTCAGCTGCTGCTGCCCTGCTCTGCACGCACTATGCACTTATGTGGGTAGTGTGTCGCCCCCTCTGCGCAGTCTACTGCGCTTTCTCTATCCATCTCCCTGCACAGGTCCCTGACTCCCCCTGGCATCTTCGTCTTCCCTCTCCTTTGACTTGGAAGTTGGAATACCTACCCCGCCAATCCGCCATGATGGATCTTCTAGCTCTCCGTTTCTTGTCGTCGTAGTTGATTGAACCTCGACTTGCCCTACAAACTTTAGAGCGAAATTTCGTAAGTACATCTTGAATAAGCACAAAGAAGGCCTTTTTTTTTTTGGGTCTTGATGACTTTTCAAATACTATTGTCATTATTAATATTATCTTACACTTTTTTATGTAAAAAAATATTCAATTAATTTATACATTTTTAATAAACTAATAAATATAATTTTAAAATTACACTTACACTATTTATTTAAAATATAACGACGTATTTACTACATAGATAATAAAAAATAATAATAAAAATAAAAAGCATATTTTAAATTTTCTCAAATAAATATTTAATAATAGAATAACTTTATTTTTAATATGAACTAATTTATAAGAGTATGTAAGGATACATATATAATAAAATCATATCAGTATAGAGATAGGAGATTTGTAATCTAAACCTTCTGTACATAAAAATTTAGGCTCCATTAAGAGCATACACAATGATATCCTCAAATTTAAAGTTCCAATTGTACTATCAAATCATTTTCTCTTCTATATCTCCTAATTTTATCAATTTACCTCAAATTTAATTCAATATTCTACAATCACCAATATCAAATTTACAACACTCAATTATTTTTATCAATCACATCATCATCAATTATTTACACTTTATATTATTTAACACCCAATATAAGTAGAGAAATTAATAAAATAAATATAACTAAATGATGAATAAGATAAATTATGTAGAGAAATGAATATAAGAAAGAGAGGTAGAATACATGATATGAAAATTATTGGGCAAAAAATGATATATTTATAGGAAAAAAAATTTTGTCGTTAATATTAACAATTATATATATATATATACACACACAAATTTTTTATGTTCTAATAGTAAAAATTAGGCTAAAAATATACCAAAAAATATCAAAAATCAGTTTTGCATAAGGACCGAGGAGATAAATTTTCAAAGATTAAGAGCCCTAAATTTTTGAGGTTATAGTAAATTTGATGATAGACTTTTTCTCCCCACAACCACAACCTCAAATTTGAGATTGTGATCCTTTTTTTTTTATACCACTGTATATGCTCTAATAAACTATAAGACATAATAACCGATATTACATGTCTCACATTGTTAACAATGATAGACATATAGTGATACCTATTTAATTTAGACCACATATTATTATTATTATTATTATTATTTAATTAAGTTATGTTGAAAAAAATTAAAATTAATTACACGTCAAAGAGTGAAGCTAACACTAAGGTTGTAAGTGAGTTAAGTCGCTCACGAGATAATTGTGATTTGACTAGTTAAAAACTCTATTATCCTCATTTGTTTAATTGAATAAATCAAACTTAAATCTTAATTTTATAAAAAGAATTTTAACTCGGCTTGTTTATAACACTAGACCCAATATATCTATCTTGTTCATTTAGTTCATTTAAATGTTAAACTCTTAAGCTCGGTTTGATTTATTAAAAGTTTTATCTATCTTGTTCATTTAGTTAAAGAAGAAGAAGAAGAAGTCAAATTCGAGTTTGAGGAGTGTTCGGCTCATCTTATTTATGACCACTTTAGTTAAGACCCAATATAAATTATTTTTTTTTTAAGAAGAGAAAATTCAAACCCGAACCATATTATTAGAGTTTAATAAGATACGAGACATAAATTCTGAAAATCAAATACCTAAGAAACAACTACCATGGAAGAGTAAGAATACAAGTTACGGGATCAAAGCTCATTGGTTTTAGGTAGGACCAACATAACTATTTCCAATGGTAAAATGAAAATTTGAAATCAAACAAGAATAAAATGCTAATAAATGGTGAGTAATAATCAAAGCGATCCATATTTATAGGAGTGTTCAAATAGATTGTCATAATTTAATCCAACCTGTAATATCTTAATTCATGTACTTTATGGTCTAATCCATGATAAGTTGGACTAAATATTTAATAACTTTCAACCCAATCCATCATAGCCTTCGGGTTAGACGGGTTGGCCATGCACAGGTTACTATAAGTCAAAAAACAAACAAACTTATCACAACTTCAATATAGAAGTGTCAATCGGTTTGGGTGGCTCACGTCTGCTCATCAAGTCAGGTCAGTGGCGGAGCCAGACTTTTGATTTCATGGTGTCCCTTGTATAACACCACCTGCAACCAAAGTATACTGAGATACTCGTCAAAGGCAATTTTCAATAATTATAAGTTATCCCCAAGGTATTTCATAATCAACGAGCCACTAAATAGAAATAAAATCATTAATCCCGGTAATTCACGTGAATATCACCAAAATAAAGCTTTTCGCAAGACTCGGACATGTTAAACCTATTTACTTCCAAGATCAAAACTGTCTCACACTAAATATTTCAGACAAGCAAGAACATTAACATTATCAATATATTACGCTTAAATATAAAATTGAGGGTGCATATGTGCTGTAATTTTGTAAGTTTATTTTTTTGAGATAGTTTGTATGGAATATGTAAATTATATGGTTGTATTTTCCCACACGGTTAGCAACAAAGGTTTTGGAGTACCAAATAATCACTCATGATCCATTTTTTGTACTATGAGTAACCAAACACTTATGTAAATTCCATGAACATTCTATCTAAAAAAATTGATAATTGTTTTGCACATTATTAATTTAATTGTTTTGCATTTTATTCAATCAATCCTTGCATGATTAAGGCTAAAGTGTAAATTCTTTAAATTTCACATTTGTATAATTTCTATAAACTAATAAATATAATCAATTAATATAATAAATATAATCAATTAATACTGCATTCTAATTTCATAAATTTATAAATAATTTAACAAACTAAAAATTAATTTAAATTTTACCTAATTACATAAATAATTTTACAAAACAAAATCTTACCTGTGGGCTGTGGACTGGACTGGCTGGCTCTTGAGTCTTGGCTGCCTCCTGCGGTCCTGCCTCTGCCTGGATCAGGATCGAATCGATCGGTTTGAAATTGAAGAAGGCAAGGCAAGGCAGCCTTGCGTTAGGCTTAGGCAGGCTGCAGCCTGCAGGCAAGTCTGCCGCAGCACTGAAGCAAGCAGTCAAGCACTCTGCACTCAAGTCTCAAGCTGAAGCAGGAGCAGCCGAGCAGCAGAAGTTGCAGTCTTGCGGAACAGAGAAGCCAAGCAACTGCAAGATGCCAAGATACATAATGTATTATAAAATTTATACTAATACTAGATCGAGACTCGAGAGAACTCAGAGAAGAAATGCGAGACCAGGCCACTGGCCACGCTCACTCACAGGCTGAGGCAGCAGGCGCTGGAAGTCTGGAACTTGGAATTGGAAAGAAGAAGAAATGGTTATGTTCGGAAGCGGCGGCCAGAAACGGCGAGCAGAAGCGGCGACCTCCTCCCGTCCCGTCCTCCGGCAGTGTTTGTTGTCGGCGAGCGGCGTGCGAGAGTCGAGAGAAGGAGCTTCATAGGGTCGAAGGTCGAACGAAAGCTGCTGCCACTATTCTGGTGTGCTGGGGAGGGTAAGGGTTTTGGGGGGTAAAAAATAAAAACGACGTCGTTTTTACGTCGCAAAAAAATTTCAAAACCAACGGACCACAGGACTTGAACCTGTGACGTCCGGGAAGTTATGCACGGGAACCATACCAGCTTACCGCTCAGCCATTTTAATTTTTTGTATGGTGTCCTACAAACTTTTTATATATATTAAACCTAAAAATTTAGTAAAAATCCTATACTCCAGCCAGGGCTCCGTGGTGTCCCGGGACACCATGCGGAAGCCCTGGCTCCGCCCCTGAGTCAGGTTATTTACATATCATTTTTCTTTTGCGGAGTTGGTTGTGGGTTAGATAGAGTTGTGTTGTTTGGGATTCGGGTCATTTCAAGTTATCTTATTGGTCGGATCGATTTTGGATTGTTACATATTCGGATTATATTGAGTTAATTTGTTGGGTTGAGTTTGGGTTATTTTGGATTAACTTAATGAGTCAGGTTAGGTTTGAACCAAACTAGCTTATATTCAAATGATTTCGGGATCAGACAAAGGCCAATTAAATTATTGTGGGTGTGGACGATGTTAGGTCTTAGAGGGATGGGCATGTGTGGAGCCAAGTTAAGGTGGGTTGGAGTTTGGTTGGATCTTGCCAGAATAAAGATAAAACGAAGTTGCTTTAGGGTAAGATAGGATCAGGCATGATCAAGTAAAGTTGGTTAGGTACGGAATGACATAAATAAAAACAATCTATCCGAGATCTAGCTAAAATATAATTGTGGGAGGTAATGATTTTAGTATAGTAAGAATAATATTCACCAAACTGCGGCAACATACAATAACTCATGGACTAACTCATACTCACCCATATCAATTAGCAACTCACCCTAGATTCATCATTTATATGAGCTTTTATAAAATACTAACCCCATTTAATTTATAATTTTATTTATATGAGCTGGGTTATATAAGTTATGAACAATCTGACCTATTAAACACTCCTGCCTATTTTCGATGATCTAATATAAAATTGGTCCGCATTGCCACCTTTAATTTCATGGGGGAAAAAGAAGATAAAAAATGTAATCCTCTGAACTTGTGGTGGGGTGCGGGGGAAAAAGGCGTTAAGTCGATGCTTATAGCCATACAATCAAATATTGGTACCACAAATGCGTATCGGCCGTAATTTTACGGTTTTCGGGTCAGCCGCGATGCGAAATTCTGAAATTGTGGCCGATACAGAAAATCACACATTTATCGCCGCGATATCGGCGAAATTTCGGATATCGACCGATATTTTATCGATATTGACCGATATTGGCCGATATTTACCGATATTCACCGATATTCACCGATATTTATTGTGTAAAATAATTAAAAATTCACGCCGCGACAACCGCGATATAAAAAATATCATTCGCGACATCCCGATACCGCGAATGCAATCGCAATCGCGACCGTAATCGCGGTTTTATTGTATGCTTGTAGCTACATATAATTGGAGCTCTTTCAGATAAACCCGATCCTTTTTCGCTTTTCAGGGAGACAACCGACGATCCGCAGCCACGAGGAAGGACATCAACAGGAGACAGCCATAGGGGACAAACACCAAAGTCAATATAAAAAGCGAGGCATCATTCCCGTGTAATCATGATGAGATTACAGAATTGAAAAGCACCTAAATAAGAAGAAAGAGAAAAGAAAGAAAGAAAGAAAAAAGTCAAGTGGTGGGCCCCTCTCCCTGAACAGTTGCTGTTCCTCCCTCCTAGCACGCAGCAACCATCTACGATATACTCAAAAGGGGAAGCAAGATAAATTATTTAGTTAACAAAGGGCGAAATAGCCTAATTAGAAGAAGCCCTTAATTTCCTCTTGCTCGTTTAATTTCCTTCCTACTTTTAGTTAAGCATTAACCGCTATCTGCACCTCGCCTTTTTCCCTTGAATTTGCAGACTCCTCCTTTTTTCTTTTTTCTTTTTTCTCTTTTTGTGTACACTACTAGTAACGCCCATAGATGGAGACAAATGGGTGATCGGTCCCCATTTCCCCTTCCATTCTGGCAGATAAATGAAAACCCACTTTTGCCCCTTCCCCTTCCTCTCCTCCTTCTCGTAAGAATTTTGTAAGGGCTAGTGGGAGCCATTTTCGGTCGGTCAGCTGCTGTTGATTAGGCTGAATACCCGATGAACTGCTCCGACAATTTCATCAGCTGATCTTAGGTTACAATCATCTTCTATCTGCATCGCCATACATCCAAAAAGGTGGAAAACAATTATTAGCCAATTGATGTTAAAAAAAAAAAAAAACAATCAAACATGAATATGATAGTGCGTAGCGTAATAAAGCAATACACATTAGTGGCTTAATCGGCCCCTAACGAAACTCGGTTTGGGAAGACGTTTAACCCCTACCGTCCCTCCCTTTTTTTTCTTTTTTTCTTTTTGAACCTTTTTCTCCAAATATTATACTAAATGCAGCAGCAAGCCTACGTTCGAATGAAAGTACCTTGAGGTTAAAAGAGTAATCAACTAAGCCGTTCATTGAGGTAATGTTGAGGTGCAAAACCGAGAGCCTGAGGTCTTCAAAAGCGACAATGGCTTTAAGCAGCTGTCCTTGTCTTCTCTTACAATGCACTTTCAGGCTGACATGGTTATGAATCACCACTGCTCCAATGTCTGCAATTTCTGACCTATTCTCCGCCATGAACTCATCACCACACCCTCCTCCCGCCGCCGCTGCCTCGGCGGTGCCGCCACCAGAATTCCCGTCTTCTAGGTGGCTGTTGCTACTATTGCTAAATTGCGCCGGAGATGACATGAACAAACTACTAAGCATATTTGAAGAAGAGGTGGCGGTGCTGGAAGAACTGGCTGAAGCGTCACCGGTCTCTTCTGGTTGGGTCTTCATCCTCTTTTGGGCTTGTAGAGATTGTAACAGTTGCTCTAATTCCTTCACAAAATCAATTGCTCCCCCAATAATAGATGCTTGGTCACCCTATCAAATAGAAATCCATATGAGAATCAGAATTTAATCATTCAAATGAGCCCTTGAAACGGTGCGCTAGTACGACATGAACGGAAACGAAGTAGCCACTTGCAAATTCAAAGGGGGAAAAAACTGCGAAAACAATTTATTGCTGCAAAAGAAAGAACTGATTTTTACTCAACGTAAAGTCCAACAGAAACCGGATATTAAAAAATTCAGAAACTACTCTCAAAGGGCCATTACAAAAATTGGAAACGCTTTCTTGAGGTTAGCTAGAAGAATATGGGCAGTGATTAATCTTACCCTCTGAACATAAGAAGGCGGCATCATGGTCCGAAGCGTACTAAGGTGTTCGTTCATTTGTCGCCGTCGGTTGCGCTCGACGGCAATGTGAGCCATCCTCTGAGTCTCTACTTCCTCTTTGTTCTTTGCCGGTCTCGTTCTCTTCCTCTTTCTTCTCTCCTTACCAGCAACCACTGGTGTCTTATTATGCATCTGATTCTGCCGCCTTGATCTACCATGTACCTTCGTTGAATCTAAAAGACAGCGTTTCGGCTTAAAATCGGTGCACGATTTCTCAATCGGTACTTGAACTTCCTCCTGCTGTTGCTGCTGCCTTACCTGATGCTGCTGCGGCGGCTGCTCTCTAATTTCAGATTTTACAGGAGAATGCAATTCTAATTCCACTATTTCATTAGTCACACAGCTCTCAAGCTCCGTGTTTACTGTTAGGTAACTTGGCAGCTTCTCTTGTTGTTGTTGTTGTTGTTGTAATCTCAAGAGGAACTGAAAGTTTGGTTCTTGAAATGCAGGAGGGTAATCAAAACTTCGTAACATTTGAAGAAATGGCATTTTGTCCTCCAAATTTGGTAATGTGTGAGAAGCACTAACACTTGGAGCTGGGACTCCACTGGTGTTGATGTACTCTTCAAATCTCAAGCTTTCTGGGTTAACATATTGTAGCCCATAATTTAACCCTAAATCAACATTTTCGTCCTCTAAGCATCCAATGTCGAGTTGCTCCTCAAGTACCTGACAGCCAAGGAACTGGAAAAAAAAAAACAGTTTTAGAATGAGGAATAGAATGATGCCCATATGGTTAAAACTTCAAAAGTGGAAGAAATAAATGAGAGGGCAATGGATTTGGGGGGGAGGGGAGTCAATGTTCAGTCAAATGCAGAGAGAAGTACAGGAATGATGTTAAGAAACAGGAATGTTGTGCGAGAAGAGAACAGAGCAGTAGCAGTGGCATCAGGCTTGCATTTCCAGATAGATTCATTATTTATAACCAGCACAGACACACAAAGAAAGCATTGAATGCAAAGGAGCAAGAAAGAGTAAATGCAAGTGTCCGTCCCTGTTTTAGGGCACTGTACTGGGAAAAAGAGGGGGGTGGGTGGGTATAAATTCAAAGGAAAATAGCAGGGGATGATATAGAAACAGCAAGACTCAAAAATGGTAACAAAAATAAGAAAACATACACAAGGATGAATGAGTCCCTGGAGCTTCTCCATTCCCGACCCACCGGTGAAGTTGTTGAAGCCTGTATAAAATGGCAGTAAATACTTCTCTGCCTCCTCCTCCTCTCTATCTTATTATTATTACTGCTACTTTTGTTTTTGTTGTTGTTAATTATTAATGGTAACTTCTTCAAATTACTAGCGAGTTCAATTGAATTTTCTTAGGCTGCTACCACTACTCTCAAGACGACCAACATTCCACAGTGAACTACTACAATGGAATAGTAATAAATGAAACATTGGTAACCCCCATGAACAAGAAAGATGCGTTCTTTATTTTAATAAAAAAAAGATGCCATGGGAAATTGAGTTATACTTAGGACCCCTACTCCAGGCTACGATTAGTAGCAAGATTTTTTTTTTTTTGTTCAAGTTCTTGGAGAACTAACACGTACGCTGTCTGTGTAGGGGGGTGGGGGGATTAAAAAAAACGAAGACTCAAAAATGGGGGTACTGGAAGGGAAGGATGTGGTCAGAAACGAAGGGTGGAAAATTACTCATCGAAGGAGGAGAGGAGGGTAGAAGATATAACTATTATTTTTTGGGGCCAGGGGGCTGAAGGATTTGGTAAATATTTAACAGAGAAGAAGGAAGAGAGAAAGGTAGGGGTGTCTGATTCGTAACAACGGGAGGCCTCCGTATAAACAGCATTATTGGGGCTGTGGGCAGATTTGTCCAGCAGCGACAGCGTGGACAGGCACTTGTGGGGTCTCGCTCCCTCTCTCTGACTCCTCAGAGAAAGTGAGAGAGAGAGGTGGAATGCAGAGCTCTCTGGTTTCAGAGAAACCTCTTGCATTTTTCCTAGTAAATAAATAAAATGTGTCGTACTGTGGTTGATGACACTGATAGGTCTTGTAGCAAGTAAAGCTTCGTTAAGCACAGTAGTGAAATTTTCTTTATCTTTCTCCATGAAAATTACCATTTTGCTGCCGCTACCATATTATATCGATTGATTAATTTCTCTATCTATTTGTGTGCTTGGGTAATTTCGTGTTTCTTGTCTACAACTAATTAATTAACTATCTCCCCAACATTTTTCCTACCGCGACTGATTTTCTTCACTTATGGGTGGCACTGGCGTCCAAATTTTGTGCACTCCATTATTGTGCAAGGTAGAGTCACCAGTTTCACCTCCCAATGTCAACGCAAACCTATCCTAAAAAAAAAAACTATTATTATTTAGAGTTCAAATATCATAACAGTCCTTCTATCTATAAAATAAAGTACACTTTTTTAAGAGCCAATAAATATACATTTAAAATTTTAATTGTTTCCTTCAATGGAAAACAATACGTTTCCTTCAATTCATAATATAAGTTGTCATATGTTTTAAGGCCAAATTTTTTCTACTAACTTATCTCAAATTATAATACATTGTTACATTCATATTAAAAAGAAATACTTTTACGACATTAATTATTTTTTTTATCAATATATATTAGAAAAATACTCATTTCGCATAAAAAAAATATGGTATTCTATCACTAAAATTTTATATAAAAAGAAAGCCACTTTGAAAAGTCAAAATTTATTTTTCGCTATTACCGTTAAAATTTTAAAGATACGTTCATTAGTTTCTAATAAAGTATGTAAATTTCAAAATTTCTAAGCACTTTAAAGATTCTTTAATGACTGGATTGAAAGGATGGGGCTCATGGATTTACCACCCTCCAACGTGAAGTTTTCATGGTTGAGGGCCGGCTCTGCCAATCTTTTAGACCGTTTTCTGATTGACCCAGCTTGGTTATCGGCTTTTCCGGATTTGTGTAGTATTGCTTTAGATCGGTCTCTTTCGGACCATACTCCTATTCGCCTATTTATCAGGAATGGGGGTGATGAACCGGAGCCTTTTAGATCATGGGATATGTGGTTCTCTCATCCAAAGTTCCAAAGATTTGTGGCAGATTGTTAGGTCAAGATGGAAGGGGAAACATGTCAGGATAATCTGAGAAAGATGAAGGGTATGTTAAAAGCCTGGAACAGAGATATTTTCGGGGATTTTGATACAAAAATTAGACTGTTGGATTCAGAATTGGTGAAGCTAGGAAATCCGGATGTGACCGCAAATGGAGATGAAGAGAAGATCGCTAGAAGAGAAGCTTTGGAAAACCAACTCTGGAAATGGCATAAGAGAAATGAAGCGTACTGGATGCAGATTGCTAAGATTAAAGGGTTCAAGGAATGGGATAGGAATACAAAGTACTTTCATGCAGGTTAGCCATTAGGTACGTCATGATTCATTAATAGAAAAATATGGAAAAGCAAACATACATGGCTTGGATCTATGTTGACCAATCTATTCTAGACTATAAGATCCATTGCTCGTCTTCTTCACTTGAACCCTTAAAAATTTCAATTTCATCATCATCATCTCCTTTGTCTCCAAGATCTTCAATTTTGGAGGTACCTGAAGCTCTTATCTCATCCATAATTACAATAAAGAGATAAACAATAGAGGAAAAATAATTCTGATAAAAGTAAAAACTAAAATAAATGAAAACATGTATTACCCTACATAAAAAATAATACAAAGGTAGGAAAAATATGTTACCACTATAATCAAGAGGTTATATAACACCATCATACCCTAAATTAAAGGTTCAATTTGTAAAAAAGGCCCTAAAAATGTTGTATCACAAAAAAACCTCAATTTAGAGGCCAAAACGGCCTTTTTTGGGGTCCGATATTGCCCAAACCGGATTTTCCGCTTTGCCACGTCGTAGATCTCGAAAAAATACCCAAAATAGCCTCCTAGATCACCTAAATCCGAGGTCGCATGAAAAAGTTATGACCCTCCAAAGTTTACAGTTGAATCTAGCTCTAAATAACCTCAATAATGTCTTCTCTTTTGTTTATTATGGTTGTAGCTCTAAATAATGTTGAATCTATATTCTCCATACAAAAAAATACAACAATAATATGTAAAGCTCTCGGCCAACACATACATTTGTTAATATATAACAATAACGCAACAAATTCAACAACAAACAGCAAAATTTTCAGCCAACACATTCAACAACACATTTTCGAACGAAACCCCGGCGACATGCATTTATATAAGTAGATAAAAAGTTACGAGAGGAAGAACAAACACATACATAAACTGAGTTAGCTACAAATAGGGCTGTTCATGTTATCCGATATCTGCTTATCCGATCCGATATCCGAAGCGATCCGATCCGAAAAAACAAATATCCGATCCGATTTTTTTTTTCAAATCAAATATCCGATCCGGTCAACGAAAAGTCAAACAAATCAAATATCCGATCCGACAAATACAAATAATATCCGATCCGAAGAAAAATTATTTATATATTTTTTATATAATTGTATATAAATAAATTTAGATGTGTCTGTGTATAATTTTTACTTACTTTATTTATTATTTGAGGCAAAATTTAATTTAATTAAAATTATATTTTTAATATAATCCCTTTTTAGATATTTATAAAAATAAAAATAAAAATACTCTGCATACCAATATACTCCATCCACTCCTTTCTTATTTTAGTTTTAACATTGGATATTTGTTGAGTAAGTCGGATATTTGCTAAGCGAATCGGATATTTGCTCAGCATTCGCTCAACAAATCTGATAATATAAAATATATTTGTCATTTGGTAATTTTTTTTATATTTTAAATTGTATTCGAATAATATCGGATATATTTGATATCTGATGATATCCGATCCGAAAATTCAAATATCCGATCTTCCGGATATCCGAAGTTTCAAATCAAATATCAAATATCATTTTTAGATATCTGAAATTTCAAATATCCGACAATCAAATATCCGAAATATCGGATATTTGAACCGTGAACAGCCCTAGCTACAAACACGACGGTCAGAATGTTGAGAGAGGCAAAGGCTTCAAACACGACGGAGGATGAAGGTGCAAGTGCCAGCTAGCTTCGGAATAATGGCAGAGGTGTGGCGGTGCGAGGGTTTCCTTTACTTGAGAGGAGCCTGGTGGTGCGAGTTGGCGGTGCGAGGGTTTGCAAGGAGAAGGAAGGAGAGCAAAAGAACGAAAGTGCAGAGAGTCTGAAAATTTTGGCACGAAACAGAACCGAGCGAGAAATAAAAGTTTGATTTTGGGGTTTTAATAACGGTTCCTGAGAGAACCATTATTAAAACATCTTTTAATAACGGTTCCTGAGAGAACCGTTATTAAAACATCTTTTAATAACGGTTCCTGGAAGAACCGTCATTAAAAGCTTCTGACTTTTGACAACGGTTCTAATATGAACCGTTATTAAATCCTCTTTTAATAACGGTTTATATAAAACCGTTATTAAAACATCCGTCCAAATTTTAACGTTGCCCTTTTAATAACGGTTTTTAACTAGAACCGTTATCAAAACTTCCCGCCGATTAATTTTCACGCGTTTGACAACGGTTTTCGAACTACCGTTATTAATGTCCCGTTATTATTTCCCATGTTTGTAGTAGTGTTGATTCGTGGATTGGAAGTGGGGAAAGATAATTGCGAGGTTACTCATCTCCAGTTTGCAGATGATACTATGATTTTTTGTGCGGCGTCGCATGAGAACATCAGAAATTGGAGGAGGTTGCTTGATTGTTTTCACTTAGTGTCTAGATTGAGTGTAAACTACGAAAAGTCAGAAATGATAGGGCTGGGGGTGGAAGCTCATTTTCAAAAGGAGGCAGCAGAGATTATGAACTGCAGATCTAGTACCTTACCAACTTCTTATCTTGGATTACCCTTAGGAGAAAATGTCAACAGTGGTCAGGTGTGGAAACTAGTGGTGGAAAAGAATAGACAAAGATTGGCAGGATGGAAATCGAAACTTCTTTCAAGAGCAGGAAGACTAGTGTTAATAAAGAGTATTTTGAACAGATTACCTGTGTATTATGTGAGCCTGTTTAGGATCCCGAAAGGAGTAGTCAAGGAGATTATTAGCATTCAAAGGAGATTCTTCTGGAGTATCAAGCTTCTGTTGATTAGCTGGAAGGTGTTACAGAGACCGAAAAGTCTAGGGGGTTTGGGCATCAGAGATTTAACCATGAGAAATAATGCTCTTTTATTTAAATGGTGGTGGAGACTCTTTACGATGGAGGGAACATCATGGAAGAAGGTTATCCAGTCTATTTATTCGGAGGATTGTTTTGGTACCCTATAGACTCCAGAAAAGAAGAGGGGATGGACACCGTGGGTGGACATAGTGAAAGCAGGCATGACAGATCCTATTCTCGGCTCTGGTTTGAAGATCATCATTGGAGAGGGTAGTAGAGTTAGTTTTTGGGAGGATAAATGGATGGAGCATGGTCCACTAAAGACAATGTTCCCAAGACTTTTTATGATATCTGACCAGAAGGAAGAAAATATAGTGGATATGGGCTTCTGGGATGGGGATCAATGGCATTGGCAATTCTTGTGGAGGAGTCGTTTGTTTGATTGGGAGGAAAGACAGAGGAAGCAAATGGAGAATCTGGTCTCTCAGATTGATTTACGTAGGGGGAGACAGGATGGTATTAGTTGGGAGTATGATCAGAGGGGTATTTTTTCAGTCAAATCCTCTTGTGAAGCTTCATATCATAATGTGCCTGGGGGGAATCTGAACAACAATATTTGTAGTCGGGTGTGGTGTGGGTTGGCACCACCGAGAATCGAGCTGATCACATGGTTTGCGATACAACAAAGACTTAATACGAGAGATAGATTGATCCGACTTCGGGTTGGAAACGTCAGTGATGCAAGATGCCCTTTTTGCAAAGATACTCAAGAATCGATTAACCATGTTTTTCTTCATTGTAGTGTGACAGGGAAATTATGATACGAGATTTGTGATTGGCTGGGACGGTCCTGGGTGATGCCGAGATCTACCGAAGAAACTGCTCCTATTTGGCTAGGAGATAAAGATAAAGGTCTACAGGGTGAAATTTGGTCAACATCTTTCTTCACCATAATAGGGACTATTTGGAAATTCAGAAATAAGGCTATCTTTGAAAATATTCAGATCTGCAGAAGTTGGATGGCGTTACTTATAAAACAAAGAATTGGTTTCTGGATTAAGCATATAAGAGACAATTTTCCTTATAGAATAGATGAGGTGGTCTATAATGTACAAGCTTTTCTGTGAGGTGCTTATGCATTAGGGAGTATGTTATTGCTCGTTTTTATTTAGCTGTCTGTAATCCTCAAATTATAAAAAAAAAGTATGTAAATTATTAAAATGACTTTATTTTTTATAATACAGATGGAGTATTGATATTAAAATTCTATTATTAAAGATTGCAAAGACTTATATTTTAACTTAAAAGAATTATCCATTTCTTATTAGAAAAAAAAGGAGAAAAAAAATTTAGTTCTAACTTTTCTAGAAGACTTTATTTTTAAATTAAAAATGATGCTTATAAAAACTATTTTTCAGAAATAAAAGATTTTATTTATTTATTTATTTTATTTTATGTGTGTGTGTTCTTATCACTTCGAATAATGAAAAGGTAATGAGTCTTGTATGCAAAAAAAAAAAAAAAAAAAAGAGAGACGATGTTCTTTTTTCTGGTATTTTTGTTTCTTACACGTCTCCATAAAATCATTAGGTGAAAAATGAAGACGAGTTATTTGACTAGAAATGTTGCCCTTAATTTGGGATCAGCAAATTGTTTTTGACATTTTCCTAATAACGGTTTGAATATACTTTTCCAACTTCAACCTTTACATAATCCAAGCCTGCAACAACCACAACACTGAAAGCTCCGCCCAACTGATAGGACAACTATTTATCTATGCTATGTGTGGGTCTGAGCTAGCTAGTCCCTTTGCTCTTTTTTTTTTGCTTGCTTCCGGTCTTCCGCTCTCAATAATTGACAAATCACAAGTATTTGAACTGGGGAAGAGGGATGGGGGACAAGGGCTATAGAAACTAAGAAGCCGTGAGCTCCTCGTGCAGTGATGAACATATGGGGATCAAACTTTTGTCCCCGTAACCAGGAAAACTTTTAGGGACTTCACTTCTTTCTTCCTCTGAATGCAGCAACCGCAAACAGATGGTCGTGTCAATCGACTGAACCATCATTGTGAAGTGGAGTGAGTAGCACAGGCTGTAGCTCAAATTCAACCAAGACTTCGATGGCCCATATCACTCAATTCAACCAATACTTCAACGACACATAGTAGCTCATATCATGCACAGACTTAAATAATGATGTTATAGTTTGTCTGTTTATTTATTAATTAAAACCAAAGAGGTGACCGCCTTTCGGATTTGTGTTCGTACCTACCTAAACGCATGAATCCCTCCTCATGTGATATCATTTATGTGCCTTCCGATTTGATTTATTACCATCCCGCAAACGAATTGATAAATAATTTATGTTCGATCTCGTCTAAATTAATTTTTAATATTTAACGTCGTGTAAATTTATCCTAATCTAAACTAACCATAAAAGTACAAATATCAACAAACTTTTAATTTACCCCTTTTTTATAATAATAATAATAATAATAATACAAAATTCAACAATGTTATCCGCCAGTCAATACACCTAAAACATTATTGTTACCCCAAAGTCAATTCCCAACAGATTACGCTAGTGCTGAAATTGATTCAAATCTTCTATCGCCAATTAATAATGGATACCGAACACTGAGAGCTTCATAGTCTACGCCCTTCCAAACAAGTTAATTCATAATCATAATTAATTCCGCTCACATGCTCGTCTCGAAGCCTGGTAAGCCTAACAAGACAACCGTCCCAAGAAAAAAGACAAGCTTCTTCAAAAACTAGGCTTACCATCAGGCATTGCTCCAGCACTGCAGTTTGGCAGATGGCGGAGAGAACCGCCTCTATAAGGCAAGAAGGTTGGCCGGCAGGGCAGGCGCTATTTTTTCCCTCCCCGCGTACACCATCACAATCATACAACTCTTGTTCCCGACGAGACAGCTAATTAACTTTGCATTTAGCCGTCCCATGAACCGCCAACTCGTCCGTCACAGATTGGTAATCGTAGGTAGGCGGCTTTCGACATCATTCTGTCTGTTGTTGCCAAATGCCATTGTATGCAGGGAAGTAACAGTATCAAAGATTATTTATATTTATTCTTTTTATTTAAAAAAAAATCATGTGAAGACAACTAACATGTTCGGAAGCTCACAAATCTTATCCTTTGATGGAAACTGTTTTTCTAAGAAAGATAAGAGGGTCCTAAAGCCACAGAAACAGAGGGATTTGTATTTACCCAACTAAGATTGCAAGAATTTGGACCCCATTTTGTACTCAGTTCTTGAATCCCACTACAAGTTGTTAGTAGAAAACCCTTTGGTTCTAAGTTGCCTGACAATGGGATACCATATATTACCTGACAATGACACAATTTGACAACATCAAATTGATACTAGAAACAAGAAACAAGAGTAAATAGTACTTCCAATTTTTATCGAGAACCTAACTACAATTGAACTAACAAGGACACAAAACCACAAATTCCTGATCTCAAAGTTACCATGTGATAGACTGATAACAGGTGGTGGTGAGAAAAGTTCTCACTTACAGAAAGAGTCGATAATTCAATTGAAGGGCACGCCAATTCATTTTCGGAGTGCCGTTTATGCAAGAGGCTAAGGAACCTTATCCTCATCCTCTCATCCAACAAGAACCAAGAGTGTATCATCTACCTCTTAGTTCGATGCTTATCCTCTTTCCTTTGGTCAAAAGTATGTATTACACTATAACCTACAGATCTAGGTCTAGCCCTAAGAAAGATTTCCTCCCCCCCCCCTCCCAAAGGACAATTTACCGTTGGCAGAGAAAAGATGCTGATAACTGTTTTGTGCAGAATGGATTCATTCCAAACGCATGTGTCACATTATGCTAATTATTTCAGCCCAAAAATTAAGATGAACACGTCAAGCCGAAATTCCTTACGATTCGAAGCACCTCACCAAATCTGGCATCTAGGGATATCAAGCTATCAGGAGTTCAGTATGCAGCAATATTCCCAAATTTTAATGCAATGATGTCTTCAATTGCCACATGTTTCGGATTTCAAAAGGCAACTATGACCCGGGGGGGGGGGAGGAATTATTATTTAATCTTCAATTATTGTCGGTGAGATATAAGGTAAGGGAATTGCCTGAAGAAATGCAAGGTCATATATTTGATACATGAAACATAACACTCAAGGAGAGCCTCGGCTGATGTATATCAAAGATTTTGATTGAGCCAACATGTTACCAGATGAGTAAAGCTGCCACCCATAAAAACAAGAATGCAGATTACTGACATATTTGTGGTACAATATGAATTCACTAGAATTAGGAAATTCAATATATAGTGACAGCATCAAATCCGGAACACCAGAAAGAGCAGATGTAAATTCAAATCCAAGAACGTGCGAAAGCAATGCGAACATATTATTATCCATAATGAACTATAAGACAAGAAAAGTTATACAACTCTTAACTCAAACAGCTATACCTGTTATGATGGTATGGCAATATCAAATCCCGGCCATCTGAAAAAACTTTTAAAGTGAAAGTTCCTCTCTGAATCAAAACAGTCTATTGACGCTCTATTTGTATGGTTACATGACTAATGTTGTACTCCTTTTGTATGTACTCTATGACTCTGTCCAATAACGTATCTGCATCAGCTTCTGGTCTGATTTTGACATGGCATGCAAGCAAGATTTTTCCAACTGTAACGGCCCATATATGCAGCTCATGAATGGCCACAACATCTTCTATCTCTAACAATCCTCTTTCGAGCCGGGTTGCATCGATCTCCCTTGGTGTGCTTTCCATTAGGACCTCAAGGATGTCTCTCAGTAATTTGATTGTTGTGCCTAACACAATGACCGAAAATATCAGGGTGCAAACGAGATCAATTATTTTCCACTCTGGTTTATACCATATGATTGCACCCGCCACCATTACACCAATACTCTGGACAGAATCACCAAGCACATGAAGATAAGCACCCTGGACATTTATATTCCTCCTCTTTTTATCATGGCCATTTTCAGGGACACGTTTCTCCAGCAGAGGCTCAGCATGATTGTCGCCATGATCATGACCGTGATCATTGTGATGATGGTGCTCCTCACCTTCTGCATTCTGATGTTGATGATGGTGATCGTGTCGGGTAACTACAATACCCCTGTTGTGGCTGTGGCCATGATCGCCATGGCCATGGCCATGACCATGATCGTGACCCAGTAGCACAGCCATTATAATATTGACAACAAGGCCAAATGCAGCCACAATGAACATTATGAAGCCATTTACCTCACCAGTGTCATGTATAAGTCTGAGGATGGCCTCATAAACCAAAATTCCAGCAAGGACCCATATAAGCTGGATAGAGACCAGAGTGCCTAGTATCTCAACCCTGAAGAAACCATAAGACTGGCGAGGGGTGGCTTCCCAGCCTGCTGCCCATAAGGAAAACAAGGAGATAGCGAAAGCTGCTACATCTGAGAGCAAATGTGCCGCGTCAGTCAGTATAGCAAGACTGTTGGCTTTGATGCCTCCATATACTTCAATGCTCATGAAGATAATGCAGAGGACAACTGCTATCAAAAGCTTGCGCATGGAAGCTGATCGTTCAGCAGCTTCCTTGGACGTTGTTTCAGCATCTGAAAATCCACAAGGAGCTTCACCACATATCTTCGGTCTTCCATAGCTTCTCTCCTCATGATGTGTGTCTCTCCGTATTTCAACAACATGTCCTTCTTGAGAAGTACTGGCATCCATCTAGATATGAAATTACAGACAAATCAGGCGTTGAATATATAATAAATCTAACAAGATGACAAATAGCAAAGCATCAGATGTTGATGTAGTATTTTATCCTAGGAAAGTATGAATGGTTCGGTAATTGAGCTACATGCCACGCCAGTTTATATATGACATAGGAAAGAAAGGTTGACGAAGATAATCTCATATCTTCAGGGTTTAAACCATACAATGCAATGCATACACCCAAAGGATTTATCGATCGCTCCCAAAGTAAATAACGGTGCACGGCACCCGTTGGTTTGAAGTAGAAAATATTGCAAGACGTAGACACCAAATGACCATGAACCACAACAACCCCGCTCCTCAGCCAAAGTCTAATAAAAACAAGAAGGGAAAACGACGTGAATACAATGAGTTTATTAGACATGACTAAATGTTTTCTTCTTTCTTCCATTGAGATTGTGTCACATGGCTAAATAACCACCAGCATCTATAGCAGGGAGAGCCTCACTAGGAAGCATGAAACAAAAATGTAATAAGATAAAGGAATAGAGAAGAGCAATTCCATTCTTTGTATCTTGGTTAAGATGACAAATCTTGTCACTTATTCAGGATCAGAAAGCATCAAAGCATCAATATGGAGAATGTCAAATGCTCAGCTCATAATCTAATGATCAACTAGCCTGTCCGACTTGTTTCAATTTTAGCAAATTTGTTTAGAGGGAATAGAAGTGTTAAGAAAATGCCTGAAACCATTTTCATTAAGCAATTTAGGATACTTGAAGACGAATGATAGAAGTTGATGCAGAAAGTCAATGGACATTTGTCAATTTCAGTAGGATGTATAGTAACTTATGAACCTCCACAAGGGTCCAGAAGCCCAGTATCATGACCAAACTGCCCATTCAAAGACAATGCTACTCTGTTGCTGAAGAAGAGGAGAAAATAGAGGTCAATTTACACAACAATATCACAATAACTTCTGCAGAACACACGTATAACCAATCAACTTGACAAAGAGCTACATAAAAACTCAAGCAAGGCTAATGCTTCCTAAAAAATATCCACTTTTCAGTGCCTAAACTCTAAACCGTCAACAATGAAGGCACCAATTAGCGATGGGGGAAGAGCAATGTGATCACGATCTCACAACGTAACCAGTATTGAAATGCTAACTGCACGCAAAGAGAAGGTCCATTGTGGCTAATCCCTCGTTGAGAAAGCTTAAGGCTTACATCTAATGTGTTGTATTTGTATTGACGTGCTGTGGCAATATCAAGGTCATCCTGAAGAGCTACAAATACTATTTGCTCTCTGGCAGTTCATAGCAAAATGAAATACAGAAATCTGAGAAAAAGCATGTAAATAAAGAAACATGAGGAATGCTGTAACATTAGAAACAACACTTCACACGTATCTGATCAGAAAGCATATAAAAGATGGCATAATGAACCCCAGAAATGGAATGAAAACAAGAGAAAGTTACATAACCAGTCACTCAGAAGATCAAAAACTTCACTTGTTAGAACACTGTTGCAAGGGTAAGGAGGAGTACTGTATGATTAAAGCACACAACGAGGAATCTTCAGTTTCTTTCAGTAACGAAGGTCATGTTAAGAATTTTATAGCTGTACTGAAAATAATGTTCATTGAGAAGGACTCGGTAAATTACCTGAAAAAAATGCTGAAGCGCAGAGATGTATCTTATCACATCAAAGGAGAACTGTTACTACTTTGAATTTACTCGTACAAGGAGAAGCCCATTAAGCTTTCAAACTGCAACGACAAGAATAAATGAAGTTAGTGGGGCTTGTTAAAATGCAAGATACGCCTTCTATTCTGATAGATAACAGAGATCAACATACTTGCGCTAAGGAAATTGAAAGCATAAATTTCATTCATCTGCTACCAGCAATTTTCCAAACATGAATAAGATAACATGTCCTTAACCAACAACCAGGAAAAAACTTCTGACCAGGCAGTTTACCTTGAGTAATCAATAACGTTGACGCAAAAAAAATGCAAGCCAAAATAGACCAAAAGCCAATGTGTACTTTAGGTATGCTATTGACGGAGAGCGCAGATTATCTGATCAAAGAAGCATAAACTGCATCATGGCATTTAGACACTTTTATCCATGAACAAATTCTACCACACGAGACGCCGGGGGATCAAAAATTCAATGGCAAGGCTCTTTAGGAAAGAATTGGACCAAAAAACTTATTCATAGGCGAGTAAGTAGCAGTTAAATTGACTCCTTTCATTAGTAGTAGAACAAGAAATGATCGATCTGAGGTAAGCAAGAAGAAAAACATTAAATTATCCGAAAGATCTTGGAGATGAAATACATGAAAAGCACCGAAATAGGTCATATGTGACGCAACAACATCATGCATCATCAAGGACTACGAGAGCCACTAGTGCGCGCCAGTGACCGCATTGGTTGACCAAAAGCTGAAGATACCAGAGAAGAGCAGGCACTCGCTCAGGAAAAACACCGAGATCCTTAAACCCCTTTAATGCATGAATGCCCACAAAATCAAGCTTTCAAAACACGGACAAGCTCTAAAGCAGAACTTCAATTCATCATATCGAGTAAATAATAATAATAATAACTGCAACAACAACTATAATAGAGCCTGAGACACGATGCGACTAAAATACACGAATGCGTAAAGCGATCAACACAGACAAAATCAAGCAAGGCAGTAACAACTGGGAAAGGATAATACCTAGAGGCTAAGATCGGAGGATTCAAAATATCCAGACACAATAATAGTCAAAATGTTGGAGCAGAAGCAGGAACCGGTATCAATCGACGAATAAAAGCTGGTGTATTTTTCATTTTTTTTATTCATACACAGACCGGGAATAAAATTTAAACAATTCATTCAGCTGTACTTGAAAGAATAATTTACGATGTCCCGATCAATATTAAGGCGACTCGCTGGACTGAAAAGACCCCCTCTAATATCTCTATTTGGATCGAAAATTCCTTACGACAGACCCTAATGTTCAACTCTATTTTCGGAATTCCAGCTCGACTCTACTAGTAGATTTGCGCCTGCAGCAGCCGGCCTTGCAGTTATCGTTCAATCTCTGAAGCCAAGGTCCTTCATTACTCCACTTCATCTGCTGCCACCATCTTCATTATTAATTAATTAAATCATGCATCGAAGTTACAAAAGCTATGTATCATTAATTGATGTCGCTTACCTTGGGATACGCCCTACTCGAGTTTCTTCTTATCCCCGGAACGCTGTGCTTGATCGAGCTTAACCTATATTAAATAGGTGAGTTGATATTAGGTAAAATTAAGCCTATGTTTTAAAATATTATGTAGGTATTTATTATTAATTTAAACTAGCTATGTACTCTCTTTAATTTATAACATATGATCGGTAATAGTTTAGCACACTCATTAGGATGTACTTCTTTGCTATGCGGAAATAATTCACTTTAGTTTTAAAATTTTAAATTAAACGAAAAAAGTCGGTTTAGAAAATTTATAATATAATGCTATGTTTATCGCTACATTTCTTAAATTTAGATGTATTATATCTATACTTAAACCTTCTATTTTTGCTTTGAAAAATAAAAATATAGAGGGCACGGTTGAAAAATTAAGATAAATTAAATGTTCCTTCTAAAAAGTGTGAAAATATTTAATATGACTTATTTTAATATAAATTTTATAAACTTTGATGACTAAATTCACTACTATACTATTACATTAATTGTTCTGATCTAAGTAATACTCTAACTTTTGTTATAATTATCAATGAGAATAAATGAGTAAAATGAGTAGTAAAACATTTAATGCTTTATACTCTCTTTTTGTTATATATATATATATATATATATATATATATGACTTATATTATGAAATAAATTTGAAGAAACATGTAATTTTTATATTGTGAAACAAATGAGCTTTTAACCTTACTTGAATTGAGGTAGATGAAGGTAAATAGTCAAAAACCATTAATTTACTTTAACCATTGATTTGGAGATTGATAAATTTAAGGGTGAATTTAGGTTAAACTAGTTAAAATTTTAACCTAACTTAACTTAGGGTGGGTTTAAGTTGGAAAATTTAGATATAAATAAATTTTAGAAATGATGAAACTGTTATAATAATTCACTTATGAAACTCCACTGTTATGTTATGTTGAAAGAAATTTCTACTATTATAATTCATTGTTTAGATAACAGTTACTATAAAAGATCTGAATAAATAATTTCTATAGGTTAATTTTTTTAAAGTATATGACTATTAGGTAGAGCAAATGAATATAAAAGATTTAAGTAAATAATTTCTAAACTATACACTAATATTTTTAAAAAGTAAACGAGTATTGAGTTGAGAAAAGAGTATTAAAACCCACATTGGTAAATAGTTGAGTTTTATTTATTTATTATTTTTAAATTTTAGGTTAAGTAAATTTCCAAATTCCATATAATAGGTGGATTTTCAAAAGCACTCAGGTAGATGATTTAAAAAAAAAATTGAACACTTTATGAATATTTTTACAATATTCAAACAAATTACTTATGTAAAGAACTTTACAAATTTCCTCTTAGATTATACTACTTTCTAAAACTTTTCCATCCAAACTTACCCTTAAGAGTATATTATTTTAGGGTATCTATTGTTCCATTTTATTTTGGGTTCTTGTTTAAGTTTCATTACTAAATATAGTTATCTTTAAAAACTAGTTTTAGTTTTAAAACTATGTTTTCATTTAGTCGTCACTATCATCATACCAAACAATGTTCATCTCTCCCGTTGTTGATAAACTTGTATAACACATATGACCCCTTTACATCATATAGGTGAAGTTGTTCATCCCTATTGTCATTCCATCAGTGAGATACTCACATTCCCCTAAAAAAATTAATATAAAAAAAATTCCTTGTTAATTGATGTAGTAATGAGTTGCTCTAATACCATTTGATGGTAAAAGATTCAAGCTCTATCCCACCAAGTGTGGCCAATATCTCACATGTTACCTAGTTGAACACCATGTTAAATATACTTAAAAATAGTAGCACAATGGAAATATATAGGGGATACACTTTCATAATACATAATATTCCACTTTAAACCAAAATGCATGAAACATGGTGCACCTGTTTGTACATTTCAGCTTAATGACATAAACAACGTAATTTAATATTTTATATACTCCTATCAAACAAAAATACTTTAATATTTCTAAGAAATATCAAATAATTTAATTGAAAAATAAAACTATACACTTCAACCTTTATAAGTGTACTTAAGATCTATTTAACACCACCCCCATTATCCATATTATTACTTCTTTCAAACTTTAAGCTGTTTGTTTTGAATAATATTTTAAGAAATGTATTATCTATGTTATCTACCATATTATTACTTTATGAGAAAATCCTCTTGATCCCAAATTATTATTTAATACATTTCAGATAAATTTTGTTAAAACACCTTTTGTTTTAAGCTTAAACACACATTTTTTGGCATGTTCCCATAATATCATGAATAGCCTTGGGTCAAGATTCTCAATCCTTATCAAATAATCATGAAAATTAGATATTTGGATCCCAAATGATTCTAAATGTTGATTTCACATATTTTATAGTTTATTTCTATTTATTTTGATTTTTTTGTTTAGAATTGATCTTTACCTTTGAAAACGTATTTAATATAGTTTTTATTATCAAACAAATATATAAAAAAAACTGCACGTGGCCTTAAAAGTATATTTTTAACATCTCCTTAAATTTTTATAAATTTTATATCTCTTTTTTTCATTATTTTATGTCCCTTACCTTTCTTATATTTTGGACTCTAAATTGACCATTTAGACCATTTAAAATTTATGAAACTTTGGAGATCTAAATGTTATGATATTTTTGAGTGATTAGTTATTCAAAAATCATTTATTGCTATTTTCTTAATTTTATAATTTATGTGCTAAAATTTTAGGTATAATTACTTACTGAGCGTATCTTTCCTATTTAAATTTTATATAACCTTTGTAAGATTCAATCCAAGACATCTATTTGTGATAAAGTTGGGTCATAGTTGTCCATTTTAGCCAAATAATGGAGTGAGCCATTGATTCTCCTTAAATATTCTCTAATTATAACAAATATTTCTAATCATCAATAAAGATTCTCCTACAACTACCTCCCCTCCATTTCTCTCTTTCCTTCACCACACACATGACATACTTCATCCCGTCCCCTATTTTTTGTGGTGTAAGATACACCCCCTTCCAACATAATCATGTAAATATATTGTGTAACATTCCTTTCCATCATTAAATGAATAAATACACTTCACTTATTCTATATACATCCCCATGCATTAACCCACACCATTTCTTCTTCCTCTCCAAAATTGTGCATTTTCTCCTCTTCTCCCTCCTTTATTTTTATGGCTTCCATGGCCTTCCTACATGGCTTAAGCTTGAGTTTTCTTCCAAAACTCAAATATAGGATCATACAACCTACTCTTCAATTCTTTTCTCTTGAATATCTATGTTTAAAAAGGTGATTAAGGGAGATTATGCTTGGTTCTTATTCTTTTATTTTGTTGGTAAACCTTTTAAGCTCTAAGTAATTATATTTTACATGCTATTATGTATTTTACCCTGTCATTCTTATGTTTGAGTATGGTTATGGATTAGTAATAGATGTTGTAAGCATGTGTTGCTATGGTCTTTGTACGAATCTTTATATACATATATGCAAAATCATGTTTTTATGTTGATTTAAGTCCAACAATTATATATGTTTTTATAAGAGGATATGAATGTGAATCATGAGATTTATTTCCTTTGATGTTCTTGTACTCATGAATATTTGGCATGAATTTGTTTGATTAAATATATTTTGACTATTATATATGTTTTTATTATGATATTTGCTAGTTTAAGCATAATTAAGGGCATTTTTGGTTAATTACTTGTGTGATGAAATATTTTGAGAATTTTTAGAGTGCCATGGTGTTCCACATGATGAAGTTGATGTGTGAATAAAGTTTCAATATTTAACTCCAACTATGTTGAAGATTTTAATTTTTTTTTAAGTTTCTCATGATATATATATACTTGATCAAGTAAATCTCACTGCATTTTATTACTTCTCTTCTAGGAAGATATGCTTATTATTGTTTATGGAAGCTTAGGAATATTGGAGACAATGAGGTTCATAGATCTTCCACAAGTTAATTAAGGAGAAACAATTCAAACTATAATTTTGGATTTTAAACCATCATAATTGTGCTCAAGCCTTTGCCATTGACTATTAAGAATATTAAGTAATCAACCATTGTTTTGAACTCAAAGTATGTTATTTTTTGACCTAAATGTGTAGTCTTCCTCATCAAGATTTTGATGTTGGTTGCTATATAATTACTTACTCAAAAATAAGAATATTTTGTGATGAAGCAACTCAAGTTACAATTGATCACAACTGTTGCAAGTATTCATTAAATGTTAATGCATTTAACTCATACATTGTATCGAATTACATGATAAGTTTGTCTTATGAATGTTGAACTCTTCTTTTTATTGATTTACAACATGTTATTTCACCATACCTGAATTAATGTTTCATTTGCATTAAGTTGATCTTTTACCAAATAATATAGTCTATGGTTCACCACACATAAACTAATCTTCATCATAACTTCACTTAGATTTTACTAGAATTGAACTAGGTTTTCACCATCCTTAAGCCGATCTTAAATTTCACCATGTAGAAAATGATATTTCAATATAACTGAATTGATATTTTACTAGCATTGAGTTGAATTTTTACTACAAAATATAGTCAGTAGTTCACCGTAACTAAACTAATGTTTTACCGACGTTGAACTAATTTTTCATCATAGAATATAATAATGTTCTACTATACATAATCTAAACTTTCGCTATAATTGAATTATTTTTTTACTAATATTATGCTAATACTTTGCCATCATTCTACGTAAATTTCATCATTATTATACTAAAACTAGATTTGCCCTATTGATGTATTCATCTTCCACTAATTTTATTATCGAAAGTATATCAATATGGATGTCTACTTATAGAGAAAAAGTTTTAAAAAGTTATGGTATTTTTTTATTTGGGTTAATACACCATATAACTCTGAATATAAGCACAATACACAATATAACATTAAATTTTTCATAAATGCACAATATGACCTTAAGTTTAGATCTAATATACATTATAGCTTAGAGTTATATTACGCCAATCTCTAAATTGTACAAAAGATTATCTAGTGTATAATTGTCAAAACTCAAGGTCATATAATGCGTGATTGCCAAAACTAAGTATTGTATGGTGCATTTATGAAAATGTAGAGGGTTCTCTAATGCAGTTTGCTTTTTAAATTATTTTTAATATGAAAAACTAGAAAATAAATTATTTATTAAAAAAAAGGAATAGTGTCATTAATTATATGATCTCCTACACCATATAACCGGTTGCATAATATGCGGTGCATCTCTATATGTGAACACAAATGACATTAGTGTAAAATTTTCGTATAAAAAAAGTCACTTTAAAAAAAAATAAAAGTATAGTGTTTATATTTATCCTTACTTTATATATATATATATAGGAGTATTAATTATAATTAAATATTATCTTTCTACTTCAGAAAATAAAAGAATAAGTAGTAGGTTTAAAAAATTAGAATTAATTAAAAAGTTTCTTAAAAATATAAAAAAAATTAATATGACTGTTTTTTAAAAGATCGATATATATTTTTAGCGGAATCGAACTTTTTTTAATCGATGTTGGATGCTGTCTTAGGCATGCTGTCGCCTCACGGCCTCAGATTTGGACAAAACACAACAGTATGTTTATGCCTTCTCTATGATTGCCGTACCGGGCCTTGGAAACTGACAGAACCTGTGGTCAAAACCCAAAAACTGACAGACAAGAAGTGAAGTTGGATTAGAGAATTAGCTCTATCTCAATGAAGACAACAAATCAATAGAGGCCGGCGGTCTAATTACAACAAATAAATAAGCTGCAGGGTCGTTAGGGCATCTTTTGGGCTTTCACGTCACCAACATTTTATATATTTTTGACATATGTCCAACTTTTGTTGTCAACGGATTTCCGAACGATTTAAGAATTAAGATACCTCAACTTCCGAGGATTATTTTATTATTACATGACAATATATATATATATAATATGTTCATAATATGTTGACTTGACAAGTAGCCTGATTATTGAAATGATTGCATGCATTATGGTCCCAATCGTACATATTTGGATTTTTAATCTTCATCGTGAGGGCCGCTAGTATAATTCTAACAAAGCCCGCTTCCGTTACGTTATTTTTAATGAAAAAATAGGTAGCTGCTTAGATTAAAATAATTAAAGTTAGTTAATTTATTTAATATTTAATTTTTTTAATATTATAATATATATATATATATATATAATATTATCTGTATATTTATATATAATTAGATGTATATATTAATATAATTATATATATATATATATATTTTTATACTTATAACTAAATATTTTAGGACCATTTTAATTTTTATCCTATTAATTTCATCTAAATAAACTACAAAGAAATTTTTCTTATTTTTAAACCACATCAAATTATTCGTTGCTAAGGTGGTCACACATGCATGGTACAACTATTGTTGTAGTTGGCTGCTAAAGTGGTCGCAAATTCACCAATTTTAGCATATCAAATTATTCTAGTAGTTATTAATATTATTATGCTTATTTCCAAATATAAGTTTATTAGAATTATTATTACAATAATAATAAGAATAAAAGTATATTACTAATATTAAAATTAATAATAATATCATAATTTGCATAGATATAATGATGATGATGATGATAATAACAATAATAGAATAAATGAAAGTAGTAATAATAATAATAATAGTAATAATAATAATAATAATAATAATAATAATTTTCATTGAAATTTATATTATTATTAATATTAATATAACAACAATAACAAAAAGATACTTTAAATTTTATCATAAAAAATCTAATCAAATTATTACCAATTTAGTAAGATGAGATACAATAAAATAAGATAATATTAGAAAATTATGACCATAAAACATAAGGATTTAATTTTATAAACTCATCTAATAATTATTCCATGTAACAACACAAAATTTAATTTACATTTATTTATTAATTGTTTTGGGTTTATTTTCAATGGCTTATTTTTAAAGCTTACTAAATTAAATTAGATTAGATTAATAAGATTTTGACAATGACAAAAAAATTGAAATTAATAATAATAATAATTATTATTATTATAATGATAGTACTAATAACTATAATAATAATACTAATAAAGAAACATTAATTATGACGTTAATAGTAATAATTTAAACATAACTACTTATTAAAAAAATTATGCGCTTCAGATCAAACGATTAGTCATGACTCATGAGTCGACCAAAAACTAATATTATAGTAAAAAATTGTCGTCAACTTTCTAAAGTGCATATTATCATATTATCATTCATTGCGTAAATCTTCACAATCAGAAGTAGTCTTTTGCACGATGGAAGTAAGGTGGAAGCGGCCGAAACTAGCTCTTAGGTCAAAACATCTTTTCTGATGTTATGACAAATTTGTGCATTTGGTTCGAAATTTGCATCGCGTATTTTCATGCATTTTCTTTTTATATGTTATGAAGCGACCTTATACGCACTACTTTTTAAGTGGTACGCTCTAAACTAGATGTACGGCTGGGTGATTATTTTAGTTAGCTTTTTAATTTATTTAACTAAAAATAATTTTTAAGTTATGTTTGGATGATCATTTCAATTGATTTTTAATTTATTTGATTAAAAAATAAAGGATTTCGGACCAATTTTAAATGGAAAAAAGTGTTTAAACTACTTTGGTTGTTTTGAAATTGTTTTCATAAATTTTTTTTTTTCTATCAACATATAAATATTTAAATTTTATTTCCATTAATACATAGATATTTAAACATTGTTCAAACTACATAAATATTTTAAAATTAAAACAATTTCAACCTTCTAATTAATTGAGTATCGGGAAACTTATTAAGGCCGAAACTTCCCTAAATTCTATAACTTTTTAAATATTTATTCATAATGGGAATAAATTTTAAATATTTATGCCCTTATAAAATATTTTAAAAAATTTATGCATTTACATTAACATAATAAAAAAAAGGTATGCTTTTATATACATTTTTGTTATTTTAAAAGTGTTTGTATTATAAGTTATTTTAAACTTAAAGACCTTTTTTTCTCTAATAAACTTGCTGAGGGATGTTTTTCTCATCTTATTTTCTACACTAATCATAATGAAAAATATCTTATTGATGCTATCTAATTTAAAATTTTTAATGAATTATTAATGTTATTATTGTCACAATTAGTATTTTTCTTATTATTGCTATTATACACACACACAAATTAAAATTTTTAAATTAGATCAGATCAATACAAATAAGTTCAAAAGAATAAACCTTTTGAATAGCTTATAAAATAAACATTAATTTTAGGTTTTTTATATATTAGCCTTCTACCTTTACCTTAAAGCTTTTAAACTAATCATGATGAACATAATTTTACAAAATTTGAATGATAAACCTATTTGGACTAAAATTAATGCTCATATAGTTTTTTAAGATTAAAAAAAATAAAACTTTCTTAACAAACCTATTAGAATAATTTTTAGTTTATGCTTATAGGAATTTTTTGAGCTTTAACTCTTTGTCCTCATCTATCTTTATAACTCATTGCACCAAACAAACTATAAAAATAAATAATCCTTGAATTCTACAAAAAAGACTTATATTTTATTTTGCTTGTTCTAAACTATAATCTTATTGTTAGAAAGTACTCTAATATGTAGTTTTTTAATACATAATTATTTAATTTATTTAAATTAGGCTATACTTTTTAGAATATTGTCGATGTCATCAAACAATAAAAAAATATTATGATAACCTTCCAATTAATTTAGCGACAAAATTAATTATCCATTTGTTCATCCATATATAATCTCATAAGAAATAATAAAATGTTTGAAGCAATGGCATCAATATAAAAAAAATATGCATGATAGTTGATAAAGTAATAATAGTGTCTAATAACGCATCTAATCTAAAATCAATTATTGTATATTACTAATTTTGGACATGTAATATCTATAAATATGATTAATAATATTCTTAATCCATATTAATTTGTCATTATAATCAATAGTATCATTATTAATTAATTGATTAATTATAATAATAATAAAATATTTTTTTTGATTTATTTATGATTAAGAATAGTAATATTTGTTAATTGTGATTATTAATTATAACTAATCATATTATGAATTATTTTTTTATAATTATAATGAAAATTATTTTTTTATAAATAATAATAATAATAATATTAATCTTATAAAAATTTTATTTATATTACAATTATTATTATTTATATTTGTTAATAAGTATGCTTAATAATATTTTTATTAATTATGAATTCATAATTATAATAAATACAATCCTCAATAATTTTCTAATCATATAATAATTAACATTTTTCATTGAGTAATTAATTATAATTATGATTATTTTTTATAATATTAATTAATGAATGACTATAATTACTTTTGATAGTATTAATTAATTTATTCATTAAAATAATAATAATTTTATTAAATATTATTATTGTTAACTATTTCTTTATAATTATATTTAACATTATTATTTATAATTATGATTAATATTAATATTATAACCAATTTATATATCATTCAAGTTAAAATTATTTATATTTATAGATTATGTATAATGATAATTATTAATTTTTAATTTATAGTTATAATAAATTATATCCTTATTATTTTGCTATTTAAGATTATAATCAATATTTTTTTGCATGGATTAATTCATTATAATTATGATTAATATTTTCTTGAACACTTATTAATTTATCTTAATAATTAATATTAATATTATTTAATTATAATTATTATTGATATTATTTGATTTTTTTATTTATTTATACTAAAAATTAATAATATTTTATCAGTTATAGTTAATATTTATAATTAATATTCATAGTATTAATATTAATTATTTATCCTTATAATTTGAATTAATTGTAATAACTATGATTAATATTATTCTTATAAGAAATTTATTTATAATTAAAATGAATATTATTTATGTTGATTTAATATTTATTTATTAAATTATTAATATTTTTATTTATTATTAATTTAAATTATAGTTAATACTACCCTTATAAGTTTTAGTTATAATTAATCTATTTTACATTGATTTATTAATTATAATTATGATCCAATCGTTGTTATAATTCATTTATCTTTGAATTTGATTTTATTGTTTTAATTAATTATATAAATTATAATAAGTATCATAATCAATGATAATTTAATTATAATTATGATATATAGTGGTTAGTGGTGGTGGGTGATTAATAAGGGTATAATGGTAATATAATAGGATAGTTTAGATATTTAGTTAAAAAAATAGTGAGGGACTCAAAGTGATAAAAACTAAAACTTATATATTAGGAAAACACATTGGAAGTTTTGCATGTTTAAAAGAGCATGAATAATGCTATGGATTCTAGATCACAATTAGGTTTTGGAGGCCTTGCAAAATGAAATAAAACATTCAAATGAGACAAATATATTTCTATAAAGATATATATCATGAATAGATTAGGTTTTCAAAATATAGGGTATTACAATAATATTGATGGAGAATTTCTATAGGTTTATGAACATAAAGTTAGCTGGTTAATCTTAAATAAAGCATAAGATATGAGTTTATGGTGTGTGTATAGGAGTTTTTTTTTTTTTATCTCTATACATATGGCACTTGCACATACACACAACCATGACATCATAGAAGATTAATATTGTGTGCATACATAAGGAATAAAAATAAATGAACACCTTAAAGGCATTGAAGCTTGTAGTTTGGCGAAGTGTAAGAAATTAAGATTCATAAAGTGTGAAGCTTATGCAAGAATACTATCAAGTTATGCATGAGTTTTGAGTTGAATAGAGTATCTCAAAGATATACAAGTCTAGATTATAGCTAAAACCGTGATTGTATTTGGAAACATGGATGGGGCATGATTTAAAGATGGAATACAAAAATGTCGAATGTGCAATGAACAAGGGGAAGCCATAGTTGAGACCATGGTCATGGTAGGAAGGGATAAAAATATGGGTACCCCTCATTGTAATTTCCCACTTTTATAAATAGTGTTAAATATTATAATTATCAAAAAACTATTTAAAATAAAAAAATTATATTCTTTTAACCCTTGATACATTTTAAAATGTTTCGTTTCAATCATTTAACCCTTCTTACGATTTTAGATATTGTAAGACTTTTGACTTTTGCATCATTTTTTGCCATAAAACTTATTATAGACCATTTTAATTTTATAATATTTTAATTCCTTAGTGTTTTCTAATTCTTTGACTAAAAATAACTATTTACAGTCATTTTTTACTCTTACTCGCATTTTAAGCCCTCAAACAAGTGTTTTGGCTAATAAAAATTTACAAAAATTCAATAATATATTTATTTTGGCCTATTTAATATAAATATGAATTTTTTTTATTTTTAGATAAATTACTTCACTTTAAGCATAATTAGCCTCAGAAACTTAAATTTCTCCAAACTATCTAAAAATTTATCATATGCTTTATAAAAATATAAATTAAAGCCATAACACATAAATTCACCCTTTATAATGTAAAAAATAATACCTTCATTTCCCTTAATTTTTTTTGAAAAATTTACCATATTATATTTATTAAAGCTCCTTTATTACCTATTAATATAAACTTAACCAATTAATCTTTTAACCTTATATCCCTCATATAAGTTTTTGTTCTCCATATCTCCTTAAAACCATATTATTCAACCTCCTTCCTTCCCCTATTGTTCTTGCACCATTCCTTCAATTTTTCTTCTCAAATCATGAATTTTTAACTCTTAATTGTTTTTATTAAGAAATTTTAGGTTAAGAGCTTAAATAATTGAATAAAAATTATTATAATTTTCTAATTATTTTAAATATTATATTCCAAGGAGTACTAATCCATTAGACCCTTGACTCTTGATTTATTTAATATTTTAGACGTGTTTTGATGGTTTTTGTTGATTTTGTGTACAATGTTTCCAAGATGGTGAAAAGTGGTGATCTTGGGATGAATGTTGTGCAAGATTTTATCTATTATATTTTTAAACTAAATTATATTAAGATTAAATTGAAATCAACGTGTTATCATGCTCAGATTAGTTAAAGTTGTGAAAATGACCATTTTAGTATTTTTGAGGCTATTCGGCCTCTTAGCCATTTTCTTTATTTTTCTTGTTTTATGTATTTTTATATTTTAAATGGATTAATTAATTTTTTATGTGTAATTTATTACATTAAAGTACTTATTTGGGTTGTAAACTAAAGTGATGATTTAATTAAGTTTTTGCATGAAAATGGGCATTTTTGTTCTACATGTGTGCTACATTTTTCTCGAACTATTATTTGTTATAATGTTTTCATATGGTATTCTATGAACAGTATGGAAAATTTAATGAGATATATTTGTGTATGCTAAAAGTTATGTTATTTTCTTTTTGTTTAGGGTTTAAGAGTATTTTGGTCATTTCACATACAATATGATTTCATTAATGAAAAATTTTTATTTATAAAATGTTAATTTTTTTTACTAAATATGCTTATTGTTTAATTTCATGGTTTTTAGAGAACTATTGATATTTTGTTAATAATTAACTAACTTAGGCATATTTGGACCAATTTTGTCATTTTGTGCCTAAATGCTTTAATTAGATATTTTAAGGTTAATGGTTGACCTTGAACCTTGATTTGATCTTAGAAATAGTAAATTTATGTGCATAGTAAATTTTGATAATAATACTTTTTTATTTTAAAATATAAATTTTTTGGTATATTTCTACAAGTCCCGTTTTACATGAATAATATATTGATGAATAATGACTTGGTATAAAATTGGTGTGTGGGTTTATTTTTGGGTGGTAATTAATAATATATTAGATAAAGTGGTAATATAAAAGTAAAGTATTGCATTTTAAGTTAGTATGATCAATTTCCTATATAGGAAGGATCACACCTATAACTCAAGTGGCACATGCAATATAATTAGCCTCAGTCAGACCACAGAGTGTTCATTCAAATAGTGTTGATGCTATGAATATTATCTAGGCCCCTCTCTGCTCTATAGGTGACATATGGGTCCTATATGAGGCATTGATACTTAAAGATAAGGTGGCCAGAATAGTAGGATGATTTATATGTTATATGTGCTTTGTAATAGACACCTGATGCTCGTGTAGCATAGGAGACAGTTACCTCATGCCTTATAGCTTAGGAGATACTACCTAATGTCCATGAGACAAATGAGATAATTATTTTCTATGTGTAAGTTACTTGATGCCCATGGGACATAGGGGATAAATGCACTCCATATTATAAGTGAAGAGTGTTTCTTCATTCAGAGCATGATAAAATGTTGAATGTGGTGGATTATGTGATAACATAAACAAAGAACATAATAACCAGTAACCTTCGCACATGTATGTATCCTATGATATCATTGTTTAGTATCAAATTCAAAGGTTCTCATATTATTCTAAGTGCATAGGTGATTCCTAAGGTTTTTTGAATAATAATGAATAGTTATGAATAGTAAGGAATAGCGTGAATGGTGAGGTTTTAATAAATGTTACCATGATCCATGCCTTATTATATTTTCTAGTAATATTTCTCATGCACATGTTCTAATGTGCTTATATGTTGCATGATATTTGCTTTTAGTAAATTCATTTTACTGAGTATGCCTATCATATTGATTCTATTAATATTTTCCTTTTTTAGATGTCTATGTACCAATATTAGTTGAGGACATCGTGGATTTGTAGGGTTTGTTTGATGGTTGAGCTTAAAATAGGAATATGTGGTTCAACATGTTGGTGTTTATTTTGATATGTAGATATAGATACCCGTATTCTATTTTTGTACCAAACTTCACTATCTATCTATCTATCTATCTATCCATCTATCTATCTATCCATCCATCCATCCATCCATCCATCCATCCATCCATCCATCCATCCATCCATCCATCCATCCATCCATCTATCTATCTATCTATTTTTATTTATCATGTTCTTCCACTAGTTTTGTAATGTCGTATCGATATTAGATTAGGTGATAGATGCACCTAATCATTGGGAGTATGAGTTATTTTTTAGCCTTGCACCCAACATAATTTAGGTATTAGATGTTCTTCATCTATGTTAGATGCGACAGTAGTGCCCATGTATTAATATATATCTCCTGCTTAAATGAAATTTTTAGGTTGTAATTTTTTAAGTGTTACACTCATTTCCCAAATATAGCTCATATTTCTTATTTTCTACGTCGCAATTCATGCCCTAGATCTCGTATATTTCATATCCTATGTGTGCTTATTTTTTTCATCAATTATGATGTGTGAACACATAGAGAAGGAGAAAACCTTATTTCAAAGAGAGAAATAATAAAATATTATAGATTTAGTTCTAATCAACCTTAAGATCTTTTGTAATCCATCAATTCATTAATGAAATTTCTATCTCATATCATGGATTATGTTATTTGTTAAAACACATGCAGAATTTGTGTTTTTCTACTTCCAAATTTTTTATTTCTTTACTGTTCTCCATTGATTGGTGATTGCATATCATAATAATTGGTATCAAAGTAAGGTTGATTGAACATTAGGTAATTAGCAATGAAGGATGAAAAGATCATGATTGAGAAGTTTGATGGATTTGATTTCACTTTATGGAAGATAAAAATTGAGGATTATTTATATTAGATATATCTTCATCAACCCCTTAAAGATGAGAAGTCAAAATTGATAGATAAGATAAAGTAGGAATATCTACATAAGAATGGTGTAAGTACAATCTAGTTGAGTCTTACTTGAATTTTCATGTTCATTGACATGGATCAATAGACAAATATAAGTGTAATGAAAGAACTTACCAACATGTATGAAAAATTCTCTACAATGAATAAGTTATTCATGATGTAGAAGCTATTTAATTTCAAGGCGACTAATGGTGCTTCTATTGTCGACTATATTAATGAAATTAATGTGGTATTTAGTAAATTGACCTTTTTTAAGGGTTTTTTATTTTATTTTATGATGTGGTTAAATATTTGATTGTGTTACCTTTCCCCTCAAGGTGTTAGAATACTAATATTGTAATATCTCATTTCTTGAAAATTCTAAGTTATTCGGAATTCTTCATGATTAGGATAAAACCACCTATCTTGTACATTAGTGCATCCTTTGATGGAATAGAATCCCTTATTTTATTTTTGAAACATTTCATTTTTTATTTCTAAATCTTTCTCATAATTTTATGTATCTGAGATCTTCTGAGAAACTTTAGATTATCATATTCCATACTATTCATTCTATTTTTTCCATATTTGGAACTCTTTGGCTTTTTTTTGGTTTCCTTGGTTGTTTCAAAATCTTAAATTGTGATCTCTATAAAAAATACTATTAATGCTGCAATTAGCTCTACTTTGGTATACTTTTTTTTTCCTAAAAGGACCCGTCCATCTCTCTAAACTTTGTGAAACTATAGGAATCCTCTTATTATAATGTTTTTGTTCTAGAAATAATTTTAAAAGTTCATATATTCATTCCTATCATTTTTAGATCGATTAAGCATTTTTTGGTACGATAAGTTATCAAACCAACTTATACACTATTTCCTTTGTCTAAATTTTCATCTAGCTTCTCTCTACCACTCATTTAACCCTTAGGTGGATTTAAATATCTTTCCTTGGCTATTTTGGGTTGTGCCACTTGTACTATCCTTTTCTTTCATTCTTTTGTTGAATATTTACTAAACTTAATGCTTAAGTTTACCTAAAAATATCTACTAACCTACACCATGATCCTACCATATTCTAAACTCTATCATCAAGCTTGGGATAGCACCCTTGGATTCCCCTTAGCTGTGCATATCACTGCCACCCTTGTGCCACCATGCGCCATCACCACAACCACTTAAACTACTCTATATTTTTCTCTTTTTCTTCTCTTTTTTTTTCCTTATTTGGTTTGCCACTTTTTTATTCTCCTTCCTCTCTATTTTTTTTATGGCATATCATAACATCTTCACCATTTTTAAATGTTGATTAAGCTTCCAAACTTTAAGGATAATTTTCTTAACACTTTACTTTCAAATCTTTCCCCTCAAATCTTTCCCCTTTGAATATGATTTTATAGGCTTATTTTCCCAATCTTTTCTATGGTTGTTCTAGGTTTAATATTTTTCATTTCTTAGTGTTGGAGCTTAAAGGATTAAAATTTAAACATGATATTTATAAAAGTAAACATATTTTAGTGCTTAGCATGATTCAATGTGCTAATGGTTCATTATGCCATGTTTTGTGGGATTTGAGGATTTCAACCCCTATGAATTGATGTTACTTCTTCTTCTTCTTTTTTTAATTAATTATTACCATGTTGTGGGTTAAATTTTTTAGATGATTTTTCTAATGTATAGCATACCTTGATTTGAGTATGTTTTGATGGTGAAATTTATGGTTGACATTTTTGCCTGTTTAGGGTTCTTAAAAGTGTTATTGATGTTCTTGAGGGTTTATAATGATTTTTTTTTGGAATTTTATTAGTTGGATGATACCATAATAATCCTTGTAATTAATAGATAAACTTTGATATAAAATATGTTAGTTAAAAACATGATTAAGGACCTTTAATTTTTTTTGAATGATTAAATTTTTTAGGTGTTCATGATGAACTTCAAAGTTTTCTTGGCCTAATCACCATGTAATTACCCTAAGTGGGTTTAGAGAAAGATTAATCATGTTTATGATAATAATTTTTACTGAAATGAATAATGGACCCTAGATAGCCTTTTTAGCATAACGATTAATCTTTTACCATCACCTATTGACTTTGACCTCATAAATAGTAACCAAGCATAAATAGTAAAGTAATGGTTTTTTAGTGAATAAAAAATTTTTGGTAATAACTTTTTTTTTATAGTTTTTGGATTTAAAATTCTCAATATTAAACAATATTTTCTATATTTCATGAATTGCATTTTCATGAATACCATTTTTTGAAAAAAGGTCCCATTTTATTTGTTTTAGATTTTTGAGTTATTTTTTGACATTTGTTTGGCCTTTTGTGGCCTCAAATATGAGTCTTTATGTTTGAAAGCTTTTTGGGATTTCAAACCAAATTGGTTTTACATATGTTGTCTGGTTGGGCTTATATGCCTTTGATTTTAATGTTTTAGGCTTTATCCTTGAGTTCTTGCTTCATCTTGCACACCTTTTTTTATGGGTTATTATATTTTGTCCTCTAAGCCTTGTAATGTTTTGATGTGTGTTATTCATTTTTTTGGGGGCTTCTATGCCCCTAAAAAGTTTTGTGGACTTAATGTCTTTGTTTGTTTTGGGCTCCATGCCTTCGTTTGATTTTGGACCCTTGGGATCCTTTTAACTATCTTATTATATGAAAATATGTGACTCATTTATAAGTTGTTGTGCTTATATATATTAACGATTACTTATTGTGTTAGGTTAGCTTGAGTTTAGATCTCCTACTCTTAGAAGTTCCTAAATTGAGGTACGGTGAGTTATGTACATGCTCTTATTATTAGGCATTGTATGCCTATATATGTTATCTTCAAGAAAGAATCTGAATTGCTTTAAGTGCTCTTCCTACTCTGTAATACTTACATGCCTTTAGGGGTGTCAACACTTGAGGAGTTAATACCTACGTGGTGGTTAGTCATAAAGGTCAAATCTCTTATCCATTAATATATCTTTTTCCCAATATCTAGTATATATGGGTGTGAACTTTGTTATTCTCATATACCTTAAATCCTTTTTGTTATTGCTAATATGGTTGTATATACACAATGGTGATCTACGACTTTCATTTATATTATTATCTTAAGTATCTTGGTTGGTATTATATGAACACGTTATGATTGCTGTGTAAAATCTAGTTATATCATATTTGATATTGTATAACAACATGATGATGCATTAGCATGAAATCATATGTTAATATCACATGTTGGTGTATTTTATGATTTCATGCATTCATAATCAGATTCTAAGGTACATGATGCCTTTACATGTTTCATATGATACTAGGGTTTAACATGAATAATATGGATAGTATAAATAGGTATAAATAGTTATTTATAGTGAATAAACCATGAGTCTGCTATCAGCATATTTTTCTAGTGCTCTTGAGCTTGAGCATGATCCTATGTGTCCTATATATTGCATACTATTATTTTTAGTAGATTATGTTTATTTAGAGCATTTATGATTTTGATACTATGATTTTTCTTTAGTTTTTCTGTTATAGGTGCAGTTGTGGAGGCCTATACTAGGATGTGAATTGGCAATTGTGTTTTGGATTAAGGCCTAGTTTAGGATTTTGGTTTATGGGTTCCTTCCTGAGAATTTTGTATGCAAGTCTAAATTTATATATATATAAATGTTTCATCATGTTACTTGTTTCTATTAGTTATTCCTTTTGATATTGTTTTGGTTTTTGTATCTTTGGGATAAAGTGCTTGCCACACTTAATCTATGTATATGATTTGGTTTTGACATTGCATCCTACATGGGTTGGGTATAGATTGTTCCTTTTATGTCCTAGATGTGGTGGCAATGCCCTATTATTTTCTTATTTAGCTTCCTCAAAATGTTTTGAAAATGTAAAATTTTCTTGTGTGAAAATAGGAGTGTTACAACCGTTGTTGTTATTAGTAGTTTTCATAGTTAGACTAAGTAGACATTTGATGAGGTTTGAGACCTAATTTTAGCTAGTGTTCATAAGAAATAATTAAGATAATAAACTACAAGCAATCCACTGAGAGTTGATGGTAGGGGAAGGAGTGGCAAGAAAGTCTTTAATGCGGATAATAGTGATAGTTCTATATATACTTTTGATGATTATGATGGTTTGGTTTTTAATGTGGAAAGTATATTTTATTTATGGATATTAGATTCTAGGGCTTAATTAGATTCCATATATATGAACAACCTATTTTAGAATTTTACCTCAAGATAGTTTGGGAAATTATACCTTACATTTAAAAAATTCTTGGAGATTGTTGGGAGGGTGGTATAATAAATAAGACTCCCATTGGACACATCATGTTCATCTTGGAATTAAAATAGAATATGATATTGGTTAATCAGTGAGATAGATAGCACATATCATGGAGAATTCTTGAAAAGTCACAAAAGGGTGATTTTATGTTAATATGGAGATCCAACAACAACTGTGTAGCAAAATTTCATAATTATAGATGAAAATATAATTTGCTTGAAATTATGGGATTGTAAAATTGGCCACATAAGTGAAAAAGGAATGAAAATTCTTACTTCAAGAAATGATATGTCTAATCTTAAAGACATTAACTTGGGTCTTTGTGTGAGCTATATTTATAGAAAGTAAAAGAGGGTTAATTTCACAAAGGCAATGAGAGAGCCTAAGGTAGAAAGGTTCAAGATAGTGCCATTGTAATTATGTACTTCAGTTTAATCTCCTTTCATGTATTTGAAGATTTTAGGGACCATCGAGGTCCTATTTTGTATACGTTTTATTTAGTAACTATATATTGTGTTTCTTCCGCACTCTAATTTTATTTTGATTAGTTTGATTTCTCATCCATATAGCTAACATGGTACAAGTGGCTGATACCTATCCTATGTTAGGTGCGGCAATATCGCCCCATTTTCCCTAGATGTGTTTAGTATTCTTCCGCTTATGCAATTTTTAAAATAATTTTTTTAGTATTGAAAATGGAGGGTGTTACACAAAGTATTTTGAGAATCCTATGGAGGCAGAGGATTCATTTAAATGGGAGAAATCCCTTGATGATGATATGAGCTCCCTTGAGAAAAATAGAACCTAGGAATTTAATAAACTGTTAGGGAAGAAAGCACTACTCAATAAATGGCTGTACCAAATCAGGGAGGATCTTGATGGTAAAAAAATGATATAATTCTAGATTAGTGGTCAAGGGTCATTCATAAAAGAATGGCATTGACTATAGCAAGATATGTGCTCCTATGGTGAAGATGACTACTATCATAATGTTATTAAGTATTGTGGCTTGTGAGAATATTTGTTTGAAGCATATGGAGATGAAGACAACACTCTAATATGGTGATTTGGATGATGAGTTTTACATGCAACAACCATAAGGATATACCATCCTATGCCATGAGGGCTTAGTTTGTAAGCTCAAAAAGAGCTTATATGGACTAAACCTGGAGATAAGACTGTTGTACTTGAAATTTGATGCCTTTACACATGAGAGAAATTTTAGATGAAGTGAGTAAGATCATTATTATACATTAGGATATCTAATAGCTCTTTTTACATATTACTATTATGTGTAGATAACATGTTGGTTGTAAGTACTAGCATGAAATCCATTGAAGACTTGATGAAGAAGTTGTCACATAATTGTGATAATCATGGTGCAATTAAGCTTATATTAAATCCAATATTTCAGTCAATAATGAAGCATAATAAGAGGAATTATCACTTCATTCATATGCTTCAAATGGTAATGGAATCAAATAACCTTACTAATATGTTAACTTAATGTGTTGATACTAAGAAACTAAGGTTGTGCATGAGCTTATTAAGCCTCTTTGATTGAGATAATGTGTTTGCTTGTGGTTAGGTGACCCATTGAGTTAATGGTCTATTATTTTTTGTTTTTCTTGCGAGAGTTTGTTGAATGGTGGAGCTTGAAATTTAGATTCATGGAATGTGAAGCTTGTGCAAGAACACTATAAGGTTGTGCATGAGTTTCGGGTTGAATAAAGTGTCTTAATGATAAACGTGGATAAAGCATGGTGTAACACACCAAATTTTACCATTAAATTTTTTGATTTACGGTGGTGGCATATATGCAAAATATTAGGTGTTACCACCATAATTAACATACGTCTAGCTTACCAAACCATTCTCACCACAATCACAAGGCTATAACCATTCTTAATAAAACAAGGTAACTAGAAATGAAAGAAATTTTTATAAATACAAATATAAGTTTGGAGATAAACTCCTAATTACAATATTAGGATATAAACTAACTGAATTACAATATTAGGATAAAAACTAAGGGATACCACGGAGCAAAGATTCCAAAAGGTATCTGGGTAAAAACACCATTCGAATAACATAACTTTTCGCCCAAACACCCAGTAGATAAAATATCACTCCTTCCCATACATTTCATCAAAAGTAGCAAAATCATCCAGCTAGTCCTTAAATATCTACAAAAAAGCATCAGGGTTCCCTACTCGTGGGAATGAACAACACCCGTAAGAAAGGTTGTCGGTACGCTATGTACTAAGTAAAGTAGCAATACTATCAAAATCAGGGATACATATAACAACATGCATTCATAGTAGATGATAAGTACACATATAATTTATGAAAAGTCTCATAAGGTAAATACTGATCTAGGCCTCTTATTAGGTGTAATCATTTTTATTCTTTTACATATGTAGAGTTCAGAGACCCCACTATTCTTAAACCAATGGAATGGTCTGAAGCACCTTCTTAGGGACAACATACCTGAGTTACTATTATTATCCGGTGGAATAAATTTGAAAACATCTCCTTCTTGGGGCAAAATGATCTTGAGCTTTATTATCATTTGGTGGAACGGATACAAAATATCACCTTGATCCTGACTCATGTACTCTTTCATTTTAAATCATTAGTGTCTTACTCATTAGGTTACTCAAGTAATATTCTTATTTATGATGAGTATAGGCCCCAGTATTCTAAATTCGGTGGAATGAACTAAAGCACCTTCTCAGAGACAACACACTTGAGTCACTATTATTATTCGATAAAATGGATATGAAAATATCACCTTCTTGGGGTAAAACACTCCTGAGACATTATTATCATCTAGTGGAACAGATGTAAAAACCTCACATTAGCCCTACTTAGATCTTTCACTTTAAATTATTAATGTCTTATTCATGATTGACCTTATAGGTATATCACACATTAAAACAAGCCAGCACATCCCACAAATTATGAAGTTGTTCTCTAGAGTTAAGGTCCTTATTTATCAAATCCTAACTTCATAGGTAAATCATAACTTTTTTCATAAGGCTCATAAAATTACCATACTAAATATAAATATCTAAAAGACCAATATTAACAACATATTCAAAATTTGTGGACTAAATCTAACGTTTCTCACATGTGATAATAGCCCTATCTCAAAAAATTATTATTCACAAGGCTCCCAAAACCCTGATTTCACAGGTAAATCATAACTTTTTCCATAAGGCTTATAAAATTACTATATTCAATATGAATCTCTAAAAAGGCCAATATTAATAATATATCTAAATTTTGTGGACTAAATATAATGTGTTTACACATGTGATAATAGCCTCTTCGGTTTAAGGTTACTATTTCCAAATCAACTTAATTAGCACATTTTGGATTATATAACGCCTCATAATACCATGATTTTCATATTTAATTTACACTGACAAAAAATCCTATACTAATAAAATAACCCTTATTTTATGCGAATCTCTTGAGTTTAGTAACATCATTTCCATAATCCATATTTTTTCTCCAAATTTCTTACCATAATCATTTTACATTCATCATACCATAAATAAATCCCATGATACAACTATAATTCACACCAAAGGTTTCTCCATATAAATAACATTATCGTATAGGCTCTTCTTACTTTTTCCTATCATAATACCAACCACATGTCATAATGTTAACAATCATATATTATGTCACATAATCACAATAACATGGTACAACATAAAATCATACATATCACTTAGCAATTAAAACCCTAGTTTACAATAAGTATCCTTAATATATGGCTACCGTCTCTAAGCTTACAAAACTTATTCCACCATTCCAGGACCATGAACAAATCACCTAAGAAAATCATAATAAAACATCATTAATATTAAACCACCTTACTAAGGGAGTGGTTAAGGAAATAGGGGTATAAAATGAGGAATAAAACATTAAAAAAATAAGGGTGTTGTTTAGGAAGAAAGTTGTGAAAAAAGGAAAGGAAAATAGGTGAGAAGGCTTTGGCCAAAGTTGCTGAAGTGAAGGAGGGGGATTTAGCCAAGGTTTTTAAAGAGAATGTGGTGGAGTTTTGGCTAAAGCTGCTGAAAGAGTGGATTAGGGTGTGGGAGAAAATGGTGCAGCAAGGAAGGGAAAAGGAGAAAAGGTAGGGATGAGGGTGCAAAAGATTGGAGGGAGGAGCTTTGGTTGGAGCTACCGAAGAGGTGGTGTTGGTTGTGGTGGAAGATGTAAAAAATGGAGGAGATGCACCGGTGGTGGCTACCACTACCAAGGAAGAAAAGAGAGGGGGTGTTGTAGTGCAGGATGCCCAAGGGAAAGTGGGGAAGCACCAGTGATTTTGGCTGGTAGCTAGGGGCAAGTTATGGTGGCTTTACCTGATGGTGGTGAGGGAGAAACGACAATAGTTGTTGTTGGGTGTATTCTTGCTTTAGTTTAGCTTGCCGATGGGGGCTTTTCGTGGTGGTTTTTGTGGTAGCAAGGAGGTAGTGAAGGAGGGGAAATGATGGTGCATTATTTACAAAAAAAAAGAGAGAGAAGAGGGGGTGGTATGAGAATTTAATGTCGAGGATGTACATTTATATATATATATACACATACACACACCCATGTACCTGTAGTGATGGTGAGAGGTGAGGAAAAATTTCAACCCCAACCCTCAAGCACTAGGGGTGGGAGTTGATGGGAGTATAGGATGGTGTTGCAGGTGGTAGGGAGTGATGGGCAAATACGCTATCTGTGGGCAATGTTCCATGTAAGGGAAGGGGGAAAAAGGAAAAAAAAGAGGGAGTCAACCGAGAGGGAAAGGAGAGAAAAAGGAAAAGAGAAAAGAAATATGTGTTTAATGTATATTTAGTTTTTGATTAGAATAAGATCGATATACTTTTGGTTAGGACAATAGGGTAGATTAATCATCAATAAATTTAGAATTAGATTAAATTCTAGGGTTAGAGAATTAGGATAAGGTGGAAACATTTATTTACTAATATTAGGATTAGGTTATAATATTAATTACTATGGATTAGGACTAGGATTATTTAAAAATTCAGGGTATTACACATGGTTTCAGATCAAAATAAAAAAGGTGAATTAATGCATAATGAGCACTTGTAAATAGTGGTTGGAATGAAGATTGTGGCATGAAAGAAAAAAAAATATGATTGCCTCATATTTCCCAAATATAGATCTTATTTGTTGTTATCTATGTTGATCTTTATCAACTCATTTTTCTTCTTTTTTCTGTACACACACACACACACACACATATAATGTTTTTTGTGATTTTAACATGCGACATATAGAGATAAACCCTTTTTCTAGAGAGAGAACTAAGAGCATATTATAGATTTATATTATTTGATCTTAAAATCTATTGTAATCCATCAATTCATTAGTAAAATTCCTAGCTCAAGCTAAGGAATATATTATTTACTAAACCACAAATAAAGAATTAGGTCTTTTTTGTTTCCTATTAAGTTATTTCTTTGTGGTCTTACTTCTTGGTGATTTCATATCACAATAATTTTATACTTATCTATTATTATTTTTTTTCTCTTTAGTCTTCATTACTTGTTTTCAACCGAAATCTGTGTAGTTTTAAGGAGTGGGGATGATCCAAATTATTATCATTTTAAAATTTTAGTGCAAAAATTTTAATATTTTTTATTAAGTCTTGTTTTTTCCCCTATGGTTAGCAAATCAAGCAATTCAATATTATCGAGTTTGAAAATTTATAACATTAAATTGTATTTTCTTTTATTATAATTTTTTATGAAAAATATAACAAATAATTATGAGTTTTATGAAATATACAATATAAGATTGAGTTTCTAGAAAAAGATAATAAAATTTTGAGTTTATACTATTTTAAACCAAATTATACTCCGTCTATTTTTGTCATTAACTTTCTAACAATCTATATATATATATATAAGTAAAATTAATTACCATAATACCATTACTTCTACTTTATCACTTTTCCTTTTTTTTTCAACCATTTCTCTCTCTTTTTTAAGTTAATTTAACTAAAATGACCATAAAAATTTAGACCCATTTTCTTACATTATCATTTATTGCAAAAATACCAATTTTAAATTGTTAAAACTTATAAAAATACTCTAAAAATATGGAAATTACTATAAAATTTCCAAAAATGAAAAAATAGGCGTTAATATCATTTAAAAACATTTTCAAATTCTATGAAAAGATCCATAATACAAAACTTCCAAAATTATATTCTAAAATTTTTAAAATCTAAATAAATCTGATAATAGTATAATTATCTTAAAATATTATAAAATTTATCATAAATGTGTAAAACTTATTGAATTACATAATAAGTTGAAGTAATAAAAATACCCTTTGCGTCAAATAACCCTAGTACTTTGATTACTTGATTTTATTGAATAATATAAATAAATAAAAAACCTTAGCAACTATGATGAAAGTGGAATGACAAGATAAACTAGACATTTTAAGTGGCAAATTTCCTTGAAAAAAGTTAAAATTACAAAAATACCCTTTATGCTAGAAAACCCCTTTCTAAATGTGTTAGGGTTGTCTAGTTAGGTATATGTAAGGCCCTCAAATTTTTTCATCTTTAAAATCTTATTTTAAAATCACGATGTGGAAGTTAAAACAAAAAATAAAAGATATTAAAACCACATATATCACAAGAAGGTGTGTGTATGCTTGATTAACCCATAGCAAATGCAAGGCAATGTATGAAAAAAAACATCAAATAATAAGAAGCATATATCACCATGAAAGGTGAAACTCTTTGAGATGTAGGTTCTACAAAGCATATTAAATAAGCTCTTTCCCATTTCTCAAAATTTTATAATTTGACTATTAACCTCAACTAGAGCTCTCTTTTTTGTGTTGACATATTTAGTAGGGTAACGGAGGATATTCTTGGCACTTTTGGCTGCCTTGAAGGGTCTTTTCCTTACAAATATTTAGGGCTCTCTCTGGATACAACTTCTATGGGGATACATCATTATCAGGCTCTTACTGATAATCTCCTTGCTAAAATAATAAATTGGATGTGAAGATATCTCAGTTATGCAAGTAGAGTCTAGTTGATTACATCTGTGCTTTAAGGGATTACAAGATTTTAGGCTCAAATCCTCCCTATTCTTACAACTGTGATCTCTCATATTGAGCAGATATGTAAGAGATTTCTCTGGACAGGTTCTACAAAGTTTCATAAATCTATGGTGGCATGGAAGATAGTGTGTCTACCAAAGAAGGAAGGTGGCCTTGGCTTTATTGATCTGAAATCTTGGAACCAAGCTGCCCTGGGAAGATGGATCTGGAAAATTGTGCACAATAAAGAGAGTCTATGGATTATATGGGTGCATGGAGTTTATATCAAGAATAATGACATCTCTATTGTTGTTATTTTCCCATATCATTCCTGGTTGTTTAAAGACATTGTGAAGATTAGACCAGCTTTATTACAACATATTATTAATGGCCATTGTGGGATTAATAAGTATAAGACCCATAAAGCTTATGAAGTTTTAAGACACCGAGAGATGAAGAAAGATCGGTACTCTCTTGTATGAAAACATGTTGGTATGCCTCATTGTTCATTTATTACTTGGCTTGCTTGCCATAGAAGTTTACTTACTAGAGATAAATTGAGTAAATGGAATTTCCAAGTTCAAATAGAATATGGCATTTGTGCTCGGGATATTGAATCTATTGACCACCTTTTGTGCATTGTGAGTTTGCTAAAACTACATGGAAGCTGGTTTCTAATTGGATTGGGATGGACTGCCAGGGGACTAATTGGGATACCTAGATCTAACACATGATCCAAGCCACAAAGTGTCATGATGATAGGGTTGAAGTCTTGAAGGTGATCTTTGGTGCTATGATATATGGTATTTGGAACTATAGGAGTTCTTCTTTCTTCACAGGGTTCTCCCAGCATTCAAAATATATGATGAAGGACATTATTAGGAAACTCTTTATTAGATTGCACCTGTATGAAAAGAAAGAGGGTTATAGGAGCTTTATGCAAAATTTTGATAGTTTTCCCTTAGATTTTTGAGTATTAGTTGCTGCTGATGTACTGTATTTCTGTTTTGGTATTAATGAAATTTCATTATTAATTACCAAAAAAGGTGAAACTCTTTATAAAATATAAAAAATCAATAGAAGGTTAGAAAGTCAAATCAAACTAGCTAGAATAAAAACTAGAAGTCCCAATATGGATAAAAACACTTGAGAACCCTACTCTTTGATTCCAACTTAAGCTCCAACAATATCTAGATCACCTACACTCAAAACCACTGAAAATTAATTTTTTCAATACAAAAGTTGTGAGTAAACACACTTAACCTTGAATAAATAACATGATTACCAAAATATACTCATATGCAATAACTACATAGTAAAACCTAACATTATCAGCTACCATAAAAGGTAATAATCCCCAAAATATGTTGTCATGATAGTCATGTTCTAATGAAAACTTATTAAATAAACCCTAACATGCTCACATAATATAACAAAAAAAAATATCATGCATAAACTCAAGGTAATACATGTACCAACATGCAACACTACTAATCATTTGGAACAACCATATAATAACCAGATAGTACACATAATATAACTACTGAAATAACTCAACCATAAGGGTAGTGCATATAATGCAGTTACTAACCAACAAATCAACTATGTGAGTAGCGTAGATAATGTAACTTATAGAACAATAACATACATACATTTCCATTCTTATTACTCGAGATGGACCTGTTAAATTAAACTGGAGGCTTATTTTTTAGCATCATTTATTAAACAACTGAGTTCAAGCCAAAGAAGATTCAACTCATTTGTTTGCAAGATGGATTGAATTTAGCTCATACTTTTATAGGCTTGACATGTATATAATTTACTTAGTAAGTAGGTTAAATAGTTAAATGAGATTTTAATCAAGCCAAATACTTACACAAGATGATTTGGTTTGTTTAACTTTTAAATAAGCTGAATAGTTCAATGAGATAAGTTAACTTACGAATATTTTATAGTTAAGCTCAAGCAAGGGTTATTCAACTTGATTTAATTCATTAACAAATTTAAATTAAGCACAAGGAAAATAGGAGAAAAAGAGAAAAGTCTATCCACATGTCATGCACAATTTGTTAGCTAGATTTTTTAGTAAATTGTGATGAATTATAAATTTGATGAAATCATATTTATTATTATTATATTATAGATCATTATTATTATAACCCAAATTTAACCTAACCTTAATTTTTGATGATTAGTATTTTAATCTCACCTTAAGTCGCTAATTCTAACCTTAGCCCTAACTCTAACCCCACACTCCTTCTTTTCCTTTTTATTTATTTATACTTCTTCTTTTTTATTTCCCCTAGTTCACCTCTTCCTTGCATGACCCCTTCCGAAACCGAATTGGTTTGGTTTGGTTACCCTAACCAAACAAGCCCGACTAATTATAATTCTTCACTCTATCATCATCATCTCCCTTCATTCTAGGATTTTTTACACCAAATCCCCCCACATCCCCCATTCTCTACATTCTACCCATGCCCCAATCTACGTTTTTCCTTCATTTCCTTGAATCCCTCATGCTATCATCTTATGTGCCACCATTTAATCATATACTCTTGTCTCCCTCCCTCCTTCTAGTATTTATTTTTTTAACCAACCCAAGCTCTAATCTGCTTTCCATCTTCCAACTCCCCTCCACATCTTTTCTGCTATAATTACGCCATTCTTGTGTATCAAGCTCTTCCTTATTCAACACACCTCATACTGCATCACCCTCCTTAGCCTAAGCACCTCATGTTATACCCCTTTGGAAGCATGAGAAGCTCGTGCAACCTCCCCATTATAGCACCATATTTTATCTTCTTCATGTGACAACATCCCAAAACTACCAAATCTTCACACAACAAAAAACCTCCAATATGAGCATATCACATTATTCTCCCTATGCCAACATAAAGGCTTCATGATGCACCCCTTAGCTAGCATGAATTCCCTATGCACCGATTAACCTTCTCCTTTGCTTGGATTCTTGTTCTTTTCAATCCTCCCTTTTCCTTATCTTTCCTTGTTTTTTTTTCACTACATTCTAATTGTAGGGTTTTCTTTGGTTTCTATCTAACCTTTCGATTGTCTTATAGGAGGAAACTTAGGGATTTGCTCTTACTTAGAGACCAATGACATTAGGGTAAGGATACATATCATGAGTTGGGGTTTTGTTAATATGTGAAAATCTTATGTAAACTCATGCTAGTATAGTTATATTTCATAATTCATGTTATGTCATATCATTATATTAGTGTATTATATTATGGAAATATGAATGCTATGTAAAAGCATGAATTTATGTGTTATTGCTTGGTTAAGCCTCATCTTAGGATGATCTACTATCTTGATTGTGTTATGAAGAGTGGCTCATAAATATGATTAAGTATTATCATGATGATCTATGTTGGAGGTTAGAAGTTGATAATGTTGAGAATTGAGGGGTTTGTGTGAAATGTTTGGGTGTTTTGGCTATTTTAAGAGTATTTGGGACTTTCATGATATTTATGGGAAATACGGCATAGTAATCATGGAGGATTTTATAATTAATTTTCTTTCATAATATGATCAAGTGTAGTTTGAGTATGACACAAGTTAACTAAAAGAGGCTTTGAGGTATTTAAATAAGATAGGAAAATTTTAGTCGATATGAGTTAAATATGAAAACTTAAAATTTCTAAAGTGATGTTGGATTAAAATATGTTATATATTTTATGAGAAATACTAGATGTAATTTATAATATTTATAAGTCTAATTAAATAAGAAAAGGGTTTAAATTAGGAATAGTAACTCTAGAGGTAAGTTTATTATCATATATGCAACATAGGAGAGTTAGACCTTAATTTTGGATATGTTGTAAATAATGACATTTAAGGATGAAGTGTTAAAATTTGTGGTTAGGTGAGTCTTATGGAGGGAGTTATGTTTGTATTCTTAAATTAGAGTTGCATAAGAACGTTGTGGTCCTCCCCCTTAGGGAATGACCCAAATATCTTTTAGTTGTCTTTTATGTGTCATGCGTATTTATGATAAGCTTGCATGATAATATCAAGATAATCAACAATATAATAAGATATTAATATTTAAAGAGAAATATCATGTGAGTTAAGATTGAGTTGTATCTGTCAGTTTTACTGGACGAGAATAGTGGTTGAATGCGTTATGCCATGAGAGTTTTACCAATTTGATCCATTAAACAAGAATAGTAACCATGAGCGTTATGCCCTAGAAGTTTTATCGGTCTATTCCACTGGATAAGAATATTGGTTAGGAGCATTCTATCTTGAGAGTTGTACATGTCCATTCCACCGAACGTGAATACTAGGATCAACGTAATTAAGTAAATTGATTATAAGTATGCCTAATATAGAACTCTTGTTCGCTTCCTCTCTTGAGTCATCTCATATTATTAATGTGCATATTTAATCCTTCTATACGAATTTATATGTGTTGTTTGTCCACTTCCTATGACCATATTATTACCTTACTCAATACATAAGTATTGATCATCCTTTTTATAAGTGTTGTAAATTTTTACGAGTAGACAACTGATATTTTGTTGCATGGGTTATTGAGGATTGCCTTGATAATTTTGCTACTGATAACACATTGCCTGTGGATGAGATTTTTTGTTTATCTATTAGTATTTAAGTATAGAGTTAATGTTATCTAGTAGATATTTTTTATCCAATTACATTTTAGACTTTTAGTTCCATCGGATCTCTTTTTATTATTTTTTGTGTATGTTATACTCAAAGTTTGATTCCTAACTCTTATATAAGATTTATGAATTATTAATCTCATTATCTACTTATCTTATTTTAAGTGGTACACGTTTTTTTCTTGTATTTGATACGTTAATGGTGTGGTTAGCTAGACTTGTGTTAGGTATGGTGGCAATACCTAATTATTTTAATATTATACTTCCACAAAATAAAAAAATTTATAATAAATTTGGAATGTTAAAATTATCCAGGGACAACAGAGATAAGAAATGAGGTACAAAAGTATTGTTTGATTTCATGAAGTACAAATATTATTAAATTAATTAATTATTAAAGATTGTCTTGCAACTAATACACAGTTTTAGCTTTTGCGTAGGAAACTCATTATTCTTAGCTATTTATGGCTGTGATTTGCTGTTTTATATATTTAAAAATAAGTCTATTAAATTAAGTATATTTTTAAATAAATTACGACCAAAAAGATGCGGTGGATGGTTAGAGGGTGGTAACTATTAGTCATTAGTTATTTTATTTTATTTATTAAATAAATTTATTAAAAATAACTATTTGAAGTAAAAATACTCGTCCAAAGTACACCTAGTTGGACCAAAATGCTTTTGTGAAACACAAGCCTAGACTGTGTTTGTTACGATCGATGTAACTAAAACTTTCATTTTTTCCTCCATGAATCCCCAACTTCCCCTCGTTCAACTTATTTCTTTCTAATGTCGACGTGTTTTACAACTTCTTACTCTGTTTTAGATAATTTCTTTCTAATTCAAGGTGTTTCACAACTTCTTACTCTTTTAGAAAATTCCAACAAAGTATGAAAAGAAGAGATAAAGATTAAGCCCCACTTCCTTTTTTTTCCCAATTAATTATAATTACAACTGACAAGAGATTAACTGGAAGAAACCATGTAATCTGCATATATAGCCTTTGTCACTAATATATATTTATGTATGATAATTATTTTATAACTCAGTTACCTATTTCCAAAAGAAAAAGAAGTAGAAAGAAACACTTGCAATTTCTCAAACTCAAATAGTTGTAAACTTGTAATGACTACTAACTGGTTCTCCTAATCAATTATCAACCTTGCAACCAGGATTCCCAAGCAAAGGAACTTGACCAAACCGACCTTTCCTAAACCCAACCAACATATCAGAATTAATAAAAAAAAAAGCCCATAATGTCTTGTCTTAATTACTCCAGCTTTATACCTCACTCTGCCAACAAAGGCCAACCTCAATCCCATAACTCCATACCTTATATCCCCCATCAATCCATTCCCCACCGGCACCGCAACTCCTCGCAAAACTGGCGAAACCAACACAGTACTCTTCGTCTCATGGTAAAGTGGGGGCAGGAGTTATAGCTTGGTTATGGTAGTAGACGGTGGCTGAGAGGCGGTCGTGGTAGAGTGCACTAAGTTTGTTTGGATTTCTGGTTATGACTGTGAATGGCATGGATATTGTGATAAAGGGAGGTGGTAAGGTCAGTGTGTGTTGAGGTTGTAAATTGCGGCGGTGACGACGGTAAATTGGGTTTTTTAAGAGCGGTAGATAAGCCAGAGTATGAGAAAGGTTATGCCGATTAAGAGGAGTAAGATTGTAATTATTGCATAGATGTTTGCCCTTTTCGGGGCATTTCCGCAGGATGTGTCGTCGGTGGTGGAGTGGATATGTTTGGGGTCTAAATGGGATTGGACCATGTTGGGCTTGCCGTGGACTTGGGCTTCTAGCTCTTCCTCCACTTCTTCTGCCTCCTCTCCTCGTCGTGGTCCCTGTGGAGAGGATGTTCTTTTGCCATCGAAGAGGAAAGCTGAATAGAAGAAATACGGCCGTAGAAAGGAAAGTAGCGGTTGTGAAGGAATTAAGATTACATGGCAAAATTGAAAGCGAGGACAATGAATGACAATCGGCAGTGAAAGAAAGATGATAAATGCTCTAGACGGCCATAGAAACTTAGTACTATTAGGTTGTGTTATTGTTGTCAGAAAGTTTGGGTTTTTGTTGGGTTCTAAACAGAGAGTTTTCACGAATGAAGCTCGGAATAACTAATATGGGATGATGCTCATTACTTTATGAGTTATCGTTAGCTGACGTTGCAGTATGCTCTCTTTTGGTGAAAGGGCAATGTTGGTACCCTCTATTTTTTCATGTTATTTAAATCTATAATATAATTTTAAAAAGTATATTGACCACATACCTAATAAATATCATTACTAATTTACTTTAAAGACAAATAGTTTGAATGGATCATCGATTTAAAATCGGATAGAATTATATCTAATCTAAGATCAGAAACACAATAACAAATTAAGAAATTACACAATCAAAATAATTGGAAAAGAAAAAACCAGAGATCTTTATTATATGTAACTATATGATTACAAGAGAGAAAAAAAATCTTTCAACAAATGACACAAATCAATAATTTTCTAAATGTCAAATATAATACAAAAAGGAGAAGATTATATTGCATTAGACAATAGATTAGGATTCTCATCACAACCTTTTATATCAATATGGAATCCTAAGAGAAAAATAATGTGTTTAGTGGAAGACCTAAAAAACACGAACCATTATTAGTAAACATGCTACCCATGCTAAATTATTTACTCTCGACTTCTTGTCAAAAAAATAACCCATGAACTTTAGTGTAAAAATACGAGTCGTTTTGCATAACATGGGGCCCTTGTGTTTTCCATAAAATCTCCACTCCAATCATAATCTTCTCCATCAATCTACACAACCTAAAATCAAGACATGTTGTGCACCAAATACCTAATCAAATCTCACAATTTTCCATTTTGACTCGTTATTTGTGAGGTATAGCATGAAATACCTCCGTAAAATCCACTAGACTTTCAAAGGGTCTCATGGCCCAAGAACACCGATCAAGTTTGACCAATTCTTGAACTTACCTATGGTCAACAACTTCATTATCATATAAGTTATCTTCTCCAAGGTAACCACTTTCTCTAACACAACTTTATTCGTTGATGAAAATAATTTCGAGTCTTCATTAGACATATAACACTTTGACTATCACTTCAAATGACCAAAGCACTATAATCAAACCTAAGCTCACGATACAACCCTCCAAGCTATACAACTTCATGAAAATCCTCGGTCATGGTCATATACTTAGCCTCAGTAGTTGACAAGGCCCTCAATTCTTGCAAGGAACAACTCCATCTAATAGTTGAACCACCAAGATAATATATATAACCACCAGTGGATCTTCTATTATCAAGGTCCCCACCATAATTAGAGTCTACAAACTTAGTTAACATATAGTTTCTAGTGAGTCTTCCCTGGACTTACCATATACCTACTCACACCACTAACAACTTGAGCAATACCAGGCCTCGTACAAACTATAGCGTAAATAATACAACCCATAATATTAGATTAGGGAACTATGGCCATAAAATCCTCATATTTAGATTTGGGGCAATCCAAAGTGGAAAATCTAAATTGATTAGCTAGTACAGTGATTATTGAATTAACATATATTATATAAAACCTCTCTAGCACTGTGTTCACATATTGCTCCTATGGCAAGTAAATATGCTTTCGCTTACAATCTTGTATGATCTTCATACCAAGAATCTTATTCATAGCTCTAAGATCCTTCATCTCAGACTTACTCTTCAATATTACCTTTACCTTGTTAGCATAAGACAAATCGTTTATTGTCACAAGCATGTTGTCGATATACAACAAAATATACACTAGAGAGGCACTCTTTATCTTCTTCATGTATACACACCCCATCATATTCACTCTGAGAGAATAAATGCTCAATCATGACCTAATCAAATTTCTTATACCACTATATAGGTGACTAATTCAAAACATACATTGATCTCTCCAACAAACACACATGGTCTTGCTTACTTTCAACAATGAACTCATTTAATTTAGTGTATGTATATCTCCTCCTAAAGCTCACCATACATAAATGTTGTTCTAACATCTAGTTGTTCTAACTCCATATCTTATATACCCACAAGGACAAGTATGAATAGATGTATGCCTGAAAACAAGAGAAAATACCTCAATGTAGTCTGCACTAGGTATTTGAGTGAACTCATATGCAACTTTTGAGGTTCCCTACTTGAACTTGTACAACCACTTACAATCAATTATTCTTTTCCTTCTAGGTGCCTTCATAATTTTCCATGTTTAATTCTTCAAAAAAGCGGCATCTCTTCCTCCATAGCAGTACACCATTCAACATAGTTGTAACATACAATGGCCTCCAAGTAAGACAATGCTCATACACATCAACTACAGTATCATCACTGGATAAAGCATAGCCAGCCAATTCCTCAAAATAATACATGACAAAAGGTTTAATTACTCTCCCTGCTTTGCCTGGAGCAACACACCTTTGCTTGACCTATTGCCTGGATCTACCCACCTCAGGGACAATAGGTCTGTTAGAAGGGTCGATGTCATCCAAAACAACTTCAACCTCCATCTAGCTCGAACCATTATCTCGATCCACCTCCATAGATAAATTAATAACATACTTGGTATTTTGGAGGGACATGTAATCATTTAAGGAGACATCTATGGTAGTGAAAAACTTACATGCAACTGGGTCCCATAGCCCAAATCCCTTCACACCGGATGTGTAGTAAATAAATTTGCACCTCTTGGTTCTAGGCTAGAGCTTCTCATCATTCACATATGTATAGGCAGGACACTCAAAGATAATTAAATCCTAATAATCAATGGGTTTACCTAACCATACCTTTTTAGGTGTCTTTGACTCAATAGAACGATTTAGTAACCAATTTACCAACTATGTCGCCATGTGAATAAATTCAACATAAAACCCCCTACCTAACTCCTCTTGTGATAATATAAATCGAGTCTTCTATAATAGGGTCATGTTCATCCTCTCAATGACCCTATTCTTATGCAATCTTACATCACATGTACAATGCCTTTCAATCCGATGGTCTTTGAAAAAATTAGTGAAATTGCACTTTACAATCTCAAGACCATTATCAATCTAGAGACATTTAACTTGTCTTCCAGTTTTCTTGTCTAGTAAGGTCTTATAGCATTTGAACATACCAAACACATTATTATTATTTTAAAAAAATTAAATATATACCTTTCTAGATAAGTCATCAATAAAATTCAACAAATACCGTAAACCATCCTTTTTGGACTCCATAAATCTAAATGGATATAATCAAGAGGCACCTTCATACAGTATTTAACTATCAAAAAGCTAACCCTCTTTTGCTTTCCAAATATAAAGTGCTCATAAAAATCTATATTAATCTCTATCCATCCAACAATCCTCTCTTGGAGAGCTAATTTAAACATATAATGCACATATGTCCCAATCTCGTGTGTCATAGTCATGCAACATGTGAGTCATTCATAATTATTGATGTTACTACAACTCCACCCTCAACAGTGAAACTAACTAACTAATACAATGTCCCAACCCATTTATCCTTCATCACTAAAAAATCCCCTATTGTAACCCTCATTGTGCTATCCGCAATCACACAATGATACCTATTACAATACAAAGAACTCAATGAAATAAAGTTATTAGTTATCTCTAGGATATGTCAAACATTAGATAGTATCTTGGCCATACTATTATGAATCCTAACCTTCACAACCCTAATCCTAATAACTTTTCATGCAACATTGTTACCATGAAGAAAACTCCACCATGAATCATCTCATAAGTTTGAAACTAACTTTAGTTGAGAGAGATATAATAGGAGCGCTTAAAATTCAAGATTCATCTATCAATAATCTTTATCTGCTTATCAGTGATCATCAACACATCACCATTACTATCATCCTAGGTAATAACAACATCATTATTTGTACTGGATTACTCACTAAACTTACCCACTAGGTTTTTTTATTATGATAAAATTTTCTAATATGACCCTTCTTGTGGTACCTCTAACTCATAAAAACCATGTGCCTTATAACACCCCTATTTTCCACTCCTATAAACTTTTATTTTAAAAAACCTAATGTAGAAGCAAACACATGAAATGGGGAGTGTTACTGACATGCCTAACATAAGACATATGTCATTCGTCTATCTTATGATAAGTGCAATGTTAAAAACTTGTCCAACAAAACCTGAAATAGAAGCTAACTAAAACCTTATTGATAAAGTCAACAAAAACTCTCTAAAATCATTGTTGATAAATTAGAAAAAAACCTATGATTTAAACTTGTATTTAAAAATCTTAATCAAATAATAGAAATATAAATTTTCATTTACAGTGCTATAAAAAGGGGCAATAAAACATTTTAAAGCCATAAAATATCTAAAAATAATTATAAAGCTCCTTGAGGAATAGAAAATCTGAGTACCCTAAATTCTTAGCCTAAGCCAATAATCATTATAGAATTCAAGCAAGGGTGTGTATACATAGAAATCTAAACAAACATAGCATTAGTATAATGATATACTAACTAAACCACACACTCAACATGTAGCAATAGCATGCATACTTTTCACACTCATTCATGATATAGTACAAATATGGCACTAACTAGGGATGGTAATAGGGGTAGGTAAGGGACAGGGACCCCATTCCCATCCCCAAATCTAATAAGAAAAATAATCCAAATCATAATTTTTTCTTATCAAGGAATTCCCAACTCGATAGTTACACTACTACAAACACGGGAAATAATAACGGGACATTAATAACGGTAGTTCGAAAACCGTTGTCAAACGCGTGAAAATTAATCGGCGGGAAGTTTTGATAACGGTTCTAGTTAAAAACCGTTATTAAAAGGGCAACGTTAAAATTTAGACGAATGTTTTAATAACGGTTTTATATAAACCGTTATTAAAAGAGGATTTAATAACGGTTCATATTAGAACCGTTGTCAAAAGTCAGAAGCTTTTAATGACGGTTCCTGGAAGAACCGTTATTAAAAGATGTTTTAATAACGGTTCTCTCAGGAACCGTTATTAAAACTCCAAAATCAAACTTTTATTTCGCTCGGTTCTGTTTCGTGCCAAAGTTTTCAGACTCTCTGCACTTTCGTTCTCTTGATCTCCTTCCTTCTCCTTGCAAACCCTCGCACCGCCACACCGTGCACCACCAACTCGCACCACCAGACTCCTCTCAAGTAAAGGAAACCCTCGCACCACCAACTCTCCACCACGCCTCTGCCATTGTTCCGAAGCTAGCTGGCACTTGCACCTTCATCCTCCGTCGTGTTTGAAGCCCTTGCCTCTCTCAACATTCTCACCGTCGTGTTTGTAGCTAGCTCACTTTATGTATGTGTTTGTTCTTCCTTTCGTTTGTTTGTTATTGAAAGATTGTGGTTTGTCGTTCGAAAATGTGTTGGCTGAAAATTTTGCTGTTTGTTGTTGAATTTGTTGCGTTATTGTTATATATTAACAAATGCATGTGTTGGCCGAGAGCTTTACATATTATTGTTGTATTTGTTTGTATGGAGAATATAGATTCAACATTATTTAGAGCTACAACCATAATAAACATAGATCCAGAGAAGACATTATTGAGGTTATTTAGAGCTAGATTCAACTGGAAACTTTGGAGGGTCATAACTTTTTCATGGGACCTCGGATTTAGGTGATCTAGGAGGCTATTTTGGGTATTTTTTTGAGATCTACGACGTGGCAAATTGGCAGAGCCGGTTTGGGCAATATCAGAGCCCAAAAAGGTCCATTTTGGCCTCTAAATTGAGGTTTTTTTGTTACATACAAGTGATACAACCTTTTTAAGGCCTTTTTTACAAATTGAACCTTTAATTTAGACTATCCTGAAAACCTTTTTCACATTCTAGGGTATGAGGGTGTTATATAACCTCTTGATTAAAGTGGTATTACATGTTTCCTACCTTTGTATTATTTTGTATGTAGGGTAATACTTGTTTTCAGTTATTGTTTATCTCTTTATCCTCAATTGTAATTATGTATGAGATAAGAGCTTTAGTTACCTCCAAAATTGAAGATCTTCGAGACAAAGGAACTTAGATGATGATGATGAAATTGAAGTTTTTAAGGGTTCAAGTGAAGAAGACGAGCAATGGATCTTATAGTCTAGAATAGATTGGTCAACATAGATCCAAGCCATGTATGTTTGCTTTTCCATATTTTTCTATTAATGAATCATGACATACCTAATGCCTAACTGTATATTAATTGAAACATGGGTGTTGTAGTTTTTCACCGATGACTATGCACGAGGCCAGCAATATAATGTTGATGAAATTGATGAAGTTAGAGATCAATGGGCCAAGCACATGCACTCATTCATTCGGTATTAGGTAGCAATCTATATATTCTACATGCATTTTTAGGTTTGTATTTCGTCTACCAGCCTAGATCTGTGAACTTTTTACTTTGGGGTGTAGAGCTACCAAGTTGTGGTATGCCCACTAATTATAGTTGTGCTAAGTATAGTTGGTGTATGAATTGATTGAAATTATGGTGTGATTGCAGATTTGGTATGAATTGATGTTGTTTTACATTGCAGATTTGGTAATTGTTTTAACATACAACTGTGTATATGGGCAGGAACAAAATTGCAAAAAAAAAAGAAAAAAGTGGAGTTTTAATAACGGTTTTTCATAAGAACCGTTATTAAAACCTACGTTTTAATAACGGTTTTCATCAGAACCGTTATTAAAACCTATGTTTTAATAACGGTTTTCATCAGAACCGTTATTAAAAAATGAGTTTTTATAACGGTTTTTAAGTAAAAACCGTTATTAAATATGAATTTTACGCATATATTCGCGGGGTTTTGTGTATTTTTCATGACGGTTATGAACCATTATTAAAGATTTAATAACGGGCGGTTCAATAACGGTTGAAAACCGTTATTAAAACTATAAAATAACCGTTATTAAAACACCTTTCCGTGGTAGTGTTAAGGGGATCAAATCCTTACACCTGATGCGATCCCTAATTTATTACCCAATTTTAACACCCAACCCAATCCCTAAAACTTGACACTATCCCCGATATGCAACCTTATTTTTTCACAATATACTTTTAATCGAAAGAGAGTGTGTGTGTGTATTATTCAAGGCAAGTTTGGGGATAAGGACCCCAAACTCATCCCCATTTGTCTCCAAGAAGAATCCCAAAAGTCAAATTTGATTCCTAAATTCTCTCCTCAAACTAGAAAGAGGAATCCTCGATGGGGCCTTGAACTATGGAATAAATTAACATATCTAGCATTGACTAACATGAAATGATGTAACTCATGTCAATGACATGCTCACAAATAATCACCTCATTATGGCATTAGTAAATCATGAATAAACATACTATCACATAAAATGATTAAAAGCATGATAACTTACTAAATAGGAGAGCATAACCACATATCAATGCATAACTCATAGAAAATATAAACATCCAACTAAGCATAGATTCATAGATAAACATGATAAATGCATAAGAGTTTAAAAACATAAGAGTAGATGGCAGAAAAACATGATTTTGCAATGGAAACATGATATGATTGATAACATGAAATAATTCACAACCTACATGAGAAAATCACAAACACTATCATTGTATTGAAGGAGAGTTATGAAAAGACATAAAAACATGAGTTCACCAAATAACATGGTATGATATAGATAGGAAAAAATGTGGTAATAGATGAACATGAAATCATATGAGCATCCACAGTAACATAATAAACATGTGATTAGGGTAATAGGCATGAGGTAAGAAATACGTACTAGTACATGAATCATATCTAAGTAGGTTAATGTAGATAATAACATGTAAAATGTGATACTATCATAATCTATTTGTTATTTTGTTCACTATTTATGTTGTCTCATAATCCACCACAATTTAAATTTTATTTGACAGGGAACAATATCAAAGTCAAAGCAATAACAACTAAGACATCAATCCAAAAGCCCTACAACTAAGAAAACATCCCGAAACTACTGAGAAACACTATATCTTAAAATATCCATACCCCTATATGACTTGTGGGTTACCTATAGAGTAGAAAGAAACATCATTTCACACTAACGGTGTAGTACAACTATATATATAAACAAGAAATGAATTAACTGCAAACTCTACATCAAAAGCCATCTTACTATAGCTCACCTAAATCATAATCTTATTAGTAAATTTTAGAACATATATCACATTCAAAATCTCATAAAATCAACACTTGTTAATACACCATATCCATCAATTGAACATGTTATAAGTCCTATCACTCACTTATTGAAAATTCTAAATATATCATAATCATTACAACTCACTCCACCAAACACGATTCTAGCTCAACACATAATTTTGTTCAACTATTATGATTGCATTTAAAACTAAAACACATCTTAGTATTATTTTTAATAAAAAAAAAGGAAAAAATCATGCTAATGCATAATTTTCTATTTACAAGGTATTTAAGTGAGTTAGCATATTATCCCATGCTTAAAAAAAGTAGGAAAGAACAAAAAATCCCTAGTTGTGAGGATCCGCTAAGTACTATCCTAGATTGCCAATGGAAAGCATAAGTACAAGGTTAGCAACTAATCAAGTGGGGGAAATAAAATAGAAAGCAAACCAAACTTTATCAAAACAACTTAAATAACTAGAGTTTACATCCTAAAAATTCAACCAAATTACTTTTAAAGAATTGATCCAAAACAATAAGTTAGAAACACAATTTAATTGATTTTAAATCAAAACTAATCAATCAATAAGGTAAAAGAATCACACACAAATCAATTTAAAAAAACTATTCCTATAAAATAGGATTTTAAATCCAAAAATATAAATTAAGAAAATTCAAATCAATTGATCCAAATAGAAGGTGTAATAATGGAATTAAGGTCATTTCAAAGTGTTCTATAAAATTAATTTCAAAATAAACAACTAAATAAATAACCAATTTCATAATTTTATCTTAAAAGATAGGGTTTTAGGTCCAATAATACAATTTCGTTAAATATTATATTTAATTTTTTATAAAAAAATTGAAGGTTTAGAAATAAAACTATATCTATTTTTTTAACATATTATATAAGCAATTTATAAAAAATAATAAAGAAAAGACTTAATTTAATACAGTTAGAAATTTTAAGCTTGAAATGCAATTCTAATCAAATCTTTCTAAAATATTTAAATTAGTGGTTTAAAAGTATAATTAAACATATTCTAATGTAAATTGTATAATCAATTTAATAAAATAATTCATGGATAAATATAATTCAAATACGCAAAAGTTTTAACCTAAAAATTCAATTCTGATTGATTCTCACAACTTTATCAAATTGACACTTCCAACATAAAATTAGATACATTTCCAATTATATTATATACTCAACTTATAGAGAATAGCTCAATCGGATGAATCTAGGTAATCCAGACATATACGGGTTAAATATAAATTTTCGTAACACATCAACAAATACCACAATTAAACAATCCAAATCAACCATACAAAACATGCTTGATCTAAAAATTAATTTAGCTTAATTAGGGATTAGTCATTTAAAATTAATTTGGAGTAATTTATATAATATGAAACATTGCAATTTAGAATGGGTAAGGATTGATGGAGCTTTGCAAGAAGTTGGGGATCATTCATCGGTGCCAAACATTGTTGAGGTAGTCGGACGATGGCACGACATGTTGTTGCTATTGCCCTATTATTATGTTATCATTGTTGTTGCCCACCTTCAGAGTCGAAGCTTTAATGGTGGAAGGTGGTAGCGCAAGTTGGAGGAGCGGTAATAAGGCTAAAGTGGTTGGGGGCAGTGTTGGGGTACGATGGTGGTTTTGGCGATCCTAAGCAGAGAAGAGAGGGAGTAAGGAGAAAGGTTGGGGTTTGGATTGTAGTAAAAGAAAATGAAAGGGGAGAAAGAGAGAAGGAAAAGAAAATAAGGAAGATGGGTTGTTAGCAAATTTCTACTTTTTTTTTATACCATATAAAATACCAAAAAATATCAAAGCTAAAATATGTTATCATATAAGGTAAATTAGATGAAAATATTCTAGTAAAAATATACAAACATCATTTCAAAAAAATGGATTTTTAGATAATTTTTTTTATTTAAAATAAATCATAATACTATTTAAATTAGAAAAAAAATTCAAAATAATAATTAAAATATAATGGAGAAATATTTTTATAAAAATTTAAGCATTTTTAATTAATTTCAAACATTTCTAAAAACGTCATCCGTAAACCAAAATGAAAAAAAAATGGAAGAAAAAAATTCGGAAAGAAAATTATAAATAAGTTGTGAAAACCTTAAATTTAATTTATTTTGAAGATCTTATCTACCTTGTAAAAATAATTACATTTAAAGAAAGAAATATATATTATACAAAAATCGAATAACATGAATGCAATAAAATCATAGTCATAAACAACATTATCGATAATTATACGCGACAACATATACTTGAATAAATTTCAACATAAATTCAAAATTGTCAATAAAACCTTAAATCAGATTGAATATTCAACAAATATATAAAGAATTATGATTTAAATAAAATTATTTAATTGAAGGTTAATACTCATAAATTAAAACTATTAGTTAATAAAAAATTATTTTTTTAGCTATGGGGTGTTACATTTCAACTTCGATATGAACTTTTTATGACCACTAGATCCTCGATCTTGAATTCTCCTCTAGCAACAAGCCCTTTAATATGAGAGTCTCATGGAATTCCTCTATTCAACTGATTTTCAATTAGTTCCTACTGTAGTAGCGAATTCTTGACATCATCAAGGACCAACTCATATTTTTCATATAATAGAGTCTCAAAAAAAGGTTTGTAATCACCACACAAATCCTTATCAACAAATTTAACGTCTATTTTCAATAAAACCATAACTATAAAATCAAACTCATCCAAATGAAATTTTGATGATTAACCCTCACCTAATTTTATTTCATGAATCGGCTCTCCAGCAATAGATGATTCATGACAGATCTCTTCATATACAAAAACTCCATATCAACCACAAGGCAGCAACAGTTGTTTCTTTGGCCATAAAACTTCATTTGATTGGCATAGTTGAATGGTTGGAAGAGAATTTAGATCAATCTCATCACATTTCTCCTCCTTTGATTCTAACCTAATTGATTACTTGTACAAAGCCCTCTCTAACCCATTTTGGATCAAGATCGTTGGTATTTCTAAAACCTAAAATCGATGGAACGATCAAGTTTTTCAATATCAAATATTGTGGACATCATCGCAATTTAAATAGATCACACCAACAATGCTCTAATACCAATTTGTTATGAAAACAATTATTTGAGAATTGAGATCGGATAAGATCATATATAATCCATTATTAGTAACACAAGAACCAATTGAGAACTTGAGCAATCATAATAATTGGGAATAATTAGATATCTTTATTAGCTGCGAAAGTGTGATTATAAGAAAGACAAACAATAAATCTATTATCAGATCCCAAAAATAAGTAATTCTATTAATATCATATAAAGCATAAGAGGATAGGACAATGATGAGTTAGGTGATAGATTAGGATTCACATCGCAACCTTTTTATATTGGCATATAACCCTATGCGAAAAACAATGTGTTCGGTGAAAGACTAATAAAAATGAACCGTGTTTAATATACATGATCCTCATGTTATCTTATTTAACGTCTACTTTTAGCTATACAAAAAGCCCAAGATTTCAGGTGGAAAAACACAAGCCACGTTGTACAATATGATGTCCTCGTTTTTTCCATAAAATCTCCACTCCACTTGTAATCTTCTTCAGCAACCTACATAAACCAAAACTAAGCCATGTTGTGCACCAAGTATATAGTAAAATCTCACAATAAACTATATCAAAATTCATCTATGATTAGTTTTGTCCTTTTTATCCTTTTTTAAATAGTTCTCCAACTTTATTCCAATTGAAATATTTATTGGCAAGTTGAATTGTATTTGGCATTTAAATGGTTAAAAAAGCAACTGGGCCAATGATTAGAATGGTTAATCATTTCAACGGTTGGTTTGGTATAGTTTTAAAAATTATGATTATAATCTAATACAATACTACACATAATAATAATTGCAATATAATAAGAGCATGTCATTGACAAGGTATGGGAGTCTATGTACAATGTGTATGCCAGTGTTGCATAAATATAAAGAATAAATGAAATGATGCTTTATAAACATACAAAAGTACTTTGTGTATTTTGTGGATACGTGAATGAGAAAATATTACAATGGAAAAAGAATAAAGAGATAAAATAACATGTAAAACCATAATAGATATTTATATGGTTGGAAAAGGTTATTTGCAATGAACCAACCTAATATGAAAGCGATCAACAATAACACTTATAAGACAAGGAAAAACTATTTCTTGTCTACAAACTCATGCCGAGATGATACATAAAAATCCTCTATCTTCTGTCAGCTACACAAATTATCCCATACCATAACGTCCTATATTGGGTCATGAGCTCATTGAGACTAGACAATTCAATCATTCTTAATTACCCCTCCTCAACACTTCTTGGTTTTATCTATTAGTCTTCTACAATCACTCAAAATATTCTTCTTACAACTCCTTATAGGGATATTTAGATGATGCTTCTTCTCATGCCCAAAAATATTGATCCCATCATCTTACCTTCAATCAAATACTCCCACTTTTTCTTTCATCAGTTAATTTTTTTATACTTTATCTCGTTTAGTAATATAGCACATCTAACAAAATAGACCCATATATTCCACTATTAAGTTAGCAACTTAAGCTTGTTAAATTGGCCAAAATTATGGTCCATAAAACATAATCAACCTAATTGCCACCTTATGAAATTTTTGATTGAATTTAATGGGCATTTTATTGCCATGGAAAACTCTAAATGCCCTTATTTATTTCAACCAACCATTGTTCAATTTTATCAACACTAATAAAATTGTACTCTCTATATAGTTTTTTTATTTATACAGTGAAAATAAATCATATACTAGGGTTGCATATGATTATTATGCCCGATTTAGTGATTATCTATTCATAAAGTGATACTTATTATAAAATGGTTTCATGATTATCCTGTCAATGAATGATGATGATGATGGTGATGATAATAATATCATTATTATAATTATAGCTATATTTTGAGTAATCAATAGAGATAATAATAACAATATAATGCTAATAATAATTTAGGGAAAATGCACTAGATAACCCCCTAACTTTGTTTCCGAAATATACAATATAACTTTAATTTTTTAAAGATTTACAATATAACCGTAAATTTATGGGTTTAAATACCAAATAACCCTCTATTATTTTTAACCTTTAACTTTCTATTAACTTTCAAGAAAATTTAAAACTTGCCCGTGAAATGACCAATATACCATTACCTTTATTCCATCAGCTTACCTTCACCAACTTCCTCATTCTCTCTCAAAACCTCCTCTCTCCTCTTCCGTAGCATATGATATGCTAACTCCCTCCCCCAATTTTTTCTCTCTATCCTCCATTTTTACTCTCACAACTTTCATCAATTTCATCTCTTTGATGTTTTTTTGGTTTGGTCAAAACAAAACAATATTCAGCTTTTGCTTGTTTTCTTCTCTTTTATTAATTAAATCATCAACCTTATCTTTTCTTTCAAAAGATCAATTGCCATTCTGAATTGAACTTGTTCAATTATCATCCTTACTCATAACCTAAAAATGCAGACATTTATAAAAGCATAAAAGATCAAACTTAGACACAACATCAAAATCATCAATGTCCCTAATTTCTCAAGGTTATAATAAGAATATACAAAACATTTCCTCCTATCCCAAATTATAGAGAATAGAATTAACCCGATAAACAAAGCAATAAATCCACAACCTTAAATAAAAACCGTATTTAATCTCTATAGTATCCTCCATTGACAAAAAAAAATGTAGTAACAAGACTACTATAGAATTTTGTTAGAATCATGGAAGCAATACCATAGTAACAAAGGTCCCAAAATAAAAGGAGGAAAACAATTACCATAATAAATAACTTTGAAAACAAAATCTTAATTGGAAGCCTATACTAGTTATTTTTATGCTCGTCTTAGTTAATATGAAAATGACAATGTAATATTTCACGATTCATATTTTTATGCCCAAAACTTCTAATATTTATAGCAACAATAACACCCACACCCTCTTTATCCAACGCATTTATGACACCCTAATCCCTGTTAATCTTTATAGTTAAAGGCTTAAGAAAATTGGATGAATTTTGAGGTTTCATGAAGTAGGTATAAGAGCTTCAGCTTGTTGAAGTCGACCCAATCCACTCAACCCAACCTAACATAATCAAAAATATATATAAACCAACCTAAACCTAGCCCAAATATAATTGATCTGACCCAAAACTTGACATTAACCTAACCTGGTGCTAACCCTCTATTAACTCAACTCAATATTAGCCGGATCCGACGTCAACCCAACTCAACGAGAACAAATTTAATATTAATCACTTATGATAATAATAATAAAAAATGAAAAATGTTTAATGATCCATTTAAAAAATTTTAAACTACATTATTTTATAAATTTTACTTATTTTTCTTACTTTTATTATTGATATCCTTATTCACCAATGATATTATTATTTTACCATTTTTTCTACGTAAAAACATAAGGTTAAAAATTCATAATATTATCTAAATAATTAGGAGTTAATAACACATTTTAATTATATACTTAGAAGAAGTTAAACTTAATACTTACTTACAAGGTTAATGAGTTGCATTAATTTTGGTAATTAATTTCTAATTTGACTCAAACTCAAAGTGACACATTCTAGGATTAGCTTGGCCTGAACCCAACCTATTCCATCAAATTTTGATCCATCAAATGACATGAAAATCCACAAACACATGGATTCATTGAAGTATTAAAGACAATCCCAGAGGAACTGAGGGTTAATTACCAAAATTTAAATTTTTAACTAGCTATACCAAAGAGTAAGGTAAAAGAAAATAAAATTAAAAAATAAAGTATTAAAAATAAAATAAATAGCTATTAAGGTGGAATTCAATATAATGAAGGCCTATGATTGGGATTTCACCACAATGTTGATACTCAATGATGAATTATTTCAACTACTTTGCATTGGTTCAAACTAAAAAATGTAAATTGGCCTAAATTAATCTAAAGCCTCTTTCAAGGTCTAAAATCATGCCTAATTAAGCTCAATTACCTACTTATGTAGAATTAAGATTAAATCAAATCCAATAAACTCTTTGCTAATGTAATATAATCTCCAAGTAATCTAACATACATTAGTGGTTCGAATTTCTTACTTAAATTCTATAGGTTCACTATTAATTTTCACCTTTTAGTCCTTCAATTCATTACCTATGATTGTTAATTTAGTGACCAATTCAGTTAGGAAAGTTCAATCACGAGAAATTACTTTTAAAAATTCAAACTTTCAACTAGAATATATATTAATTCATCATCAATTACTAAAAAAGTTTGGTTCTTTTCCAATCTCAGATAAAAAATTTACTCACACATGATTGGAAATAGAGAACACATCAAACAAATATGAAATTCAATCATAGGAATAAATTGATTAAAGAGAAGAAAGAAATAAACAATCTTTTGATTAAAATCTTTAGGGTAGAGAATTGCAATCCTTCATTATCCTTCAATACTTGAGTTTTGAATCTACATACTATTTGGCGGCTAAAAGAAAGCTAAAAAGGATTCTCTAAACCCTAAGATAGAATACATATATATTTTGTTGATTTTTTTATCAGTAGTTTTGAAATATATATAATAAGTGTACATTGTTCATTTTGTAGTTAGCATTTTGAATTTTTTGAAGATCAATAAAAATTTAATGGTAGAAAATAATGAAAGGTTATATGGTGCATAAATTCATTAGCTCAAGATTATACTTTAAATTCTTTAAAACTTAAGGTGATGCTATTTATTTTATTAAAAAAAATGGTGTTTTGGTGCATTAACCTAATAATTTATTATTATTAATAGCGATAAAGGTAGTGATTATCACAACACTAGTGACTGTCATTAATAGAAAAATAATTATTTCAAGTGCGATTCTTGATTATGCTATTAAAAAATGTTGATTATCTATAGTGACAATAACAATCATTTTATGTCATATTTTTATCCATCATTTCAATAATTATAATTATGATTATATATTTATATTAACAATAGTTATAGGTATAAATATATTAATTACTTGCGTATACAAATAGAATATTGATGATCTCTCTTTGATGCTTCTTAAACGGGTGATTATTAGCACATTTTTTATACAAACTCATTTGACTACTACATAGTTACAAAATACTTCATTAGTGGAATTTATTTGTTCTTAATACAATATATTTATCAACTCTTCAGTTAATTAAAAATAATTAGTACATATAAAATTATGTTTACAATTGTTTATGGATTTCACTATCAACTCATTTTTTATTAATTATAACTTTTAATTTAAATTTTGGTAATTCTTAATTAATTATAAGATTTGTATTTTTAGGTAAAGAGTAATATTTAAATGTTTAGATGAAAATTTTGACATTTTAACAAAATAATTTTAAAGAAATTGAAAGAGAGATAAGATAAGAGTATATGATAAATAAAAATATGATATGTGCATATTAAATAGAAAAAAAAAATGAATTTTGTGATAAAATGTACAAAATAATATTATTTTACCCATTAGGTGCAGTTAGCAAAGTCCTCTCAGGTTCATCATATAATTAACTTAAGTTAGTTAAGATTGACTCCTTTAAAAGTTAGATTAGTAATTGATTAAAAAAACCTCACTTATAGCTTAATCAGATACTTATTAGAAGTTTATTTATGAGTATGGCAATATATTTATAGTGCTTATTCATTCTTTTACGACAACTAATTTTAAACTATATATATATATATCACGTAACACATAAATTAATTGAATATAAAGGATATTACAGCACACAAAGGGGATGTGTATCACACATACAGTCAAAATCGATGAGTTTTCCCTAGAGAAGGACGGGGCAAAACCACGGGCCAACTTTATGTAAGAGATCCACCGACAATTTGTTGGATTCACATATTTAAAAAACCGGATCACTCGGTTTTATCGGTGACTTATCTGTCAAAGTATCAATATTTAAAAGTTTAAAATCACTCAAAATAAGTCCAGATAGTAAAGATTAATAAATAAATTAAAAAGATCAGTCAGACATCGGTTCGTTAAAAACTACCGATCAGAATTTAAAAACTACGGTCGGATTGGATCTGTATTCGAAATTCTGAACCACAAGTGAGCATATTCTCATCGTCATCCTTTCTGCATATGTCATAAGTTACACCACGTCTCCTTTATGGCAGTGGACCAATTCCAAGCATGTAATAATATACTACTTTTTTTTTTTTTTTTTGGTAAATCTAGCAACCGATAAATTATTGGTAAACCTATATAAGACACGTCACTTATGTAAAATTCGTCTCGATGTCATTGTTTGTCGGTGCAATTTATCCTAAATTAAACCAACTACATTCCCTACTCCATTCATAAGAACCAAACAAAAACATACAAAATTCCTAAATTAGAGTTAAATATTATCAACGAAATATTATATTAAACTTGATATACATTAGTTTTTAATCAATACCTGTCCACATAACCAGAACACGACGTGAAGAGCACGACAGTTAATGGAGTTTCGCATAGTTATTGATAATGATCACAGAAAACGTCGCAACTTTCTAAAATTATGGCTACGCAGGCGGAGCAAACATGAGTCACATATTAAGAACTACATATATCTACAATGCGACCCTCGAAACCAACCCAAAGACGGAGGAAAGACGTGAAAAATCAATCGATCCCCTGCAACTAATGTCGTGTATTCGTTTGCAAAAACCAGATACACCAAACAACATACTACCAACTAATCCCATCCTAACGCATGTTCCGAAGTTACCCTATAAACATACAGCCTAAAACCCAGTCATAGCTCTCAGTCAGCACACACTCACCAGTCCTGTGTACGGCTTCTTTTTTCTTTCCTTTTCTATTTTCGACCTAAGGATGGAGAATATGAACAACAAGGGTGGCAGCTATGCACAGATTAGAGCGAAGATGATGGATCAACCTATGCCTGGCGAACAAACTGCCCTTTTACGCGAGGCCGCTGCTCCGCAAGTTTTTTCCTGCTTTGATATCGTACCTGGACACACAAATTTCAACACGCATGGGGAGCCTTCAAGACCCAGGAAGAAATCCAGTGCACTCCAATAAGCCACCGAGATTGAGAAGAACAAAAGAACCAAAGTAATGAAAAATCAAGACAGCTAATCTATATATACCTTCTTGTCAAAGCATCTTGCCTTCTTTTTCCGTTTGAACTTGTCCAGGGCTGCTTTTCTTAGAGCATTACGATGGGGATCCCCTCCTCCTTTCACTTGATCATGTTTCAACACGTGATAACCATCGATACCCTCAGCCTTCTGCACAACACTGGTATCTGGAGTTGCACTTCCCATGGTACCATCCGATACGGTTTTGTACTTGGTATGGCCACAAGGAGGATGATCGGTTACAGAACTCTGTCCGTTAGTGGATTGGTGTTGCTCCATTGACACCAAAGCTTCATGATCATGCACCGGTTGGGGGCCAGAAACCAGATTCGTGGCCTCTTGATCATATTGGCAGCATCCTGGAGTTGAACTAAGCGTGCCTGGGTCACTCGACTGCAATGAGGAACTTGCACTGACGGGAGAAGATTCCTTTTGTAAAACCAAACCGGGATTCGTAAGTGTCACTGGCAGCACCTGTGAACCATAATTGGATGGTAATACCGCACCATAGCCAACACATACACCACTAAATGCAAGGGGCCATAATCTTTGGTGAGAACTTGGGACTGCTGCACCACCTGTCTGCGTAGATTGGCTAGCAACAGTTGTGGTTTTGCTTCTGAAGCCACCACCAGCAGACACTGTATTTTCACAAGGCGCAACTTCAGTACTGATTTCACATTCTCCTCCATTGATTTCAGTGCAGATGCTGGATGATGATGGCAAATGGGAACCCAACTGTTTATCACCATACCTGAAGCAAAGAATAAATTCCAGACGATTAAAGGGCTGGAAAGTGAAAACAGCTGGCCCTGGTGCGTAATGCCTCAATATACAATTATTCATTAATATTTCTCTTGCCTTGAAGCAGCAAATACGAAAATGGAAAAGGACATCTAACCTTGAAAATGCAGAGGCATTGGAATGCTTTAGTTTCACCCTGTCCTCCATCCCTTGTTTATCTTTATCATGGAAACCTTTTAAAGAAAGTTCCAGTTGTGGACCAAAAGTGAACTCACTGATCATCTCACGATCAGTACTAGATTCCTTGAGGCTGTGCTTTTGTTGATCGTCAATTCTTCCTATCAAATCAATAGCTACTCTAGAAGGTTCTAGCAGATCATCACCAGTATCCATATTTTTACACCCTTCTGGTGCCATACCATCAACCACGCTCGTTCTTGCTGGGCAGGATTCACCTTCCCTGGACATTATTATTGTCGGAACATGAGGTTTTCCATTTCTGGCTGAATCATTTGATTTCACATTCTTTTCATGGTGCTGCTTTGTCTTCTTATGACTCAAATGAGTCGTTTCGTTGGGCCTTTGTGCTGAAAGTCTCTGCAGATTTTCTGTTTGTGCAGTCTCAGCTTCCAAGCAATGCATTGTGTAGGCGCTCTGCACAAGAGGTAGCAGATAATGCAGTTATTATGTGAGAACCACTTGACGATTCGGGTCTGACAGAACAAATCTCATGAGCTATAATAGGAGTCCTCATAGTGTAGTGAGAACTTGGGGGAAATGCTTAAGGCTTGATTTGAAGTAATTGTTGGTTGTTGGATGTTTTGGTCAGCTGTCTCTGGTAAACTTGGAAGATAATGTATACGTAAATTATAAAATACTGTGGTTTGGGATGAAGACATTTTCCCCTACTAATAACTTAGACTCATCCATCACTAGTGAGGATTTTTGCTCTCCTTGAATTGGATATCTGGCTTAATTTCTGAAGTTTACAACAAGCCAATACAGCATGCTTAGAAACGAAAATGACATCAGAGTAAAAGGAGGGAAGGAAAACAATGAGTGATTTTATATAGCAAAAGGATTGAAATACAAGGAAAACATACCTGCACTTCACAAGCTTTTTCATTGTGCTGTCTCTTCTTGTTTGCGGATGCATTGTCACTAGACTCGCTACAAGGATTATTAGCAGCTTCATTTCCAGGTATAGCCTCCACTTTATGTCGCCCATTATTTAGATCGCCATGAGGTTCACTCCCACCATTGACCTGTTTGGATAAAACCAAACAATGTGTTTAGCAGAAAGTAGCAGGGCATGAAGAACCAGCAACCAATCATAGTTGGGGGGTTAGACGGGGGAAAGTGAGGTAGACATACAGTAAGCTTTCTCCAAACATGCTGCCAAAGATTTTTCAGCTCATTTTTCCTCAGCGGCTTTGTAAGAAAGTCAGCAGCGCCAATTGCCATGCATTTGAAAACCATGTTGATTGAATCACGCGAAGACATCACTGCAGGAAGGGGGGAGAAAAAAACAAATTACATAAGCAAATACGAATCATCAATCGTGTCCTATGGAAGAAAAGAACCCTTAATATGGGAAGAGAAAGGAAGGGGTTGCTACAGTGGATAAAAGGAAAAGCTTAAGCACAGTGATAGAAAGGAAAGGAAAGGAAAGTCCAGGCTCATGTCACAACACTTACTGACAACAGGAATATGTCTGCAAAAATGATGCTCCATAATTAAGCTGAGAAGCGCATATCCAGAGATTGATGGCAAATCAACTTCCGTTAATATAAGGTCTATGTTACTGTGTCTCTTCTTCAGGACCTTCCATGCCTCCAAACCATCAGATAAAGCAACCACTACATAACACTCATACGAAAAGAAACAGACATAAGACTCCATTGAAGTCCTAGCAATTAACAGTAACGGAGAAGTTGGGAAACAGCACCATCAAACTGCTACTAAAAACAAAAAAAAAAACAAAAAAAAAACAGAAAAGGCTTCGAAAGGACGAACAAAAACTGAAATTTGTAGCACGTTTGGAAAGACAAATGAGAAACAATAGCCATAATCCTAATCCCTAGGATAGTTCCATTCTCAGCATCAATACTAATGGAGGAAAGAAACTGCAATTTTTTTTTAATATTATTTCTTCTAATATCGCGGAACAGACAAGCAGGACAAAACTACGCAGCGACCATGGAGATCTTAAGAACGTCAAATCATGCATAGGAGCTCTTATGAGTTATGACCAAGGAACTAAACGTTGGTAAAGCACCCCAGGCGATCATAACCAAACCATAGAGCATATATATACAGAGCTCTATGTAGAGAAACCACAAGCATATAAACTACAGCAAGTTAGGTCGGTAAGATAGGCAGAACTTGTGAGCGTCCTCAAAAAAGCAGCGTAGTCTTCTAACCCTGACAGAAATCAATTACTACTAATTAACATATTTACAATTAACAGCTGCTTCAGATTTATGTCGATTTGCATCTCACCAGCTCCTCGAGTACCCGAAACAGACTCAGCACACACAGAGACAACAATAAAAAATCACAGCAACCCATTACCGAAACAAGTAAGAGAAAATGGAACTGAAGGTGAAAAGGTTAAATTAACTGAGAAAATTCGACAGATGAAATGACAAATGAACCCAAAACCAACAGAAACAGATCGATTATACAATAGATCAAGGTCAAATCCATCAAACCCTGCAAAAAATTCAACCCGAAATTGAGCAGAGAGCCAGAGACAGAGATAGACGAGGTAAAATTGAACCAGGAAAAAAAGAAAACTAACCTTTGTAGTTACATTTGCGGAGAAGGGCAGCAATAATCTGACGAGTAGAATCATCAGCTTCAACCAACAAAACTCTAATTCCTGTAACTGGTAAGAAATTTTCCCATTTAAACGAACCATTTTCCTTCAACATTACCCTTTCTAACTCCCTTTTCTGTTCTTTTTCTTCTTCTCTAACTTCTTTCACCGTCGGCGTCTGTTCATCCTCTCCGATTACCACCAACTCTCCCATTTTATTTTATTTTTTCAAATCCTGAAACTGATCAACCACACCCTTTAGTTTTACTCCTTACGAAATACCCACAAAAGTTTCCACCATTAATCTCAATTTCCATACTCCTCCAAGCTACGACTGAATCGAGCCTCAGAGACCCATCAGAACTAAACTCCTCGTCTCGCTAATTTCTTTTCTCTTTTCTCTCTGCGTGGGGAGAGGAGGAGGGAGACTTGAATAAAATCCGAATCAGGTGCTCCTATGAACGAAGGCAAACAAGGCTTGCGGAATTTGGGGATATTGAAACTTGAGAAAAACAATTTGATACGTAGCGGCAGAACGAGCAGAAGTCAGAGGACATCAACCTATATTCTAAGCCGCGGGTGTCGCACAAAATATCTCCTATGCTTTTCCGACTATTCTCGATCTCCTCCACCCACCACTCTTTATGGCGGAAAAGAAAAAGGAATTTTAAAAAACCCGCGACCCCACCTGGGCCGCCTTCAACCATATTTCACTCCCCTCCCAGCATCGCATAATGGCTTTTGCCGACGTGTCGAAATTTAGTACACTTATAATTGGTTTTATGTTTATTAGACTTTGCGGTTATCGTTTTACCTATCCTATGGGTACCACGGTGACACGTGTTAGTTGAAAGATTACTAACTGTAGAGGATATTTTTCTCGCTTCTCTGTTACTCCATGTCAGCTGTGTGAGATCTACATCGCGTTGGTGGGACGAAACATGACTGATGTCCGAGGTTTTTTTTTCCCACTCTTAAAAGCTGGATAAAAAAGTATTACTTACTTCCTTTTATAATATATATATATACACATTTTTAATAATATAATTAATATTAAAATTTTAATATAAATTAAATTTATATATTTTATCATACCCTCTAATGTTTATTTATTAATTAATAATTTAGTTGTAAAAAATATATTTATATAAGAATTTATAGTCATTTTATAGTTTGTTTTTTTTAATTAATATGTCCAAAATAAAAGTAATTTATATCAAAAAGATGACTCATACTTTTGAACCTTATAAGGTTTTATATTTATAAGTAGCATTTAATTTTATTTGAGCAACAAATTTGTAATGCATTTGTTTTTCATATTCGCGTATAAAAGAGTCTTCGGTAAATAAAATATAAGAATTGAGTTAAATATATTCAAATCAATAAAGGTTTATAACTTATTTGTTTAAAGAAATAAACGACTTTCTATTTATTATCAAAAAGTAAAAGTTTAAATAGTTTAAAATTTCAATGAATCATTCACTAAAATTGATTAAAATATTATATCTTTTTTCTGTACATTCTATACAAATTTGATTTTGGATTCACTATTATGTATGGGACAAGTATAGTGTATAATCTCTAATTCATATTGATATCTTTAACCCTTAACTAAATTTATATCTAATTGTCGAATTATATGATGCATTCAAATGTATAATTATATGATATCTAACCAGAAAATTATATGATATATTTAAATGAAAACACATTATAAACGTATAACTAATAAAAAGTAACCAATATAGAAAGCAAATAATCACTTACGTGGGCATCATAATTATCCACATTATACGTAATACATAATTAGTTTTGGAAGGTATATTCATACTAGCTTACAAAGTATCACAACCATTTAACTTAAAATTAAAGGCCGTCACTTTACACTATGTAATTTCCTAACATTCTTGATTCTTCTTCCTCGTCACTCTTTGTTCTCATCTTCCTCTCATTCAAAATTATTTGGTTACATTAATTTTCTCTCAGATAAACCTAGCCTTTAATTCTTTACAAAATGCTAATTTTATATGAGATATTTTCTTTATTCTTTTCCTCGGTATAGTGTAATGTCCTAAAATTTTATAACTAATTATTTTTTTTCTAAACCTAAACATAAATATATGTTGCCACCACACTTATTATAAGTTTGGTAGTCCTTACCACTATTATACTAAATGCAAGGTTAAAAATATTTAACTTTAATAAACAAAAATAAAACATAATATTTAAAACAATAGAAATATATATATAGCTAAGATTGTTGAAAAAGAAGGTGAAAAACCTTTGACAAGACCAACAAAGATAGAAAAACAAAGCTAGATAGTAGATAAAAAAAAGAGAAAGAGTATCCATATCCTAATATATATATATATATATATAAACCGACATGGTGACACCAGATAGCCTTACCCTAAGCCCTACCTTAATCAAAACTCTGCAAAGTCTACAATGTCAATGTAGACATCCTCCTCAACCACCTGTACACAATCATGTAAAAAAAATATTGTATAAGTATGAGAGCAAACACATCTAACTAAAAGCAAATAACATGCTCACAAATTGAACATCTTGATGGGGTATAAGAGAACACATGCAAACCATGTAATAACAACTAACATGATATTACTACTAAACATGATAACATAATGAAACATGCAATTATAACTAAATGTAATAAACGTAGATAATCATGTGCAAATTAAGATAACACATGGTATGACACAAAATATGAAACCACCAATATGCAAGGCCAACTGCTTATTATGTCCATTATCTAATATTATCACACAATCCACTTCGCTTATTTATCCGAGAAGGAAATACTTTGATGTCAAAGCACTTGCAGCTATGATAAATACACAAAGCTCTATCAGTTAAGAAAGCTCCAAACTACAATGAGTACATCCTAGCCTTTAGTATTGATACCTCCATAAGGCTTATAGGTCACCTTAAAGAGTAGACAGAGAGGGAGCACAACACACATTGAAATATAAGAAAGACATACAATTGCACAACCCTACTTTGATGGTCAAACCAAACTTGCTTGCATAAATCTTAAGCATAATCTTTTACTTTGAATTATTAATATTTTAGATACATTAATTATTATCACCACAATTCAAGCCAATACACAACTTTTCAAAAGTATTAATATTCACCAAAAATACTATTTATGATTTGAAAAATACTTATAACTACCCCTAAGATCACATTAATTAAGCATTTGGAGTGAAATGCTCATTCTACCATTATTATTACATTTTCACCTTGATTATCACAATTAACTTATAAATTAAAAAATCAAATAATAAACACTAATGAAAATTAATGAAAAAAAATTGTCAAACCTAAAATATAGCAAATTACACATTTTAACTCATAAAAATATTGGTGGAATTTGTGTAAAAACTAATATGACCAAAATACCCCTCTATCCCTAAAAACACATTTTGGATATTAAACCTAACATACAAGGATTTAAACCATTAGCTATAAATGAAAATTACATATAGCTTGAAGAAAACCATGGCACTCATGAAATTGGCACAAAATTGCAGCTTACATTTGTCATACCAAAACTACCTTTATACACACTTACAAATCCAAGAATCATTACTAAACCTAAACATGGTAAAAAAAAAACATAACATATTATATATCAAATTTCATCTAGAAACATCAATGGATATCATGGAACCATAAAACATTAAAAATCATAAGATCATGAAAAATGCTATAAGGTCAATAACCTCATTTGTTTTAGGCAAAAAAAAAAATATTTTTCAACCTATTTTCCATACAAACACATAATTTCTACATAATTAGAGTTTATATACATTTACCTAAATTCAATATCTTAGAAAAAATAGCTCACTCTCAATCATCCTCCTCTAAATGATGATCTTGAACTCCTTAGAATAAAAAATAGCAAAACAAGTTAAAATCACTTCAAAATACAAAATAAATCAACACAATTCTCTTACGGTGGATGATCTTGAGAAAAACAAAATAAGTTTGTCTTCAAAAGCCTTAAGCCAATTTTGTTTAATTAAAATAAAAATGAGTTAAAACCAAAATATTAGAACTAAAAAGATCAATGAAAAATGGAGGAAGGAAAGTAGATGAGTGGAGGTTTTAGGGTAGGAAATGGAGCTCTCAAGACTTGTTCTTGTAAAATAAATGATGATAAAGGTAGAGTATATTTTACTTAACTTAAGATAATGTATAAAGGAAAAAATAAAAGAAAATGGGGAAGGGATATGAAACGTCCAAGGACAACATAAAGGATGGATCTCATCCTAATTAAAGTAAAATGAATGGTTGTGATGAAATTAGAAAGGTTAGATAAAATTTAGATGAAGAAAAATGAGTTTTGGTAACTAATTATGCCTAAACTTCGTAAATTAAATCTTAAAATGAATTAAAAAATAATGTAAATTTTAATTAATTTTTAGATTAATAATATAAAAGCTTAAGGATCCCTAAATTTTAATAAATTTTAGATAGCTTAAAAGGTTTTTTTTAGAAGCTCAAATATAAATAAAGTTGAACAGTAAAGTGAATAGTATCTTTTAATTAATATTATCATTTATTATTTTCAAAGTTACTAAGAGACTTAAAAAATCCATATAATTCAAATATCAATACTTAGAATAGCCTCAAAGAAGTTTGATGGCTAAAAATGATATATATAAAGTTTTACAATAATAAAACCATGAGAAACTTTAAGAATTTCATAACAAATGCTTTAAAAATGTTTATAGAGTTTCAAACCACTTAAAGGATGTAATAAAACATTGATTTAAACTAATTTTCTAATAATAATAATAATATTTAGAAAATTAAAAAAAAAAAGCGGGGATCTTACACATACAATAAGAACATTGGATACCAATGGGTTCCTCTAGCCGATTGATCTCCTTCGATAGGGTCAATACCTTAGTTCTTGACTGGATTTGCTTTCTCAATGGTTCTTGGTTCTTTTCAATGGCATGAATTGCTAACAAACTCTTCATCTACTCTAGGCATTTTGTTAGTGGCTAGAGATTTACAACACAATGTTTTGCTTGCCCTCAATACTAAAATTTCCTTAGGCAAGGATTCTAGATTTGGTGGTGGTATCTTGATTTAATTTTTTTGATTATGGTGAAAATCTTAACTTGTAGTGTTCAATATATTATTTAATTATAGATTTATTAGTGGATTTAATGTCTTCAGCTACAGGTGTCTAGTTTTCAACTTTTGCTTCATAGAATATCATTCCCTCTCTAATAGTGCCAATAGTGGGTCATACTCGTGTAGCATGGTCTGATTAACATTGAAAATGGCGATAGAAGTTGTTGGTGAAAAAAAATAAAGGTTTGGGAGTATTCTCCTTTTATTTCCTATCTTCCTCTTATTTCTTCATATTTTAAATTCAATTAGTTGACCTAGATCTATAACTTATTTGTTTGTAGTTTCTTTCTTTTTGGTTCTAATGCTCATTTTTTATTTTTCATGAATTATAATTTTTTTTATTTTGTATTTTGTAGCACTAATTTGAATTATGAGAATATTAACAAGTATATTTGGAAAAAGATAGTCAAGTTTCATGTTTGCATTATTAGTTTAGTCTCTGTATATTGTTTACATAAATGGTATATTAATTAAGTTTAGTAAACAAAACAATAAGTATATTTAAAAGCATAAAGAAAAATGTAGTATGTATAACAAAAAATATTATTTTAAAATTTGAGGTAAGATTTTATGAGAGTTTTCTTAAATTTTAATATTTTAAAATTTATTTTTTTCTTAATGGAAAATTAAAAAGTGTTCCCTCCTTAAAAATAAGTATGGAATGTTCATTCATTTGGTTATACCTAACTCAACAAGTATTAATCCAAAAGGACGAAATAAGAGTGTTGATTACATATTTTACTAGCAAATCAATAATTCCATTGTGATTCCTAGGTACATAAGAAATAGGTTAGATTGGCGGACCAATTTACACTCTTCTATAAACCTAATCAGACTTCAAAAAGAGCAATGACCCAAACCATTAATCTAATCCACCATGTATAGGCATTCTAACTCAATAGTTACGTGTTAAATAACATTATCAAAATTAATTTGAAGGGGGTCAAACAAGTTATACGCTCAGGATTTGATAGGTGCAATAGAGTATGTAAAACTAACTTCATATTCAACAAATATGTAGACTAGGTTTCTATAATATCTCAATTCTTGAAAACCACGACTCTTTTAGGATCTTTGTGAATTAAAAATAAATTTAACTTTTTTACAATTTTTTAAAATATTTGAAAACCTTAGGTATGTTTTGGAAGCGTTTCTTTCTTAGCATTTACTACATTTTTTACCGTCAAACTTTTGAGCTACCTCGTGTCATCTAATCTCTTCTAAATCATGTTAATCTATCCATATTTAAAATATTTGTCTTTTCTTAGTCCCCTAATCTTGCTCAAAATGATAAATGGAGATCACAATGAAAAAAAATACAATTTACACTTCATTTCGTGCTTCTTTGTGTTTAAAGCCCTAGTTTAGCCCTTTCGTCTATTAGAAAATTATGAAAGATGTGGATAATTATATTTTTATTTTTTAAGAGTTATAATTTATTTAAAAATATTTTAACTCTATTATTATTATTATTATTATTATTATTATTCTCCATTTCTTGGCATAATATTTTGTTGAATCTCACATTTATCTAATTAGATCTTACCTCACTCTTAGTTTTGTTCTTATTTGTGTTCAAATACCCAATTTAGCCATTTAGTTTATTAGAAGTTTATGAAACCTTGGGAATTATTATATATTTTTTTTATAGTTATAAGTCATTTAAAAATATTTTACCTTCATTTTTATTATTAATCTCCATTTTTTGACATAATATTTTATTGAATCTCTCATTTCTCTAACTAGATCTTACCTCACCTTTGTGAAACTTAATCAAAATCCCCTATATTTATCAACATATAATCTTAGTCATTGCTTTTTTTAGTGCAAGCCCATTCATACCACTTGTCATGGCACACGAGATTGTTTAGGAATATTCCCTAGGATTCCTAATCATTACCTCTTATTATCACCTCATAACACTTATTTGCTCTACCTTGATGGCCCTCCCTTCTTCTCTCCACTTAATCCATGATATATCACCCATCTCCTTTCCATTTTATGCTCTTAGGTTTCAAAATATAATCCTTCCCCTTATACACCCCCAAATAATCCCTAATCATTACTAGATATTCTCTAATCAGTATTAAATTTTCCCTCAACCAACCATAACATCCCCTATGTGTGATTAACCCCCCTTACCTCTTCTTCTAAGACACATAACACCTCTCTCTTTTAGTTCTCTTAGGCTCTTGTGTGTAACCCTCTTGTAATGCCATTGATTGATATTATCCCTCCTAAATAATCTCTCCATAATTACCATATTCCTCCACCAATCACACTATAACACCAAACAAATCACCCTTCTAACTTCCTTCGTAGTCATACCAATACATCCTCCTCACCCTCTATCTTGATGCATGTAATATGGCATTTAATACCCTCAAGTGAATTTCAAACAATCTTCCTCACTCATCATGATTCTATGTGCATAATGTTCATCAACTCCTTAGTCATTTTTGTGTGTATAAGTGAGTTTTGTGAATCACCAATATTTCCTCGCTTTCTATCTTCCTTCCTTTTACAGCTATATTCATCTTGTAAATTAACTTTTTCTTCATTGATTTGAGCCTTTACACCATTAACACACTGATGTAGGAGAAAAGGATCAAGACTAAGCATTTTTTGTATGGAGCCTGTTATCCTTTACCTAGAGAGGATACCCTACAAATTTAAAGACAAACGAATGACTATATTGCTAGTTATGGACAAAACTTACAAAATGAGTCACTAGTGAGAGAGGCATGTGCATGACATATATGTGAAAGTTTTTTTAGACTTAATGGTGTGTGTTTAGATTTATTTAGTGTGTTATTATTATTTTTAATTACTTTCATTATGATTGGCTAGAACATAAATTGGCTTTTTAAGGGGATTATATCTTATAGGGTTTATCTTATAAGATGTGCTTGGAGTGGGAAACAAGACATTACATGGGGCTTATTAGATCATATTTTGATTCCTAATTAATTAAAATTATCTTTTAATATTGAGGTGAAAATAGGCTATAAAAGCCTTAGGGTTACACATTCATAGATATAGCCAATTTGAATGAAAATACAAGTTGTTTACTATTGAAATTCTGTGTGAGTTCTTCTCAATTATAATCAATTATTTGTTAGTAATTATAATTGAAATCCTTAATATCTTTGTCTATATGAATTAGACGTTAAGTAATATCCCCAAACCCATCCATAACCCACATCAATCTTCAACACTAGCCGCCACTTTCAACATAACATTTATCATCTTTAACTTCACCTTCAACCTATTCTTCTTGCTTAATTCTACCTATTATATATCCAAACCCTAGATAATAATCCTATTATTATCACACATTCATCATATCCATATCATACTTGAAATATTTTCATCAAATCATCATCATCACAATCATTCACCATCATCATCTTCATCCCACATCCAAAACCCTAATCTTAAACCCTAACCCTAACCTACAAACCATATCACCCCAAAACCCTAAATACTCAACCATCATCTTTCTTAATATATCATCTCCAAATCTTTATCATCATATTCAAACCCTAACTGACCCATATCACCACCAAATTCATAAGTCCATAACCCTATACACATCAATTTTGGTATCAAAGCATAGGTTTTGGTTTAGTTAGATATATAATATCAAGAGCCAAAATTTTATTCAATATTCTTTCAAGTACGCATTCCTACCTCAAGATTATTTTAGTAACTCACCAAGAAGGCACCAAGATTTAAGCTTTTGATTGATTTTGGGAGGACTTTATTAAGAACACCATTCAATTGGTGTAAGGAAAACATGGCTAGCCAAGAGAACTATTTAAGAGATGTTCTCAAGGTGTTGGTGGGGGATATCAAGGAAGTAAAGTTGCGTATATAAAGGATGGAAGCATCACAATCACAAGGATCACATATCCAAAATCAAAAGTAAAGAGATCAAGTAGAATAAGATCATGTAAGGAGAGCATATAACCGAATGGAAGAAGGAGAAGAAGAGAGTATAGGTAATTACAGATGACCCCATGATATATCAAGGAGACCATATGATGATGTGGTAAAGGGGACTAGATTCGATCTACCCTATTTTGAAGGTAATCTTGATTCAGAGTCTTTCCTTAAATGGTTACAAATTGTTGAATCTATTTTTGAGTGCAAAATTACCATATTGAAGTTTAAGAAATTTGCTAGAATATTGCATGATAATTTGAATAGGAGGAGGGAAATAGAAGGAAAAACAAAAATAAGATCATGGGAGAAATTAAAAAATTACTTAAAAAGAAAATTTGTGTCTAGAGAATATGAGCAAGAAAATTTCATAAAGATGACTACTTTGAAGAAAGGATTTCTTGGAGTTTAGGAGTACGTTAGAAAGTTTGAAAGATTATCTCTTATGTGCGATGCCCAAAAAAGAGAAGAGCAAAGATGTGCTAGGTTTATTGGAGGTCTAAATATGACTATTAGGGAGAAGGTGGAGGTGTATCTTTATAAGTTATTTGAAGACTTAGAAAAATTAACAATCAAATTTTAAAAGTAATTGAAGAGAACAAAACCACCAACTAAGTCCACCAATGCACCATATGGTTTGACTTTCATGGGGATGTCAAAACCATCAACTTCTCAAGCCACAAATCACTACAATAATATGAGGTTCAATGGTGAAGAGAAGGGCAAAGATAAGGTGGTCGACAAGGTGAACAAGCAATGTTTCAAGTGTAGAGGCTATGGTCACTATACTAAGGATTGTCCAAATCAAAAGGCACTGAATTTAAGGGAGATAGCGAGCATGGAGGTTTATGATGAAGAAAATGAAGACTTTGATGAAGAAATTGAATAAGGAAGTGATAATTCGGAAGATGCTTCGGAAGATGCTTCGGAAGATGAACATGCAGATTGCTATATATTGCAAAGGGTGCTTCAAGTGCAATAACAACCTCAACCTACTCAAAGGGAGAATTTTTTTAAATCCAAGTGTAGAGTTGGAGATAAATTGTGTGAATTCATCATTAATAGTGGCTCATGTACCAATGTTGCTAGTGAAATAATGGTGAGTAAGTTTGGATTGGAGACCATAGATCATCTAAGGCCATATTCACTTCAATGGCTCAACAAGGACTAAGGTGTAAGGGTAACCAAACAAGATCTTATCTCTTTTAAAATTGAAAATTATTTTGATGATATTTTATGTGTTATTCTACCTACGAATTCTAGTTATATTTTATTGGGAAGACTTTGGCAATTTGATAGGAAGGTTGCGCATGATGGAGTCTTTAATGAGTATATGGTGTGAAAAGGCAAAATGAATTTTAGACTCAAGCCTAATATAGATGTGGGGAGCTCGGTTTTAAGGACTGAAATGTGGAAGGGAGCTGAATGTATGAAGCAAACTCAAATGAAGTAGGGGAGAAAAAAAACTCGAAGAAAAAAAAGGAGAAAAGAAGGAGGAGGAGTTTTTGATCTTTAAGGAGTGTGAGATGATTGAAGCTATTAAGGATGTGAAAGTATTCTATGTATTGGTGGTGAAGGAATTCCAACAAAGGGAGAATTATGATATGGATCCAAAATTACAACAAGTCTCGTGGGAGTGTGAGATGAGTTGCCACCTGGATTACTTCCTTTGAGAGGTATTGAGCATGCCATTGATCTTATGCCAAAAGTTCCATTTCCAAATAATTCAGTTTATAGATGCAATCCAAAAGAGTCTAAGGAGCTACAAATACAAGTGTAAGAGTTATTGAATAAAGGCTATGTATGTGAGAGTATGAGTCCATGTAGTGTTCCATCTTTATTGGTACCTAAGAAGGATGATACGTGGAGGATGTGCATTGATTCTAGAGTGGTCAATAATATCACAATCAAATACAGATTTTCTATGCCAAGACTGGATGATATACTAGATGAGTTGCATGGAGCAAAGGTGTTTTCTAAGCTTGACCTTAGTAGTGGCTACCATCAAGTGAGAATAAGGGAAGGGGAAGAATGGAAGATGGGTTTCAAGACTAAGTATGGGTTGTATGAGTGGTTGGTGACGCCATTTGGGCTATGTAATGAACCGAGTTCATTCATGAGATTGATGATCGAGGTACTTAGACCTTTCCTTGGAATTTTCTTTATTGTTTACCTTCATGATATTTTAGTATATAGCAAGAGTAATTTCGAACACATGCAACATTTGAAGAGGTTATTTGATAATATTAGGGAGGTGAAACTTTATGGTAAAATAGAGAAGTGTAATTTTTATGATGGAGAGTGTGGTTTTCCTCAGCTATATTGTAAGTGGAGACGATATTAGAGTTGATCTTTCAAAAGTAGAAGCTATTCAAACGTGCATTATTCCTACTAATGCCCATGAGTTTTGGAGTTACCATGGATTGGATTCATTTCATAGGAATTTTATCAAATATTTTTCTACTATTGTGGTTCCAATCACATGATTGATGAATAAGGGGGAGTTTCATTGGAATGAACACACAACAAAGGATTTTGAAGACTTGAAGACAAAGCTTTTGAATAAGGGGGAGTTTATCTTTATTATTTTTGATTAATTATTTGAAGTAACTTATGATGTTAGTGGTGTAGGTATTGGAGGTGTGCTTTCAAAAGAGAAGAGACCAATTGCATTTTTTAGTGAAAAGTTGAATGGTGCAAGACTCAACTATTCAAATTATGATAATGAGTTCTATGCTATTGTTCATTGTTTGGAGACATGGAGTCATTATTTGAGACCCAAGTCTTTTGTGCTTCACTCGGATCATGAAAGTTTGAAGTATTTACATGGTTAAAGGAAAATGAGTCCAAGACATGCCAAGTGGATTAGTTTTTTGCAAATATGTGTGTTCTCTACAAGACATATGGATGGTAAGGAGAATGTTGTCGTGGATACATTGTCTAGGAGGACCATGATCTTTACGATGATGGATGAAAAGCTTTTGGGTTTCAAGATTTTGAAGAGTCAATATGCCATTGATGATGATTTTGTTATGATTTTCGAAGAGTGCAAGAAACAAGGAATTTACAGAGCTTATGTTATTTAACATGGATTCTTATTCAAGCAAAATAAATTGTTTGTGCCTAAGACATCAATTTGAGAATTGCTAATTAAAGAGACGCATGAAAGAGATATTGTAAGACACTTTGGAGTTTACAAGACTTTGGAGTTATTGCAATAGCATTTTTATTAGCCAATAATGCAAAAAGGAGTGCGAGTTATGGTTCCTAGGTGTGCTACATGTGAAAGAAGCAAGAGTTTGTTTCACAAAGGATTATATATACCTTTACCTATGCCTACTCAACCATGGGAAAGTGTTAGTATGGATTTTATTTTGGGATTGCGTAGGACACAAAGATGCAAAGATTCTATTATGGATATGGTGGATCGATTTTCCAAGATGACTCATTATATTTCATGTCACAAGACCAATGATGCTACTCATGTTGTGGATTTGTATTTCAAGGAGATCATAAAATTGCATGGGATTCCAAGGAGTATTGTAATTCTCCAAAATTTTAGAAAACCTATAATTGAATAAATAACTTTTATTTGAAATAAATTAGCTTTTAAAATTATTTAGTTTAATTATTTTATGGATTTTTGAGTATATAAATTTGGATAGGAATATTTAATAAATTAAAAATAAATATTTTATTATTTTATCATATTCTTTTTATTTAAATAATTTTCCAAACTAATAATTTACTAAAATTAACCTTTTTAACCAATATATTAAATTAAATAATTTATCTAAAATATTACATTTTATTATTTTATAAATTAAATTAAATTATTTTCCCTATCTTCCCATTTTCCTTTTTTCCTTTTTCCCTTTTTCCTTTTCTTTCTTCTTTTTTCTTCTTTCTTTTCTTTTCCTTTTTTTCCTCCTTCAGACCGCCCGCACCAGGCCTGCTCCCTCCTCCTCCTTGGCCCGGCCTCCGGCCCACTCCCTTTCCTCCTCTCCTTTCCCCCGGCGTAGCAGCCCAGCTTCCTCTTTTCTTTCTTTCCTTTCTCCCTTGGACCGGCCCGGCCTTACTCCCTTTTTTTCCCCTACGTTGGGCTGCTCCCCTTCCTTTCTTCCTCCTTCTTCTACCTCGACCCAGGTCCCCCAACCTGTCTTCGTCGACTAGGTCGGCTGCCTTGGGCACGCCGACCACCGCCCTGCTACCACCACCTTCCACCACTGCAACCCTCCCTCTCTCCCTCTCTCTCTCCCCCATCCTTTTTTCACAGTTTTGGACCCAACCGGCCATGGACTCCCCCTCATGCATGGCCTCCATTTCCCTTCTTCCCCTCCCTCTCCCTGCCACCCTACCACCCTAAACACTGCCACCGACCGGTCGCCTATCCCCCTTATCCTCCTTCTTCTTTTTCTTCTCCTCTTCAACCCTTTTCCTACCCCATTTTTCTTAGCCCTATACCTTCCCCAACCTCCCTCTTCTCCCTTTTCTTCTTCTTCTTCCATTTCACCTCGATTTTGGCTCTGCTGCCTCCCTCCACCGCTTACTCCGCCTCACCAACCACCTAAACCACCTTCTGCACCCTTCTACTCCCACCTTGCACCTCCACAACACCACCCAAGCCACCCTGCAGCTCCTTCTTCCTCCCCCATCTTTTTCTCCCCATTTTCTCCTTTTTCGGTAGCCCTTGTAACCCCACCGTTCGCCGCCGTCCGGCCGCCTCTGCCACCACCCAAACCACCAATCCACTCCCTGCAACCTCCTCTACCACCCCCACGCCTGCTTTGACTGAAACCAGCCCCCGAACCTTTTCATTTTCCTCCTCCCTTTTCCTTCCTCCTCATCCCCCTCCATCTTGACCCACATCGGCAGCCATCTTCGCGGCCTTGTTGCCGCCACCGCCGCTGCCACCCTTTGTAACACCCCAAAATTCACTAATTTTTTTTTAAAAACGGAAGTAATTAAGATAGAAACACTTAAAACCTGTGAATTCTGGGAATGTTACCGCCACACTTAGTATCAGACCGGTTCTATCCGACCGTTCCAGTACCAAGTGCTAAGGCTAAAGAAAAGATTTACGTTAAACTCAAATTAACAATTCATAAAAGAATTCGAAAGATCATACAACAAAATCAGAGTACGCATAAACGTTTATTAACACTTGTAACTTCCAAATAGAAATACATTTAAACAAGATAAAACCCGATGGGTCAAATTCTGGATTGCCTACTCACTCAAGTCAGGCCTGCTACCCCAAAACAGTCTCTGATCTTAAACCTGCACAAGAGGTTTGCTCCCCACCATCGGTGGATCATCACAGGACCCATCAACCAAGGTAGTATCAGTACGGGTCCAGTACTGAGTAAGGTGACTTGATCACTAAGGCCAACACACAAACACATAAATCATGCAGAACGTAAAGGGGCATATTCATAAATGCATATGATCAACCAGGTAAAAGTACGTACAAAGGCCCATGAATAATCTGGATTAATCACTTAATTAATCTCTTATCAGAGTTCATTTCACACCATACTTTTTATCAAGTCCATACGAGTACGGGAACCCCACTATTTTAGCCGGTGGATCGGTCGCAAGGGTAACATACCCTGCCACTATTTTAGCCGGTGGATCGGTCGCGAGGGTAACATACCCTGCCACTATTATATGCCGGTGGATCGGTCTGGCCCCTTCTCGCACGGTGTTCCATTGTAAGTAATTAGTATCTTTCCCATGTCTTAGCAACTGTAGGGTTTGATTTTGTTGAGCTCGGGATCCCCCACTATTATTGCCGGTGGATCGGTCGCGAGGGAAATATTCCCTGCCACTATTATGCCGGTGGATCGGTCTGGGCCCGGCTCAACATCTTTCACTTTACGTGATTAATGTCTTAAGTATCTTATTCAAAGGCTTTCACCAAACATGCATAAATCACCACACATCACAATTACACTTTAATCACCATATACACATGATAACACCAAAAACCCTAATCAGCCACCATATACCTCAATTTACCACAACAAATCATAATTCAGTCTCCTCCATACCCTTATAATGTCCTACGTATTATTTTTCACCCAAAATATTCAAACACCCAAATAACTCTTCTACTTCCTCCCTTACATCCCAAATCAACTTTTCACACGTAAATTTCACTTCCATGCAAACATTAATCTCCCCATGCAAACCTTTGAACCGTTTTTATGCAAACCCTAAAATTCCACGTGAAACCCTAAATTCAATCATGCAAACCTTAATACCACCATACAACCATCAATATCACCATGTAAATCCTAATACCACCATACAACTATAATTACCACCATACAAACCTTAATATCATCATACAAATCCTAATACCAACATACATCCATTAATACCACCAGGTAAACCCTAGATTCCGTCATACACAACCATAAATTCAATCCAACCAAAACCAATGATTTACCCATTCCAAACCCTAAATTCAAACCATAAAGATTCTTCCATACCAAACCCTAAATTCAAGCCATGAAGATTCTTCCACATAAAATCATAAATTAGAATCTCCCAAGGAAAACTATAAATTGAATTCCCCCATATAATATCATAAATTACATTTTCCCAAATAACATCATGAATTAGATTCTCCCAAACAAATTATAAATTAACTCTCCCAATCAAATCATAACTTAAATTCTCCCATATAATATTATAAATTATATTCTCCCAAATGACATCATAAACTAAATTCTCCCAAACAAATTATAAATTAACTCTCCCAATCAAATCATAACTTAAATTCTCCCATATAATATTATAAATTACATTCTCCCAGATAACATCATAAACTAAATTCTCCCAAACAAACCATAATTTAATTCTCCCAATCAATCATAAATTAAATTCTCCCATATAATATCATAAATTAAATTCTCCCAAATAGCATCATAAACTAGATTATTCCTTATAAAACCATAAAATTAGGTTAACTCACTTCCCTTAATCAAATTCTTTCCCCATCCTCCTTTTTCATCCTTCCTCTCACACAAACCACATCGACTTCCTCACATACACAACACATATCATCATACATAATTAATACACATACCATGCACAACATACTTCAACTCCAAGTCATACCACATATAAAATATTTAATTATAATAAACATTAGATACATAACATGCGAAACACATAATACACATAAGCACATAAAAGGCCTTAGCACTCCTTACCTAAAACGACACCGGTCTTGGAGCACGCTCCTACGCCTCCTTAGGGTTTTGACTGGTTTTACCTATTATGGGGAACAAATACTAGGATTAGCTTCCTTCCTATACTACTATTAGTTTCTAATTTATCTTAAGTCTTGATTCTTAATTAATTATGCCCAAAACCACTAAAACATTAATACATACTATTATAATTTAAAGTAAAAAGGTGATATAGGGGTTTCTACCCTTTACCGAAATAAAGTTAGTAAAGGTAATAATAATAATAATATTTATTATAATAATAATTTTAATAATAACAAATTATTACTAATAGTAGTAATATTAATAGAAAACTTAATAATAATAATAATCTAAGCCTTAAATTTACAAAATGGATTTCGAAACCTCCCCATTTAATGATAATACTATTTGAAATGTAAAAAGATATTAATATTATACATATACTTATTATATAAAGTTAATATGGTTAATAATAATAATATAATTAATAATAATGTTAAAAATGCTAAAAATAATAATAAAAGGCAAAGCTACGAGACTTAATTAAAATTTTAGGTTTCTAATTCTCCTGAAATAATTGCAGTATCAAATAACTAATTATACTAACAATAATAATATTAATTATATTAATAATAATATTATTAAACATGTAATAATTACATTAAATAGGAAAAATTCGAGAATAATAATTTATCTTACTCAATAATACTCCCAGACCTGTCAACCAAATTTAGAAATTAAAATACAGTTGATAACAACAATAATAATAATTATAATAATAATAATTAAACTCGAATTAGCATTAAAAATTAGAATAAAAGCATAATAATTATCAATAAATCGAAAGTAAGTATTTAAAAGTTCTAGGGTTTCACCTTGAGTTTGAGGGTATTGGTGGCACCGGCGGTGGTTCCCGGAGGTGGCCGGAAAAGTGGTCTAAGAGGGGTGAAAATGAAGAAAAAGAGGGAAGGGGAAATGAGAAAAATAAACTAAGCTTATGGTTCGATGGAGGATACTTAGTAGAAGATTTTGAGTGGTTTATAGGGTGGCAGAAGCGGCGTAAGTGGCGGCGAGCGGTGGTTTAAGGTCTCGGGGTCAAGATTTTGGGCGAGATGAGAAGCAAACTTTGCATGGTTATGGCAGCTCATTTAAGAAGAATCGAAGGATTTGAAGGGCTTAGTTAGGTAGAGGGAATTGCAGGGAAGAGATTGGTAGCAAGAGGAGGTGTTGAAGTTGGCCGGGGAAGGAGATAATGGCGTCTGATGGGGCGGTGGCTGGGCGATTCTGACTTAGGGTTTCGGAAGGAAGAAGTCTCGACCACACTCACAACCAGGCTATATATAGATTTTAGATGGGTTATTAGGTTTTTGGGGGTCGCGTGGATGACATTTATTGCTATGGTTTTGGCGGCCGGTGACAGAAATCGACCGACCTAAGCTTGGGTCGGGGTCGAACCTTCGCGAAGCCAGAGAGAGAGAATGAGCGGGAGTTAGGGGTAATTGATTATTCCAAGCTAATGTGCGAGCCAAGAGGAAGAAAAAGAGAGGTGACTCGGCCGGTCAGACCTCTCGTAGCCGGTGCCGCCATTTTCGGCGGGGAGTTGCAGGTTGCGTCGAGGCTGGCAGGTGCGAGGGGTTGGGGGAGGAAGAAGGGGGCTGGACCGGGCGGCTCAGGGAAGAAAGAAAAGAAAAGAAAGGGAGGCAGACCGGGCGGTCGGGCGCGAGGGAGGGTGTCATTAATTGGAACGCTGAGTTTAAGTTGGAAAAGAAGTAAGACGCGGCACATCGAGGGGCGGCAGAAGGAGGACGCGCGGCACGGGCTGGGCCGAAGGAAGAAAGGAAGGGAACTGGGCCGCCGGGCTGGCCCAGTTCGGGGAGAAGAATGAAAGAAAAAGAAAAGAAGAAGAAAAAGAAAAAAAAAAGGAAAAAGGAAAAAGGGGAAAAATAAAAATAATGGGTTGGCTTAATTAAATTAATTAGAATATTTGGAATATTTAAAAATGATAATATTTAAATAAAATATTATTTAAATCCCTTTTTAGGCTAAATTAGGACTTTTAAAATATTTTCCATAAATTCCTTTTTGATTAGCAAAATACCCTAATTTTCTCCAATTAAATTATTTATAAAATTATTATTAATTTAAAACTATTTTCTCATTCTTATTTTAAATAAAATAATTTATTTAATTAATTTTCAAAATAAAATGCTTAATTAGCTAAAATACCCAAATTCTTTTCTAATAAAAATACTTATAAATTTCTTCTTGAATTTCCCTAGTTAAATATCCTTTTATTTTATTAAAAATAATTTATTTAAATAATTCTTATAATAATTATCCTTTAAATTTAGTTTATAAAATTAGAAATTTTCGGGGCATTTCACCCTTGGCCTCCGTAAACCTACCCCCGACCACCACCTACACCCCCTCTTCACTCCTACACCCTTTCCTTACCCTAAATCCTCCCCCATCTACTTTCTTTCCTATCTGAAAGACCCCAACCCAAAAACACCCCTTCCACCCTCTTCTTCATGCAACATTCAACCCTTCCACCCTTATTTTTGCATGCAGCTCATGCTGCATAAGCAGGATGAGTTGCTGCATTTATTGGCCCATTTTTGTTAATAATTTTAAGGTATGATAATATTTAAATTAATTATTTCATTAAGTAAATTTTATAAAGTCTTATGCTTTGATTTTCTTAATTCTAATATAATAAATATTGATATTATTTTTAGGTATTGGTTTTGCAAATCAAAGCTTGAACCTTTAACCGAAATACCGATAAGGTTCAATTTTGCGAGAATTTAGGTAATCGTTAAACCCCACTTAAACGTATGGATAAACGTATGTTAGCACACTAAGTTTTTTAATACGTTATTATGCTTGTTAAATGTTTGTTAATATTATATATATATACACATATTCTTGTATTGATTAATAAAAGGGAAAGTATGCTAGTTTATGTACTATGTGTGGAAATATTGCTTAAGGAAAGAGTTTGGCTATTAATGAAAGTGTTAAGTACTTATCCATGTTATTTTATGTTATTGTGGACATTTATGCATGAATAATATTATTGTGAGCCCTATGGGCATTTTAGTAATATTTCTTGTGCAAGAATGTGGCTTAATATGTGTGGGTGCTAATAAGTATTATATTAAAATATAATAGTTGGTGGAGTTGGATATTGTTAATGGGGTATTAATATTATTATTCCATGTGGTAATGTTAATTTAATAAAAGTGGTGTAATAAAGGGGGTAAAGTGGTAATTTTGGAGGCAAAAGGGCAATATGGTAATTTTATAAGTAAAGGGGTATTATTGTAATTTTGGGAGTAAAGGGGGGTAAGAATGGTAATTTTGGAAGTAAGGGGTAAAATGGTAATTTGGAAGAGAAGGGCAAAATGGCAATTTTGTATAAAAGGGGTAAAATGGTAATTTTGGATGTAAAAGGGTATTATGGTAACTTGCAAGTAAAAGGGTAATATGGTAAATTTGGATGTAAGGGGAGTAAAATAGTAATTTTTATAAATAAAAGGATATTATGGTAATTTTGATAGTAAAGGAGTAAAACAGTAATTTGTAAGTAAAAGGGTAAATTGGTAATTATAATAATGGAGAAGTGTAAATCGGTAAATATAATTATGGAGAAGAGTAAACTAATAATTATAAATATGGAGAAGGGTAAATTGGTAATTATAATTATGGAGAAGGGTAAATTGGTAATTGTAATAATGGAGAAGGGTAAGTTGGTATTTATAATAATGAAGAAGGGTAAATTGGGAATTGTAATCATGGAGAAGGGTAATTTCGTATTTATAATAATGGAGAAGGGTAAAATGGTAATTACGATAATGGAAAAGGGTAATTTGGTAATTTAACCAATAGAAGAGTAATTTGGTAATCATGATAATTGATAAGGGTAATTTGGTAATTATAATAGTGGATAAGGCCAATCTGGCAATTATGAGATTGTAGAAGGGTAATTTGGTAATTTATCCAACTAAAGGGGCAATTCGGTAATTATGATAATGGAGAAGGGCAATTTGCTAATTTAACCGACTAAAGGGTAAATTGGTAATTATTTAACCAGCTAAAGGGGAAAATTGGTAATCATGATAATGAAGAAGAGTAATTTGATAATTTATCCAACTTAAGGGCAATTTAGTAATTATAACAAAGAGAAGGGCAATTCGGTAATCTAACCAACCAAATGGGAAATAATATAAGTGTAACAATTATGAAGGGTGAATGGTGATCTAAAAAGTGTAGGAGATAACTTGATAACCTAAACCAAGCAAGGGGTAATTTGGTAATTATGTAACATGAAGGGTGATATGGTAAATTGGTAAGTAAGGAAGGGATGGCTTAATAACTATACAAGTAAGGGGTAAATCAGCAATTCATAGCTAACATGTTGATGGGACACTGGAGGTTTGTAATAAGACTCAAGTAATACTTAATACTAAGGTAAGAATATTTGACGATTAGTAAGTATCATGAGAACAAATCATAAATCAGAATTGGATGAGATTATGGTAGCCTTAATGATTTCTCTGTGTTATCTTGGATAACCGTATGAATAAAAAATGATTAATGATATCAGAATGATCGAAAATGAATAAGCATCTAATTGTTGTACTTTTCGTGATCACCTTAATTAAGACACTAATACTTAAAGTGAAAGACCTCGAGATCGGGAATGGTGGTTCTTTAGGGGTCGCTACCCTAAAGATGTGGTTTAACCCACGATTATTCTGGTATTTGCTGGTGTGCCTTTGTGCCCCAGCGAGGCCCTATATCTTACTCTATCTAGCTCTACGAACCTATTTAGGGGGTATGCATACTTAGGATTAGGTGTCCTTGTTGGTAGGATACTGAGTAGCTTTATGCACCAGTACGACCAAGGTACATTTGCGTCCCTGGGTTGATGGTTGAAGGGTACCGAGTAGTTTGTATGCACCAGTACGACCGGTGTACCTTTGTGTCCCAGGTTCTTGATCTCCCGTCCGAGGCGAATAAATGGGATTGTTGTGCTGATTAAAAAAGGAAAAACATTAATCATGAAAGTGAAAGATTAATGAGCCGGGCCCAGTTGAATTATGATATTGAGTACCGATCCACTAGTTATAATAGTGGCTCGGGAGCGTGTTGCCCTGGCAGATGATTATGAGTACCGATCCACCGAATATAATAGTGGACCAGGAGCGTGTTGCCCTGGAAGATGATTATGAGTACCGATCCATTGAATATAGTAGTGGCCCATGAGCGTGTTGTCTTGGATGATGTTGATATATATTCCGATCCACCTGCAATAATAGTGGGGGTCCCGAGCTCAATAAAACCTGTCATGGATGTGAATAAAGTTATGGAAAAATACTAATCACTTATAGTGGAACACCATATGAGTCGGGGTCAGATTGGCCCACCGACGAATAATAGTGGCTAGGAGCGTTTTGCCCTAGAGATCGATCCATCGGCATATAATAGTGGTTAGGTGCGTTCTGCTCTATAAGTGACCGATCCACCAGCTATAATAGTGGGGTTTCCGCACTCACATGGATATAAAATCTGAGAGATGATCGAATAATGAACGACTAATGGCTTAAGGCCCGAACGTATTGATTTTGCACTATGACATGACTTAAGTCCCAGAAAGCATTGATTGTACAATATGACTTATTCATAACTGATAGACTTGTTAAGTATGTGATTGTGGTGCATGTATTTCTTATTATATATGTATATAGCTTGGTATCATGTGTTGCATTGCGGGCCTACTTTTAAGTGTGTTTTTAAAGGGTTACTTAGTACCATAGTACTGAATGGTTCTATTCATAGGACCCTTGCCTATTCAATGGGAAGTGTCCCTTGCAGGTCTTTTTCATATGCTATTCAAGTGGGCAACGGGAAAGAGAGTAAGGAATCATCCGGAACCGTTAGGGTTTTTCTCTTTCTCTTTTAAATTCCTGGTTTTAATATTATTGTTGTTTTTGTAACCACCACTGGTGGACTTTATTCTTGTAAACGGTTTGTCACGCTACTCTGATTTAAATATGGTTTGTAAATTGTGTTTTACACTTTTAGCCTCAACACTTGGTACTGGAACGGTAAGAGTGAACCGGTCTGGTACTAAGTGTGGCGATAATATCCCTGAAATTCACAGTTTGTTATTTTGCTTCCGCTAATCTTTTAATAAAATGAAATTTTTCAGTAGTGAATTTTGAGGGTGTTACAAGTATAGTTTCGGATAGAGGTATGAAGTTCCTATTTTTGGAAGACATTATGACATATGCTAGAAATGAAGCTTCTATTTAGTACGTTACATCATCCTCAAACGGATAGTCAAATCAAAGTTACTAATAGAATGCTGGGTACTTTGCTAAGGGGATTGGTGAGTAAGAGTGCTAAGGACTGGGATATTAAGTTAGCACATGCAGATTTTACTTATAATCAGAGTCCTTCAATTACAATAGGCTCTAGTCCATTTGAGATAGTTTATGGTATTAATCAATACATGTCGATTGATATGGTACCATTGAAGAAATGTGAAATGAAGAATTATGATGTACAAGAGAGAGTGGAGTTATTTTTGAACTTCATCAACAAATCAAGAATAATATTGAGAAGGCAAATGATGTATTCAAAGAAAGAGAAAACAAGTATAGGATTCAATATGTATTTCAACCAGGAGATTTGATATGGTTTCACTTAAGGAAGGAGATGTTTCCCAATCTAAGGAAAAATAAGCTTATGCCAATGGTAGATGGTCCTTTTAAAATACTTAGAAAATTTGGATAAAGTGCCTATGAGCTAGATTTACTTGATTCATATGGTGGGGTATCTAGGACATTCAATATTAAAGATATTAATCGTTACTATAAAGATGCAAATTTGAGGGCAAATTCAAGTCAACAAGGGGAGAACTATGAAGGAGAAAATGATCAAGACTTAGAATGTATTATTATGGATCCTATTTTTCTTTACTTAGATAGGATAATCTACAAATTTGAAGACAAACGGATGACTACATTGCTAGTTATGGATAAAACTTGTAAAATGAGTCACTAGCAAGAGAGGCATGTGCATGGCGTGCATGGGATGCATGAGAATGTTTTTTTTAGACTTAATGGTCTGTATTTAAATTTATTTAGTGTGTTATTATTTTTTTAATTATTTACATTATGATTGGCTAGAGCATAAAGTAGCTTTTTAAGGGGATTCCATCTTATAGGGTTTATTTTATAAGATGTGTTTGGAGTGGAGAACAAGACATTGCATGGGGACCGATTAGATCATATTTTTATTCCTAATCAATTATAATTATCTTTTAATATTGAGGAGGTGCAAATAGGCTATAAAATCCTTAGGGTTATACGTTCATAAATATAGTAAATTGAATGAAAATACAAGTTGTTCCTTATTTGAATTCTGTGTAAGTTCTTCTCAATTATAATCAATTCTATGTAAGTGATTATTATTGAAACCCTTAATTTCTTTGTCTGTGTGAATTATAAGTTAAGTACTATACCTTAATCCATCCATAACCCACGTCAATCTTTAACCCTAGCCAACACTTTCAACATAACATTCATCATCTTCAACCTATTTTTCTTACTTAATTCTACGTATTCAATATCCAAACCCTAGATAACAATTCTATTATTATCATACGTTCATTATCTCTATACAATACTCCAGATATCTTCATCAAGTCATCCTCATCACAATCGTTCATCATTATCAGCTTCATCCCACATCCAAAACCCTAATCTTAAACCTTAACCCTAGCCTATAAACTATATCACCCCAAAACCCTAAATATTTGAGCATCCTATTTCGTAATATATCATAACCGAATCTTTATCATCACATTCAAACCATAACCAACCCATATTATCACCCAGTTCATAAGTCCAAAACCCTATACACATCACACACACCTCTTTTGAACTTCACAAACTCAAATAAACATTAGTTTAGCTCTTTAGTGCTTTTAATTATATAAAGAAGAGTTATGGTTTGGCTTTAGGTAATTTTAATCCTACCATATCTCCTTCTTATTCAAGATTATTAGAGATCTATAGATCCTCTTTCAAGGTATGATAATATTTACTTTTTTATTTTTATTTTTATTTTTTTAATATGATTAAATTTTAACATAATTCTTACTTGATTTTTTTTATGGATTTTCAAGGGATTCTTGAAATGGTTTTCATGATGTGAACCACTTATATTTTTAATTTCCTTTCCTTAAATTCTAATAAGAGTTAAAATCTAGTTTTCTTTTGCTAAAGCATATTTTTTGCTATTATCACTTGTGCTACAGTGAATCTTGGTGTTTTATGTTTGTTGTGGTGTGGTAAGCATGTTAATTTTTCAATATGGATCAAATTATGTTTTTTATGGATGAAAAAAAATAGTATCTTAGTAATTTATTCTAATCAAGAAATTTTATATAAGTTGTTTCTTGAAATATTTGACACATAGATGATAATGAAGAAAGACATGAAATATGGTATTTTCAAGCTTGTAAATTTGATGCAACTTTATGGATGAATTGCTTTTAATCAGATAAGTATTTTGATAAAAATAAGTTTTTATATATAATATATGTGTGTCGACTTTATCTCAAATTTTATGGTATGTAAAAAGGATTTGTATCTAAAAAGTTATGAACTTTTTCCTACATGTAGGCAAATCTATCAAAAAAAATGTCCTATTTATATTAGCCTTTGGTTTGAGTATTTTTTTTTCTATGTTAGATTTTTGTCTTGTTAAATTTTATGATTCCAAAATATTTATTGGAATTTTTAGGAGTCATTTAAAAAAAAAATATGTTGTTGTTTTGGTTAGTATTCCTTAAGTTATGATTTATGAAAGTTTGGTCAAGTTTAAGAGTTTTAGTTTGAATTCTATTCATATTCTTCATAAATATTCAAAGTGTTATTAACTAATTCCACACTAATCACCATAATTAAAGAATGAATTGTTTTTATTTTGTGTTAATTTAAGATTAATCATGATTAAACCTAAAATGACCATGTTAGCCCTTAAATGGTAAAATGGTGAATATGTGAATAGTAGAAGTCAAAGTTGGAAGAATGACCCTAACCCTGACCATGACCATTAACTTCTTAATTCAACCATTGATCATTGATTGTAAATAGTGACTTTCTAAAAACAAGTAACATATAGCTTATTTTGTGATTTCAAACTCAAAATTATATGATATGTTGGCATGTTTGGCACTAAAGTGGTCTTTTTGATTTATAAAGTGGTTATTTTACGGTATTTCAACCAAGAAAATTATAAGCTAAGTTGGATTCCACTTATAAATAATAATGTGTAAGTTCATTGTATTCTAAAAACACTTATGTAAAATTTTAATGTAGTTTACAAACACCTATTATATTTTGGGTGTTATCTATCAACATTGTGTTATGTTTTGTGTTGCATATGAGACACTTGCTACCTTTTACAATTATCATTCTTTAGTGGTAATTAAACACAGTACTTATAATCACCATTGCGTATTGGTCATAAAGTATAACATAAATAATGTTGTGTGTTGGTCATTAAACACAACATAATTACCAGTATCATTATGGTCATTAAACACAAGAGTCTTCAGACTTATAATTACAGTTATCGCATTGGCCATTATACATGAGAGTTTAATTGTTACCGTATTGGTTGATAAACAAGAGTGTATTCATATTTATAATTACCGTTACCATATTATTCATTAAACATAAAATTTTGTAGACTTACAAAAATGGTAAACATTGCCTTTTGGATGTGCTCAACAAATCCCATGCTTACTCTTGATTAAGGACACATGTTATTATCTAAAGTAAGATTCTTGAAGTTTCCAACATATGTAAATGTGATATGTGGTATCATGTAATTTCATTATTTATGTTTTAAGTACTCATAAGAGCTAGGTTTTACTAAGTACTTAACTGTACTAATGCCCATTGTGGCATTGTATCGATCCTGACATGTCAGGGGAGTAGTTAGCCTTATATTACCTACAATATATTCTTATGAAGTCTTGTTTGGGGGAGCGTCATTAGTCCTTACATGGACTTTCCCTTAATTGATCCCTTATATATATATATTGTATGGTTTTGGTTGTAAAAGTTAAACATTTAATGTCATTCTATGTTTCTTTTATTATCTCTATCACTTTCATTTTAAGAGTTATCTTGCACTCTAACTCTTCAGTAAGTAAGTCTCATACGATCTTGGGTTAGGTGTCAGTCACACATGATTCATTGAGGTACGAGGGTAATTTTAGCCTGTCAACTGGCATGGATTAGGTACTAATAGTACATTTTCCATGTTAAGTGTGATGGGAACATACCACATTTCCTATTTTGCTTCTACAAGTTCTTTCTTAAAATGAAAATTTCTGGCTGTGAAAATGAGAGTGTTATAGCTTCTTTATCCATTCTAGAAGATGCTTCCCAACTTAATACTTATACCTAAATAGCTACCATCAATATTTTCTTTTATATGAGGCTCAAATGGAGGTCATTAGTGCAACTGCTGTGAATTAAGTCTTTGATGAAGTGTTGTTGGAGTTTAACAACCACATATTCTAGTAGTAAGTGGAAATAATGGTAAGTTTCATTGATATTCTACAAAAATGTTAATTCTTTTGTGTTTGAAGACAACTAAGTTTCCAAATCATTCATAAGATAACACATCCCTATTTAAATAGTTGTATACCATCCCTATTTTTAAATCAAATCTTAAAGACATCAATTACAATACTATATGGTATCTAATCAATATTGATTGATGGAGTAAAGCAACACTTTATACCTCATAAGGAGAAGATTATTGGTGTTCTCTTATTTTTGATAACATGAAGGACAAAGTGGATCTATAGAAGGAATTCTTCTATGAAGTTTAGTCCCAATAATCAAGGTATGAGTAACAAATCTCCACATGAAGATATTTGTACAAGGGATACAATCATTGAACTTCCAATACATACGCTAATGAAAATCAAGAGCAGTATGTAAGGGATAGGGGTTAGATATTGCTACTTATATATAATGCCCCTATGATTTACATCCTTTTCTTTCACTTGAATATTTTGGCATTACACTATCTATGTATCATTACTTTTATAATTTTTTACCTTTTATTATTTCTTTCAAATAGGGCATATATTCTAGGTAGTTTGAATGAGCGACTGGTCATGTTTTTGAGCTAAAAGAAGATTGAAATTTGGAAAGGTAATTCTAAGGAAAATTGAAAATTTTTGCTAGCTATTTACTATTTTTTTTCCTTGTACATTTCTTGATTTTTCACTTTAGAAGGAAGATAAACTAGGGTCTACCTTCATGCTTCCACATAAATTCTAATTATTATGGCATATATTCTGATTTCTTCTTCTTCTAATTATTATGGCATATATTCCTTAATTATGGTAAGATAATTCATTTCTTTTTTAGTCCATTTTCTACTAGGGTTCTACCTTTGTGTTTTTGCATACATTATGATAAAGAATTCAAAGTATGTTCTCAAGTATTGTCCTTATTGGGTAGGGTTATGTGATCCAATTACTTTATTTAGTAGTGGTTATTTTCCTATAGTATTCATCTATTTAGATGGTGATTTTGTTTGTCATTATATTAACTATTCTTGTTCTTTTCCATAGGTATCATTAGGTAGGTTTTGTATTTTTCTTTTGTGTTGCTATCCGTATTACTTTTTGTGGAATGAATTTGATATAGACTTAGCCTCACTAATAATTATCAAAAATAAAGTTAGTGGAGAAAGAGATAGATATTGGAAAGTAATTAAAAAAAATCTAGTAGCAATATGAAATGCCCCGAAAAATTCTAATCTTAAATATTATATTTAAATCAGGTTTTATCATAAAGATTAATTAAATAAATTATTTGATTAAAATAAAAGGAAATTAATTAGGGAAATCAAGAATAAATTTATAAGTATTTTAATTGGGAGAAATTTGGGTATTTTAACTTTTAAAGATTTTAATTTGGGAATTAACTAAATAAATTATTTTATTTAAAATAATGAGGAGAAAATAGTTTCAAATTAATTTTAATTTTATAAATAAATTAATGGAAGAAAATTAGGGTGTTTTGCTAATTAAAATGGAATTTATGGAAAACCTTTTAAAAATCCTAATTTAGCCTAAAAAGGGATTTAAATATTATTATTTTTAAATATCCTAAATATTTAGATTAATTTAATTGGCCCCAATCTAATTATTTTTCTCCTTTCCTTTTTTCCCTTTTTCTTTTTCTTCTTCCTTTTTTCTTTCTTTTTCTTCTTTTTCTTTTTCCTCTTCTTTTTCCCCGACTGGGCCAGGTCACGGCCTAGTTTTCCTTTCCTCTCCCTTTTTTTCGGCACGGCCCAGCCCGCGCCCGTTGCCTTTCTTCCGCCCGACTAAGCGCTGCGTTTCGTCCGTGTTACGGCCAAAGCTCGTCGTTTCATTTAAGCATCTCCCTACCCTTCTTCCGCCCCTCTATGCGCGGCGTTCCGTCTCTCTTTTCCTTGGGATGCAGCGTTTCATTTAAGACCTTACCGCCCGCGCCCGAACCGCCCGGTTCTTCCTCCTTTTCTTTCTTTCTTTTTCCTTCGCGAACCGCCCGGCCAGCCGTCTTCTTCTTCCTCCTTTCCCCGTCATCGACGACGCTGCAACGCTAGCCGCCATCAATGGTATCTCCGGCTACGGTGATTAATACCGACCGTTTCTTGGCTCATTGTCTTCCTCTTAATTCCAGGAATAAATTGGAATAATTATTCGACGTTATCTCTCACCCGTTTCCTCTCCCCAGCCCCGCGAACCTTCGACCGAAACCAAGGAATCGTCGGCCGTTTTCTAGCGCCGGCCACCCAAATCTTCGCAGCTAATAACTTCCTGCCTACCTCCAAAACCCTATTATACCATCTACCATCTATAAAAAGCCTGATTGTAGGAGTTGTGGAAGATTTTTCTTTCCCGAAACCCTCGGCGAGGACTGCCATCATCGAGACTTTAGACGCCTCTTTCACCTCCGTTAGCCAACTTCAGCGCCACCTCCGCATGCCAAATTCTTTCCTGCAACACCCTCTAGTTAACCAAACTATTTTCAACCTTCGATTCTTCTTGTACGAGCCTCAATAACCATGCAAAGTTGGATGCTCGTTTCGCCAGAATTTTGACCCCGAAGCCTTAAACCGCCTTCCACCACCGTGCTCCGCCACCTTTGGCTGCACCACCACCATCATTTTGTCCCTCTCCTCCTGGGAAACAATAAACACCTCTTATACCACCTCAATTCTCCCTATCTTTTTCCCAACATCCATCTTTCTCTTTGTTCTTCTATTTTTCCGGCCACCGCCGGTGCCACCTATCCCCACCAGCTTAAGGTTGAACCCTAGACCCTCTCAACCATTTTCCATATTATTATAAGCCTTGGTTTAATTTATTTCAATTATTTTCATATAATTACCATTATTATTATTCTTAATATTTATATTCTTAATATGTTTTATTATTATTTGATGAGAAATTTTATGCTGAATTATACTTGCAGGGTGGAGAGTGATAATAAAATAATTTTATTGTTAGTTTCGAATTTCAAGTTATTAATTGAATTATTATAAGATTATTATCATTCTTCTTATTATTATTATTATTAATATTATAATTATTAGAATAAGTATTATTAACGTTTAATTATTTATTCTGGAAAATCTTAGGCCCTAACTTTGTATTAACATTTGCACTTATTTATTTGAGTATTATTATTTCTACTGTTCTTATAACCATTAATAATAATATTATCATTATCTTTATTATTTTTAATATTATTATATATGTTATTAATTTTATTATTAATATTAAATAAGTGGTAAGTCATTAGTTATAAGTAGGGTCGAAACCCCACTTTAAATTTTAAAGCTTATTATTATTATTATTATTATTAATGCAAATATTTTACCATTAGTATTGTTATTAATGTTATTATGGTTATTATTAATATTATTACTGTTATTATTTATATTCTCATTGATAGTAGTTTTATTAATTTTGATATTATTATATTAGTATCATTATTATTAGTAGGGTAAAGTCTTTAATCCTATATTATAAAGGTTTATAATATCTCTATTATTTTTATGTCTTTAGCAAAGTTAGAATTTTGGTTAAGGTTATTTTATTAGTATGTTATTATTTGGTCAAAGCCCTAAGGAGGCGTAGGAACGTGCTCCAAGACCGATGTCATTTCAGGTAAGGGGTGCTAAGGCCTTTTATGTGCTAATGTGCTTTGTGTGATTCATATGCTATGCATTCTATGTTTATGATTATTAATTATGCCGTATATGATATGACGTGGAGTTGAAGTATGTTTTCGTATGGCATGTGTAATATTTGTGCATGACCCTGTAAGACATGCATGTGAGGATGTTGATATGATTTTATGTGGGAGAAAGGATGAAAAATAAGGATGGAGAAAGAAGTTGATCAAGAGATATGAGTTGACCTAAGTATTTTAATGATTTATGAGAGGAAGAATAAAATGGGAAATGTAGGGTTTCGTGGGAAAGAATATAATTTATGATGTTATATGGGAGAATTGAATTTATGATTTGTTTGGGAGAATCTAATTTATGATGTTATTTGGGAGAATGTAATTTATGATATTATATGGGAGAACCTAATTTATGATTTGTTTGGGAGAATCTAATTTATGATGTTATTTAGGAGAATGTAATTTATGATATATTATATGGGACAACCTAATTTATGATTTGATTGGGAGAATCTAATTTATGACTTGTTTGGGGAAATCTAATTAATCCAAATTATGGTTTGCTTGGGAGATTCTAATTTATGATTTTATGTGGGAGAATCAAATCAATTGTATTATATGGAAAAATCTTTGGGTTTTCTATGGGTTGAATCTAGGGTTTGGTATGAATGAATCTTTGGGTTATGTGGATTGAATTTAGGGTTTTGTATGATGAGATTTTGGGTTTTACATAATGGTTAATGTTTGCATGGTTGAAATTAGGGTTTCACATGGAATTTTAGGGTTTGCATGAAAAAGGTTTGAAGGTTTGTATGGGGAGATTAATGTCTGCATGGGTATGAAATTTACATGTGGAAAGTTAATTTGGGATGTAAGGAAGGTAATGTAAGTGTTTTTTGGGGGTTTGAGCACTTGGGATGAAAAATAGCACGTGGAGCAAATTAAGGGTACGGAGGAGGTTGAATTAGGGTTTGGAATGATTAATTGTGGTTTATTGTGGTTAATTAAGGTTTGGAATGGCTAATTATGGTTGTTATGGTTAAATAAGGTTTGGAGTGGTTAATTATGGTTTGTGGTGGTTGATTAGGGTTTGATGTGGCTGCTTAAGGTTTTTGTTGTAGCATGTGTTTTTGGTGATTAAGGTGTAATTATGAGAATGGAATCGATGATTTGTGATGTGTGGAGTGTTAAAATGATTTGGGTGATGTGAGGTGGAGTAAGAGGGGATGTTAAGGCCTAAATTAGGGTTTCGGGATAAAACCCTAGAGTGAGATGTGAAGTAGAATTGGAGGATAAGTGTGAAGGGATCGATCCATGCATGTCTAGGGTTTGGTGGTAGCACGTGTGTAATTGGTGAATAAAGTATGATGATGAATATGGAAATTATGTTTTATGATTCGTGCATGTGCATGGTGAAAGCCTTTGAATAAGATATTTAAGACACTAATCTTTTAAAGTGGAAGATTATTGAGCCGAGTCCAAACCGATCCACCGGTCAGGAATAGTGGTTAGGACGCGTAGTCCTATGTGCGACCGATCCACCGGTTATAATAGTGGTTAGGACATGAGGTCCTATATGTGACCGGCCCACCGGTAATAATAGTGGGGTGAATCGAGCTCAATAGACACAAACCAAAATCGTTAAAGCTCTTAAAAGATACTAATTACTTACAGTGGAACACCATGCAAGGAGGAACCAAACCGATCCATCGGTTAGGAATAGTAGTTAGGGTTGCTACCCTATGTGTGAGCGATCCACCGGTAATAATAGTGGTTAGGGCATGATGCTCTATTGTGACCGGCCCACCGGTTATAATAGTGGGGTGTTCCTCTGCTCGCATGGATTGATAAAAGGCATGGTGTGAATTGGATTCTGATAAGAGATTAATTAAATAATTAATCTGGACTATGATTGAGCCTTTGTACGTTTACCTGAATTGTTCATATACCTTTATATTGCTATGTTGGATTATGCCTGTTATTCTGCATGGATTATGCGCTTGTGTGTTGGCCTTAGTGCTCAGTTACCTTACTCAGTACGTAGCGTACTGATCACCCTTTTTATGGGTGCTGCTCATTCCCATGAGTAGTATTCCCTTCTGGTTTGTGCAGGTGGGCGAGATATCATTCGGGGCTGAGTGTTGAGCATGTTTGGCTCAAGTTCGATAGAGTTGTGGCCGTATTTCAGTCTTTATGTAATTTTATTTCCTGCTATTATTTCTTTGTATTGGAGTATTTATTCGCTTTGATTTCGCACTCTGATTTCTATTTTATTACGTTTATAACGTTTATGCGTACTCTGATTTTAAGGTATGATCTTTCGAGTTCTTTTATGAACTGTTGATTTGAATTTAATGTAAATATTTTCTTTAGCCTTAGCACTTGGTACTGGAACGGTCGGAGAGAACTGGTCTAGTACTAAGTGTGGCGGTAACATTTCCAAAATTCACGGGTTTTAAGTATTTCTATTCTAATTGCTTCCGCTTTCAAAAAAAAGTAGTGAATTTTGGGGTGTTACACAATAGTTTAAAAAGTTTAATTTAGGGTGGTAATGTGGGTATAATGTAAAAGAATAAGGTAGAGAAGCAGTTCATATGGCCTTTCTTAGGATAGTTAAGCCTCCCTTGTCTATTTCAAATTAAAATTCTTGGGGATCAGTCATAAAAATAATATATTCGGGGAGGAATCAAACATTTGGACCATTTGGGTAGCTTGCAGTTGATGATAAGCATATATATATATATATATATATATATATATATATATATTTAGGTGTAGACTTGATGTTGATGAGATAGGCAACACTAAGCTGACACTCACCTTGAGCCTATAACCTTAAGGCTAGTTCCATATTTAGAAAATGACAATTTCCTTGTTTGTTGCAAAAATAGTGGTTGGGTATTGGTGGAAAAAGTATCATACAAGGATCCATTTTCTTTAGCCATTCTTTAACAGATTGCAAAGTGAAATACACCTAAAATTATCAAGATTAAAAGAATGAAAATACTTTTTAAGCAAAGCAATATGAGGATGATTGAATATCTTAGGGAAACAACAACTTCTAAATATATATTTTTATAAAGAAACAAACCCTTTTACCTATAATTCTCTCATGATTTATGGTAAAAATATTTTGAAAACACCATAAGGTCTAGGGGATTTGAGTCCTCTAATATTATGCATAACATCATAAACTTCTTACTAAGTGGTAATTTGATTAATTTTGGAGTTGTCTTCCCATTAATAGGGTTATATTTCTCACTAACTATTTTAAGACTTGTGTATTATAGTACATGCATTTTTATGAGTTTTATTCTAGTTTTATACTAACATATTGGGAAAAAGGAAATAAGTCTTATATTGTTAATAAATTAAATTAATCATGATAGAACTAATATATCAAGTAAAAAATAAGGTCGATATGCTTAATAAATTAAATCAATCATATAGAATTTATACAAGAGGATTACATGCTGGTTCACTAAGAATATTAGATAGAATAGGTAAAGAGAAACATGCATGAACTCCTAGAAACTGAACCGATTGAATGATTGTTGAATGTCTTACAAGATCTATTAAAAAATCATTATGTCTTTCAGGTTTAGCTTGTACTTCATAAAGAGAAGCCATTAGTTTGTCTTTTAGTTTCTTTTTATTAACAAAAATAGAATGAATCAAAGTATGTATGACCTAATGATTATGATTTATATATATATAGGGAGCGTATCTAGTGAGAACTACTTTTTTTTTGTAAGAATTAAGAACTAAGGTTCTAAACGCTTAGATTAAAAACTAATGACCCAAATTTTATTTAATTTGTTCTCATAAAACTAATAAATTTGATTCTTTCAACCCAATCTTTGATGTCCCATTCCATTCTCCTCCAAACTCTCCATCAACTTGTTGCTAGCCATTATTATTACCCTGAGGATGCATTGTTTGCCTTCTCAATTTTGTTGCATGCCATCCTCATCCCCATTTCATCACCATATTTTGTTTGTGTCATTGGCTCACCCAAATTTTGTTGAAAATTCATATAACTTATCCTCTAATTTGTGTTTGATTTGTTTAATTATTCTTTGATGTGTTTTTTATTTCTTTGTGTTTTTGTTTGATTGTTGTTTCTTACTTTTCCTTCTATTTATTTCCAATATGTTTGATTTTTATTTGAGCATTGTTTAATTCATTTGATTTTTATATCCATTATGATTTCATCACTAAGTTTACTATTATTTTTCTATTAAGAAATTTTGCTCGAAAACAATGCCAAAAAAATGATTCTTAAAATCTTCATGTTGGTTGGGTGGTTTTCAGTGGTGATAGGGTGGTGCTGGTGATGGTGGGTAGCGAGTTATCATTAATGAATTATATTTATGGTGGTTAGTTAGAAAATAGTTTTTTTTATATATATAAAAATTGGATCATCGATTTCTAGCCAAAGTGTTGAGAACCTTAGTTTTTAGCTATAATCCAGAAGCTTAGTTCTAAGAACCTTAGTTCTAATCTAATACATTCCCTACGACATGTTATTCATTAGGTTATTTTATTTCAATGTACAAGCAAATAGATAACCCTATATCTCTACAAATTAAGGATTCACATCCTATTAGAAACATTAAACTCAAATGCCTAAAACTTAATTCGATCACTTTTGTATGACTAAACTAAATCAATAGCACGTAATTCATATAGTTCATATATAAGCATAATGTTACATAAATAATCTAAAAATCTCTCACTTGGGTTATATATTTAACCTTATAACCATAAATTGTAAAATAATTAGATAAGCTCAATCTTAATATCATTAAAAAAATATATCTTCAACTACTTTAGTGCATCAATCACATCAACATAGGATAAAAGTGGCATTCATCATATCTTTTTTGTAACTAAACTCATCAATGGTCATACATATTGATACAATCAAATAAAATAAACATGATGTAGATGTGTAGAATGAAAATATAATTAGTGTGATCCCAACATGCCTATTTTCGGCTGGTTCACCTTATTTCTCAGTGAGAACAAACTTTGCATGATTAGAGTGTAACTTGAAGAGGTTATTTGTGAAAATGAAACTATCGTAGATAACATTAACAAAATAAATGAAATGTGTCCATATCAAGAGAGCATCATAACCTCATACTTCCACTAATACTAGGTCCTTACAAAGTAATATGCCCATAGAACTACCTAGGTGTTAGTTCCTTAGTAAGTAAATATGTAATGATGGAGTTTGTACTAATTTATTCAATAAACACATAGGAACATTAGAGTAAGTTTTAAAAACTAGGAACATTACATCAATTATGCCTTAACTTTTATAAGTTTTAATTATTATTAGAGTAATGCACTAATAGCTTATTGTCATATAATAACTTTAGTAGTGTTTAAATACCATCCATTCTATGCAACCATGTAAAAAACTAAAAATCATATTCCATGAATAGATGTTGCATAACATGCTATAAATTATGCTAATATAGTGTTAACAGATAAATGAAACCCAAAGTGGATGTATTGTTGTCGTGACATCTAGCTAAATTATAATTAAAATACTATTTGATATCCAATTGATTTGATTTTATATACATGAATTTTAAACTATTAATTTCTATATGTGCTTCATAATATGCTTGGCTGCCTCCCAATTATTCATACTAGGGTTTAACTATCTACCTAACACTCTAATAATTAATGCTATTCTAGATTGTGTATAACCTTAGTCACACATAAAGACTCCCTACACCTAATGCGCATGGAATCTATCTTTAAATTCAATGTCACTTTTTTGGTTAACGTACTAATTAAGACTATATTTGCCTCTTTTCGCAATGAAGGTGTCACCTAGTTTGTAATTTTCATGTCAAATATCTATTAACCTTATTGATGTGACTCTTCTATTGTAATCTAAGAACACCAAAAATAAATATCCTTATATACGAATTCCTAATATAAAAGAGGCATCACCAACACCTTTCACTTCAAAATTCTTTGATAATAATCTTTTGGTTTTGTGTGAGACACTTATATCTCTAGTGGAAAGCGGTTTGAAAATACTAGAAAATACACTTACTCCCACAGAACTTGCAATACCCACAATCACCAATGATAATTACCATAAAACCAAATGATATAACTACTTGAAGAAATTGTATGAGAAGCTTACTTGAATCCACAAGTCGATTCTTAAGTTTGCAAATTATATCCTTTGTGTCTCTCAACACAAAGGCTTCTTATTACACCTTATTTATAGTTTCAATACTATCTCCATTGAGAAATTTTGTCTTTATATCCATCTAAGTTAATATGTGATCATAAAAAAAGAGTATTTCAAAGAAATAGAAGAGAAAATATCTTGTTGTCAATTCCTTCATTTTAAGTAAAGCCCTTAGAAATAAGACAACACTATATCTTTTCAATGTTCTAATTTTTTTTAACTAACACAAGGCCGTATCTTTCCTTTGTTACTATATTTTTACTCTACGTGATATTGATTCTATCCAAATACCTATGAAACTAATCATGTGCAAAAAAAAAAGAACATATAGACCCAGACAAGCACTATACTACATGAATTCACACCAAATAAGAAGAAATCATAATAAGAATTTGCATCATAATTCATACTTATCATATTGTCATTTCACTTATGATAAATGTTTTTGAAGGTCTTACCCAACTTAGCTACTTTCCTACTACTTCTCACATTACAGATGTACAACATCATTAGCATTTACCTTCCAAGCTTGGGGTGCTCCCTTTTATTACATCCAAAATCAAGGGGAGTGGGGGGGGGATTAAATCTATAAGTTACCTAGCTCAACAATTGACAAATAACACTAACAACAAATCGATAAAAGTAATAAATACCTGAAACAAATTGGTACAACTTATATTTCATAATAATTTTCCATATTATACATGGTATAGTGCAAGAATACATTTTGTAATCATATCCTAAACATCTTTTATATGTGGACTATAATTCTAATTTATAAATAGATGTTTGGTTACGTTATATATTCTCAATGTAATACAGTTACAATAATGAGAAGATAAACAACTCAATTTTGTTTTACTTCCATCCCTTCTCCTTCTCATTTCTATTCTTTATTTTTCATCTTCATTTCTCATAAATTAATGATTAGTAACATTTTGTGGTTTGTCTTAGTTGAAGTTAGCTCCATAAAATTTGTTTTACTATATCACTGGAACTATTATTACTCATTAGTAACTCAGGCTCCTTAAAATTTAGGATATATATATTGCATTTTCTTGTCTTGTTGATCTTAGCCTTTAAATAGATGTTGATCAAATTATTTCTTATAAGATTAGTTTGTATGTGAACATTACCCTATATATATGTGTGCGCACTATTATAACTCTATATAAGAGTTTGACATTTTTATGTACTTTTATTTTTAAAAGTATTTTATGATAAATTATGATAAAATGTAAAGAAAACTTTGAACATTTGTTAAAATAATGACTTGCATCAACATAAATGGATTATTGAATCAGAAATAGCAGTTTTTCATCAACACATTAATTTTAGTAAATTTATATTCTAATTATAGTGAAATAGTCAACTATAACAACAAACACTTTTTCAAACAAGGATATAATTTACTTACCAAAGACAACCTAATGTATGTTTATTAAACCATCTAAAATATAATCGGATATGAAATAATAACGTGTTTGAAATAATAATGTACCTAAAATAATAATAATATTTGGTAGACACATTTTATTTTTGTTTGAAGTAATAATGATGTTTGATAACTCGTGCAATTTAAAATAAACTAATGCATATTAGCCATTTTGTACACGTGGTCTTTTTAATTATGATATTTTGAATAATTATTAATTTATCACTATAATTAATAATATCATTATTAATTAATAATACGTAGTTAAAATCAATATTATTTATTTTGATTATTTAATTACAATTAAGACTATAAATATTTTTATTCATTATAATTAATAAGTATAATTAATAACATTATTATTAATTATAATTAACATTATTTTTTATGATTATGATTAAAATTGATCTTATAAAAATTATATAAAATTAAACTTATTTTTATTGATTAATTAATTATAGTTATGATTAATAATATGTTTATTAATTATTAAATAATAGTAACAATAAATACTATCCTTATTAATTTGCTATATAAGATTATAGTTGATATTTTTTATTGATTAATTATTTATAATTAAAATTAATATTATCTTTAATCACTATTAATTTATCATTACCATTAACATTATCATTATTAATTAATTAATTATTAATAATTTTGTGTGTTTTGATCATTTAACTAAAATTATGACTAATAATTTTTTTAATTATAATTCCATTTTTTAGTAATCATGATTAATATTAAGATGATAAAACATTTATATTTCATTAAAATTAAAATCATTTATATTAATTCATTAATTATAATTATGATTAATCCTATTTTTAATGTTTACTAATTTATCATTATAATTAATGGTATCATTATTATTTATGATTATAATTTTGTTGATATTTATTATTCAATTTCAATTAAGACTAATAATATTTTTTTGAACAATAAGTAATAATTCTTAAAAAATAATATTCTTGCTAACTATTTCCTTATAATTGTAATTAAGATTATCATTTATAATTATATTTATAATTACTCTCATAAACAATTTATATGTCGTTAAAGATGATATTATTTATATTGATTAATTATTTTTAATTATAATTATAAATAATAATATGTTTTATTAATTTAATTGATAATAAGTACTATCCTCATAAATTTATTAATAATAATAGGCTGCTTAAAATCAGTGTAAACTATTAATATAGCTAATAAAATTGTTCCCAGACATACACTTTGTTCAACATAATAAATACTATCCTCATAGATTAGCTAGGGCACTAGACACTTGCGTTTCATCATATGAGCTATAATATCTCTCTCATCGTTTGGTACCGGATAATATGGGCAAATTTTTTTTACCTGATATATTATATATCTTTTATAATATAATTTAAATTATTATTTTTAAATAAATATCCATTTTAAATTTTAATTTAATCTAAAATAAATATTTATTAAAAAAAATATTATTAAATAATTAATCTAAAAAAAATATTCCCACCTCTACCACCCCTAACGAGCATATGTTTTTTTCCCCCTTGACGTAACCCGTCTCTTATCCGATAACTCTTACCGATTTTTTTGTTTGCATAAGGCTACAAAGTCGCCATCATTCCATCAATTTTCCTCTTCGATGATCAAAAGTGAAATTTAGTTTCACGAGAAACGAGAGGGGAGATACAGCTCGGACGGGTTTGGCTCCTCAGACCTGAGGTTTTCAAAGATACAGCTCCCGTCTCTTGGCCAAATCTATCACCCGGTCTCCTAAGCATGCACCATGGCAATTTCCTCCGTTCCTGCAAATCGGTTTTCTGCATCACTCGCCATTTGGCTTCTCAGCCGAGAGCCCCTGCACCACTTCAATCCACGTCCTCCCTAACCTCAAACCTCCAACAAACTGAAAACTCGGATGCGAATCAACTAGACCTTTTCTCCACTACCAAAATCGCTTCCCCGTGTCGAGTTCAAAAATTAATTGCATCTCAATCAGACCCTCTTTTAGCCAAAGAAATATTTGAATTGGCTTCTCGACAGCCAAATTTCAGCCATTCTTACTCCACTTTCTACACCCTCATCCACAAATTGGGCCGCGCCCGCCATTTTTCTCTGATGGAAAGCCTTCTCACCCGTCTCAAAAACCTTAGATACCCTGTAACTCCAGCATTGTTTTCTAAGGTTATTCGAATGTACGGTGATGCTCATCTTCCCGAAAAGGCTCTCAAAACATTCTATTCTATGATCGAGTTCAATTGTAAGCCCACGTCGAAGCATTTGAACTATGTACTTAGCATTCTAGTGGTTAACCGGAACTTTCTTCGACCAGCGTATGATCTTTTCCGGACTTCTTATAAGTACGAGGTGCAGCCAAATACTAAGTCCTACAATATTTTGATGCGGGCATTTTGCTATAACGATAAACTCGGTATTGCATACAAGCTGTTCAATGAAATGCTTAAGAGAGAGGTGATGCCGGATGTTGAGTCTTATAGGATCTTAATGCAAGGATTGTGCAGGAAGAGTCAAGTGAATAAGGCTACAGACTTGTTAGAAGATATGTTGAACAAAGGCTTTGTGCCGGATACATTGAGTTATACTACATTGTTGAATAGTCTGTGTAGGAAGAAGCAACTCAGAGAAGCATATAAGCTCTTGTGTAGGATGAAGGTTAAAGGTTGTAATCCCAATATCGTGCATTATAATACAGTTATATTAGGTTTATGTAGGGAAAGGCGAGCGCTTGATGCTATTAAGGTTTTGGGTGATATGCAGGCGAATGGATGTCTGCCTAACTTGGTTTCCTATAGGACTTTAGTTGGTGGGTTATGTGACCAAGGGTCGTATGATGAAGCGAGTAAGTATATGGAGGAAATGATGTTAAAAGGTTTTTCTCCTCATTTTTCAGTTGTTCATAGTTTGGTTATGGGGTTATGTAATGCTGGTAAGTCAGAGGAAGCAGCTGGAGTATTGGGAGAGATGTTGAAACATGGGGAAGCACCACATACTGAGACTTGGGTTGAAATCGTACCCAAGGTCGTTGAGGTGGAGGATATGCAAAAGTTGGATCATTTGTTTGATAAGGTGATGAAGGTTGAGATAAAGCCTCATACTAGGATATTTGATGCAGGTGCAAATTTGGAAGAGTTTTTGATGAAGAAGATTAGGGTTAATTCGAGGAAGTATTGACTGCCTATTAGCAGTTGCTTGCGTCAGAAGTGTTTACAGTTGAACATATAGTAGTTTGACATCTAAGTTTGAACACATCTGAGATAATTTTGGTTGAGATTTGAGAAGCTTTCTCCTAAATTAAAGACGAACTGGCAGACCAAAGTGCTTAGTGATGATTATATTAAGTAGATGCGCTGCTGCCATAACGAGAAATGGCCAAGAAGCCTCGAAGACATGGGCTGGGCGCAGTTGCATTCTACCTTGTAGCCGAATAATGTTGTTTGTCTAAACAAATGCCATCGTGCTGTGCGATCTTACGTAATTGTTGAGGATGAGTTTATTTGACCGGGACTAGAGCCTTAAATACGAAATGAAGAATTTCCTGTGGGTGATGCAGTCAAAAGACTTGACGTCTCTAGCAACCGAGCATCCTACGTTTGTTCTGTTATAATTACTTTGGTCCTTTTGTCCTGAAATAATTTGGTGTCAGTGTTTCGAGAGCATGTGTAAAGTCCCCTACAGGAAAATAAAGTAAGGTTTGGTTAATAGATTTATAAAAGTGTATTGTAAAATTACTATGATATATACCATAAATCTTATTATACCAATTTTTATCTAGATAATACCTCAATAGTTTATATTTTACTAAATTTTTAACTCCATTTATTTATTAAAATTTTATCTGATGACCTTTTCTCCCTCAGTTTAAATAATGGCAAATGTGTACTAGATTTTTATCGCACATTAGCTCTCAGCGATGGAATAAAAGTGGGAAAAGGATTGAGCAGCTAAGTAATTTCATATGAATTTTAATTTTTACTTAACCAATCAAAGTAATTTTATAAACTTTTAAATTATTAAAAAAATAAAATATATTTGACAGTTGAGATTTAATAGCTTAAAATGTGGCAGGCATATAATATTCCAAAATAAAAATTTGATAATCATTATACACAACCTATAAGGTTATTCTGCATTATAAATATACCAAAACAATACATTGAAAAAGCAAACAATTCTACAAGGCAACAGCAACATGAAACTTATAAGACCCCAGCAAGAGCCTACTTCAGTGGCTCTAGGGGCATAAAATCATCCAAACATCAGACTTGAGCAGTGCCTTCTGTGAACTTTGGGTCCTCACATCTGTATCTTCCATCAGGGCCAATTCCAAACCCTTTTGGATCTGCAAATACATTTTCCAGAAGTTGGGTGCGAGGTGGTTCAGGACTTTGATCAGCAAAATCTACTGCTTCTTCAACAACTTCATCCAACTTTTTCTCGATGGCTTTCAGCTCAGATTCGTTGGCTAGGTTATTTTCAATTAGGTATTTCTTTAGGGCTACGATGGGATCTCTAGCAGCATAGTGAGATTTCTCAGCTGCAATGAAAAATGATGACGAATGAGACAACATAACCAAGAAATACAATATCAGATTGCCCAGACAAAAATAAAAACTTGAGATATGAAAAAACCTAGTTGCTAACAAAGCATCGAAAGTTCAGCTAGGAAGATGAAATACAACATCTCCATGCGGTATTTGAAACAAACACAAAGTAGTGTATGCAGTGGAGGATATGAGTATATGACAGGGGCACATAACGAAGTAGTGATATAAGATGAATAATATGCTGCAATCAATCATCTGAAGTAGTGACATATTAACAAACAGAAGGCATAGAAAAGTGATTTGTAAGAAAGGATTACAATGCCATCCAATATCGATTTCCTATTTTCATTCCAAACAATGTCAGTCTCAGAAGCGGCTCACTGTTCAAACATCCTCTTCTATTAAAATACAATTGCAGCGAATTAAATAATGCATAAGAGAACCAAGTTTTCCAGATCTGTAATATGATATAACAACAGATAAGTCTTACATACTACGGTACAAGATGGGCCCAAGCAAGGCCAAAAGATCTCATCCAGTGGAGAAATGGTTTCAACGCCAGCCTGAGACCACCCGGGCAGTGTTGAGTCTATAGTGTGTTTGCCGGGACTATTTCATATGATTTTTAGTTTATTTGACCCAAAAAGCTCTTTTAACCAAGTTAAAAGTGTTTGGATGAAAAGCTGCCTTGAAATAAAAAGCTCTTTGTAAAAAAACTTGCTAAAATAACTTATGAAATAAGTTCTAGTTTTTAACTTTTAGCCTAAAACTTTCAGCTTTCCGACTAATAATGTCCAACATATCCATAGTCTATATGCCTCACCAGCAGATCGTTGAATGATATGAGGCCCCTGCTGCAGGTCCATACTCATCAATCAGGCATCATCTAGAGAACATCATAATATGTCTGCCAAGGATGTCAACTTACAACTCATGAGAAAGGCTCTTGCTTTATGGGTTTGAGTGCGGCTTTGTTGTGGAATTCGAACAAACAACATTCAGTACCCCTCCCCCACTTCTAAAGGAAGAAATAGCAGTTAGAAAGTAGGTGAAAACAGTTGCAGATCAATAAGATTATAGGCTGGAATATCCATCAAACAACAACCATACTAAGGCTCTAATATGTAGCTTCTCTAGATGTTAATACTTTCCAAAAACTACACGGCACAAAAGTTGAAAGTCCAACACTAATTGTTACCATTCAACTAGTGCTTAGCTAAAAATGTTTGAAGTCATCACTTTTCACACCTATGTGAAAAATATCAGTGCCATCCATATTAATGTGAAAGACTAACTTAATCCAAAGTAAATTCCAATGCATATATGAGATAAATAGTGCTGCAGAAAGTTGTCAGTTATTACAAAAAGAAAACAAAATATTTGGTAACAAGCTACAGGAAAGCATATTTTTTCTGGCATTTCAAAATAAATCAAGTGAAACTACAAAGCATAGAGTTGCCTATACGTCCAAAAGATGATGTGAACCATAACTGATGAAAGCCCAAATACCCTTAGTACCCTTACTAAGAAAAGCACCAATTATCCTTTAAAAATAATTAATTATATTCGTATTATTGTCTTGCAGGATAATCAAGAAAATTGACAATCTAAGCCAAGCAAGCGGGGAAAAGGATTCAAGACGGTGCTAGCAAAAACGGGATTCTGTTGCTGAGAAGACATACTCAAGTTTTAAATTATTAGCAAGAATAATGGCATTATCGCCCAATTAGCAAAATTCTACTATTATTATTATCGTTGTTTTGTTTATTTAGTTTTATCTTGTAATAAGGGTATTAAGCAGCTAGTTAAGTGGGATTTGCCTAGTCCATCATTAAACCACCTTCAAATCCCCTACATCAACCTTAATCCTACCATAACCTCAGCCCAAATAAATTACCATACCCTCAGCCCAAATAAATTGGACACCGAGGCCCATACCGCACCAACAGCCTTTACGCCCTGCCTTCTTTATCAAACCGTTCGGTCAAAACAACCTTCACTCCTCACGCAGCCCTTCCCAAGTCATCTCCTTCCTCTAATCTCGCCTTCTTCGTCGACCACCATCAATGGGGATTATCCACCATTAATTCACTCTGCCCGCTCTACCTTTTCGACCGTTATCCAACGTTCGGTTTCCCTCAACCCTGGCTAGTTGCTGCCCTATATAAAGCTTCTATCATGCTGTAAAAGAGACAACTTGGTTCGAATCGATTTCAGCATATGAAATAAAGCTATTTTCTTACGATCTTGCGTCGTTTCTTGTCGGTTTCCGGCATTCTTGTTATTCTCGGTTTCGAGGATTTAGATCGGGCAGTCCTGATCACCCTATCCCTACTCCTGTTTGGTTGTTTTTGCGATTCTTGTGTAATTTTTACTGAACTCCACTTGGAGTTCGTTTCAATAACCCTGCTAACATCTTGTACAAAAATCTATCTGCATAACTAATTAGAAAACTTCCGTAGTTTGTAATTTAATATTGTAAAATATGTATAGCCACACTACAAACGAAGAATACCAATTTGATCAAGAAAACAGAAAGAAAAAAAGTCAATAAAGCGCAAAAACTTCATGATACGAAACAAATTCATACGAGACCATGTTACCTGGGTCACGAAGTTCATCAGGGTCTGCCAAAGAGTGTCCTCTGAACCTATAAGTTTCACATTCCACCAAGGTAGGGCCTTCACCTCTCCTAGCCCTACCAATTGCCTCCTTCGCCACTTCTCTGACCTTCAAAACATCCATGCCATCCACATGAACGCCAGGAAGCCCAAATGCCGGTCCTTTCTTCCAGATCTCAGGATCAGAGGTTGCCCTCAAATGCGACATCCCAATTGCCCATAAATTATTCTCCACCACAAAGATAATGGGCAATTTCCACAATGAGGCCATGTTCAAACACTCAAAGAACTGCCCATTATTACAAGTTCCATCACCAAAAAATGCTACGGTCACATCCTCACACTTCTCATTTTGAACTTCCCTCTTATACTTCATAGTAAATGCAGCTCCAGTTGCCACTGGAATTCCTTCACCGATAAAGGCAAAACCACCAAGAACGTTATGCTCTTTAGAAAACATATGCATGGAGCCTCCTTGGCCTCGGCAACATCCAGTTTGTTTACCAAAAAGCTCGCTCATCACAGCACGAGCTGGGACGCCCTTGCTAAGGGCATGCACATGATCTCGATAAGTGCTAACAATACAGTCGTCCTTTTTCAGGAGTTTAATGAACCCAGTTGAGACAGCCTCCTGTCCATTGTACAAATGGACAAAGCCAAACATTTTACCCCGATAATACATCTGGGCACACATATCCTCAAATGCTCGTCCCAGAACCATATCTTCGTAAAGCTCAAGCCCTTCCTGTTTAGTGACCAACTGCAGCCAAGAAACACACGCACACAAAAAGAACAAAAAATCGAATTCAACTAAAATTAAGATACCTCCGTTGTGCATATTCATATCGAGCAACGAAAACCCGTCGCCGTAATAAACAAAACTAATCAAGTCACAGTTCATACTCTTCCAGTTTCATGAATATTTACGCAAACCCTTCTCCAGGATCAAGCACATATGCATAAACGCACACAATTAATTCACAAATTAGAAGAACATTGAGTCAGGTCAAGCAAGAATTCATACCAGATTTGAAACAGCGGATTTCGATTTCTTCTCCTTGACGACATTAGAGATGGCAACAATGGAAGCAGCAACAGATCTACGGCTCTGGGACGAAGAACTAAAGCAGTTAGAGAGGCGGAGCTTCAAGGTAGATCCAAGGAAATAAGAGGAACCATTATTCGATTTGAGGGGATCAAAGAGAGGCTTGTCATTTGATTTAATGGAAGCTGAAAATTCCAAGGGCTGAAAGATTTTTGTGACAGCAAAAGCTGAAGACATTGTGCTAATAATGATACGGAAACAAAAAGGAAATCAGCGTTTGGTTTTGTTCTCCAAATTTTTATCTGTGTGGGAATGAATGTGGGCTTTGTGTGGATGCGGATAGGGGGTACGGGAGGAGAGAAATAAGAAAAAGGTGGGAAGAACAAAGGCTGGGCGGAGAATACGAGAGTGAGTGTGTGAGAGAGAACGAGGGAGGTGAGGAAGTATCCGTCCAGGGCGTTGGGAGCTTTGAGGTTTGAGGCTAATCGAATTGATGACAAGAACAAGAAAGTAGGAGAGATTAATCGGTTCATCGGTTGTATCGAAGTTGGATATAATTATAGTTGTACATAAATTAGAAACAACCATTATAATTGTATCGTCCATTAACTAGATCTCTGTTTCAACTTTATTATAATTATGAGTATAATATAATATAATATAATTATAATAATAAATTTTAGTTATATTTTAATATATTTCTATTATATCTTTATAATTGTGGATACAATATAATTAATTATGAGTGAAATACAATTGTACTAAAAATACAATATTCTATATTATACTTAAGGTGCAACCAAAATCAATCAACACTTATTTAAGAAATAAAATGAAAACATGCTCCCTTGATTTAAAGATCCAATTTGATAAAAAGTGGTTTAGAGAATTTTTAACAGTATTAATATAGATTAGAAGTTTGAGTGTGCCAAACTTCTAATTTCAGTACTTGGCAAAAAAATTTTTGTGTATTAGTTGTTTAATATTAAAAAATTATTGAAAATTTTTAAAATAAAAAATGTTTGTATTAGCTTATTTAAAATTAATTTTTTTAAAAGTTATTTATATTTTTAATCCACTAATAACTACTATAACATCCCAAATTTTGCTACCGAAAAATTTTATTTTCCAACGAAAGTTTATAACCAAAATATCAGGTGTTACTACCGCTATAATCGATACAAGTTTGGTATACCATATTATTATCACATCAATTACAAGGTTAAAACCATTAAAAGTAAACATAGAATAACTCTAAAGGAGAGAAACTTTATAAATATAAATATGAGTTTGGAGATTAACTACAAGATACAATAACATAATACAAACAAAGGGATATCATGTATCAAATAGTTCAAAAGGTATCTAGGTAAAAACATCATCTAGATAACATAATTCTTTACCTAAACACCTAGTACAGGAAAAGTCATTCCTCTCCATTCAATGCATCAAATGCCGCAAAATTATCCGACTGATCCTCAAAGACCTGCACCAAAACATTCGGGCCATCTACTCGTAGGATTGAGTAGTACGCATAAAAAGGATGGTTAGTATGCTACATGCCGAGTAAGGTAATAATACTATCAAGTCAAGGATGTAGCTAAATACAAGTGTTCATAGTAGATGATAAGTACACATACAAATAACATAAAGTCTCATAAGGTAAATACCGATCCAAGCCTCTTTATTATATATGACCATTTTTATTCTTTTATTTGCATTGATTTCAAAGACTCTACTATTCTTAAATCGGTGGAATGGTCTGAAGCACCTCTCAGGAACAATACATCTGACCCACTATTATCATCCGGAGGAACGAATCCAACATCTCTCCGGGTAGAACACTCCTGAGCCACTATTCTTAAATCAGTAGAATGGTATGAAATATCTCTTAGAGACAATACACCTGAGCCACTATTATTATCTGATGGAATGGATTCCACACGTTTGTCCTGGCTCATGTACTCTTCCACTTTGAATCATTAACATCTTATCCCTTAGGTTACTTATCTCAATCCATATAATTATTCACGATGAGTATAAAGACCCTACTATTCTTAATCCGGTGGAATGAACTGAAGTACCTCTCAGGGATAACACACTTGAGCCACTATTATTGCCTAGTGAAAATGACTCATAAAACACATCTCAAGGGAAAATGCTCCTAAGCCACTATTTTTAAACTAGTAGAATGGTTTGAAGTACTTATCAGGAACAACACACCAGAGCTACTATTATCATATGATAGAACGGATCCAAAAACACCTTGGCCCGACTCACGTGATCTTTCACTTTAAATAATTAATATATTATTCATGATTGATTCAAAGCCACATAATACATTTAAAGTAGGCAAACACATCAAAAAGATCATAAGGTCGTTCTCTAGAGTTAAGATCCCATCCCTATACTTACTCGAAACCTTAATTTCACACTTTTACTATAACTATTCCTTTGTTACTCTTTTAATCACCAAACGTAGTACCTATTCCTCAAATATTGTTATTATTATCAACAGACTTGAATTTCAAGGCCTAACTTTAAGATCTTGCACATACGATAATAACTCTATCCCAAAAGTTACTATCCCTAGGGCTTATAAACCCTAATTTCACAAATTAATCATAACTTTTCATGTAGGGCTCAAACACTTATCAGATTCAACATATATTCCCAAAACACTAATATTAACAACATATTTAAATTTCGTGGTCTAACTCTATTATTTTACACATGTGATAATAGCCTCCTCATTTTTAAGTTACTATTCCCAAACCCAACCATTTTCATACTTTATCAATCTTATGTCATTCACAATTACTCCAAGCACTTCATATAAATTCCTTAGCACATTTTGAATAATACAATACCTTAAAATACCATGAATCTCATATTTAACCTACATTGACAAAAGATACCCTTATCGGTAACAAAACCCTTATTTTATGCGAATCTTATGTGTTTAGTAACATTATTTCCATATCCATATTTTTCTCCATAGACCTTATCATATTCATTTAACATTCATCACACCATTAATAACTTATGATATGTCTATATTTCATACCGAAGGCTTTTCCACATAAAATAACAATACCACATGATTTTTGCTGACTCACTTCCTATCATGTAATATCAACCGCTTATTATAGTATCAAAAATCATATATTAATTCACATAATCATAATATCATGGCACAACACAAAATCATACATAACACTTAGCAATCAGAACCCTAGACTACGATAAGTATCCTTACAAAAATGGCTCTAGTCTCTAAGCGTGCAAATCTTATTCCACCTCTTCCAGGACCACTAGGAAATCACCTAAGAAAATCATAATAAAATACCATTAGGATTAATTCACATAAGTAAGGAAATGGAGGGTGAAAGAAGGAAGAAAACCAAATCAAGTAGGGTAGTGTTTAGGAAAAACTTGCATAACCAAACAAAGGGGGGAAATGGTGGTTCATGAGATGGTCGATGAGAAACAACACAAACTTTCTTTGTTAAAGGAGGTGCAACGAGAGTGAAGGTCGATCAAGGAGGCTAATGTTCAATGGTGGGAGTCAAAGGGGATGGTGTGGTGAGGTTGGATGTGCCGAAGGGTGGATGGAGGGCTTCGTTTTTGACAATTGAAGGATGGAAGGAGAGATGCAGTCAAGGCTGCTAGAGAGGAGGGGTGAGCTTCAGTTAAGGTTGTTGAAGAGGAGTGTTGGGTTGCGGTGTGAGCTACTGCAGCAAGGAAGGGAAAGAGAAGAAGATGGTTGCAGTGGAGGCTACTGAAGAGGAAAGGAGGGCTTCAGCTATTTTGGCTAATGGATAGGGGTGATGTTTGGCAAGGATGACCAAAGGTGGTGGGGGAGAAATAACAAAGGTTACTGGTGGTGGTGTGGGTGTCTCAGTTTGGTTCACTGGTGATGGATTTTTGGGGTTATTTTTATGACAACGAGGAGGTGGTGAAGGAGGAAAATGGGGTGCTTGGGTTGCAGAAACAAAAAGGAAAGAAGAGAGGTGATGGGGGCATTTAATGCTGGTTGAGTATGTATATATATACCCATGCACATGTAGAGAAAGGTGAGAGATGCAAGGAAAAATTTTCAACCCCAAACCTTATATGTACAAGGTGGGAGTTGATGGAAGTAATGGATGGCTTGGTAGGTGGTAGGGAGTGATAGGGTGTACAGGCATTGTCTGTGGACAATGTTTCATGCAGGGAGAAGGGGGGAAAGAAGAAGGAGAAGGAGTTTGCCGAAAGGGGAAAGAAGAGAAAAAGGAAAACAGGAAAAGGGTTTTGATTAGAATAAGATTAATATAAATTAGGTTAGGAAGATATTAATAACTCAAAATAAAAATTAAGGTTAGGCTAAGATTAATGATTAAGGAGTTAGGGTGAGATAGAAAAATAATTTTTTTGAGGTTAGAATTAGGTTACGATATTATTTACTCGGGATTAGATTTAGCTAAAATTCAAGATATTACAACTACTGTTATCAATAAATATTATCAAAGACTTTTATATAATAACTAATTTTGTTCACTAATCAAACCAACTAACGTAGTATGCTATCAATTAATTATCAATATAACCCACTAACTAATATCAATTATCTATTAGTTGCCAAACATAATAAAAAAATGATATTTTTTGGGCAAGGACAAGACTCCTAACCTATTGGCTACCATCTCAACATTCATATTTGGTGTCTTGGGATTGATTTCCATAAGATGTATAGTTGTTGCCACTCCCCTGCTCCCCCATCTATGTATTGAAGTAAAAATATGACATTTTTTGGGCTTGTGTGCAAATTGCAAGTCATCACCAGTCATATAGTGCAATATAGTGTGGTTTATGATGTAAGTTTTTTTTTAAAAAAATTATAACTTAATATATTTATAATTTGGAGTATTAAAAAAATCATAATTTTAAAGACTTATAACGGTATGTTTTCAATAAAAAAAATTATAGTGAAATATTAGTATAATAACGTTGAAAAATCATAAAATAATTAACTTTTGAATAAAACAAACATGAAATTTAAGTAAATTAATAGTGAAAGATATGTACAATAATAGTAAAATATAAGTTATAATAATCATGAAAGATTATATATATATATATATATATAATGGTAAAAGATCACAAGAATAGTATTGAAATCTAGTATTAAATTTTAGTAGAATATTAGGTATAATAACATTATAAGATAAGTATCACAATAGTAAAAGATAAGTATAATAATGGTAAAAAAATATATAGTATTGGAATTTAGTAGTAAATATTAATAAATTTTGTGGTGAAAGATTAATATAATTTGGATGAAATATCAACATGATAATGATGAAAGAATAGTAGAACTATAAAGAAAGACTAGTAGAAGTGGGAAGAATAATTAGTAGAAGTAGGGGGAAGGATTAGCATGATAGATCACTAAACAAGAAGTGAAAAATATGTAAAACAATGGTAAAAGATATATATAAATTATTTTTTACATCTCAAGTATATTGATATAGATATTTATCTATAAATTAAATTGAAAAATTATTTTGATATAATTGTTTTATTTTTTTAATGGATAAAAATAAGGTAAACTAGTTTTAAAAAATTAAACAAAAAAATGACATATTTACCAAAATGTCACTAGTTGTATAGTGTTCATTTTGTAACCGGTGATATAGTATATGTACTAGGTGTTGAGAGCTCATAAGGAGAGAGTGAGTATTTTTCTCCTTTTTCTTACATGTAAACAATGTTCAATAATGTTTAGGGAAAAAATTCTTTTTTTTTCTTCTAAATTATCCTTACATTTATTATTTCATAGTGAAATTAAGAAAATGAATAATTAAGAAAGAATACTAATTAGAAGTATATTTAGTATTTTCTTTATTTATTAATGTGCAACATATAAAATACTCATTATTCTAAATCAAAGGAAGTATAATTTATCTTCAATAAAAATTTGTCAACCTCTAAACATTCACTAATTAAAGGAAAAATGCACCAATTTTGAATTTAGATATGATATACAATAACCCTTACTTTTGAAAAAGTAGTAGATAATCTCGAGTTTAAAGCATTTTGTACCTAGTAACATTATATTTGTTTTCATTGTTATTTTAGAGTCAATTTGTTAAAAACTTAAAAATGAACCTGTCAAATAGTCACAACACTCTTGCACTTCGTATATTATTTTTACTCAATTTCGCTTCATTTAAATGAGTCTATAAATGATAAAAATACCCTTATGCTACCTCCGTCTCTTTCTCTTCTATTCTTCACTCATTTTCATATTATTATATTTTTCTTTGGATAAATACCTAAAATAACCCTAAAAAATGTTTTGAAAAGAAAACAAATGTCCCTCTATATAAAATTGAAATATATGGAAAAAAATATTAAAGTTAAGAAAAAAAAAGTCTTAGAAAAATATTCTCAAACTTTATGAAAGTTCTACTGTAACACCCCAAATTTTCACTATTTTTTTTAAATAGAAGTAATTAAATTAAAACCTATGAATTTTGGGGATGTTACTGCCACACTTAGTACCAAACTGGTTCACTCCGACCGTTCCAGTATCAAGTGCTAAGGCTAAAAGGAATCTAATAATCAATATAAATCAAATCTAATCAAGACTTCAAATAAGCATTAAACGACTATAAGATAGAAATCAGAGTGTGAAGTCAAAAAGTTACAAACCAACATACATAGTCAAAGTTTTTAAAAAGGAAACAAGTTTAGAGACGATAAACATTATGTCTTAGGAAACTGAAAATAAGATAGAAATTCATAAATGGGTAGTCCGGCCACACCACTCTAGATCCATGAGCCAGGTACATGCTCAACACTCGGCCCCACCTGATGCCTCATGAACACCGAATACATCAAAATTAAGCATCACCCACCTGCAAAAAGTTAGAAGGGCCCTCTGCTCGTGGGAATGAGCAACACCCATAAAATGGGTGGTCAGTATGCTACGTACTGAGTAAGGTAACCATACACTAAGGACAACACATATAAGCACATTATTCCAGCAGAATGATAAAACAATATACGATCACTTCAGATAAATAAACGAATAAAGGTCATTTATATTCTGGACTAATTAATTAATTAATCTCTTATCGATACTCATTTCACACCATACTCTTTATCAAAACCATGTGAGTAAGGGAACCCCCACTATTTCAGTCTGTGGCTTGGTCACATATAGGGCAACATGCCCTAACCACTATTATAGTCGGTGGATTAGTCACATATAGGGCAACATATAGGCCCCGACTCGCATGGTGTTCCACTATAAGTACTTAGTGTCTTTTATATGTCTTAGAAAACTCAAGTTTGGTTTATTGAGCTCAGGATCCCCTACTATTATAACAGGTGAGCCGGAAACACACAGGGCATAAAGCTCTTAACCACTATTATAGCCGGTGGATCGGACACATATAGGATGGAACACCCTAACCACTATTCCTAACCGGTGGATCGGCTTGGACCCGGCTCAATAATCTTTCACTTTACATGATTAATGTCTTAAGTGTCTTATTCAGAATTTTAACTCTAGATATGCATGACTAACTCCCTCTACGTTTATCCTCCAAAAGGACCCGTCTTCATCGTAAGACTCATGCACCTCCTCACTTGGCCCAACATCCTTTCCTCCTTACCCTAACCCATACTAGAGCCCATCTCCCATGTATGTGGGTCAAGGCCCACTACCTTACACTTCCAAGTCCACTCACCGTCTCACTCTATGGTTTTATTCCGAAACTCTAATTTAGGCCTAAGTGGCCCATCCTACTCCACCTCACACAACCCAAATCATTTAAACACTCTACACATCACAACCCATAGATTCCACCCTCATCGTCACACTTTAATCACTAAGTACACGTGTGACCCCAAAACCCTAAGTAGCCCCACTAAACCCTAGTCGGCCACACCAAACCCTAGCTCGGTCTCCTATGCAACCTTATACTGTTCCACGTACTATTTTTCATCCAAAGTGTTCAAACATCCAAACAACACTTCCATCACCTTCCTCACACTCCAAATCAACTTCCCATATGTAAATTTCACCCCCATGCAGACTTTACACATCCCATGTAACCCTTCAAACTTTTTCATGCAAACCGTAAATCTCCCACGTGAAACCCTAGATTCACCCATGCAACCCTAGATTCTTCCATACGTACTTAGTTTCTCCCATACACAACCCTAGATTCTCTCATGCGAAACCATAGATTAGATTCTCCCAGGAAAAACCATAGATTCTCCCATACGAAACCATAGATTCTCTCATAAGAAACCCTAGATTAGATTCTCCCATACAACACCATAGATTCTCCCATGTACAACCTTAGATTCTCCCATGCACAACCATAGATTCTATCATGCAAAACCCTGTATTCCTATATGCAAAACCCTAGATTCCTCCATGCAAAGCCGTAGATTTGATTCCCCCATACGAAACCCTAGATTCTTCCATTCAAAACCATAGATTTGATTCCCCCATACAAAACCCTAGATTCTTCCATTCATTCATTTGACTTTCATCCCCTATTATTCTTCCACTAATGGATCATTAAAATTTTTAGGTCAACTCAAATCCCTTGGTCAACTTATTTCCCTTTGGTCAACTTGTTTCCCCTTTGGTTAACTTATTTCCCCATTTGTCCTTTTCCATCCTTTCCCTCACACAATACCACATTAACATCCTCACATGTATATCTTAAAGGGTCACAGCACATCACATCACATTCCACAATATTTCACCACATATACATATCAACATGTATAATAAGAAGGCACATATACATACCTTAACTCCAAGCTGCTCCATACATAAAATAGTCAACTAATAGCACATAATACACAACACGACATTATACGAGGCATAAAAGGCATGTAATACACATAACACACATAAGGCCTTAGTTACACCCTTACTTAATACGCCACTGGTCTTGGAGTATGCTCTTACACCTCCTTAAAGGCTTTAACTGGTTTCACCTATAAGAGGAAAAACTAAAGATTAGGTTCCCTCCTACTAAAAATACCATTAATTCCTTATTTATGCTAAGATTAGGGTTTTGGATAACATAATAATATAATAGTAATAACACTAACTAATTACTAATTTTGCTAAAGATAAAAGTAATAATAGTAATATTGTAAAAGGTGATAGTATAAGGTTTGACAATTTAACCCTAATAATAATAATAATAATAATAATAGAAATAATACTAACAACAACAACAACAACAAAAACAATAATAATAATAATAATAATAATAATGACATAATTCAAAATGATTGTGAAATAAGGGCTTTGGCCCTTCACCAAAATAATAATAATAATAATAATTATTATTATAATAGTAATAATAATAATGATAAAAAAAAACATAACAACAACAACAACAACAACAACAATAATAATAATAATAATAATAATAATAATGATATTAATCGAAGATAAAGTGAGGTAGGGTTTCGACCTTACATTTAATAAATAATAAAACTAATAATAATAATAATAATAATAATAATAATAATAATAATAATACTAATACTAATAATCGAAATAGACATAATAGGGTCTCGGCCCTATATAGAATAATATTAATAACATTAAAAGTAATAATAATAATAATAATAATAATAATAATAATAGTAATAATAATAATATATTCAAAATAATGGAAATAAAATAAATAAAGCTTGTATAAATAGTGTTAAAGGGTTGAGAGGATTTAGGGTTCCGCCTTGGGTTGGTGGTGATAGGCGGCACCGGTGGTGGTGCATGGCGGTGGCTGCGGTGGCCGGAAAAAGAGAAGAAAAGAGAGAAAATTGAGTGCTAGGAAAAGGAGAGGAAGAATGAGGGTGGGAGTTGGGGTGTTTATGGTTGCCTAGATGGGGAGGAGTAGAATGAGAGTGGCGGCGTAGCTAAAGGTGGTGGCCGAAAGTGGAGGAAAAGAAGAAAGGGAGGAAGAGAGGGAGAAAGGAGAAAAGAAGGGCAGGGAGAGATAGAGGAAAGTCTGCAGATGTTTTTGGAAGGTGAAAGGGGCAATGGTTGGGGCGGAAGTGGTGGTGGATGGTAGTGCGAAGGGTGGCAGGAGCGGAGGAGTGGCTGATCGGGAAGGAAACTTTACACTGCCGGGGTGGCTTGTGTAGGAAAAATTGAGGGAGATGGGAGATATAGTTGGGTAGAGGGTGGTGCAAGGAGTGCTTAGGTGGGTCAAGTGGGCGGTGGCGTTGGCCGAAGGTGGCAGAATAAGTGTCTGATTGGGCGGCGACGCAAAGGGGAAAATTTTGGGTTTCGGGAAAAAGGCTCGCCCAAGGCTGGTTATGGGGGTATTTATAGAGATAAAAGAGGGCTAAGGTCAAATGGGAGATGGGAGAATTGGGGTAGGTAGGTTAGGGCTCACCGGTAGCGACGACAGGCTAGCGTGATTCAATTGTGGCAGGGATGGTTAGCCAGGAAATAGGGGACTTGTGCGAGAAGAGAGGGGAGTGGGTTGGGTTAGCGTGGCCGGCGAAATGGCAGGGAAGAGAGGGGAGAAACGGCCGGTCAAACGGTGAGGTCGACGGTGGAACTTTCAGGCCGTTGTAGGCTGCGACAGGGGAGAGGAAGAAGGAAGAAAAAGAAGGGGGAGGGGCTGGACTGGCGGTCCAGGAGGAAAAAAAAGAAAAGAAAGAAAAGGGAAGGAACTGACCAGCACAGATGGGGGAAAAATTCAAAATGTGGCGTGCTGGATCTTAGGCCGCCAAAGGAGAAGGGAGGGAAAGGGGAACGTGTCGCTGGCCTAGCCTAGGTCGGGGTAAGGAGGAAGAAAAAGAAAAGAAGAAGAAAGAAAAAGGAAGAAAAAGAAAAGGAAAGAAAGAAAGAAAAGGAAAAAGGGAAAAATAAAAATAGGTGGGTTGGGTTAATTAAATTAAATTGGATATTTGAAATATTTAAAAATAATAATATCTAAATAAAATAATATTTAATTCCCCTTTTAGGCTAATTTAGGATTTTTGAAAGATTTGTCCTAAATTCCATTTTAATTAGCAAAATACCCAAAATTTTCTAATAAAAATATTTATTATTTTCTTCTTGATTTAACCTAATTATTTCTCTTTTATTTTTAATAAAAATAATTTATTTAATTAATTTTTCTAATAAATCCTTGTTTAACTAAAACTTTTAAAATTAGGTTTTGGGACATTTCATCTACAATATTGAAGTTTGACAAAAATAAAATAAAATAAAATAATAGTGCCCATAATTATCTTGAAATATTACCAAATTTTTCATAAATGTATTAATACTTGTAAAATTGAAAGTTATCAAAACAATGAAAATATAAAAAAATCATGAAGCTAAAGTGAGGTAAAAAAAAACTTTACACTTCACACTTGTAGTAATTTAAATGCCACATTTTCTTGAATAATTTTAATTGACAAAAAATATTCCTCGCAACTATCATAAAATTAGGATAACAAAAATACCTTTTATATTAGATAACCCCAACACTTAAAATAGCTAATTTTGTTACATAAACTTACATAAAAAAACTACTTTTTGCACCCAATAATTTTTTTAGGTTAAAAAAAGGCATCCCTATAACTATTTTCCACCTATCAACTACTATGGTGAAAATCCAATGACAAAAAATATTGTTTAAACTAGATAATCTCGACACTTTAAATATATAATTTTCTTGGATAAGATGAAGTAACTAAAAAAACATCTATATATATGAAGATGATAAGGTAATATTCCCTTTGTGAATATATCGAGTACTTAATTAAAGAATGACAAACATAATATACTTCAAAAGTTTTTGAATTCCCTAATGCCTAGTATATATTTTTCCAACATTTATGAAGCTAAAATGACAATAACACCTTTTGTATCAAATATCCCTAACACTTTAGATACCCATTTTTGTTTAACACCCTTAAAATGACACAATGCTCAAGATATTCTTCATAAGTTCATAACCCATTGTCATCCTTTATCTTCCTATTGTATAATTGTTGTATCCCACTACTAGTACTAGGATTAACCTCCCTACATATGGCTCCACAAAAATTAAAAGCGCTAAACTAAAAAGAAGAAGAAGAAGAAGCTAATTTCTGTGTTAGAGACTGATTCATACTTTCTAGAGACGTCATTGTGCTTCCTTGTGTTGATTTTCTTCGTTTTGACAAAAGCCGCCTTACCTTTATCTTGTAATTAAAGAATCAATACCAAATGAACCTTTGAATATCAAGACTCAAATGATTCTTGCCTAATTCTTGTATTTTTGTCTTGAGTTGTGGCCTCTTTCAATAACGTTCAACTATATTTGCAATGTGTCAACCAAATATATATTTGGAAATTCTACTAGATTTGGTGACCCACTTAAGTAGATCTAACAAATTTGGTGTGGTTGCTTACACCTAAATTTAGTTTATTAACTCCTATCATCCCATGAGTCATGGAATGCCACCACTATTGTCTCACCTTCTACTACCTAATTTATAATCTCTATTCACAGAGGTGGGTCTAGGAACTTAATTTTTTGTATTATTTATAGGGAGGAAATATATTCTATAATATTACTGTCATTTGTATAGTGGAAATGGATGCATTTTTTTAGGGAACAAGATATGTAATTATGAATAAAATAATATGTATTTCTTTGTATAACACGTGTATTATTACTATAAGATGTGTATTTGTTGATATAAGGTGTGCTTGTTCAGTCACAAAAACTTATATTAAGATGTACATTTGTTGATATTACATGTATATTAAATACTATAAGATATGTATTTTTATAATGTCCTAAAAAATATGTATTTTAATTTCTAGAATATGTACATTATTCTATTAAATGATTTGTGTAAACAACTATAAGATGTGTATTTGTCTATATAAGATATGCATTTAATTATAAAAGATATGTATTTATAATTGTAAGATATACATTTGTTATTTGTAAAAGATGTGCATTATTGTATTAAAATGTTCATATACAAATCTAAGATGTGTATTTGTTGATACAAGATGTACATTTTTTTGATAAAAGATATGTATTCATGACATTTATATTCATCCGTTATAATTTTATCAATAAATTATCTGTATTTATATTCAAAATATGAATATTTTTTTGGACAAGGTGCGTATTTTATTAGATAAGATGTGCATTTTCTTTCATACAAGATGTGTATGTATTTTATTAGATAAAATATGCATTGTTTCAAAATAAAGTTTAATAAACTAACAAAAATGCCATATTATCTCCCATATTCTTAGGGGGATATGTATTTTACTATAAAAATGTGTATTCGTGCATGAAAAATGTGTATTTTGTAAACCCTCTTATGTGTTATGTTTAAAACAAACTTCAATTAAATTACAAAAATACCACCTCCCAAAGCTCCATGCTTCCTACTACTACTACTAGTAGGCTACAAATTGCCTAAATTGTATGTTCACTATACATATTTTACTTTATGTGTTTTGGATCAGAATTTCACTGACTTTTTTTATTAATTAATTCATCAATCAACACGTCTCCTTATTTTTCCACTATTTGTCTCTTTCTTCTAATAACTTGGTTGCTTCGATGACTTAAAGCTTGATATAATGTATATATCCATTCGTTATTTGATCATGAGTTTTGACAAGCTATGACATTATTTTTATCTCAATAGATCTGATAGTATGGTAATTGAAGTAGTTTAGAATCAAATAAAATCTATAGGTTGTTTTCAAGGTTAATGATTGTCTTTTCTGCATACAAGTTTCAAAGATGGTGGTCGATCTACCTATAGCTCAAAGGGAGCCTTCTTTTGCCATTGTAGTGGTTGATTGGCTTCAAAATTGTCTCTTTTTTTTAGAGCATTTGAAAGCGCCAATATTTGTGTCACTTACTTTTATTCAAGAAAATTAGATGTTTAAAGTATTATGATTATTTGCTTTAAAGGGATTCTTTTGTCATTTCAATTTCATCATAGTCATTTGAAAAGGAAAATATCCATCGGGATGTTTTGTTTTGTTTTTATCTTAGAGAGTTATCTATTGTAAAGGGATTTTTATCAATTAAGTCCATTTAATAAAATTTAGTACCTAAAGTGTTAAGATTATCTTGTGTAAATTGTATTTTTGTCATTCAAATTTCATCATAACCTTAGAGAAAGTTTTTTGGGGAAAAAAATTAGACAAGGTGAATTTTATAAAACTATATCAATTAAGGTTCATAGTTTTTGTGTGAGTGTAAATAAGGAAATTTTAGTGAGGAATTAAATATCAAAATATATAATATTTACAACATATTTTATAAGTACATAATATATATAACTAGAAAACTTAGTGGTGTTAAAAAAATTAGGAAATTAAACCCCATAATTAACGAAGACAACACATGGGTATTGTCGATAATAATTTTATTATTTTTATTATTATATTTGTTATTGTTATTTAACATCTATAGTATATTAGTTATCCAAATTCTATGTATTTAATTACATAGTATTATTATTTAACATTGATTCATTAACTATCTCAATTCTGTATATCTAGTTGTACATTATCATTAGCCTATGTCAATAGAATAATTATATATGATTGATTTATTTGATAAGTTATAATAGTATCATTATTTAGCATACATTATATATATTAGTTATCCTAACTCTATACCTTTAACTTTATAGTATTATTGTTTAACAACACACACACCCCAAGAGTATAATAGTATCACTATTTAATACATATAAAATATAGATATCCCAATTATGTATTATAATTGTATAAATTACAATTTAACTTCATATTAGTTATTGATTTTTTTATATAGATAATATGCTTTTCTTTCTTAGTTTTTCAAGTTATAAGTATATTACATCAATAAAATTATGGATGGAATCAGTAAGAATAAAAATGAATATATCAAGGAGATCATGATATTATTAATTGATGAGAATGACGACGAATGAAATGTAATGGTCCATAACGAATGCATAATATTTGGTAAAAAGAAGAAGAAGAAGAAATGAATGGAAAACAAAGTAGAGGGTGTCATAGAAAAACTTTTTATATAAAATAACCTAAAAAAATCTAAAATTTTAATGAAATAATATAAATAAAAATTGATCTAAAATGTAATTTTTAGAATATTTTGGATAAGGTTAAATTTATATGTTTTGTATCAACTAAGGTTTCCAAAAATTTTTCCCTACATATATTAGGTTATTTTAATTATATAATACAAGTACAAAGATCCAATATTCACAATATTTATCATTAACTTATCAAATACGTAATAAGAAAAAACAATTGGTATCAAAATTAGGTAATTGAAGCCCGTAATTAATTAAGACAATAATTAACACAATATATATATATTCATAAATATAAAAGTATAATAATTTTCCATCAATATAAAAATATAATATAATAATTAGAACATAATTTTTGTTGTTGTTATCATCATTTAATATCTATAGTCTATTGGTTACCCAAATACTATATATTTAATTATGTAATATCATTTTCTAACATTGATAGTATAAATTTATAAAACTGGTATCTTTGATAAGTTATAAAATTATCATTACTTAATAGTGATAACATATTAGTTGTTTTAATTATATGTATATAACTTTGTTTTATTTTTTGCTAATGTCAATAAAATAATTATGTAAGGTTGATTTATTTGATAATCTCTAATAGTATTGTTATTTGATATACGTAGTATATTAATTATATTAACACTATACCTTTAATTGTGTAATACCTATAAAATATTAGTTTTCCTAATTATGTATTTTAGTTATATAATAGTATAAATCATATATTAGTTATTGAAAAATATCTAATAATACATTTATCTTTTACTAATTTTCCAACTTATGGATATATTTTATTAAAAATATTATGAATGGAATCATCAAGAGTAAAAATAAATACAAAGATCACAATATCCTTAATTTACGAGAATGATTATCAATAGAAAGTAGTGCTTCATAATGAAGGCATAATAAGAAGAAGAAATGAAAGAAAAGTGATTTAGAGGGCGTAACATTTAGAAAATGACATAATATAAACAGAAAAAAAGGTTAGAAACATTCATGAGAAAATATATCTAATAATTTACCAAATCTATAACTTTTTAGGAGGTAGATGTCCTAAACTAGAGACTGACACTAGTAGGGAGATCCAAGATATAAGTTTGAAGCTAATGCCCCTAAGAGAAATAAATATCCACAATATAGCATTTAGGTGCTTCAATTTGTATCCCTTCATGTCAACTAGTGTTGTTCCCATTTGATAGTTGATAATCAAGCATTCCTACCTCACTCAGACAAGTCATTTCATCAAACAATAGGTGTACCTCAAGTTATCTCATTTGATTGAAATAGAATAGTTGATAAAATCCATTTGTTTTGTACTCCCTACATTGGCATTACCATCAATCTACTGCAGCTTCAAACTATTGTGAATTCCATTCGATGAAAAAAAAACAAAAATCAATAAATAATTTAACACGATGCAACTCTTTTATCTAACTTATAATTTGTTTGGATAAGAGTGAACCAAATGGATAAACTTTAAAAATTTATCTAAATGAGGAGATTAGAGGTGAATTATAGTAAATATTTTAAAATGGTGTTTCAATAATATTAATATAAGGTGATGAATGTTGTTTTGATCCCATTTAGATTAAGATGAATGAATATTAACAAAAATAAACAAATTACATTTGTACATTTTATTAAACACATAATTATCTTTTACAAAAATTTAAAAGAGTAATTTAATCCAATTATATACAAATTTTATTTAATTATTTCCTTTTCTCTTAATGTAAATGAGATTAAATGAGGGGAATATGGGAAATAGTTCCCCCCAAATAACCCTGCTAAATATTTTAAAAAACCATCCCAAATAAGATGAATGAAGACATATGATTTCATTCATCATAATTTACTCCAAACCAAATAGACACACAGTTCAATTTAGTATAATCTAGGAAAAAATTTAATCTTAGATATAAAATGATATAATTTTTCAAGAAGTACAAGGGTAGAAAGAAAACAATAGATTTAAATGAAAGAAAAGAAAAAAAATGATAGAGAGAGACTTATCTTGTAATTCTAAAATGAGAAGTAATGTGGAGCATAGATAAAAGTGTATTTAATTGCATGAATTTTTTAGGTTTTTTTTCATAGAGGCATAAATGGTTTTGAATTTCCTATAAATACATACACATTTAGAGTTTGTTCCCATTAAGTCATAATATTTTAAAATCTTTAAATTTTTGGCAATTTTAGTCATTTTCATATATGTTTTAATTGGAACAAAGTCTAAACATTTATGTCCTACTTTTTTTATTTGTAAAATGTTTATGCCTTAATGAAAATAAAATTTAAACATTTACTCCTTTATGAAAAAAAAATTATGCCTTTATGGGAAGAAAATCAAAATATTTATGAGTTTAAATAATATTTTATCTATGCAGCATGTCCAACCAGAGGTCATATACAAATTTGATCGAGTTTGAGTTGGGTCCATGTGGTTATTTTATTTATTTACATATGATAAAATTTTATTTAAAGATGTAAATATTTTGTATTTGTTCCCATAAAGACATAAATATTTTGAATTTTCTATGAAGGAACAAATGCTTAGACATTGTTTCCTTTAATGCATAAAAATTTTAAAAATAAAAATTATAAGGCATGGATATTTAGACCTTGTTTCTATTAAGATATAAACATTTTGACTTTTTTCTATTAAGACATAAGCGTTTTGACTTTCTTCTTGGTAAGACATGATTTAAAATGACTAGAATTACTTAAAAATTTAAAGTTTTTAAAACATTATGTCTTATGGAAAATGCATATACATTTATGTCTTTATGAGAACAAACCTAAAACGTTTATTCCTTTAAATAAACTTTTGTCATTATGTTCTCTTTCAACAGTTTCCCCTCAGGTTAGAATTGAAATACTAAAGAACAAATGGAATATGAGGCCAAACTTGAAGCCTAAGTTGTGAGAATAATGTAATTGCTAAGGCAATCAATCCTATATAGTTGATTTTCTTGAGACTCTTTTGAAATTGATGGCTCTTAAAATAGAGATTTGGATAATGTTGATATCAATATCAATACCCTAAAATTTTCAAACCCTAATTATAATGTAGTTAGTCTCACAATCCATCTCAAAAATTTATAATATGAATTTTCAATCTATCCATATTTATTCCAATCCTTCCACAACTCTTTTGATCATTTGCTGAAAAAAAGAAGAAGCATTGTTTACATGATTTCTCCGATATTAGCATTTTTGTTCTTTCAGACTCCTAAATTTACAAACCGTTCCTAAGATTTTTCCTAAGCACTTTCTTTAATTTTGACTCCTTTGACATAATTTTCGTACTTTTCGTTAATCATTTGTTCGTAGAAAATTATAATTGATGTGATTTTTTATTCTAAATCATTTTTCACCCATTTTGACTTGACCAAAATTTTTTACACTTCCAAAAATATTGTAATCTTACACATTTTTATGTTTGTCAAATCCTTTGATTTCGCTAAATCGCACAAATTTTCATTTTTGAGATAGACAATTTTTTGTTAATTTGTCTGTTTTAATTCATTTAAGCTCCAAACACTTTTTTAAGTCAAATAATTTTACATAGTAGGCTTTCTAAAATTATTCCTTCCCCATTCATATGTTTTTTGAATCATTTGTGGAAAAACATGTTTGTAGGGACTGTTCAATTATTACCATTTTCATTTATTTTTCATCTGTCGAGCTTCAAATTAGCTATGATAACCAACTATTATTTATCACCTTTCCATAATTTTTGTGAGTTCGTTTGCTATATTTTTCTACAAACACATATTCTTGGACTTTATTCACATTTTAAATTATTAAACTGAATATAATCAACTTCCTAACCTTATCTTTGGATCTTAACTAAACCTTAACAAGATTAAAAATCTAATTCCCTTTCAAAACCTTGGTTAAGAAAAATCCTAGCTAACGAGTTAAATTAATTATCACCTTTGTCCGTTAAACTAATGCCACACATAAGCCCTTCATTCAAGTGTAAAGAAAACAATATTAGACTCATTATTACTAGCCATTTTAAGCCTAAAAACCACCCCGATTCCCCAACCTTAATCATGCCCTTAACCCCTACTAAACCCCACATAAAACCCTTCCCATGCAAACCCAACCTCTCTCATCACAACTATTTATCCCTCCCTGTTGAGCTAATTTTTTGAGCCAAAACCCTCACATTCCCTTATCTCACACTCTCTCTCCCCATCTCTCCCTCCCTCTCCATGATTTTTATGGCCTTTCAACCCCCTAACTTCTTTCACCTCTATTATTGTAGCTGACATTCTTTCTCGGGTTGTTAAGCCTCTGTCCCCCTCCCTAAAAATCTAGTAACCCTTTATGTGTTCCCCATACAAAAACCAACCCATTCTACCATCCTTTCTTTAGCCTTTATTGCATCCTTATACCTCTAGATGTTGCAGCTTATTACTCCTCCTTTTCTTAGGACCTATTTTTGAAACTAAAAGCCCCCTTTAATAGTACCCACCATCCTTATTTTCTTCCTTGAAAAATTGGTGGTTGTAGTGGTGGTAAGAAATGGTTGTAGCTACTACTACTACAATTGATTTCCACCACACTTTCTCCCCTCGTTTCTACTTCCATTTTCTACTTTTATTTACTAATTTCATACATTCATTCCTTGAAAAAATTCCAATTTTTTTCTAAATTATTTTTTGCTTTCATTAGGTGATTAAGAGGTGGTAGAATGAGGAAGTGGATAAGAGATTTTTAGCTTGCTAGAAGGCCTACTTTTAGGCTAAGCTTTTCTTACTCTCTAGGAATAGAAATTTTGTTTATTTTTCTAGTATAATATGAGCATATGGTGTTTTGTATTATTTATATTAATTCCATGATGAACATGTTATTGTATGTCCTAACATGATTTAAAGTTCTATGCTTATATTCATGAGTTATATGCTTTATATCATTTTTGTGAAAATGGTTTAAGTAGAGAGCATGGTAAAATATTATACACACACACACACACACACACACACACACACACACACACACATTTATGCACGGTGTTAAGTTCCCAAAATATTTTATAACATACTTCATAAATGTATGAAAATAAGCAATTTTATGACATGTTGGTATTTTTGCCTTAAAGTGATTCTTATCCATAAAGCCTTAGGATATGTTGGTGGTGTTTTTAACTTTTAATATGATGATTATAAGGTATGTCATAGTACATTTTAGTGTTGGTGTGAAATTGAGTTAAATTGGTGATAAAGACATTTCTAAGATATTAAAAATTAGCAAGTGCCATGGACAAAATGGTCATAAGAGTGTGTTTTTTTTGTTTTTGTAAATTAAGAGGTAACCATTGTGTTCATTAGGTCTTTTACACACAATTTCATATATTACAAGTCTTATTTTTAGAGTTATATAACTTAAGTTGTGATAAAAAAAATATGTTTGAGGTGAATTAAGTAAAGTGGAGGGTATTTTGGTTTTTACATGTTGCTGCTAGGGTTATAAATGAGTTGATATGCCTCATGATCAATTTGTCTTGGCTTGTTAAAATATTAGTTGGCTCATTCATTTAGTTAAAATAGCTTAACTCGAGCCTAACTTTCATAATCATTTATTAAACAAGTTGAGCCTGAGCCCGAAAAAGTTTGGCCTAACTCATTTATAGCATAAGCTCATGAGCTTGGCTCAATTCAGTTGGTTAAGGGATTGGCCTGGCTTGTTCATTTAGTTAAATGAGTTAAACCCCGGCTTAGGGGAGTTTAACTCACTTCATCTCATTTACAACACTAGTTGTTTCCCCTTGAGTGTGTTTGAAACTATCTTTAGGCAGTAGGATGTTGTTTATGATGAGTGGTTAACCTTGGGTAATGATGGTTAGCCTAAAATAATTAATTAAATTTAAAAGGGATTAAAAATATTATAGAAACCCTAGGGATATTTTTAGTCATTTCTTGTACTATCCTTGATGTTTAGAATATGAATTTTAGATTTAAGTAATCTTGTGAGAATCATGGAGCATGGTCTTAAGTTTGGGTTAATAATAAGTTTAATTAGTAAGGTAACTCCTTAATAAAAGATTAAGGTTAAATAATGGCATTTTAAACTTTTCATTCTTATTATGTGTACCTTAGTCCTTTTTTGGATTAAAGTTTCCCCTAATAGATTTTTGAGTATAACCATGGGTTAACATGTTTGATTTAAAATTGGATTATGACTTGTTTAGGGCTTTGATTAATTTTTCAAGTGTTAACTTAAATGGATACTTGTTTGATTATTGCATGTGTAATCTCCTTTATTATTCAACCTTAGAAAAACTCCAATTATGTATTTGATAAGAAAGGGTTGAAATGAACTCACCCAAGTGATTAAGTGGGGTCCTTAATTGTTAAGTGTTGATTATTCTTGAGATTAAAATGTCAATATTAATGTAGAAGATCACATGAGTCATCATCGAACTTGTTACTAGTTATTCTTCTACTCTAGTTTTGTGAAACTGTGGTGATCCTAATCTACTTTATAATTGTCCATTCCATAGGCCTATATGGGTATGCACACTTAAGGATTTGAGGTCATTTAGTGGTTCATGTGTGTTTTATCCTGAGATGGTACTTTTATGTTAATATTTGTTCCACCAAATATAATAGTAGATCAGCTGTGTTATACCCTAGGAAGATGCTTTATTCCATTATCATCTCTTGGGTACTCAGTGTGATTAATATTGTAACATGGTGATAACTAAGTAAAGATAATAACTTAGTCAATATAGTTATATTTATTATCATGCCTATATCCATGATCTCAATGTGTTATCACATGCATATTGTCTAAATATCACGATCAACGTGTAGCATGCTATGTCTTTAGAGTAACCTTGCTTACTAGTATGCCTTTGTATTGACATTGTTTTATAGTCACTACTTATTCCATGAGAAAATAACCTTACCTTTGTTGACTCGCAAGTGTGAGATGAATCAGTTGATGATTATATGGATGAATCTGACATCATGTATGTTGATGAATTAGGGTTAGGCATAGAATCATTGTTATTTGGTGTTTCATGTTTGATCTAGAAACCCTTTTGGACTATTAGATCTTGCATTCCCTATTTTTATATTTTTAGCATTGTATTTGGAGTTGATCTCCTAACACTTTACATTCTCGCATTATTTATATCATTGCCTCATTCTATTTCTGTATATTTTGTGTTAAGGTTTAGTGAATTTTTTTAAAATTATGGTAAGCATCATATTAGCACCCTCTTAAAGTATAATTAAACTCTTACAAAAAAAATGGTAGTAAGTTTTAGGGGGTTATATCATTGATTGAGGTTTGAGGTTCTTGACATATTTTCACGTATATGATGGTCTACCCCTTCTTGTTATGTAATCATATGGCTCATCATTTGTCCTCTCAAATAACCAGCTAATAAGGCCAAATTCTAAGGCCTAGAGATTGAGATGCAAGGGTGAAGATAAGTTGAAAGCATCAAACTAGACAAACTACAATGTCTGAAAGTGAAGACTAGCAATAATATCTAAGGAGCAAAATCATTACAATCTATCACTTTTATTAATATCATTTCCACTTATTGCTTGTTACTTTTTTTTATAATTTATTACTAAATTCATTCTATAATTTTTTTTATCTACATATACTTATAATTGTTCTAAGGTTGATAAAGAAAAATATGTCACAACAAGGTCAAACAAGATCATCCTTTACGTAAAAAGACTATATTGCCATTATAAAACCCAAACTCAAAATTAATTTATAACTTCACCCACAAGGATCACTAAATAACCAAATATGACATAACACTTCAACATATCATATTAAGTATCGTACCCAAAAATCATAATTAAATTCCAATGTTTTATATATAAAATACTTATTATACCTCTAGGATTTCTAAGATCATTTTAAGCTATTGTCACATAATATTAACACTTTTGGTAATCCTAATTATCCCAAATGTTTTTCATATCACACTAATCATATTTTAACCCAAATAGAATACATAAAACTTTGATTTCTCATATTTAATCCAAAATGATCATTTTTCTCTATTCTACCTAAATATCTCAAATCTTGTAACAATCGTATTTTAACCTATAATTGACCAACAACTATCATATTATTTTATCAAAATTCATGTAAACCCTTCAATAAATACAATGGAATACTTAGATTTTACCTAAAAAAACTGCCACATTTGCCAAAATGTCCCTACTTAATTTCAGCACACAAAATACCCAAAACTCAACCTTCTCCAAACTTATATTATTTTTAACATATTGTCCCAAACATAATAAAAAACCCAAGGTTGTAATTATCTTAAATTAAAATAGCCCAAAGGCCCTCCAAATAAACAAGGGTTAAATCACCAAGAGCCCTAAAACACTATAAAAATCCAATCTCATATCATTTCTCAACACAAAATACTTAATCACATTTTAATATTATAATACCTCAAAATTTACTACTGATTTTTTTTACATAAGCTAATCAAGTATTACTGCTATGCATAATATGAGTCTTCTTTCCATCATTTTCATATTGAGTAAAAGGAAACAACATTCACAAATTTAAATAAGATGACAATAGAATAAGAGAAATTTCATAAACATAAATAAGTTTTAGAGATAAAATCCGGGTACAATATAATTTAAAGTACAAAAAAAGGGAACTATGGATATAAGAGTCCATAAGGTAACTAGACAAAAAATAATAGATACTATATAACTAAGACTTTATGTCAAACCCAACAAATGAAGTCACTACTCCCTAAGAAGTGCATCAAATTCAACAAAGTTCCCAATATAGTCATCAAAAACATGCATGCCAATTACATAGTTGTCGACTTATGTGAATGGACAACACCTATTAAAAGGATAATCAATATTTTTTTATTGAGTAAGGTAACACACACACACACACACACACACACACACACAAGAAGGTAAGGCATGCAACACATAAGATTTCCATAAGAAATTACACGTACACCCTACTCATGATTGGAAACTAACTAAGATTCAACCATATTAAATATCTATAATTAGGTGATCAATGTACTCACTTTATTAACATGTTGAAGTTAAGGAACTGATAATAATAATAATAATAATAATCTCCTATTTCCCCCACATATGGGAGAAAGGTTATTAACCTCACCGATACTCTCACATCCAAGGTAAAACATGCCCATGCCACTAGTAAACCTCTAATTATTAAGTATGTATTCCACCTATAAGTTATTGGATCAGTTAGATAGAGTAAACTAGGGCCCTCTAGTTATGTTAGGAATAAGTAATTTATTTTAATAATTCTAAAGTACTTGGTCCTAACTCATGTATTCTTCTACTTTAAGTATTAATGTTTTATTAGTACTTTAACCAATATTTAGGACATAATAAATGTGTTACTAGAGTTACTTAAATAATTATACTTTCACTGTTATTATTCATTAGCTTATTATGAGGTAAACTCCTTATCAAGATCCCTAGTTATTATAAATTTATTCCAAACAATTAATAATATAAAAAACATTGAGTGTATCACAAATGACACATTGAGCATGCTGCATGGAGTAAAGACAAGATATAATAAAAATTACTAAATACGAAAAAGAATTTTCATAGGGTGAAAAATCATAATGCCTTTTATAAACCCTAATTTTGTAAGTACACCTCAATTCCATCCATAAAACTCTATAATTTACCAAATTTAATACACTAGCCCAAAATATTATTAAAAGGGCTTGTAAAAACCCACCATTTTATGCCCACATTTATTCTTTTAGTGACAATTATTCTTATATTAATTTTATAAAATGTAATACTTCACCATTTTACTACTTAATTAATTAATTAAAATTGGTTTATGCTGTAGTTATTACTGTAATAATGTGTTGGTTATAATGTTATAATAAATAACAATAGCTATTGAATAATAAAGTTTAATTTGATAACTTAAAACTTATTTTTATTAATTCTCATAATTATCTTTTTCACTAATATTTTATCTCTAGTAACTTTTGGTGACTAACCATTTATTGGATATTGTAATTACTTTATTTCATTTATGTAATACCCTATTAATTTTAATCATAATAATAATATTATTAATAATAATGATTTAAATTTTAATTACTATACCTATATATATATATAGAAAATAAATAATGAGTTAGTTAACTATTAAGTAATTAGGTGAACTCAACAAAAAAAACCTTTTTAGTTTTCTTGTAAGTAACTCTGCCACTTCTCCACCATTATAAATAGTTAGTTAAACTCTTTGTATAACACATTAACCTATCTTACCGAGGACTTTAAACCAAAAGTAGTAGTGGCCATCTACAGGAAAAATAAATAAATAGCAATAACGAAGAAGGGAGAAGAAGTTGGGAAAAAACTAAGAACACTATGATTGAAACATTTCACTTAATTGATGTGATTAGGACAGATACTATCAAACCAATACTATATCTCCTTTTTACTTACACACCTTGAATTTGGGGCGATAGATTACCGATTCATTTGTCATCATACAAAATACTACCTTCTTATAATATTTACTTATTCATACAGCTTACTGCTATATCGTCAGGAAGATAACACCTGCATATTGCCTTATTTACAATAAATCTACCATGCGGACGTCACAAAATCCATGCCTTTTGTTTGCTGATTAAAGAATCTAGTTTCTACCAGCTAGAGTTTTTTTTTCTTTTCCTAATTTTTCAAGTAAAATGCACCTTTTCATATATGTACGAGCAAGTGGTTAGGTATAATACTACTATATTATAGACTAGAAACAAATGACATAGTGTAGGTTCATAAACAAAAATAAATAAGTATATAAGATGATGGTAATGAATGGTAGAGTGCACAACGTGAGTCATTACTTTTGTTGTGAAGTTGATGTATTTTGTCTTATATGCCAAAAGACAAAAGCAATCTTGAATGTTTAGAGTTAGTATGTAAAGTAGCCTTACTTCCAAACCTTTTCATTATTATTTTGTGAAATTATTTAGAGAACTAATAAGTGGGTTTAGTTATTGTAAAGGTCGTGTCTTTTTATGAGCTATTGGGCAATTTCAGTCGGGTTAGTTAATTATTTATTGGTACAACTTAAGTAACAGATCAATTTATATACTTTAATTATATGTATTATGTTTAATTGATGTTAATAATATATTAAAGCTATTTTAGGGGTTGAATAATTATTATTTGATAAAAATTAGATAGCAATTATTTTTCACACATAGGATATATGTATTTTATTTAGTTAATGTTAATAGTAGATTAATTTTATTATAGGAGCATCAAACTAAAACTATGTGTAGCGTTGATTACTTTTTAGGTAATATTATTTTCAACTTATATATGTAGATATATATGTGTATGCATGTTCATGCATACCTTAATTATGCATTGGTTTGATATAAATGGTCTTATCGAGTTATATGACCTTACATGGACATCTATAATTTTGTATATTTAGGCCTCATGGATGATATTTTATTTTTATTATTAATTTAATATAAATGTGGGTTCATAATTTATTTACTATAAATATTGTAATTTTATAGGTGTTTTATATATTTATTTATTTTATATACATATCATAAGGTTATAAAGAGTTGATTTTATAAAAGTGTATCCTTTAACATAAACATGTTATAAGGATGATACTTTATATAGTTAAATCATATTTTTTTTTTTCATTACATGTACGCATAATTAAATCCTGGGATATTTTAACTAGGTTTGAATTAGTTTGATCCCTTTTATTTTAAAGCGTTGGTTTGGATAATTTTACTTATCCTAGTGGTGTGAAAATAGAATGATAGCCCAAGTGTTTTATGATTCTATTTAATTTGGAGAAAATACCCAACATGAAATGTGGGTAAGTTAGAGATAATATGATGCATTGTGTAATCTTGTGTGACTACACTTAATTAAAATATCATAACTTAAAGCTAAATATAAAGTGAGATTTGGGTCCTTCAGTTTTGGCCTCCTAAAGTTGGTGATTGACAATAGTCATTCTCTTTTCTTTGGTAGATATTTATTTAATTGCTAGCAATGTCTGGTTAAGGCTCATCATCTACTCTATAGACTTCTCCAGACCTTATGAGGGGGTATGCATACTTAAGGACAAGGTGATTGAGGTGTTAGATCTTTGGACTTTTATTATTCCCTTTGGATTATGTTTGTTGTGATGATCCAGGTGTGATCTATATTCCTCCTATGGTTGGTGGTAGGTCTTCAAAATTTAATTTGCCAAGTGACCCCATACTTGGTTTATCCACTTCAAAATTGAATATCATGATCACCTAAATAAAGATTAATAATTGAGTGATTTTATTATGTTATTTGAGTATATGTCTATGATGTATATACTTATATAAATATGAACATATAATATTATTCCTTCGTATTTATGTGTGACTTAGTTGTTCTTCTAGCTAACTTGTTGCATGTTTTAAATGGGGTTGTAATGATCAATGATGTACATGGTGAGCATATGATCTAGTGTAGGTTGTGTATGAATCTACTCAAGGCATTGATGGCATGCATGATCGGGAAGAGTGAGAGTGGTGGTGACTTTCAGAGTTTTATTTATCATACAAATTTTAGTAGACTCTTTTCACAGTTTCAGCTGTAGTAACATTTTTGGTTCAGTTGGTTTGAGTTAATAAATATGTTTTGTGTGTTTTCTTATTTTACATAGCCTTAACATTTAGTGTGAGTAGGACTATGGTTCCTATTTATACTAGATATGGCGGTGATGCCCTCATTATATTTAACTTCAGCATATACGTTTCAATGAGTTTTTGATTTTAGAAATAGGGGTGTTACCGAGCCATTCCCAAAAATTTGTACCCTAACTCTAATTTGTGACACATAAAATAACAATACTACCCTTTTTTTGGTTATATTTTCCAACTTATGCAATTTTCATAAAATCACACTTTATGTTATTCCGAATTTATCAAAATACTTCACAATTCATAATTTTCATAGTTTGGTCCACATAATAGTTATACAACACTAAAATTTGATATTTAACCTAAAATGACCAAAATGCCCTTGGTTCACCTATACATCTCCAAAATGTATTAATTTCATAAATTAAGTCATACTCATCCAAAGCCTAATATATTTTATTTCAAATTGATAGTACAAAACTCAATGAACTTAATAACATACTTATTTTCTATAAAAACTCACAAGAAGACCATTCTACCTATAAGGCTTAGAATTTCCTCATAATTTACAAAATTCTACAAATCTCTATATCTTACCAATTTTACACACAACTATCTTTACATTATCAACATCTTAAAAGTATAATTTGCTAAAACTATAACGACCCACAACACTTGGTTGAGACCACGCCAAGGCTTGTAACCCCAAAATTTTGAGATTTTGACACTTTAAACCATTCACCATTCTTAGAAATAATTTAATCTACTCATCCATAAGCTTCAAAACATAATATAATATACTATCAAGCTTAGGATTTCGTGAAAAAGCTTCGCAAGGCACAATATACATCATATTCTCATAAAATAATAAGGTTTATAAACTTATGCATTTTACCATGTAATACAGACATAAACTAAAAGTAAAACCTACATGTGGTTTATAACTTATAATATGAAAATCATACAACTTAACATATAAATATAAAAAAAATCCCACACACACACACACATATATATATATATATATATATGTTCCATACTAAAACTACTCAGGTCTTTATACGCAAAATACTCCTAGAATCCTTCCATTCTTTGATCACCTAAAAATAGAATTTAGATAAGAAGAATAGCAAAGATTAGAAGAGAAGAGAAAAATTACAAGAGGTGAGAATAGCCTTTGAGATTTTGAAAATGGGCTTGGGAACAAATGTGATCAATCCTTTACTAATGTATGAAATTAACTCTCCTTCGCTTAGAATGAACACCAAAGACTTGATGTTTAAATTTTTAAAATTTGAAGATGAAACAAAAAATGGAGAAAAGGGGAAGATGTGGTGTTAGTTAAGGGAAAGAAGAAACACAACTAAAGATAAGAGGAAATGAGAGAGGAGAGAACAAAGTTGAAATATAGAGAATTGGATATGTGTGAAATGATCAACCAAGGGTATGCACCCCTTATGGCTATCGAAAATGGGTAGGAGGAAGAGAGAGATAAATCATATGGAAGATTGCTTATAGGCAAGATAGGCGATTTAAGTGATTGGTATAGATAAGAGAGTTTATGCAACACCCCCAATTTACCTACTTGAAAATTTTATTTTTAGAAAGTGTTAATTACCAAATTAATAAGTGTTACCGTCACACTCAGCATAAGTTCGGCTTTCTCATCTTTCTTATGCCAAGTAATAAGGCTAAAAAAGCCATAACCAAATTAAATTAGTGGAAATAGAATACCATATATAGATAAAAGTTACAAATAAATATTGTAAGTACAAAAAGGTAACCAAAATACAACAAGTGATATAAGAGTCTAAATGAAAAATGATTGTAACAAAAAACTAGCACCTGTAGGTACTACACTGGTTTGCCCTAACTCTTAGACCCAAAGGCCTACTCAGAAAATGAGACTTCTTCGCAAGGACTCTACTTATCCTTCTTGCTCTTATACATAAGTAATCTTTGCATTTTAGCAATTAACTATGTTTTCAACTTTCCATACATTTATTGGGTTGCATCCACAAAATCCTAATCATGCAACTCTCACGTATCACATCTTCCATGCAGTATGAACACACAAATTTAAAGCATAAAACATCATTTAAATAGAAAAATTATTATCATAGTACATGTAGGAGAATATCTCTAATCCTAGGTCATGCAAATAGAATTTATTATAAACTAACCCTAATCATTTGCGTATGCTTCCATATAAATCATCATAACCCTAACTACCATGCATTAGTAATCATGAGGGAGGAGGAGGTATGGTGTAGGGTGATGGCTTGCAGAAGTAGGAGCAAATGTGAGGGAAGGGAATATGAGGAAAAAGTTAAGGGTGTCTACTAGGCTAGGGTAAATATCAAGGTGAAAAATTAGGTAGGAATATCTGGGTAAAATTATCATGTTACCAAAATTAGGATTTACTCTACAAAGCGGATACTAGTTACAATCCATCCTAAGTTTAAAATTTAATATGCATCCTCTAGAATATTTTAACCTAATTAAATTTTATATCTAATCTTAATAATATTACAGATATTAGAAATATCTTCATTACCAAATATCCTAAAATAATTATTACAAATAATACGCATAATTACGGTTATAATTAGAGTTTCTGAAAATAGGGTATTACAGATTAAGAGTATAACATCCCCATTTTTTAAAATCAATCTACTAGAGAGATAAAGAAAAATATATTCAGAAGCTAAATATAATGAAGGTATTACTGCCACAACTAGTGTAAGTAGATACCATAATTCTGCTTACATTAGCTGCTGAGGCTAGTTAAAATAAAAAAATATATCAAAATTTGTTATTGACTCAAGCTATTAGAAAATATCAATTTCTAGTGAAATTAATGGAAATAAAAACCGAGATAAAGTATAAAATACGAATGTCATTATAATAAAATAATAATAAAATTAATTAATTGAAATCAATAGTGATAAACAAATCTCTAGAAAAATAACCACCTCTCTCACTCTCACTCTTTCCAACCATGCATGCCATCAAAGCCTTGGGTGGTTTCATACTCTATCTTTACTAAGTCATCTGCTTACCATGTACATCATGGATCATCACAACCCCATTTAAGGCAAACAAAAAGTTAGCTAGGGGAACAACTAGCACACATGTACAAAAGAGTATAATATTCATATATATATATAGGGATACTGGGTAGATAAACCTAATCCTCCATCTTAGGTGACCATATAACACAATATACCACTTTTAATATTTTGATTATGGAAAATTATCTTACCAAGAGGGTTACCTAGTAAGCAATAAGGGCTCAAAGGATCACAACCTAACCAAGGGTTGAAGCCAAATAACCAATATAAACCAAAACCAAAGGAGGAGTTAGAGGTTAAACCTGGGTTTTACCATGAACCAAGCGAATGAGGAATACCAATTGTCCTAATTCTTAAGTGTGCACGCCTCATACTAAGATCATATCCTTAGATATAGTAGATTTGAAACAAACTAAAGTGGAATATATACAACCGTAGCTAACCCAATATAGATAACTAGCACAACCAAATCAAAAGCGAAATATATACAACTGGAATTGATCCAATACAGATAGCTAGCATCACCAAACTTCGAGAGGCCACCCTGAAGGACCCTAAACCCAACTCAACCCTTTCAATTTAAGTTTTAATGTATTTTTCAAAGTGATCATATAACATAATTGGAGGCCCACAACCATATTTACGAATTCTTATGCATTCTTTAAATATCCACCTTTACAATATTAGGCACTTTCCATATATGGCACCTTCCAAAAATGATAACTCACCATAATAGCTTTTACATAGATAACACTTTCAAAACAAAGTATCCTTCCATATATAGTATTTTCCAAAAATATAGGTATCCACAATACAACTTTTTTGAGAAAATGGTAGGCCCTTCTAGTCACCCTTGAACCAACATCACAAATCAAAACTAAATAAGCCATCACACCTCATGAATATGTAATAAAATTGTAACATAGTATAAACCATAACTTTATGTGACACCACTAGATCATAAAATGCAATACAACCATATGTTTCATATAATTACTAAACAACAGATAAAAACACATAATTATCATGCGCTTCAAATATAGAAGAAATTTATAAAACTCCTATATAAATCCCTTTATTCATAAAACTCATCATTTCAAATATACCAAAACATGTATATATGTATATATTGTGTTTGTGTGTGTGTGTGTGTGTACAGAGTTTGGAAGTAATGTTACCTTTCCACAAATTACTCACTTATTAGTTTGATAATCTTATAATATGATTAATCTTCTATTAATATTAATTAAATATAATTCTTACATTTTAGGCATAAAATTAATTATCTACATAAGTTGTATCGATTAATAATTACCCAATCAACTTTAATAGTAATGATACTAATATTAATTTATAAACAGATAAATTAGGTAAGGATATAAAGTAGGTAAGGATCTTATTTATAATTCCCATAAATATTTAGGCTATACCTAATAATGATTAAAATAATGAGTCACCAAAATCTAATCAATTAATTTAAATATTTTAGTTGTTAGTTTGTTAATTATGTGTATTCTTAGCTAAGCCTCACATTTTAATACATATTTCCATGATATGTACAACAATCAACTTGCTTCTATATCAGTGGTCGTAAAAGAAAACAAAGACAAGAAAAAAAAATGTGGAAATTGAGCTCAATTTTCTCAAGACTCATGTTATGTGAACTTTCTTACTTTTGTCACATCCTCTTTTAATAGCTACACGAGTCCCTTATATTACACACTATTACTTTATATCAACAATTCAATTTTAATTAGATGGGAGTAGGAAATGATTAATTAGGAAGGAAGATATACCTTGAATTGCAACTATATTATAGGTATACAGGGGTACTCATATTTAATATGGTTATTCACATCAACTTCTCATTATTTTATTCTTTTCTAATAAATAATAAAGAATTAGAAAGAAAAGCTACTTGAACACATATTATGAAAAAGTTATAGTAGCACCGACTACCTGTCTAAGCTATGTCGACTGAGACAATGAAGGATTAGAGACTACTACTTTTCCTTTTCTTATAAACGTTGATATTCATTGATGGAAGAGATTTTGGAAAAAAAAATAACTAGACAACTATTTATAAGATTGTATCGAGGAGATCTTAGGGTAAGCAAAATATGATGTAACTAATCTCCAGTTTCTAACCATAAGTTAATGGGAGATAGTGGTCAAAACAAAACAATGAACTGGTCAATAAATTATTTACTATTAAATATATTAACAAGATAATTATTATAAACTATTTTGATTTATTTATTGAAAATTATATTAACTAATTCATACTTTATTTACTGTAACTTCATTGTAATAATAACAAAAAATTTAGACCCTTACTACTACTACTACTACTACTACCACTATGATAATAATTAAGAAATCAAAATTACTGAATATTATGTCCTAATTAAAAAATAAAATAAAATAATGATCATCAAAAGAGTAAATTAAAAAAAATTAAACATATGGGGTATTAGTGAAAGGTCATTATGGTTATATTTTTGATTGAATGATCAAGAATGATGAGAAATTTGATCATGGGGTATAAGGATATCATAATTTCGAAAGCCAAAAATTATTAAAAATGGTTTAGGAAAAGTAGAAAGTCCAATAAATGATTAAAAATAAGAAAAATAATAAAATAATTTCCAAAAATCCTGAAAATTTAAGGAAAAATGAGGAATTAATTTAGGAACCCAAATACATAAAAATGTTGACATAGGAATTGATTTGAGGTTAAAAGAAATTAATAAATTAATAATGATGAAAATCGAGCAACTATGGTTGACCGAAAGAGGCTAGCAATTGATAGTCTGATGCCTTGAGCGATAGGGTTTGGAGCACTGCCCATCGGTCGGTTGAATTGAAAACTAAGGTTTTGAAGGGTAGGACGATAAATTGGGGATTTAAGAGGTACATATAAGGGTCCACACATGGTTTAAGGGTTAAATAAGGGAGTAGGAGACTAATTACCAAAAAATTAGGGTTAGAAAATGTTAGTGTAACACCCCAAATTTTACTACTGAAAATTTTTATTTTATACCAGAAGCTTATAACCAAAATACTAGGTGTTACCACTATAATTGATGCAATTATAGTTTACTATACTATCCTCACATCAATTACAAGGCTAAAACCATTAAAAGTAATATTAAGTACCTAAAAATGAGAGAAAATTTATAAATATAAATATGAGTTTTGGAGATTCACTTTGGGGTATAATGACAAAATGCAACAGAAAGGGATACCATGGATTAAAGAGTCCCAAATGTATCCAGGTAAAAATATCATCCAGATAACATAACTCTTCATCCAAACATCCAGTATAGGAAAAATACCCCTCCCCATATATTACATTGAAGGCATCAAATCATCAACTAGTCTTTAAAGACCTGCATAAAAGCATCTAAATAATCTACTCGTGGGAATGAGCAACACCTATAACAAGGAAGGTTAGTAACTTAGTATGAGCAAGGTAGCATTATTATCGAGTCAGGGATATAGTTAAATACATACATTCATAGCAGATGATAAGTACACATAAAAAATACATAAAGTCTTACAAGGTAAATACTGATCTATGCTTATTTATTATATATAATCATTTTCATTCTTTTATTTATGTTGAGTTTAAGGATCCCATTATTTTTAAATTGGTGGAAAGGTCTGAAGAAACTCTTAGGTACAACACACTTGATCCACTATTATCATCTAGTGGAATGGATCTTAGGGCAGAATACTCCTGAACCACTATTCTTAAACCAGTGGAATAGTCAAAAGTATATCTTAGCGACAATAGATGTGAGTCACTATTATCATTTGGTGAAATGAATCCATAAACACTTTGGTCCTGGGTCACTTCCTCTTCCACTTTAAATCATTAATATCTTATTCACTAGGTTAAATCATGAAGGCCCCACTATTCTTAATCCGGTAAAAAAAAACTGAAGCACCTCTTAGGAAAAACACATTTGAGCCACTATTATCATCTGATAGAATGGATCCATAAATCACCTCTCAAGGAAAAACTCTCCTAAGACACTACTCATAAATCGATGGAACAGTCTGAAGCACCTCTCAGGGACAATACACCTGAGCCACTATTATCATTTGGTGGAACATATCCATAAACATATCGGCCCGACTCACGTGATCTTTCACTTTAAATGATTAATATCTTATTCATGCTTGATTTAACAAGAACTAAACATGTTTTAAATAGGTAAGGCCAATCATGAGATCATAAGACCGTTCTCTAAGGTTAACACCCTTTATTTCTACGAAACCCTAATTTCACACTTTTATCATGACTCTTCTTCTATCACTCTTTTAACCACCAAGCTTATAACCTCTTCCTAAATTATTATTATTATTATCAACACCCACAAATTTCAAGGCCTAACTCTAAGATCTTGCACATATGATAATATCCCTATCCCAAAAGTCACTATTTTAAGGGATTATAAACCCTAATTTCACAAATCTATCACGACTTTTCCTGTAGGGATCAAACAAATACCAAATTTAATATACATTTCTAGAACACTAATATTAACAATATATTTAAATTTTGAGGTCTAAATCTACTATTTCACACATGTCATAATAGCCTACTCGTTTTAGGGTTATTATTCCCAAATAAAACCATTTTCATACTTTATCAAACTCATATCATTCACAGCTACTCCAAACATTTCATATAAATTCCTTAGAATATTTTAGATGATATAACACCTTAAAATTTTATGGCTATCATATTTAACCCACGTTGATCAAAATGCCCTTATTAGTAATGATACCCTTATTTCATGCAAATCTTATGTGATTAGGAACATTATTTCCAAATCTACATTTTTCTCTATAGACCTTATCATACTCATTTCACATTCATCATACCATTAATAAACCTATAATACATCCATATTTCACACTGAGGGTTTTTCCTCATAAAATAACAATACCGCATGATCTTTACTTATTTTCTATCATATGATATCAACCACATATCATAACATTAACCATCATATATTGATTCACATAATAAAAATAAAATGGTACAACAAAAAATCATACATAACACTTAGAAATCAAAAACCCTAGACTATGATAATTATTCTTACTAAAACGACTCCAGTCTCTAAGTACGCAAATCCTATTCTGCCTCTTATGGAACTAGAAATAAATAACCTAAGAAAATCATAATAAAATACCATTCGGATTAAACCACATAAGTAAGGAAATGTTTAAGGAAATGGAAGGGTGAAAGAAGAGATAAAACCTAACCAAGTAAGGTGGTGTTTGGGAAAAGCTTTGCGCAACCAAAAATGGGGGAACGGTGGGTTGTGTTGTGGGATGGTGGAGCAATGACACAAGTTGTCATTGCTATGGGAGGTCCAACGGTGGTGGAGGCCAAAATAAGGAGGGATAGTGTTAGGTTGTGGGAGTCAAAGGGTGGTATTGTGGTGTGGTTGGAGATGTCGAAGGGTGGAGGGTGTGGTGCAGTTGGAGATGCTAAGGAGGAGGGAGTTGATCTTCTGTTGAAGCTACCAAAGGGGGGGTGCTAGGATTCATTTGAATTTTCCGAAGGAGGGAGGTGGATGTAATCTATTGTGCCCAGCTAAAGGAGAAAAGAAAGGGGGAAGGCTAAGGTGCAAAATGCTAAGGGTGGAGGTAAGTGTATCGGCTGTTAGTGCTGCAACCAAGGAGGGAATAAAAAAGGAAGGGTTGTAGTGTGATTGGTCAGAGGTGGAGGTTGTGTTGCGGTGGATTTGGCCAATGGTTATGGGGTATTTTCGATGTAGGTTGACATAGGTGGTGGAGGTGCCTTAGTTGGGCTCGTCGGTTGGGGTTTTTTAGGCTCTTTTTGCAATGGCAAGGAGGAGGTGAAGGAGAAAGACAAGGTGTTGTGCTATTGTTGAAGGAAAAAAAAAGGGCGAGAAGAGAGGGTGATCGGGCATTTAATGTTGGACATTTATATATATACATGCACATGTAGATGCAAAGACAAGAGGAGGGAGGTGCAACATATGAAAGAAAATTTTCAACCCCAACTCATAGTCATAGGAGCTGGGAGTTGATAAGAGTATGGGATGGTTTGGTAGGTGATAAGGGAGTGATGGGATGTGTAGGCATTATCTATGGATAATGTTTCTCATAGGAAGAAGCGAAAAAAGAAAAAGGAAGGGGGATCAGCCGAGGGAAGGAAGGGAAACAAGAGAAAAAGGTAAAGAGGGAAAAGGAATGGTGAGATTAATATAATTTAGGTTAGGATATTAGGATAGTCTAAGTATTGATAAATCAAGATTATGTTAAATTTTTGGGTTAGAGAATTAGGTTAAGGTGGAAATATAAACTTTTAGAGATTAGGATAAGATTATAGAGTAAAATATTCAAGATTAGGTTTAGCTAAGTTTTGGGGTATTATATTTAGGGTATTACAAATACACTTGACATAATGCTTATTAAAAAAACACACACAACATATCATTATGCTTAAAAAATCCAAACAATGCCTAACATTCCATGAGCAAGGTATTTTACAAAAAATTATAAGGAAAAAATCATACCTTCATGAATTTCATAATAACACATAACTATAAGCTTATAAAATTCTAAAACATGATTTTATGAGTAGAATATACTATTATGGTAATTTTATATAAAGCACATATAACATTAGAAATACCCTAAGCTAAAGACGTATATCTTTACCTAAAAGCATTATTCTTTTAGCAAAAGTACTCCTAAATTGACCGATTTTTTCATCAAGGGAAGAAAGGTTCATGATCTACCTTTTTCTTAACTTTAAATGCCTACACTTAAATTAAGTGTTTAGGAGTTAAGCTAAAAAAAATCAAGAGGGTAAGATGCAAAATGAGGATAAGAAAGCAAAGTGATGGAAACCTGTTTGGATTTCTCGAAAGGATTGAAAGATTAATCGAGCGCAATGTTCGATTCGCCGGTTCAGCCTAAGGAACAACTCCAAAGGAAGACCAAAATATTCAGAGGCACAGTTTGTACAACGGCAACTGAAATTTGAAGAGTGAATGATCTAGATCGATCAAAGGTGAGAGAGAGAGCAGATTCAGAAGAACGAGCGAGCGAGAGAATCGCCGAAAGAGAGAGAAAAGTCGCGAGAGAAGAATCGAGAATTCAACCAGAAATTCAATAAAAAATAATCGTCGTATAAAAATACACAATACAGACCAATTAATACAAGCTAAACGGACAACGGTAAAAGCCGAATGGCCTGCTTGCTTTTGGGCCACAAAATAGCCGACCAGCCCAATCGAACCCCATAATAAAAATGTCCCAAATACAATTAAGTTTAGGACTAATTCCCATCAGCTAAAACTATACTTTAGCTAATCATGGCTATTAAGGATTGATTAATCCACAATCCATCTAGTCCAAATTAAGGACCGGGTGGCGGATTATACAACCAACCTAATTTCCATTAGCCAATTTCGACCGGCGAATGCATCATATGGGATTACAAGTTATTAACAAAAATTTACATAATCTGCACACTTCAAATACATAATCTGCATTTCCCAGCAACTGCATCCAAAATTCCATAGAATCCATATGCTGCATTACACTCATATTTATTCACCAAATAAGACAAACAATTATAAGTAAATAATTCACAGCAATTTTCGAAATTAATTAAATATAAATTCTTAAGATTCACATCACAAAGTAGAGAGGCTTGGTATCTAGGGTAATAGGGAAAGAATAATGCACATTTCAAGAATAAGAGAAATTGTAGGAGAAGAGAGGAGAGAAAAAAATGGGAAAAGTAGGAAATATGCTATGTATGGAATGAAGGAAAAATACCTTAACCACCTTATATAGGAATGTAACACCCCAAATTTTACTACTGAAAATTTTGTTTTACAATAGAAGCTTATAACTAAAATATTGGGTGTTACCACCATAATTGATGCAAGTCTGGCTTACAATGACATCCTCACATTAATCACAAGGTTAAAACCATTAAAGTAAACACAGAGTAAATTGACCTGAGAGAAACCTTATAAATACAAATATGAGTTTGGAGATTAACACTGAAATACAATAATAAAATACAATAAAAGAGATACCATGGTTTAAAGATTCCAAAGGGTATCCGGGGTAAAAACTTCATCTGATAACATAACTCTTCACCCAAACACCTAGTATAGGAAAATTTACTCCTCCCCATACAATGCATCAAAGACCCTAAAATCATTCGACTGGTCCTCAAAAACCTACACCAATGTATCTGGGTAATCTGCTTATGGGAACGAGTAGTATCTATGAAAAGGAGGGTCAATACGTTATGTATTGAGTAAAGTAATAATACTATTGAGTCAGGAATACAGTTCAATACATACATTTAGAGTAGATGATAAGAACACATACAAATTATGAAAAGTCTTATAGGTTAGATACTGATCTAGGCTTCTTTATTAGATATAATCATTTTTATTTATTTTTATTTATGTTGAGTTTAAGGACACCCATTATTCTTAAACTGGTGGAACGATCTGAAGCACTACTTAGGAACAACACACACGAGCCACTATTATCATCTAGTGGATTGGATTCAACGCCTCTCAAGGCAGAACGCTCCTAAGCCACTACTTTTAGACCGGTAGAACAGTATGAAGCACCTCTCAGAGATAACATATCCGAACCACTATTATTATCTGGGGGAATGGATTCAACACCTTGGTCCTACTCACATAATATCCCACTTTAAATTATTCATAACTTATCCATTAGGTTATTTAACTCAATCTATATTTTTATTCACAATGAGTATAGGGCTTCGCTATTCTTAATTTGATTGAACAGACTAAAGCCCCTCTCAGGGACAACACACCTAAGCCATTATTATCATATGGTGTATCGGATCTATAAAACACTTCTCAGGAAAAAATGTTGCTGATCCACTATCTTCATCTAATGGAACTGATCCAAAAACACCTTGGCTCTACTCATGCGATATTTCACTTTAAATGATTAATATCTTATTGATGATTGATTTAGAAGTACATAACACCTTTAAAGTAGATAAGCTCCTCACAAAGATCATAATGTGATTTTATAGAGTTAAGATCCCTATATTTTCTCGAAACCCTAATTTCACACTTTCATCATAACTCTTCTTCTATTATATTTTTAATCACCAAACTTAGTACCTCTTCCATGAATATTGTTACTATTATCAACATTCTCAAATTTCAAGTCCTATCTATAAGGTCTTGCATATGCGATAATAACCCTATCCCAAAAGTTATTATTCCTAGGGCTTATAAACCCTAATTTCACAAATCAACCATAATTTTTCATGTAGGCTCAAACACTTATCAGATTCAATACACGCTCCCAAAACACTAACATTAACAACAAATTCAAATTTTTGGGTCTAACTCTATCATTTCACACATGGGATAAAGGCCTATTCGTTTTAGGGTTACTACTCCCAAATCAAACAATTTTTGTACTTTATCAATCTTATGTTATTTATAGATACTCTAAACATTTCATATAATTTCCTTAACACATTTTGGGTGATATAACACCTTAAAATACCATGTTTCTCTTATTTAACTCATATTGACCAAAATGCCTTATCGGTAACAAAACTCTTATTTTATACAAATCTTGCATGTATAGTAACATTATTTCCAAATCTAAAATTTTCTCCATATACCTTATCATACTCATTTCAAATCCATCATACCATTAATAAACCCATGATACATCTATAGTTCAAATCAAAGGCTTTTCCACATAAAATAACAATTCCACAAGATCTTTACTTACTCGCTTTCTATCATATAATATCAACCTTTTATCATAGTATCAACAATCATATATTAATTCACATAATCACAATATCATGGTACAATAAAAAATCATGCATAACACTTAGCAATCAATACCCTAGACTATGATAAGTATCCTTACAAAAATGACTCTGATCTCTAAGCACGCAAATCCCATTTCGCATCTTCTGAGATCACGGGAAAATCACTTAAGAGAATCGTAATAAAATGCCATTAGCATTAAAACACACATGTAAGGAAATTTTTAAGGAAATGGAAGGGTGAAAGAAGGAAGAAAACGAACCAAGAGGGGTAGTGTTTGGGAAAATCTTGCATGACCAAGCAAAGGGGGAAATAATGGGTTGTCGTGGGAATGGAGGATGAGCAATGACACAAACTATCGTTGCTAGGGGAGGTGTAATAGGAGTGGAGGCTGAAGGATAGATGGAGGGTTGTAGTTATGGCTATCAAAAGGTGGAAGGAGGGATGCGGTCAAGGATGCCAAAGAGAAGGAATTAGATTTGGTTAAGGATGCTAAAGGGTGGTGCTAGGCTAGGTGAGAGCTGTTGCAGCAAGGTGAAGGGAAAGTGGAGAAGGAGGCTGTAGTGGAGGCAACCAGAGTGGAGGGTTAGCTTTGGCTATGCTGGCTGATGGTTGGGGTGATGTTTGGCAAGGATGGCCGAATGTGGTGAGGGAAAAATGACAAAGATGCTGGTGGTGGTCTGGTTGTCTCGATTTAGCTAGCCATGGTGGATTTTTGGGTCATTTTTGCGATGAAAAAGAGGTGTTGAAGAAGGGGAAATGGTGGTGAGTTGGTTGCAAAAACAAAAGGAAAATAAGAGAGGTGATAGAAGCATTTAATGTTAGTCAAGCGCGTGTGTGTGTGTGTGTGTATCCACATGTAAGGTGTAGAGATAAGTGAGAGGTATGAAGGAAATTTCAACCTTAACCCTTATGCATAGGAGGTGGGAGTTGAATGAAGTAGGGAATGGCTTGGTAGGTGGTAAGGCGTGATGGATGTGCAGGCATTATATGTGGACCATGTTTCACGTAGGGAGAAGGGGTGAAAAAGGAGAAGGAGAAGGATCGGTAGAGAGGGAAATGAGAGAAAAAGGAAAAGAGGGAAAATAATATGGGGTTAATTTTTTCGTTTTTGATTAGAATAAGATCAATATAGTTTAGTTTAGTATAATAGGATATATTAATTATTGATAAATTAGGATTAGGTTAAATTATAGGCTTAGAGAATAAAGATAAGGTAGAAATATTTATTTCCCAATACTAGGATTAGGTTACGATATTAAATACTCAGGATTAGGTTTAACTAAAATTCAGGGTATTACAAGGAAGACCAAGAGGAAAGAGAATAGAGGGAGATCTGATTTTGAGGTTTCTTGCAAGACATGAAGAATATATTGTAGGAGAAATAAGTATGGTGATGCAAGAGTAGATGAGAATGGTTGAGATGTGTTAGGTAATGAGATTATGACTAAGAGTGTGGTTGAATAATAAAGAATAAAGTCAAATATGATATGGGAGGTATGAGAGATGGTTTTGTGGTTAAGAAACACAATGGTTGACCTAAATAATTTTTAGATAATTTATTTGGGTAGTAAGTTAATCAAATAGCGATCTATTAGGAAATATATCAAATAAGTCCTAAAAATTCTGAAAGAACATGGAGATATATGGGATAATATAAGAGACCCAAATATATAAAAATATTTGGATAAGGAATTAATTTGAAGTTAAAAGAAATCAAAATAAGCAAGCTAGGGAAAAATTGTCGAGCTCCGATCGACTATAAAGGTTGACTTAATCGATTACTGGACCTTAAGGACAAATGATCTCTTCATCTGCAAGTCAGTTAACTATTGGTTGGCTAAAAATAAATTTTATATTATTAATTACAACTAATTAATATGAATACCATTAATTGTAATAATAAATAAACAATTAATAATGATTATAATGGTCATAACCATAAATAAATAAATATTTATTTATTGAGCATAATATTAATTAAAACATTAATAAGAATAATGTTTATTATAATTAAAGCTTAAAAATTAGTAAAAGTATTATTAGGCATAACTATAACTCTCAAATCAATATCATAAGTATTATCTTAAATGATAACTATTAGTTTTAAAGAGTAATAATAATTAGAATTATGAAGAACTAATTATTATTTCAAATAAATAAATAATATGTATAATATTAGTTATAATTATTCATTATAAATCATAAAAATATTCATAATCATAATAAATATAATATTAATTATAATTAAAATATTATTTAATTAGAATATTTTCAAATACACTTATAAAATAAAAATTATATTGCCATAATATAATTGGAAAATTATAAATATAATATTTTTTAAATTATAAATTAATAATGAATAGAATATTATAAGCTATAACTAATTAAAAAGAATAATATTCATTATAAAAATAAAATAATGATTAATAATAGCCATAATAAATATATTGATAAATAAAAGAAATTAATGAATAAATTAACAATTATAATTCTAAATACAAAATCAAAAGGATAATATTTGTTGCATTTATAAACTAGAAATGAATTAATATATTATTAATGATAAGTATAAATGATTAATAAATACATATAATATTTTTTTTTATATTATTATAAGTAGATGGTTCTCAATAATTTTATCAATCATAATTACAAATAAATATTTAATATGGATAATGTTCATTATAATTAGAAGTAAATTATTCACAAAAATAATATTTGATATAACTATCAATTATAACTAATAAAAATATTTTTAATCAAAATTATAAATAAGTAATCAATATAAATGAAATTCACTATAATTAAAAATAATTAGGAAATAAGAATATTTCAATTTAAATGATAAATTAATAATTAATAAAAATTATATTAATCATTATTATGATAAATTATCAAGTAATGCTTTTAATTATTATTATTAATTGTAAATTAATAAGAATAATATTTATTATAATTTTTAATTAATGGTTAAATATATACTATTAATAATTAATATGTGAGAAAACTATTAATCACAAATACAAATAAATAAATGATTAATGAGAATAAAATAATTATAAGACAAAATCTACAAACATATTAAGAAAATAATTAGAAGATTATGTATTATTAAAGTATTACATATCCAAAATTTTCAATATACAATATATTATTTCTTATTAAATAGGTTATCAAATGAATTTATTTTTACTTCAACATACATATATGAATAATTTGTGTCTTAAAAATAATATTATTACTTAAGATCACATGAAATTTTAGATTAGATATTATATAACCAAACAAATGGTAAGAATTTTCAAGGAATTTATTTTAATAGTTAATAAAAAATATAAATAATTAATAAATAAAATAAATCTAATTTTAATGATAAAGAATAGTTTATAAGAATATTGTTAATTATAATAATAAAGAAAATATTATTATTACTATAAAAATATAGTTAAATAGAACAATTTTTTCTATAATTAATAAAGATAGTAATATCATCAAACAGTTATAAATTCAATACATATAATATTTATTATCATTAATAATTAATAAAAATGGAATTTGTCATAATAATAAATAACGAATCAATAATATTAATTACAATTATAAAATGTAAATTAAAAATATTAATATTAATTATTAATAATAATTCATTAAATATTATTAACTATAGTTCATTATTTAAACAATATTCATTGTAATGATAAATTAATAAATGATAATAATTATATTAATCATAATTATAAATACAAATAATATGAAAATTATTTATTATAATTATAAATATTAAAGAAAAAAGAACTGTATCTATTATAATTATAAATTAATCATTGATAGATATATTATTTATCTTTAATATAAATGATTTATCAATAAATGGTTCATAAGAATTATATTAATCATAATTATAAATATTTCTTATCACAAATGATGTTCATTATATTTAGATAGAAATAATTAGCAAGGATAACATTAGTTATAAATATGAATTATAATCAGTAAAAATATTTTTATCATAATTATAAAAAAGTAATCAATTTAAATAATATTTATTACATTTAGCATTAATTAATTATTGAATAATATTATTAGCTATAATTATAAATGAATAATTAATAAAATTATATTAAAAATTGTTAAAAATAATTATTTAGAAAAATTATTAATGATAATAACAAATAGCATATTAATAATATTATTTATTTTAGTTGAAATTTAATGGTTAAAAAGTTATTTATCACAATTATAAATCATTAATTAATAAATAAGAGTATATGATTAATGAGAATACAAAAAATTCAAGATAAATTCTATAAACAAATTTAAAAAATCTATAAGACCATTTTTTATTATTGAAATATTATATGTTTAAAATTATTAGTAGACATTAATTCATTTCCGATCATATAAGCCAAGAAATATCATTATTAATTTATCAACAATCATACATAAATAAGTTGTATCTGCTAAAAAATATTATTACTTCATGTATCAAATTAAGTTTCATATAAGGTATTATTTTACCAAATAGATGGTCAAATATCGTGGCACTAAAATAAAGTTTATTCTAAAAAAAATCAATTCAATTTATTTCAAAAACTAATTTGTCAATCGAAACCAAAAAAATCATAAACTAGGGAACAATTAGAGTAGGACAACAATGTTAGAAATTATTACCTAGGTAAGATTCCAAGCTTATGTGCACAAAAATAGCCATTGGCATGGCACTTAGGCACCATTTGGGAAACTTAAGTCTTGATGTGAATCTAATATAAAGTAATAATTTGATAAAGTCTTTGGTCAATTCATATTTGTTTGTATATAAATATATCTAAAGCAATAACAATAATTAATTACTTATCTCAAATGATAATGAGTTTGTTTATAATGACAATTTTAGACATGTATACATATTTTTTAATAAATTTGATATATTAAATTTCATCATTTTACATTTAAACCCATGTAACCTTAAATCCAGAAACATTAATCAATAATAATTAAAAATATTATATCATAATAATAATAATATAAATATACTAATTCAATAATGTATTAATCATTGTTATTAGTTCATTTTAAATATTTTATTATAAATATATTATTTAATAATCATTAGTAATAAATATTATATTATTAATATTTTTAATTGAGCATGTATAATTATTATATAATAATTAATGACTAATCAATATATATATATATATTGTTGATGACATTCATAATTTATAGTACTTTATTATTAATAATCATAACCAGAATAATATTTATTTTTTTTTTATTAGTAATAATAATATATAAAAAAAACTCATAATGATAATTAACGATAATATAAATATAAGGAAAATAATTTTTTTACGATGATATTTGGGGTTTTAATAAGTAGAAATATCATCATAAATATATTTTTTTTCAAACAATATGTCATCACAAATGCATTACCGCAAGATCGGGAAAAGTTGTTGCAAAAAAAGTCATCTGAAGTAACTGTTATTTGTGATGATAAAATCTTCTAAAAGGCCATTATCTACCATGGCATTTATTCAACTATTTGTTTTTATTTTATATTATTTATGACAACATGTTGTTACAAATAATAATTGTTTTAGATGATATATTCAAACATTTTTTTTATCATTTTTATTTTTATTTTTGGATTTTTTTTGAAAACTAAATAACTTGTGATGTTATTCAAAACAATTACTGAAATTTACAGCTAAAATTAGTAACATGATATATGAAAAAATTTAACACTCATCTTGACACAAATAAAATCATTTAAAACAATAATGATAATGAAGCAAGTAAATTAACCTATAAATATCACAATTGTTTTAGTATTGAGTAGTCAAAGGAAACAAAAAGAAAAAAGAAAAAAATCCAATATTAATTAAAAAAAATAGACATTTCAATTATTTTATAAATTAATACTAAGTTTTGTTTGAAATTACTTACATAATTCTCTCTTGCAGTATATGAGATCTAATGACAATCTATCATGTGTAGATCCTTATAAGCCTTTATCACATATGATAATTGTTGTGTTTGCTCATCAGCCTTTCACATGGGTAAAAATAATAAATTAATAATATTACCATAATATTATAAGTACTAAAAATTTAAATATAGATTTTATATACCTTTAAATATTGATAAGTTAACATAGACATAACACTATGGTGGCTAGGATCTTTTAGATTCACTTTATTAGCTTAATTTTGAGTATATTTCTTCTACCTAATTATAACAAAGATACTAAATGAATTTTAATAACGATCATCTATTTTAAACTTCTTAATTTAGTATTTTACCTCTATTATTGGAGAATTCCAAACGTCTAAGCATTTTTGTCCAAGTTACATGGTTAATGTTGGTCGACTTATTATTTTCTTCCTTCCATGTCTTCTTTATGTAGCATAATATTTTCTTGCACCACCAATCAAAATCTTATCCCATAATAGGGTTTTTCTTTGGTAGTCGATATCAAAATACCTCTAGTATGGTTTATTAGGGTTTAATTATATTTAGGGTTTAGGGTGCATGGTTAATTATGATTTGTCATCAATTGGGGTTAGGGTTTATTAAGGCTTAGAGTTATCGTTATAAATTTAGGGTTTATTATGGTTTATGGTTAGGTTTAGGGTTTATCGTTTACTTGTCATATATATATGTTTCTATACTTAAAATTTTATTATCTTATTTCTATACTTAATATAATATGATTTATTATCTTTTGTGTGTGTGTGTGTGTATTTAAAGGGATATGCCTATTATTCTCATTCTTTCTCTATTATATTAAATTTGATAATTAGTATATTATCTTATAATAATTGAATATATATAAATACTTTTTTATTACCATATTATTATACTTAATCCATATGTAGTTGGTGTTTTTATACTTAACCTATACTTAACTAAATATACAAGATGATGATATTTCATATTATAACATTAATATCTAGTATATATATATACTGATAAACTAAAATGGCATATATACTTTAAAACTAGCATACCATCAATAATGTCTATAAATTTTAATATTTATCATTACTATCCATAAATACACAAACAACTCCTTTTATACAAAATTTAATATTTTTCATGAATATCAACATCCTCGCAAAACAACAATATAATTCGAGTTATCATAACTAACAATTAACATAGTATTTACAATCAAATTACTATAAGAAAAAAATAATCACAATCAACATAATCATAAACACAACCATCATAACCATAGTTAACATAATCACAAAAAAGTTAAAAACTTGCAAGAAGTGGGCGGTGGTGGTGGCAGAGGGCATCAGGAGCATCGATAAAAGTGGTGGTGGAGACAGGAGTTAGAAAAATCATTAATATAACAATTTTTTTCAACAAAAATAATTTAAATAAATTCTCAAATCTAAACAATTAGAAATATTCAAGGAAAAATAGACATCAAGTCAAAGCTTGACCAGAGGTGGTGGAGATGGGAGTTAGAACCATCATCAATATAACAATTTTTTTTTGACAAAAAAAAATACATTACCAAATCCAACAATTAGCAATATTCAAGAGGAAAAACATACCTTAAGCCAAAGATTGGGCAACGTTGATGGTGCAGGGGTGGTGGAGACGGGAGTTAGAAAAATCATCAATATAATAACTTTTTAACAAAAAAAATTTAAATAAATTTCCAAATCCGACAGTTAGTAATATTCAAGAGGAAAAATAGACCTTAAGTCAGAAGCTTGGTTAGAGTTGGTGATGCAGGGGTGGTAGAGACGGTGGCTATGAAAAAAAAAAACACTAAAAAAAATGAAACAAAATTTGAACAAATAAAGACAATAATAGATAACATAATAACATTAATATAAAGAAATAAAGAAGAGCTATTACCTAATATGGGTTGAAGAAGAAACTGACGCCTTGTTGAAAAAAAAAAGAGAACAAAGAAATTTGGAAGGAGAAGTGAGATAGTGCAAATGAGAAGTGGCCCATAAAGGTTTTTTATTAGATAATTTCATATCATAAGTTCAAGGGCAAAAAAATATGCCTCTCATATGATTATTTCAAATGACATATATAGTATATTGGATGACATGTGGTCCAAAATTTTTGCTGCTCACTAAAATTTTTGTTGGACGGGAAAATAGGCATTATGGCTATTTCATATAACACTTTAGTTTATCATTTGAAAAATAATTTAGAAAAAAAAATTTAACATTAAAGAAAAATTAACTTCCAAATTTTTTTTCCCATGAATTTGCTATTTGAAAGATGACATTCTTTCCTTCAATTTTTGGTCACTAAGGTTTGTCATCGCAAATCATGCTTCTTTTCCTTGTTGTGTATACAATTAATGATAATAAATTTTCTTCTTGTGTATATTATTAATGCTAATAAATTTTTTTAATAATTAACAATTACAATGAATATTAATGTTAAAATTATAATTAAAAAGTGACAACATTAATAATTACTATTATATAATTAATTTACATGGTTTTTAATAATAGTAATTAGTAATAATATATTTTTAATCACTAATTCTTATTAATGAATAGTAATAATAATCATAATTATTATTAACCTTAATATAAATTAATATTGATATTCATGATGATAAATAATTAATATTAATGATATAATAAAAATAGTTTATGATTATTATTTACCATAATACTATTAATAGTTGATATTAATAATAGATGATATTCAAAAATATTAGTAATTAATATGAATAAAATTTAATATTATAATTCCTAATTAATAATTTTAATTAAAAATAATATATAATTAATAATTATTTTTAATAACTCATAATATATATATATATATATCATGTAATTAAAATATATAATTAAATATCAATAATAATAGTAATAATTATTAATCAATATTAATAATTAATATGAAATAATGATTAATATTTGTGATACCTAAGAATTCAAATTTTTAATAGTAAATTTTAATCATAATAATAATAATAATAATAATGATAATAAAATCATAATCATAATAATAAGGATTATTCATAAATATATTATTAATAATAATATTTATGTATTTTTTATTCAATTAGACAATAAAAAAGTTATAGTATAATTAATAATTATTTTTTAATAATAGTTAATAATTCATAAAATTTTATTGCTTACTATTTATATAAATAATTATTATAGATAATAATTATAATAAATATTCATAATTAATATTAACAATAAGAATTGATTATATATTATTAAAATTTTATTATTATTCATATTATTAATAATAATTCATAAATAATTAATATCCAATATTAATAATAATTATTGACATAAATAGTTAATAATTAATACATTAATATTTTTTTATTAATAATTATGAAATATTAGTTAATAATAAAAAAACTATTATTTGTTTATAATTATAAATATTATTTTTAATTAATATGTAATTATGTTAGTAATAACTAATGTAATATGTTTGTTTAATGTTATGAATAATAATATAGAAAAAAATAATTGGTATTAATTTTAATTATATAAATTATAGTAATAATTATTATTAATAATTGATATTAATAATTTATAATTGTAATTAATAATATTAATATTTATAATTTAAAATATATTATTTATTAATATCAATGATTGATAATATATTTTAAATTTTAAATTGTTATTAAATAATAATATTAATGTCAATTATTGATAATATCAATATGAATACTATTAATTTATAAATATAAATAATATGAATTATGATTAATAATATTAATTAATATTATTAATATTAATTAATAATAATAATTATTGTTAATTAATAATTAATAATATTTAGGTGTATAGGGGTTTTTTTAATAAGGGTTTATTTTTTGTTAAATTAAATTGTACTATTTTTTTAGGTATTTATTTAAAACTAATGGAATATATAATTATAAAATAAGAATAAGTTGCGAATGAGTTGTAGATAAAAATATTATAATGATATCAAAATAATGAGGTAAAATAAAGCACCTGAAATATATTATATTAGATAACAAGCAAATAATATGGCTACCGTAGGGTACCTTAGTGCAACCGGCAACCAATAAAAGTAATCAAGATTTGCTTAAGTTATAAATGCTAATTTTCCTTTTAACTTGTGGGTGAAGCACTTAAAAGTGCATGTTATATTTGTAATAGAATTCCTGCCATGAAATTCAATGTTAGCCCTTATAAAATCTGGAATAATAGAAAACCTATCTTGAATTATTTTAAAGTGTGAGATTGTGTTGCTTTTTATAAGACTTTTGATCCTTATAAAGGTAAGTTAGTATCTAGAGGAATTAAGAGTGTATTTATTAGTTATAAATAGAACTCTAAAGCATATGGGATTTTAGATCTAAGTTCAAGTGTGATTGTTGAATCAAGACATGTTGAATTTATTGAAAGTAAATTTATCAATGACTATGTGACTAGTGAAAATTATGATGTGATTGTAACTACTAATGGAAATAAAAGGAACCAACCCAAGAATGTAAGTGAATCTCAATAAGTTAAAATCCAAGGAAGGAGAAGTATTCGGGTTCTGACTTTATTTCAATCGAATTGGTAGTTTTCTTGGTTGAAGGAACTAGAACCAAAGTCCTAAATAAAATACTTGTTGCATTTAATGTCAAAGATGAACCTAAATCATTTAGTAAAGTAATATCATCTAGATATGTGACTTCTTTAGAAATAAGTCATACATGATGAAACAAACTCAATATTATTTAATACTACTTGGTTCCTAGTGGATTTACCTTTGGTATAAAAACCTATTGGCTAACAAAAGTACAATATGGATGTTTCTATACAAACCTTTATGGTAAGATTGGCAATGAAGGGGTTTATATAAACGAAAGGTGTAGATTATTTTGACACTTATGCACCAGTAGAAATAGTCACTTCTATTAGAGTTCTGTTGGCATTAACATCCATTTATAAGCCCCATGTGCATCAAAAGAGTGTTTAAACTAAATTTTTAAATGGAGATCTGAAGGCAGAAGTTTATATGGAGCAACCACATGGATTTTTTCTTCTTAATAATGAAAAGAAAGTATGTAAATTGTATGATATACAACAAGATCCAAAATAATAGCATGATAAGTTTGATGCGAAAAATATTATCAGATGGTTTCAAACATAATAGTGTTGTTAAATGCACATTTTCAAAAATTTTCTATATTTAGATAATATATTGATATTTGGTACTAATATGTTTAGTGTGAATGAATCAAAGAAATATCCGACTTCTAATTTTAAGATGAATGATCTTAATGAGGTAGATAACATATTGGGTATTAAAGTTATAAAACATGACAAGGGTTCCACTTTAAATCAATCTCACTACATAGATAATTTGCTTGATAAGTATGCTTATCTAAAAGTGGAAGAAGAAAATACTCCATATGGTTCTAGTGCAAAATTTTCAACCAATGAAGGTTGAGCAGTTACACAACTAGAATATGTCAGTGCAATTGGAAGTCTTATATATGCCATGCATTGTACAAGACTTGATATTTCATTTTCTATATGCAAAATTTCAAGATATACAAGTAATCCTAATAACGAACATGGAAAATGGATAAGTAGGGCATTAGGATATCTTAAAAGAACTTCAAAGTTAGTGTTGATTTTTCTACTTTTCCTAATGTACTAGAATTTTATTCAGATGATAGTTGGATAACAAGTTGTAATGACAATAAATCCACAACATAATGGGTTTTCACTTTAGTGGGAGGCACTATTACTTAAACTTCAAAGAAGTAAAGTTACTACCAACCGAAAGAAATACGACATCTTTGAGATATACAATTTATGCCAGAAAGGTACGAAGTTGGACTAATTTGGAAAACAATGGGGTATTTACTTTATACTTACTATTTAGTCTAGCTTTTAGTTTCTAGTCTTATTTTATTAGTAGCCATGATTGGGGCTATAATACTGACTATGCATAGGAATACTAAGGTGAAAAGATAGGATGTATTCCGATAAAATGCTATTGATTTTAGGAGGACTATAATGAGGAGGATGACAGACCCACTCATGATCTACTAAAAGAAAAGCAGCTTGATATTAGTTAAGAAATCTAGGCTATTATAGCTACAGTGTGTGAGAGGACGAAATGAGACCTAACCGGCCACATCTGTTCCCCTTATTATGATAAACCGTGGTTCAAGAGCTTCCCTCTTAGCAGCATAGCAAAAGAGAGAGAACAACCTTTGATTCATTTCCCATTTATATCTGTAGAGTCCCACCCTGTTGCCAATGATATTTGATTGTCCAATTTGATCTGCATCTAGATCTGGAAACTGGTTGATTAAGAGAAACTACTAAAAGCCCAAGAATCATCTTTAATACTACCACTATCAATTTGATAAAAGTGAGCATCCCCTTATCCTAGTAGTCCATTAACTAAAGAAGGGGTTCTGGAACTGAGTCCCTATAAGCGATAGAGGCCTTTAACTTTGTAGGCTTTTCTTTCTATTCACAAGAGTACTTCATGTGTCCTCCTTCCTTTCCTAAGCTTATGCCAATCAAAGAAGTAAGTCTACCCCTTCTCTTTTTTATAAAGCTCATGATTTAGAAGCACATCTTCACAAATAGCGACATCCTACGAATTGAAGTTCGTTCCATTATCTTATTAACAAATTAGACGAATCATTCTTTTTCTCTATTCAAAAAGTAGACTTAGTGCACTAGAAGTGTAACACCCCAAAATTCACTAAATTTTTTTTAAAACGGAAGCAATTAAGATAGAAACACTTAAAACCTGTGAATTCTGGGAATGTTACCGCCACACTTAGTACCAGACCGGTTCTCTCCGACCGTTCCAGTACCAAGTGCTAAGGCTAAAGAAAAGATTTACGTTAAATTCAAATTAAAAATTCATAAAAGAATTCAAAAGATCATACAACAAAATCAGAGTACGCATAAACGTTTATTAACACTTGTAACTTCTAAATAGAAATACATTTAAACAAGATAAAACCCGATGGGTCAAAATTCCGGATTGCCTACTCACTCAAGTCAGGCCTGCCACCCCAAAATAGTCTCTGATCTTAAACCTACACAAGAGGTCTGCTCCCCACCATCGGTGGATCATCACAGGACCCATCAACCAAGGTAGTATCAGTACGGGTCCAGTACTGAGTAAGGTGACTTGATCACTAAGGCCAACACATAAATCATGCAGAACATAAAAGCGCATATTCATAAATGCATATGATCAACCGGGTAAAAGTACGTACAAAGGCCCATGAATAATCTGGATTAATCACTTAATTAATCTCTTATCAGAATCCGATTCACACCATACTTTTTATCAAATCCATGCGAGTACGGAAGCCCCCACTATTATAGCCGGTGGATCGGAGGCACATAGGGTATCATACCCTAACCACTATTATAGCCGGTGGATCGGAAACACATAGGACTACGCGTCCTAACCACTATTCCTAACCGGTGGATCGGTTGGCTCCGGCTCGCATGGTATTCCACTGTAAGTAGTTAGTATCTTTTAAGCATTCTGGTTTGTGACTGTTGAGCTCGGGAACCCCCACTATTATAACCGGTGGATCGGTCACACATAGGACATCATGCCCTAACCACTATTATAACCGGTGGATCGGTCGCACATAGGGTAAAAATCCTAACCACTATTCCGAACTGGTGGATCGGTTGGTCCCGTCTCAACGATCTTCCTCTTTAGATAATTAATGTTTTAAGTATCTTATTCAGAAGCTTTCACCATAGACATGCACGAATCATAAATCATAAATTCCATATTCAACATCATACTTTATTCACCATTTACACATGTGCTACCACCAAACCCTAGACATGCACCATATACCCTACTTGACCCCCACAACCAAAGTCAATCACTCCAAACCCTAATTCAGTCACCTCCATACCCTCATAATGTCTTACGTATTATTTTTCACCCAAAACATTCAAACACCCAAATAACTCTTCTATTTCCTCCCTTACATTCCAAATCAACTTTTCACACGTAATTTCACTTCCATGCAAACACTAATATTTCCATGCAAACCTTCGAACCTTTTTCATGTAAACCCTAAAATTCCATGTGAAGCCCTAAATTCAACCATGCAAACCCTAATACCACCATTCAATCATCAATATCACCATGTAAATCCTAATACCACCATACAACTATAATTACCACCATACAAACCTTAATATCATCATACAAACCCTAATACCAACATACATCCATTAATACCACCAGGTAAGCCCTAGATTCCGTCATACAAAACCATAAATTCAATCCAACCAAAACCAAAGATTCACCCATACCAAACCCTAAATTCAAACCATAAAGATTCTTCCATACCAAACCCTAAATCTAAGCCATAAAGATTCTTCCACATAAAATCATAAATTAGAATCTCCCAAGGAAAACTATAAATTGAATTCCCCCAAGCAAATCATAAATTAGATTCCCCCATATAATATCATAAATTACATTTTCCCAAATAACATCATGAATTAGATTCTCCCAAACAAATTATAAATTAACTCTCCCAATCAAATCATAACTTAAATTCTCCCATATAATATTATAAATTACATTCTCCCAAATAACATCATAAACTAAATTCTCCCACACAAATTATAAATTAACTCTCCCAATCAAATCATAACTTAAATTCTCCCATATAATATTATAAATTACATTATCCCAAATAACATCATAAACTAAATTCTCCCAAACAAATCATAAATTAACTCTCCCAATCAAATCATAACTTAAATTCTCCCATATAATATTATAAATTACATTCTCCCAAATAACATCATAAACTAAATTCTCCCAAACAAATCATAATTTAATTATCCAAATCAATCATAAATTAAATTCTCCCATATAATATCATAAATTAAATTATCCCAAATAGCATCATAAACTAGATTATTCCTTATAAAACCATAAAATTAGGTTAACTCACTTCCCTTAATCAAATTCTTTCCCCATCCTCCTTTTTCATCCTTCCTCTCACACAAACCACATCGACTTCCTCACATACACAATACATATCATCACACATAATTAATACACATACCATGCACAACATACTTCAACTCCAAGTCATACCACATATAAAATATTTAATTATAATAAACATTAGATACATAACATGCGAAACACATAATATACATAAGCACATAAATGGCCTTAGCACTCCTTACCTAAAACGACACCGGTCTTGGAGCACGCTCCTACGCCTCCTTAGGGTTTGACTGGTTTTACCTATTATGAAATAAGAGCTAAAATTAGACTCTCTCCTATCAAAATAATATTAAACACTAATTCAATATAAGAATAATTTTTTTTAGAATAATAATAATAATAATAATAATAATACCAAAATAAAATCAATATTAATATTAATAAGAATAATAAAATAGTAGAAATAATAATAAAAAGGCATTACTCAAAAATAAAGTGAAATAAGGGATTCAGACCCTTTACCAAAATAATACTAAAAAGATTGTTTTTAAATTAAATAACCCAATTCATAAATAATAATAATAATAATAATAATAATAATAATAATAATAATAATGATTATGATAATAATAATAATAATAATAATAATAATAATAATAATAACAATAATAATAATAATAGTAACATTATTAACAACACTAATGTTAAAATATTTGTATTAATAATAATAAATAAGAATAATGGAAATTCGAAATAGAAAATAATAATAATAATAATTATACTTATAACATTTTAATAATAATAATAATAATTATAGAAATAATAAGAAGAATAATAATAAAATCGAATTAAAATATATTAGGCTTCAGCCCTCAACATAAATAATAATAAAATATTAATACTAATAATAATAATAATAATGCATATTAAAATATAAATATTAAGAATAATAATAATAGTATTTATATGTAAATAATTGAAATAAAATAATTTAAGGGTTATAAAAATAGGGAAAATAGCTGAGAGGGTCTAGGGTTCAATCAAATGTTGGTGGGGATAGGCGGCACCGGTGGTGGCGCACGACGGTGGCGGCGGTGGCCGGAAAAAGGAAAGAAAGAGGGGAAAGATGCATGTTGGGAATAAGATAGGGAGAATGGTGGTGGAAGTTGGGCTGTTTAAGAATGTCCAGAGGGAGAGGGACAGAATGAAGGTGGCGGCACAACCAAAGGTGGCGGCGCACGGCGGCGGCGTCGGTGGCTGAATGGAGGAGAAGAAGGAAGAGAAAGGAGGAGAGGGAGAAAAAGGAAACTAAAGGTATGGGAAGGTAGGGCAGGGTCTGCATCACAGTTTGGGAGGTGAAAGAAGCGGCCTTAAAGGCGGAGGAGGTGGCTAAGGGTGGCGTGAAGGGTGGAGGGGCAGAAAACAGGGTTGATCGGGAAGGGGACTTCGCACAGCTGGGGCGGCTTGTGCAGGAAGAATCGAAGGGTGAGGTAGATTTGGTTAACTAGAGGGAAGTGTAAGGAGGACACGGGTGGCCAGAATGGGCGGCGAAGTTGGCCGTAGGCAGAGAACGAGGCGTCTGAAGTGGCGACGATGGCAAGGTCGGGATTCTGGGTTGGGGGGATCAAGAGCTCGATACAGGTTACTATAGGGGATATTTATAGGCTTTAGAAGAGAGGGTAGGGTTCTGTGGATCGGTGAGTAGATAATTCAGTAGGGTCGGGCTTACCGGCGGCGAAGGTGGCCGGTGGGAGTGAGTTTCGGGTAGGGGGTTGCGCAGGAGAGAGAGAGAGGAAAATCGGCGATAAGGGGAGATGGTTGGCTATATGTGGTCGCCGAATCAATGGGAAGAGAAAGGGAGGGTGAAAGTCGGTCAAAACGGCGAGGTCGCCGGCGAAAAACTCGGGGCGGCGGCGAGTTGCAGGTAGGTGGCGGCAGCGTCGGGGCTGGGGAAAAGAAGAAGAAGGTAGAGGCCGGGCGGCTCAGGGGAGAAAGAAAAGAAAAGGAAGGGGACCGGCCGGTTCGATGCGAGGGAGGGGGCATTAAATGAAACGACGGGTTTCGGTGGAAGTGGAATCAAAACGCGGCGTAGAGGGGGACGGGCGAAGGGCGACGGGCACGGGCTGGGCCGAAGGAAAGGAAGAAGGGGAAAAGGATTGGGCCGCCGGAGAGGGCAGCCCAAACGGGGAAGAAGGGAGGAAAAGAAAAAGAAGAAAAGAAAGAAAAAGAAAGAAAAAGAAGAAAAAAGGAAGAAAGAAGGGGAAAAAAGAAAAGAGAAAAATAATTATTTTGGGTATTTAAATTTATTAAAATATTTGGGATATTTAAAAATTATAATATTTAAATAAAATAATATTTAAATCCCTTTTTAAGCTAAATTAGGATTTTTAAAAGATTTTCCATAAATTCCATTTTAATTAGCAAAACACTCTAATTTTCTCCAATTAAATTATTTATAAAATTAATATTAATTTGAAAATATTTTCTCCTTCTTATTTTAAATAAAATAATTTATTTAATTAATTTTCAAAATAAAATGCTTAATTAGCTAAAATACCCAAATCCTTTTCTAATAAAAATACTTATAAATTTCTTCTTAATTTCCCTAATTAAATATCCTTTTATTTTAATAAAAATAATTTATTTAAATAAATTTCTAATAAAACCTCATTTAAATATAATTTATAAAATTAGGAATTTTCGGGGCATTTCAAGAAGGTTATTCAGATGATAGTTGGATAACAAGTTCTAATGAAAATAAATCCAGAGTAGAATGGGTTTTCACTTTAGCGAGGGGCACTATTACTTGGACTTCAAAGAAGTAAAAATTTATCACTCATTCAACTATGAAACCGGAGTTTGTATCCCTTGTAGCCGCAAGCAAGGAAATAGAATGGCTACAAAATTTGTTAATAAAAATAAATTTTTGGCCACAACCTATGCTAGCCATTTCATTAGAATGTGATAGTGAAGTAACTATGTTTAGAGCATATATTCATGTTTATCATAGAAATTCTAGACATATAAGTGTGGTATATGAGTATATAAGAGAAATAATCTCACATGGTATCAAAAATATTATCTATGTTAAAAGAGATAAAAATTTAGCATATCCCTTATTAAAAGGCTCACCAAGAGATATGATAAGAAAGACATAAAGTGGAATGGGATTGAAATTTTATAAAAGCATTGGTGATGGGAAACCAACCTTACTTAGTGAATCTAATGACATGTTTAATGGGTAACAACAAATTACTGATAAATGCTTCATGAAATACTACATTAGTGTTCATAAAGAAGTGATGATTATATCTAATATAAGTTTGAGACTCTTAATGGAGGAGAATTGTATTATGATTATGTATGTGAAAATAAAGGAACTCCATCTTTTTGGACATATAAGTGGTGTTACTTCAATAAGAGATTTTTAGAATTCAAGATGTGCTTGAGATGTATATTATCATTATACTAACCATATACTCCATCACCACCGGTTGCTTTGTTGATCGTAGAAATAAGAATGATGCTAAAGAGGCTTCCTACACCAAAAATACTCAGGTATGGAGAATGACTCACGCTTATCATGCCACTCGGGACTTGATCGTAGATAAATTCTTGTAAGCTAACTATTGTAAACATATCACTTATACTAATCAAAGTATATTGAGGAATTATCTAACCAACAAAGACCTAAGGGAATTTTTTTCTTTGGAGGATCAATAAAGTCATGTTTCCAGTGTAGTCTGAACTATCATTGCAATAATGGATATAAACATCCCAATCCCAATTCTCTAAATCATTGTCTTGCTAGTGGAACAAAAATGCTATTGTATATAGGAATGAAAAGATTGTAAAAGGATGTTAGGCAAGCATATGGCCTAATATAGTGAATCCAGAGTTGAAAGATCTATGCATAGTAATTCCTTGTTTGGTAAAAAAAAGGTTCCAACCCATGCAATCACAACTTTATATATCAAACATAAAACCTAACAACCTTAAGATTGTTATGGTTTCATCAACACCACTTATAGTTAAGACATTTTGGGGTGTAGATTACTAAATTATGTGTAGCTGTTAGAATTGAGATTAGATTACTAAGAGAAAAATGTAATCATGGAAATGAAAAGGAAAAATCATAGAAAAACTACTATGATTATCATTTTTAAAACTACTATAATTATCACTTTTAAAGCCTTAGTGTAAAAAATGAATAGTTAACACAGGTAAAAACTTGTTTTCATGATTATGGGATTGTTGTATATACAATGAATAATATCATATTTATCTAATTAATTAAGCTACAACAAGTATTTAAAATTTTTTGGTGATGCTTTTCTTATTAATTACTGCCTCCGCATCAAAAGGAAAGTCATTTTTAACAATTTACACACTTTTTTAGGAACCCATAAATGCAGTCTTAAAAATTTACTCACATCCTCCATTATAATAAATCAAAACATTTAATGCATAGATAATAAAAGGAAAAGGTGATAGTAAAAGTGAAAAGTAAGTTTTGAATTTTCTAAATAGAATTTTTTTTATAAAAAATATTTAGTGATATAATGATTTGATTTTTGATATGTAGATAGTGTTAATTCATTCATGGAAGTAAAAAAGTTCACCAAGACATCAAGTACATTAAATATGGTATTATAATATTCTAATTTAAACTTTTGTTGATAGATTTTTTTATGGTTATCTATCTAAATTTTCTATTATTATTGTAGGATTACTTTATATTATGCAGATTGATGATTTTGATATTATAAAATTTGAAGAGAAAATATAGTGACTACTTTCCTAGATGATTTAGCTACAAATTCTATCTCCGCTTACTTTTAGACTTGTGAATTAGATGTATGGAATTAATTGTATTTTATTTGTGGAATCTTAATTTAAGTAATGTATGGAATATTATTATATTTTGCCAAGCATTGGTAAGATATGAGAATCTAAACTAGTTATTTAGTTTAGAATTTATTTTATTTGCTAAAAATAGGTTATAATATATAAGATATTATTTAATTCCAAATTTATGATTTAGGTATATACATAGTGAGTTTTCTAGATTATCATATATCAGATATTGGATTTTTCAAATACCTATTTGAGTATATACTATTTTTAAAAATGAAAATAGGTAAATTTCAAATATTATAAGATATTCCCAATATTTGATTTGCATTTTTAGATATCGAGAAAATTGGATATTTGGTGTGATCGGATGTGAACATCTTGTTGAAGACATGTTTATGTTTTCTCTTTATTCTCTTAGTTTTTTACGGGTCTTCCAACTATTGAAGTTTAACGCATATTTCCATTTTTTCTTAAAGCAAGATTGCTTGGGTTCTAAAATGTATGTGTCATTGTTACTCCTCAATTTCAAAAATTTGATACCAAAGTGTTTTGATATATTGCGCCCTAATCCACATGCGAAAGCATCGACCTTTATTTGCAAGAAACATAACCTCCACTTATGGAGCTATGACGATCTTTTTAATTCATGTAACTAAAAGTCTCCTTGATGTCTTACAAAACCCTCCTAGATAAAGTATCCTATGTTTTATATGTGCATCCTACAAGACCTAGTTACATACCACAAGATCTAATAACACTAAAAAAGTGTAAATCAAATCAAGGAATCAAGAATATGTATAACTTGGAATTTCATTATTATCCTCTCAAGTTAAAAAATTCAAGAACACCAACCTTGTATTTTTTCCCGCCAAGAGTAATCAAGAACACTTTCTTGATAATCCACTCAATTAAGAACTTATAACCCCTATTTAAGAATAATCTTAGTTAAATTTAATAATAAACAATCCTTTATTTATGTACTTCTACTAGTTCATAATCTATATTGGTGGGAAATGTAATTGAATTTGATTGTGATTACATTTAATATTTGCATTAGTGGTGCAAAGAACTTGTTTGATCATCTTGTTAATTTAGTTGATAAAGAAATAAAATGAAGGGGCTACCAAAATACCAACACATGGTTGGATATACATACACTGGTAGACATAAATACTCCCCTAAATGCTTAAGAGAAACCCTTAGACACTCAAAGACTAAGGCATTCAAGCCTCGAGGCACTTTAAGACCAATATATTCAAAAAGAAATAAAGAAGGGGTACACTAGGTAGATTTTTGTATTTAATAATTCTTGGCCATGGACCCTAAATGACCACTCAATGATAAATGAGGTAGGAATGTAAATACAGCCATGAGTTTTGCCTAGAAGCATCCATCCTTGAAAGAGTTCATAATGATTCACTGATTGCTTTTGCACCAAACATGAATGGGGCTAAGAAATATCCTAAAGCAATGGGATGTCAAAATTCATTAGTGGGGGAGTGTTCTACCTTTGGAGGGAAGCACTGGCATGAGCTATAGTAGATGAAGCAGAAGTGAGAATGTTAAATTCGGTAACAAAAACATTAGTGAGAATCCAATACCCCAAAAGCCTAAGGGTCCTTGCACAAGTTTCATCTACAGAGAGTGAGTTGGGGCTTAAGATCATATCGAAACCCACTAACAATGAAAGAAGGAAGGAAGGAAAGAAGGAAGGAAAAAGACAAGAATAAAAGAAATAATGAAAGATAGTGACTATATACACAAATATAATGATTATAAGCATAAGCACCAGTGTATCCATTAAACAATAAGTTGAGGCCACTGAGCCCAAAAAAAGATGGGGGCAAAGAGGCTTGGTGAGTAAAGATTGGCTTGATCAAATAGATATTCACTCAATTAGGACTCATCCTTAATTGTTGCAACTAAGGAACAACTTGGATTGATTGAAGATTCATAAACTTACCATAGGGATGTTGTAATAAAGTTTCAACTTTTACGAGATCATCTTGTACCCTATGGTTATTCTAGTGTACTAGGACTATTAAGGGAATAAATGTATAGAGAGCTTACATGCCTCTTAAGATTTTTATCTTATACCCTTTAATGTTCATTAGACCACCACCAAAACTGAAAGTTACATGGTATATGTGTGTGTGTGAATGGTGAAATGCCTCTAGTAATAAGAAATATCAAAGATGGATGCCAAAAGAATAAAGTATAAGATTTGTATTAGTCTAATGGTGTTGGTCATTAACTTTAGGCTATGCTAGCAATCATATTATCTCTACACTAATGAACAACTTTCTAGATATTTCATCCACTATATTATTTATATTCTATATAAATTCTATTAAATCAAATTTTTTATCACTAACTAAATATATTAACTTGTCCAACTGAGTCACATGATTACTCCGAGCTTTACTAGTCATCGATATACCAAGTGAGTTGACTATTTTGTAAGGGACTCACGCTCCCCTCCTTTTTTTTTAATTTTTTGTAAGAAAGTTGTTTATAAGTCCCAAGTACCACCCTCTTTAAGATTCTCAAATTCTAATGATATAAGCAAGCAGGCTTCAAGATTTTAAGCTCTATCACTAGTATGGATGACATGCCTATGCACCCTTACCTTGATAGGTTACTAGTGCATTGGGTGGATTTTTTTAAGGAAATGATGATATTATGTATTATCAAACTATACAGATGAACCATATCTATATTTCCTATAAGCTCTTATATAACCCCTTCCTTTACCCCTTTGTACGTACTCTTATGCATATGGGTTCCCTTAGCCATTTGTTATAACTAAGAAGACACTTCCTCTTTTACTTGCATTCTTTTTGTTTTCTCTCTCTAACACCCTTACTCCTAAGTCCCTCACCTCACATAAATCCCACAACACTCATTATTTTTATAATATGACCACAAAAACCTTATTTTCAAAGATCACTTTCCCTAAAATATTATATAGGCCAGAAACATAATTCATCACATTCTTGAAAGTTTAAATGATACCTTATAAAATTCCTAGTCCTAGATATTAATCTAAGTTCCTAGTGGTTATGTTTGTGTATGCTCATGTTTTATGATTTTTATATATTACTACTTCAAACTTGTAGAATAAAATTATATACAACTACACCAAGAAATTCTAACATATTCACAATTTGTATCTTGCTACCAATAGCAGGAAGCATGGTGTTTTAAACATAACATGAGGGAAGGTTTAGAAAATAAAAATCTTTTACTAATAAATGTAATACATGTTCGTTAAGGTAAAATACAAGGTCCCTAAGAATATGGTAGACACTGTTGCATTTTTGTAAATTTATTGAACTTAATTTTAAAATAATACACATCTTATCCAACAAAATATACATATTCGGAGTATCTCCCTAGCAAGAACATACATCTTATCCATAAAAATATACATCTTTTGGATATAAATACACATCTTTACCAAAAAAATACACATTTTATAGTTGTAAAGGCACATCTTTTATACATAAATACATATCATATAACTACCCATGCACATCTTTTGTTCAATAAATGCACATATTTTATGAATAAATGTACATATTGTATGAATATACGCACACCTTTTATAAGTAAATACACATTTTTTTATGTATAAATGTAGATCTTGTATAAATAAATGAACATCGTATATAAAATGCCCCAAAGATATATATATGTTAAGAAAATGTAATTAAATAAGGATTTATTAGGGAATTAATTTAATTAATTATTGTTATTGGAATAGGAAGAAATTATTTAGGGAAATTAAGAGGAAATTTACAAATTTATTTTATAAGGAAATTTTTTGGCATTTTGCTAATTAAAAAATAATTTAGGAAAAATCTTTTAAAACCCCTAAATTAGCCTAAAAAGAAAAATAAATATTTTTTATTTAAATATTTTTATTTTAAATACCCAAAATATTCTAATTAATTTAATTGACCCCAACCTACCTAAATGTTTCTTTTTCCCTCTTTCCTTTTTATTTCTTTTCTTCCTTTTTATTTCTTTTATTTCTTTTCTTCCTTTTTCCTTCTTCCTTCTGATTGGGCTTGTCGGTGGCCCAATCTCTCCTTTTTCTTTCCCTCTCTTCTGCGGTCCATCCACCGTTTCTTTTCTTTTCTTCCTTCGGCAGCCAAAGTGCTGCATATTGCGTCTTTTCCCCAGTGGAACGCCGCGTTCTATTCAAAAATTTTATAACTGTTGTCGACTGGCCCAATTCTCCCTTCTTCTTCCTCCTTCCTCCTCCCCCATCGACCTGCAGCTTCGTAGCCTCCAAAAATGGCGTCGCCGGCTACGCTTGACTTGACCGACCGTTTCTCCTCTCTTTCTCTTCCCCTTGAATCGCAGATCAACCTAACCTAACCCACTTCCCTTTTCTTTCGCGCAAAACCCTCTTTTTCCTATGCGAAGGGTCGACCACGATTTGAATTTGCACTGGCAAATAAACGTTGTCAGCTACCCCAAACCCTACCTGCAATATCTTCTTGCCGACCCTCAGAACCCTACCTTCCCCTTTAAACTCTATAAATACACCTTGTTTGGTTGATTTCGAAACTTTTTCCCCGAAACCCTAAGAACCTACCCTATACACCACTGCAACTTCAGACGACCTTCCCTCCGCCATCAGCCAACTGCCCCACCTACTCTACCTACCTGAGTCTTCCCTGCACTGCCCTCTAACTAACTGAACCACCCATCTCCCTCGATTCTTCTTGCACGAGCCACCACAGCCATGCAAAGTTCCCTGCCCATTAAGCCAAATTTTTACACCCGCAACCCCTCATGCCACGGTCCACCACCACATCTGCCGCTATCACTGCCTCCTACACCATCTAAAAACTGCTACTAATCTTCCTCCACCTAGCCATACCCTTCTTTTTTCCTTTCTCCTTCTCCTTTTCTCTTTTTCTCTTTCTCTTCATTTCGGTCGCCACTTCTGCAGTCGTGCGCTGTCGCCACTTGCTGCGCCACCACCCTCACTTTACTTCTCTCAGCCTAGGCTACCACCAACACCTCAACCACCACCCTCATTCTCCACCTCTTCTTCTCAAACCTCAACTTTTTCCTTTTCTATCCTCTTTTCCGGCCACCGCTGTCGTCGCTGTGCACCATCGCCGGTGCCACCCATCTCCGCCGACTCAAGGTAAAACCCTAGACCCTCTCAGCCCTTCCCCCCTATTTATTTAAGCTTATCCTATTTTATTTCAATTTTTAACCTTTATTCGATTATTATTATTATTATTATTATTTGGTTCAATATTAATGTTATTATTTCTTGGCAGGGTCGAGAGTGTGTAGGAATTATTTAGATTATTAGTTTTGAATTAATAATATTATTAGTATTATTATGAGTTATTATTATTATTATTATCATTATTATTATTATTATTATTATTATTATTATTATTACTATTACTATTACTATTATTTATTTAGAGGGTCGAGACCTATTTTACTTAAATAAGTCGATTACTATCATTTCTATTATTAATAATAATATTATTACTATTATTATTGTTATTATCATTATTATTTTTAATATTATTATAGATAATATGTGTTATTATTATTATTATTATTATTATTATTATTATTATTATTCTTACTATTACTATTATTTATTTAGAGGGTCGAGACCTATTTTACTTAAATAAGTCGATTACTATCATTTCTATTATTAATAATATTATTATTACTATTATTATTGTTATTATCATTATTATTTTTAATATTATTATAGATAATATGTGTTATTATTATTATTATTATTATTATTACTAATGGTACTTTTATTATTTTAGGGTAGAGTTGAAAACCCTACCTTATATTACTTTCGATTTAATTCATTTCATTATTATTATTATTATTATTATTATTGATATGAATCTCCAAAATTTATATTTAATTAATTCTGTTAATTGTTATAAATCCCTTTGTGCTTATAATTGTTTTCTTATTGTGTGCTTGATTAGGAAAACTAATGCAGAACATGGGGAATGGACTTAAAGATTGTTGTAGCTGCTGAGGAATTATTGCATAAATTTTATTTTAAGTTTAGGAAATCCCATATGATGCATTCGTCGGCAAAATTGGCTAATGGGGATTAAGTTGGCTGTATGACCCGCTACCCGACCCATAATTAATTGGGTTAGTTGGACTGTGGGTTATTCATCCCTTGGTAACCATGATTAGCTAAATTAAATTCTAGCTTATGGGAATTATCTATATCATTCTTTTCTTGTATTATTAAGGCATGTAAAAGTTTTATTTGGGCTGTTATTATTTGATCCAGCCGTCGATCCCTTGCTGTTGTACCAGCTGATTCTTGGGCTGGATTTTGGGCTGACTCACGTATGTTGATTGAAGGCCTGCGATATGTATTTTTGTACGCTCCCTTTTGTATTTGTACGCCATATAAATATGGCCTCCACCGTATTCCCGAGACACTTATTGGTCGAATGAAATATTGAGTCTGGAATTTTCTCTATCTCTGCTCTCTCTCTCGACTTTCTCTCGTGATCTCCTCATTCACATTCTTCTTGATTCTTCTCTTCGATATATTCTTGATCTTCTTTACTTCTCAACTTCAGCAGCCATTGTATCAACTGCGCTCTGAGTTTTTGATCTTCCTCTGGAGAAATCCTTAGGCTGATTCTCGGCGAATCGAACCCCATGCTCAATTTCAACTACAATCCGTGAAATTTTTGAGAAACCCTTACAGGTTTCCATCAATTATTATCATTATTATTATTATTATCATCATCATCATTATTATTATTTTATAATTCGATTATTATTATTAGTACTATTTTTATTAATAATGTTTTAATGATATTTTTTAGTATTATTTTGGGTGGAGGGTAGAAGCCCTTATACCACCATCCGTTTTGAATTATATTAATATTATTATTAGCATTTTTGGTATTATTTCGTGTAGTTATTATTAGTATAGTATTATTTTATTTAAAAACCTAGTCTTGGGATAAGTTTGTAAATAATAGTATTTTCAGTAGGAGGGAACCTAATTCTAGTTTTCCCTAGTATAGGTGAGACCAGTCAAAGGCCTAAAAAGGTATAGGAGCGTGCTCCAAGACTAATGACGTTTTAGGTAAAGAGTAGCTAAGGCCCTTTGTGTGTGATGTGTTTTATATGCCATGCATGCCATATAATATGAAATTATAATGTCTGGTATGTGTAATTGTATAACTGTTATATATGCAACATGATATGGAGTTGAGGTAGGTTAGTGCATTAAATTGTGGCATATGTATTGTGTGTATGGGTTGTGTTATTATTGCGGTATGGTGTGGCCCATAAGACATGCATGATAGGTTTTGTAAAATAATGATAGGGAGTGTAATAATGTGGAGTTAGGGTTTGCATGGAGTTGGGGTTTGTATGGAGTTAGGGTTTGCATGGAGTTAGGGCTTGCATGGTGTTAGGGTTTGCATGGAGTTGGGGTTTGCATGGAGTTAGGGTTTGCATGGAATTAGGGTTTGCATGGAGCTAGGGTTTGCATGGAAGTAGGGTTTGCATGGGTGTTAGGATATGCTATGGTTAACTATGGTTGTGGTGGTCAACTAGGGTTTGGAGGATAAGAATAGTAGGAGTCAGTCATGCATGTCTGAGTGAAAGCTTATGAATAAGATACTTAAGACACTAATCATTTAAAGTGAAATATTATTGAGCCGGGTCCATCCGATCCACCGGTTAGGAATAGTGGTGTTGACATGTTGTCGCGTAAGTGACCGATCCACCGGCGAATAATAGTGGTGTGGACCTGATGTCCCGTAAGTGACCGACCCACCGACAATAATAGTGGGGGATCTCGAACTCAATAAACACAAACCAGAGTTCGCTAAGGCACTTAAAAGATACTAATTACTTACAGTGGAACACTATATGAGCAGGAACTGAACCGATCCACCGGTTAGGAATAATGGTGTGGATATGTTGTCCCGCAAGTGACCGGCCCACCGGCTAAAATAGTGGGAGGTTCCTGTACTTGTATGGATTTGATAAAAAGTATGGTGTGAATGGACTTCCGACAAGAGATTAATTAAATAATTAATCTGGACTATTTGGGCGTTTATGTGTGGGCTTGATCACTTATAAGCTGTATAATAATCTACATGACTTTATATATTATATGTGTGGGTTTGAATGTGTAAGTTGAATATTATCCTACATAATTTTATGTACTTGTGTATTGGCCTTAGTGCTCGGTTACCTTACTCAGTACGTAGCATACTGATCACCCTTTTCATGGGTGTTGCTCATTCCCACGAGTAGAAGGCCTATCTGACGTGTTGTAGATAAGTGATGCTTTCTTTAATGCCATTGATGCCTATAGGACATCAGGTGGGCCCAAGTGATGTTTTGGGTTGGATCAAGTCCTTGGAGTGGCGTGACCGGTTTTTCCATTGCGAGATTATTATTCCTTTTCTCTTTTGACTATGTTTGAAACTCTAGAAACAATTTTAATTTTGTAGCTATTTTTATTCTCTGAAGAACTATCTCTCATAATTCGGATTATGTAAAACTCATGCGTACTCTGATTATTGATTTGCAAACTTTAATTTATGTATTAATGTGTGATGATGGCAATGTTTTTCTTAGCCTTAGCACTTAGTACGGGAATAGTAGGAGTGAATCGCTCTGGTATTAAGTGTGGCGGTAACTCCCCAGAATTTACGGGTTTTTAAATTTAAAGGTCTAGTTTTTTTAAACATATATATATATATATGTAAATTTTGGGGTGTTACAGTATAACAACGAATACATATATTTTATACATAAATACACATCTTATAACTATTTATGCACATCTTTTATAAGGAGATTCACATCTTTTATATATAGATGCACATTTGGTAAATTCACATGTTAAGATGAATATTGATAAATACACATTATATAGCTACTCTTGTACATATTCTATAAGGATATGCACACCTTTTATCAATAAATGTACATCTTATAGTTGCGAATGTGCATATTATATTAAGAAATGATCATCTTATAGTTGCAAATGCAAATTTTTTAGTAACAAATGTACATGTTATAGTTGTAGATGCACATCTTATACTAAGAAGTACAAATCTTATTGAAGAAAATACACATTTTATCTTACAAAATACACATTTTCTAGACATAAATACATATACACTATTTATAAAAACAACATAAAATATGTGTATTGATAACTATAAGATATACATTTAGGTATAAAAGATGTGCATTTTGATGATTAAATGTGTATTTATTCATAAATATGTGCATGCTTTAATTAACTATATGCATTTAACATGGAAATGGAAGAAAGAGTGAACAAAAATGCTAATTTTTAATTAAAATCTTGTTCATGAAACATCACCAGTAGGAGCATGAAATGATTTTAATATATTTTTTAAAATGGTAGTTAGAAACTCATCAATTATGACATAAGTTTATGAGTAGTGCATAGGTAGCATGACGGTGTAATTCATTAATTATAATATAATAAAATAATTATTTTATGATGTGTATTATTTAAATTTTTATGGTTTATATTTTGAGCCAAAATATATACCAAGTTAATTTGAAATTATATGTATATGAACAATTTATTGAGATTATACTTATATATGTTGTGTTAATCATAACGTATCTTATAGTAAATTACATAATTATCAAATTCGCAACAATAACCAAAAAAAGGGAGCATGGAATAACTTTAAGAATAAGAGACTAAATATTTAGGGTATGTTCTCTTCATGTACTTTATCTATATATTAGATCTACCAAATTAAAATATTCAATGGGTTATTATTAATATAATGCTAAACAAACGCTTGCATTTTTTTTTCTTTTCAACTATTGAGTGTGTGTGGCATACACCCCCCTATGGGTTAATCTTCTTCCTTTTCTTAGTTCTTTTATTCATTTACAATACCATGAACCTATAAGATACTAATGAATATAATTTAGGTTCTTTTTAAGAATAAAAGCTCACATAAGTAAATTTAGGCTTAAAATAATACAGTATTATCAAGTAACCCATATTTACTAAATAAAATAAATTAAAAAGGTTAATTTAGGGAGATAAATTATGACATATTATGCACTTGTCAAATTCCCCCACACTTGGACTTTATTTATCCCAGATGAAAGTAAAAAAAATCAAAACTATGATGATGTGTATAATAGATATTTTGCAAAACACTTATGTCACTACCTTAAACATCCTTCAAGGAAAAACCAAGTTGATTAGGAAAATATAGCATCAAACTTAAGATAAATTTATTAGTTAAAGTAGTTAAGTGATGAAAAACATTTTCTTAAGTTAGCGACCATCCATACAAGTAATTCTATGACTCTAACAAACTAGCAAGTATTATCAATATAATGCTGCGGCAAAAAGGAAATCAGATTAAGTATAACATTAAATGAAAATTTTTCACATCTCACTTTGTTACAACTTAAAATATAAGTAATCTAGCAATTAAAGTAAATTTGTCTACATCTAAATGTAGGACACCTTGGTTGTACGAAATTTGATCTTTCAGTTGATTTCTCAAACTTCCCACACATTTATTAGTGCATGATTCATCACTTCGTTATACTTTGGTCTCTAAAGAGTAGTTTATACCTTTTTTTTAATATTTTTTCTGCTTGTACCATACTTTGACCAAATAGGTACATTTTATGCTCCGTCCTATTTGATACGATGCTTTAGTGGATTTTTGGTCCTCCATTTGCTTTATACATCGGTACTTGGAGGATTTTTTTTTCAAGGTCAAATACTTCTCCAGTAACCAATAGCAATGAATGTCCCCAAGGAAGTCTAAGTGCTACTTAGGTGGATTAAAAATAAAGAAATCATCCTTTTAGATCCTTACATCAAGAGTCCTTGAAAAGAATTATACTAGATCACTTATATTTCAAGTTATACCAAAGGTGGGCTAACACTTTTTTTTAATAATTGGAATTAATGAAACATGCATTATGTTAATCTAAAGGCGAGCTTGCTAGAGGTTCAGGAATCCTTGCATATGTAGTCTAAAAAAAATTTAGACTAGATTTTGCTTCCACTTTTCCTATCAACTAATTCGATCCTAAAGTAGTTATTAGATAATTTTTTTCATGTATCTAATGAAGGACAATATATGTTGTTCATCCTAGCATGAAAGTTACTCTAATTGCATCATTGTATAGCTCATCTTGTTCTTGTAGAAGTATGCATGAAATGTCTATCCTTCACACCAATAACATGCATTCAACTTTCTAGATATAGCATAACATGTAAGTTAAGTAGAAAAATCAGCAATTATTGAAGTTAAAAATTCAGCATGTTTTATGTGCCACAAAGATAACCAAGAATACTTTAACTTTACATTGTTCTCGACATAAAACTAAAATGGAGAGGAAAAATAAATACCATGCAATGTTATCATCTAACTCAAATAACACATGCAAATTTTAATCTAGAAAAAATACATGAGTAATATATAGGTAGAAAGGAACATCAATCTCATAGTTATGACAGAATTACAACACACTAAATGGGAATACTGGGCTAATAACACAATCATGCAATAAAAGTGCAAAAATTATTATTCTCTAACTTTGGAACTAAAATAAATAATAATAATAATAATAATAATAATAATAATAATAATAATAATAATAATAATAATAATAATAATAATAATACAAGTGATGAGGGTAGAATAATGTAAATCTATTTTTTCTTTCTTTCTTAGGGTGCCTCTCAAGTAGTGCCTTTGGTTTATGTCATTGGCTCGACATAGTTCACCCTTTTTCATATGTATTTTAATAGAATTTCTTCAACCATAGAAGCTTGTGCTTGATTATAGAAAGGTTTAGGCCATGTCCATTCAATTTGAAAGTCTTAGAGGTTTGTAGAACTCTAATTTCCACCGCACCATCAGGAGAGACATTAGTGATAATAAATGGGCCCAACCATCATGATTGAAGTTTACTGGGAAATATTTTCAATTATGAATTAAATGACAAAACTTTCTACCCACTACTAAATGTTTTCCTAGTTAAATTTTTATTATGAAAAGCTTTGGTATTTTGCTTCTAAATTCGTGCATTATCATATGCCTCTAACCTTAATTCCCCAATTCTAAAAAAATGTAGCTTTATCTCTTTTCTAGCTAACTCATAATCCAAATTACATTGTTTTACTTCCCAATATGATTTATGCTCTATCTCATTAGGAAGCTGACAAGCTTTGCCAAAACCTAGCATATAGGGAGACATACCTATTGGAGATTTATAAGCAGTCTTATAAACCCACATTAAATCATCTAAATTTGCACTCTTGTCCTCTATATTTGGGTTCACAATATTCTCCAAAAATAGATTTGATTTCCCTATTGGACACCTTTACTTGTCTATAGTATGAGGGTGATAGGCAGTAGAAATATGTCGGGTTACATGTTATTTTTCTAATGTAGCTTCTAATACCTTGTTACAAAAGTGTGTACCTTACTCACTTGCAATAGCATTGGGAACACCAAATCTATTAAAATTATGAATCTTAAGGAATAGTCACAATTTTGGCTTCATCTGACTTAACAACTATAGGCTCTACCCACTTTGAGACATAATCAACAATAAGTAATATATATAAATAACCAAAAGAAGTGGGAAACGGGCCATGTAATCAATACCCCATGCAAAAAAAATTCACAACTTAAAATACTATGTTGAGGCATCTCCTACTTGTGGGATAAATTTTCTACCCTTTGGCATTGCTCACAAGTCCTGCAAAATAAATATTCATATCTGTGTAATGTAGGCCAATAAAATCCACACTCTAATGCCTTTTGTGTTGTCTACTTTGGTCCAAAGTGAACACCACTCTCTAATGAATGATAGAGATTTAGTATATAGTAGTGGTTTGTTTTAGAAACATAACTGCAAAAAATTTGGTCACAACACGATTTCCACAAATAAGGTTCATCTCAAATGTAGAACCTAGATTCAGCTTTAATTATATCCTTTTATGCTCTTGTTAAATCATTTGGAATGCCCTTTTAACTAAGTAATCATAGATTTTAGCATAGCAAGGCAAATAAACCTTTAAAAAAGAATAAACTTGTTCATTAGGAAAAAAATTATGAAATCATAGGCCAATCTTTTCTAGGTAATATACGATTAAGATGATCTGCCACTTTTTTTTTGCACCTTTCCTATCTCTAATTTTCAAGTCAAATTCTTATAAGAAAATCATCCACCTTAGTAACCTAGGCTTTGAATATCTTTTATTCAAGAGTTATTTAAGTGCAACATGATCAAATAATACAAGAACTTTGGTCCATAGTAGATATGAATGAAAATTTTATAATGCAAAACTAATAGCATACATCTCTTTTTCAGTTAGTTTGTAGTTACACTGTGCATAATCCAAAGAATTGGATGCATAGTATATGAAATAAGGCTATTAATCCTTTATTTGATATAAAAAAACCCCAATTGCTATATCACTTGCCTCACACATAACTTCAAAAGGAAAAATCCAATAAGAGGCTCTAATAGGTGCAATAGTTAACCTTTCTTTTAAATCATCAAAATCCTTTTTGCAATTATCATCAAACACAAATGTAGAGTCTCTAGCAAGCAATGAAAACAAGGGAAATTCAATTTTTGAAAATTTTTAATGAAGTGTTGATAAAAGCTAGCATACCTAAGAAATGATCTAATCTTTCTAACACAAGTTGGGTAAGAAAGAGAACTAGTGACCTTTATCTTTACCTTATCAACCTCTAAAACTTTTGAACTCACTACATGCCCTAAGACTATACCTTGTTCTACCATAAAGTGACACTTTTCATAATTTAAGACAAGGTTACTTTCAATGCATCATTGTAACACAAGAGAAATATAATGGAGACATATATCAAATGAATCACCGAATATAGTAAAAACTTCAATATGATGCTTAAGAAAAAAAACATTCATCATGCACCTTTGGAAGGTAATTAGGGTATTACAAAGTCCAAATGGCATTCTCTTAAATGCAAGCATACCAAAATGGCAAGTAAAAGTAGGTTTTCTCTTGATCATTAGGAGCTATAGCATTCTGTGCATACTCTAAATAGCCATCTAAGAAATAAAAATATGACCGCTTTGCTAATTTTTCCAACATTTGATCAATAAAAGGTAATGATAAGTGATATTTCCTAGTCAATTGATTTAATTTCCTATAGTCTATACATACTCTCCACCCATTTTGCACTTTATTTGGAACATGTTTCCTTTTTGATTCTCTACTACAGTTATTCCAACCTTTTTGGGAACCACATGGATAGGGATAACCCAATTAGAATATAATATAGGGTATATAAATCATGCTTCTAACTGTTTCATAATTTCCTTCTTCATGAGTTCCATCATTAGGGGATCTAACCTATGTTGGGCCTCTCTAGTGGGTTTTGCATTTTCTTCTAGAAAAATTCTATGCAAGCACAAGGTAGGGATAATTCCTTTTATGTCTACTATTGCCTAACATATATCTTCCTTGTATCTCTTAAGTATCCGCAAAAATGTTTCTTCTTGGGACGAGGTCAAAGCACTTGAGATAATAGCAGGCAGAGTATTTACATCACCAATATAAGTATACCCCATAAATGTTCCTAAGTATGACATTTATTTAAGCACCTAAATCAAGCATGCACCGATCAAAATGAGTGTTTCCTATCATATAAGGGATGGTGAACGTACCTGGATCCTTACATTTTAAGGTTATATTTTTCTAAATTATGGTAGATATATTCCCCCCTCCCCATACTCACCTTCTCATTCTACTTGAATCGTCTCTTATTTGTGTATAGTTCCTTTATAAACTTGGCATATTATGGAATTTGTTTGATGTTGTCTAATAGAGGAATATTAACCTCCACTCTTTTGAAAGTATCTAGAATCTCTTAATCAACGTTTTTTTTGCTTTAACTAACCTATTCTTCATCCATGCAATCAAGCCACATAGTAGAACAAACAACTAAAAACACTTTTAGATGCCTATGTAGGTCTTCTCTTGCACATCCATAAAACTTATGAAGTATATTAAGGAAACAAGAATTAAGTTTAAGAGGTCTGTCCAAGTTGGAAAAACAATACACAATGGTTGGTTTTCCACATTTGGTCAAGAAAACTGCTTTAATGTGGCCATTTCCCCAAATTGATGATATTGAATATCTAAATCCATGAATAAGAATTTCAAACTATATTCCATGATTTCTCCAATGATTCTACTGTTACGCAATTTCCTACACCACAGTGAAAGAGAATGAAATAAAGTCAAAATCGTAGAATTTGATATTTAAAAATTGAAACTAAGGAAGAAAAATTAAAAGAAATCTATTTAAGAATAAATTAACATTAAAAATTAGAGGCTAAGCACAAGAATAAATGTTTAAATAAATACATATAGAATTGAGAAGATTAAACAATCTCCTCGGCAATGATACCAAAATTTGGTAGCGTGTCATTAAGTGCTACATATTAAATCCTTAATTTTTACCTAATATATGATTAGCAAGTAGCATATGATGAATAAGAGTCCATCACACGAGAAGAATGTATTTCTAAATTCTAAAGTATTATTTGATGTTCATTCATAGACAATCATACATTAACATCTAACTAAGCAGATAAAAATGCTTTAAATATCATTCCTATACAATATCTTATTCTAACTAAGGTTTAAAGTCCAAATTTATATGTAAAATTGGTCTAGAAAAATAGGCCCCCTTAAATCGCATGTAAAAATGTAAACTTTAATGTCCAAATGGTCTAGAAATCAACCCTAACTTAGCCATATACACCCTAAGATTTTGCACTAACTTATGCCAAGTTTCAACCTTCAAATTATGTAAAAAAAAATATATCTCTAATAATAAAATTCAGACTTGGACCAAACTGCCAAATCAACTCAAAACTTGAAGCTTTTATTCCCAAAAATTTTGAAAAACCTATCTAAACTTATCAAATTTGACTCTTCTTTTAACATATTGAGTTCCCACTCACACGATAGGCCTATAAATGCATTTACGAGGTAATAACAACCTATTTTTAGATATGAAATTAGAGCATTTTTAGTAAAATCAATCCCAAATATGTAAAAATCACCTCCAAAAATGCTCAATAACTTATCTAAACTAACCTAATTGAATTCAAAACTTTTTTAATGGCATTCCCTATTGTACTAAAGGTCTATAATTAATTTTATAAATTTAAAATGAGTTGAATTCAGGTTTGAAATCAAATTTGCATAATGTTACAAAAATAACATAAAAACATGAAGGAAAATGCCTCTCCAAACCATAAAAACCTATCAAAGCTTAGTTGAATCTATTCTCACTTAGTATATTACAATTTTCATCATTTTATAGGTCTATAAACATGCATTTAGCTAGTGAAACTAGAAAAAATCAGATATGAAATTAAATGACACTAACAATAGGTAAACATTCATAAGCAACGTATAAAAATAACTTTGTTCAACCCTTCTTCAACATATACTTTTTTGATTATTTACTTAAATATTTAAACCCCTCGAATATCTTAGAAACATACTCAATTTGAGATAAAACCACATGGAACTGGCAGTAGAAAAATCATATTTTGGGAATATGCGCCACAACTTTATAAATAACTATTATAGGATTTAACTCTAAATCTTAGCTTTAGGTTGGTAGAGTATGTCATCTAACATCCAATCAAATTTCTCCATGTGTTCCATCATATATAGAACTCTAGAATCTCACATTTGATGACAAATTTATCCAAATTAGATTGAAACACATAGATACGAAATTTGGATAGCACCTACATTCAATTAAATAAAGTTTCAACCTTATGTCAATTCTCGATTTAACTCAATACCTGCTCAATTTTTGGAAACTACACGTGCTCCTAAGGTTTATATACAAAAAAAATATGTCTGCAAATAAGCAATTCAAGTAGGTGCAAGTTTGAAAATTTTAGTATAATGTAACTGTATTCAACATACTAATTTCGGATGATTTCACTTGTGAGACCAATTATCCATTTTGAATATGGACTTGTTTTTCTGAGGGGGGACAATTTCATATGAAAATAATTTAATTAATTCTAAATAGGATAAATTAACATGAAATAAACTAATCTAAATATTTAGAATCAAGCCGGCATTAAACATTAAGCACATATGTTAAAAAAATTTAGTTTGATTCTTATGAGAATAAAGTTAATTTAGTAGATTAATTGTAATGAGCCTATATGTAACATTCTCCCTATCCTCTTTTATTAGCTAGAGCCAAACCAACTAGGTTCTAAGCTCATCAACATATAACTCACCAAGAGGACATTATTGCTCGAAAAATTTATTCAAGATGCCCATAATGAAATTTTTTGAGATTATGCACTACTCTAATTAAGACCCAACTGTATGACCAACTAGACCTTAACTTGCCACTGCCAAATTTGTAAAATTCTATAGCAATTATGGATCAAAGAATAATGACAACATTATACTCACAATATAAACACAACATGATGTCTTCAGCTACATACAGAATACGAATCATATAATAAGAAATCCAAGCAATGCATGAATACTCAAACTAACTCAGGGACCAAATATAAAATTGAAAGAATTGTCTCAAATCATCAAAAATTAGAATTATCAAACTAAAATTTGAATAAATGAAAACTAGTTAAACCTAAAGAACTTGATACAAAGAGGTATAGGATTGAGAGACACTCATTCAATTTGCCATGATTTATGAACTCAAACACTGCTGCAACTTGATGTATTGAGCATCAAAATTCCTCCTTTACTTGGTCACATCCCATCTTGGTTCTAACGGCTTATATCCTTCAGAAACTCATATTTATCTTTTCACTAGGCTCTTCATTCAATCATTTCTCAAATTGGGAATGAAATCGGCTTCTTCTGATAATTGCATGCCATATTTTTTTTTTGTATGTGTTTCTATGCTTTCAACAGCCAATTGGTAGATCTTGTTCTAATTAATTGTTGCGATCTTTGCACTATCAAGATAATCAATACCATTTTTCTTTGAGTGGTTTAAAGTTAATCTCTTAATCTGTGATCTTCCTGGTGTGAGATCCTCATCAATTATTTCAATTCTTGGCTTGAGTTGTTCTTCACCCGTAAAGTTGTTCTTTTTGGTTGTCGAGTGTGTGTGTGTGCGGCATATATACATATACACCATGGGTTAATCTTCTTCCTTTTCTTAGTTCTTTTATTCATTTACAAGTCCATGAACTTGTAAGAGACCAATGAATACAATTTTGGTTCTTTTTAAGAATAAAATCTCACATTAGTAAATTTGGGCTTAAAATAATAGAGTATTATCAAGCAATCCATATTCACTAAATAAAATCAACTAAAAAGGTTGATTTAGGGATATAAATTATAACATATTATGCACTTATTATATAAGTTTCATAAACAAACTTTTCCTTATTAGTATTATTAATAATGTTATCATTGCTATAGTTGTTATAATTAATTTTATACATGATATTATTAAGTGATAAATTGAAATGATAGTTAGTGTTAATTGATAAATTACTAATATTTTATGATGAATAATAATCATAATTTGTAATAATTAATAATTATATCAATAATATATTAGTAAAAAAATGATAAGTGTAACCAATAATTTGTCATAATTTGAAATAAATTTGGATACTCCATCCATTTCTAAAATAAAGTCCTTTTAGGTAGAAAACTTTATTTAAAATAGAAAGTCTATTTAGATAAGTTAATGCTTATTTTTTTATTTTTACCATTCATTTTTACCTTTATTCTTCTATGTATTAATTGTTATTTTTTTTAATTAATGGTGTAGCCGTAATATTACGAGCATATTTATTACCTCATAAAATAGCATACAAATTGTTAAAAAAAATTTCTTTAAGAAATGGATAGAGTAATTTAATATTAATTGACAAATAATTAATAATTTATTATGAGTGCTAATTACAATTAGTAATAATTGATAGTTATATTAATCATAAAATTTATATTAATAAAAATAATATCAACTATAATAAATAATTTGGATCAGTATTTTTGCATCTCGCGGGAGGAGGCTGGCAGACTCATATTAGAAGCTGTTCTAGGGGAGGGCGTCAACTATCGAGTCCGGACATCGGAAGTTTGTTTATGAATTTTAAATTTAAATAGCGTCACGTACGCATCGAGGGTCCATAGCTCAGTGGTAGAGCATTTGACTGCAGATCAAGAGGTCACCGGTTCGATCCCGGTTGGGCCCTTTTTTTCCACAACAATTAAGGAAAAAAATAGATGTTTTTCCATTTACAAGGAAGAAAATTGTGTAATATTTTCCTTTTCATCATTTTAAAATTACACTATTGCTCATAGGGTTCACGGATATATATCCAAATTCAGGAAGCTCATTGGGCAATATATTTGAAAGAAAAGACAGTTGAAATAAATGTAACTATCATATATGGACTTCAATTTTGTTGCTTCAGCTTCACTACATAAATTTGGCGTTAGACTACCCAATCGTCATTTGCTTGACAGGGCTGCAGCCTGCAGATGTCAGACACTGAAATTGGTCAGAGCTGTGTCATTGCTCCATGCCAAAGCCAACAACTTAGCGGACGAGAGATGAGTAGGGATGAAAATTTTCGTACGGGATTTCGTCGGAAAATTTTCGTTTGAATTTGGGTTCGGGAAACGAATTTAAGGATTGGATTTGAGTTCAAAAATTTTTTTTGGAGATGAATTTGGAGTCTCTGTATCCGAATCTGTTCGGAATAATTTTTTTTAAATATTTTTTATATAATTATATATATATATAATATAATTTTTTTATAAAATATAAATTATAATTATAATGTAAAAAAACTTGAAGATCGAGAATCGAATTTTGAAGATCGAGCCGGATTTCAAAATCGAAAAATAAATCAAAAATGAAAAATAAATTAAAAATCAGATCGAGTTCAGATATTATTTTTCTTATCGAATTTAAAGACGGGGACTCCATTTCCGTCTCTGACCTGTTCTGTTGACATCCCCGAAACCAACGTGCGAACTGAAATGAAAAAGTAGATGGAAAATATTGGAAATGCATCGATCCCCGTTCCTCTGGCTTCTACCATCTGAGCTACCTCCCCGCCGCTGGGAGCTGATTAATGATTGATTTTAAGAACAATATTGCAGCCGCGAAAAAACAGCATATAAGATAGCAATGCAAGGGAAGGGAGATACTAGGAACAGAATGAAAATTTCACGCAGGGCTGTTAAATACACATTTCTTTTTTCTACCTTCACACATCACAAAATTTAAAATTTACAACTTTTTATCCCTTTAACTTTTATACACTTTTCTATTATCTAACTTCACACTTTGTTTTAATTCTCTCTAATTGAGTTGGAATTTTTTTTATAAAAAAATTCATAGATTGTTATCTCACTGAAACAAAAAAAAATTATGGTAATTATTATTTTTAGCAAAATTAGAACCTACGGGTAAACCGTTCATTGATTTTTGATAAATGTACGGGTGAATCATCCGTTGATAGTATTGACAGGTGATTTACTAAAAAATTATGCCTATCAATGAGCGAACCACCCGTCCTTGTCAATCTGTCGACGGGCCACTCACCCGTAGTATATAAGAAATCTACGGGCAATCCACCCGTAGCTTGTGTTATGTAGTGGATGATCCACCTGTAGGTTTGTGCTAAATAACAGGCGGCCCACCAGTAGATCGGTCGGTCCCTCTTTTCCATTTTTCTTATATATTTTAATAATTACATATTTATTTTTTATTTATTACAGACGGAAGATCCAATTGATACTAATTGAACGAGTTTATTTTCAATGGATTATATTTTCAGTTATCGTGAGTCGCTAATTAAGCATATTAATGACACAAGAATGCCACACAATATAATTTTCACTATAAAACGATCAAAACCGGGAAATTTTTAGCTTCGTTGTAAGAGAGGTGACACTTATAGAAGGAATTTGTCAGTGAATTGAGAAAGTTTAAGATCTTCCGGATCAAAAAAATGCGATTGTAAATTTAGAATACACGGGAGTAAAATTCCTTAAACTAGTTAGGAATTAACAATTGAATATGGCATACACAACCACAATTTAAGCAAGTTCAGACAAGGGTATTCTTTTGGGCAATGGTTATCGACAGAAGAACAAAAGTTGGTAGAGGAATTGACTAGAATAAATGTGAAACCTATGGAAATCATCGACAAATTACAACGGGGTAATGGTAATATTGTTGTAACACTTAGGACAATCTACAATGCAAGACACAAGTTTAGGTGCAGAAGTTGACATGGCATACAGTTATGCATCAGCTATTACATTTGATGGAAACCAACGACTATCGATATTGGTATCGTAGGTATCTAGACTCTGACATGGTCAGTGATATTATATTTGCACATCTTGATTCCGTTACTCTTTTGCGTACATTCCCATATGTCATTTGCTTGGATTGCACATAAAAAACCTATAGGTTCAACCCTCATTTCTTGAAAGTTGTTGGTTTTGTGTCTAGTGGTAGGAATTTTACCATTGCTTTGGCATTCATGGAAAGGAAAAAAGAAGATAATTATCAATGGGTGCTTGATAAGGTGAAGAGGATGATGGAGTCCCATGAACCAAATGTTGTCATCACTGATAGAGATTTGGGTGTGACAGAAATAGTGGCTAAGGTCTTTTATAATGCAACCCCCTCTTATACAAATGGTATATTGATAAGAATGTTCTCTCACATACAATAAAAAAAGTTAGGATCTGCAGCATCTGGAGAACATTTCACGAACTAGTGGAGGAAGATTGTGAAGGCAACCACATTAGAAACATATGAAAATGAGCTTTTACTGATGTATGACAGATGGGGCCTATTTTTTCTTCTCATACGATATATCAATGACACTTAGTTGAATCCTTATAAGGAGAGGTTTGTTTTAGTTTGGGTTGACTTGGAGCTTCACTTTGGTACTTATACGATCAATAGGTATAATTTTATTAGTGTGGTTATTTTCTTTATTTCAACTACAATTATATAACTAACACTTATATTTATAAATATTAAATTTAGGGTGGAAAGTGAGCATTTGAGGCTGAAGAAATATATATATCATCGTCTCATATGAGTTTTGAAATGTTATGGCCAAAGATCAATACGTTGATTCGACTCCAAGTGAATGAGTTTAAGAAAGATTTGTTGTAGTCTTGGGTCATTATTCCACATTACTCTACTAATAACATGTTGTTCAAGGATATCACATCTGTTGTATGTCATAGAGCACTAGACCTGATTGAGGAGGAGAATAAGAGATGTGACTTGGTTAGTTCTGATCCTTTAGAGTGTGGGTATTACTTCAGGCGAACACATGGTCTACCATGTGCATACAAGATATTTTAGTACAAACGAGATAATCAACCTATCTAAGAATCGACAGTTCATCAATTCTGGAAGACTTTTACCTTTGTCAGACAAGATGAAGAAATATTTCAATTCAATGATTCAGTCGTTCCTCCAACCACACATCCTTTTGCCTCTAATATTATATCAAAGGTAAAAATATAATACAACTATTCTAAAGGTGAGTCCCTTATTATATCTTTGATTCTAACATTACAACCTCAAATATAAAGGATGTTGGACCATTCCTATTCTCCTAGCCGTCTAGAGCAATATTCAAATATCATTGATGAGATCTTCGAACCCTCCACAACAAATATGGTTGAGCCATAAGTTCAACAAAGTACGGTCACCCTGGTAATAGTGCAAGGAGGGAATGTCAGAGTGGGAGCATACAACATGTGCTTATTCCACTTCACCTAGGGAACGTGGTCGATCGTGTCAAGGATGTGGTAGAGGATGGGATTCTCTTGGTCGATTAGGAATGGGCGAGGATAGAGTAGTAGTAGTGGGATGCATGGTACCAGGAGGACACACATATTCTTACATGATTTTCCATGGCTATTGGATATTGAGGTTGTGATGTATACGTGGGTTGAATCATGGTGTAATATTGTGAGGGTGGAAATTGTGGATTTATAGATATGGTACTACAACTCTTTGGGAACAAGGAGCTCTAGGCGGATGTTAAGGGGCATTGTTTAGGGAATTATTGATAAATTAGGGTTTGCGTGAGCATGCCTTTGTAGATTTGATTGCCCAAAATAGGGAATGTCTTACCCATTTTCATGGACCGCCTCTAATAGATAAATGGTGGCAGTAGCTTGACTTTGAATTTCTATTGGCGATAGTGTACAATGTTGTATTCCTCTATTTGAGTCGGTCAGGATCGGCTACATGTTTACCACATAGAGCTTCTCCTAACGACCAACAACCTGAATATATTATTAGCATCTTGAACTGCAACGATTTTTCCCACTACATATCGGTATGTCATGTTTATCATTTGAATAAATTCTTCATTATACTATATGTAATACTCTTTGATTTTTATTATAAACTTATGTAGATAACATTATTAGAAGATTCAATGTTACCACCTATATCTAATATGTTGTACCTTCATGCTGATCCTAGCATCATTGGTTGGGATGTTCCATATTTCAATCGTATTCAACTTTATTAAAGTGCAACGGGTATTACACATGACCATGGTGGCGACTTTGGTTGATGATTATGTATTGTGTAGACAGTATTATATTTTTTGTATGTCAAACTAGTAATTTTTATATGCAAGACATGAGTATTGTAGCAAATGTTTTATTAACATGCATACATTTTTGTTTCTCAAAGCTGATAAATAAATAAAAATAACTAAATATACTACTAATCATATCTTGCTAATCATGACCATCACCACCAACATGTTGGTCGGTATCTTCTTCATTAGAGGTAATAGCTAATCCCTCCAATTCTAAGTACATTTCTTTCAATTTTTCACATAATATTTCTTTATTAATTAGTCCTCGTCGCTTTTGTTTGAACTAGTACCGGTGTGCACCGGTCATTGCATTATGAATCGCTACTTTTGTAGCGATGTAATCTGGATCAACCCATCCTTCATCTGCCAAGCAATGGACTCTGGGGTGGGATCAAGCTCGGAACTATGCTAGATAACCATATGAAGCATCATGTTGATAGACATATCGGATAGCTTAGTGACTAAAGTCTAATGTATAAGCTGGCCCGCTATTCCACAATGCTCTAAAACTAAAGTAATCTACCTTATACTTCTAGACCTTTGCACTGTGGTAGAATCCAATGGCTGGTCTAATTTGAGGCATGGGAATGAGCTGGGTGTAGCTAAACTACCGCACAACGTGATTTGGCATGTATGGCTCGATAATTTCCACATGGACAAGGCCACCCTAGTACGATGACACCTCTTAGGCTGATACTAGATCGGCAGTGAAGGGTATAAAATCAACCTACAAATATATGAAAAATATTTTTAGAAAGAATTAACAATATTTGAACAATAAAAGAGAAAGGTAGTAAGCCACCTATGTTGCCCCTGCTGTATCTAGATGCTCTTATAATGAACAAGGTCCTCTAATGACTTTGGAGGACAAGTCTAACGAGAAGTTTCCCATCACATTGCACCAATATCTTATGAATGTACAAATGTATGGGAATAAGCACGGTGAAAAAAAGGAGAAATACTCGTATATCCATACCTGTATATATTGACAACAATATATATAAATCTTATACATTGTATGAAATAGCTAATTAAATTAATAAATAAACATAAATTATTACCTCCAATAAAGTCATACAACCACCTATTTTTCGATACCCAACTCTAGAAGCGATTCTAAGTTGCCTGTAGAGATATGCTAACGTAGTGGCTCCAACTGATTGATAGTACAAATTATCCAAATTACCAACTAATCATAACACTGACAATGAGGCACAATTGATAGACTTATCAACGAAAAGCATGCATGATAGTAAGTACCACAAATAGAGTCTAGCATAATACTTATTGTCATCTATCTGTTCGATCGTAATCTTATCCAGTATGGCATCCAAAGCGACCGAATTCCCCTATAGATATGTCCCCCTCAACACCGTCTCATCTTGACCCCACATTTGTGCAAGTAAAGTGACAATATCATTGTTGCACAAGTATGAATCCCTTGTGCATTCATACCCATGACACTTTAGATGTAAAATGAAATATACATCATGAAGGATAATAGTCATCTCACCACACAAAAGATGAAAACTATTAGTCTTTGGATGCCACATTTCCACCAAAGCTAATATCAAGGGACAATTATGATAACAAAAGTAACTGGCACGAAGAGCTCTCAATTCTTTGTGATCGATAAGGTAATAGACATTCCCATCTTTATGAGTGAGATGAGGTAGCTTTACAAGCGCCTTTACCCTCGATTACACCTTTAATGATCCAAGTGGTTCCTACAAAAAAGATTAGGAAAAACATTAGGTTGTATGAATTATATTAATATAATTTAATTTATAAAGAAAATTGTAAAAATTACATTTTTACCTCATTAGAATTCCATATGGCATATGTCACATGACCTTTAAAGATGGTAAGGAGATCATGAATCTCTGGACCACCGCTTGTAGGTTCGTTCAACCACCAATCGTCATCGGCCGCTGATGACAAAGAAGATCTTGCTGCCTAGCTGGAGGTGCTAGTACCAACATTGTATTCATGCTCAAATGGCATATAATCATCATGAGAACTATACAACATTGTCTCACTACCACATTTTACAATAGCACGGGCTCTAGTACTCATGGTCACGAATCTTTTAGACATCCTGCCAGCAGAAGCGTCTTATCTAATCTCTTTCCCCTTTTCTTTGCTGCCTACCATCTGCAATTTATAATTAAGATATCATTGATATATATTATAGTAAATAATTATTGAATATTATACTAAGGGTTAAGGGTTAAGGTTTAGGTTTAGGGTTTAGGGAAGGGTAAGGGTTAGTGTAAGGGTGTAAGGTTGAGGGTTAGGGATTAAGGTTTAGGGTTTAGGGTTTAGGGTTTAGGGTTAGGGTTTAGGGTTTAGGGTTTAAGGTTAGATGTTAGGGGTTATGGTTTAGGGTTAGGGTTTAGGGTTGGGGTTTAGGGTTAGGGTTAGGGTTAGGGTTAAGGGTTAAGGGTTTAGGGTTATAGTTAATGGTTTAGAGTTAGGGGTTAGGTTTAAGGGTGTAGGGTTTAGGGATTAGGGACTAGGGTTTAAGTTTTAGGGTTTTGGGTTAAGGGTTAATGGTTAGGTTTTAGGTTTAGGGTTTAGGGTTTAGGGTTTAGGGATTAAGGTTTGGGGTTTAGGGTTAGGGTTAAGGGATATGAGTTTAGGGATTAGACTTTAGGGTTTAGGGTTATGGTTAATGGTTTAGGGTTAGGGTTTATAGTTTAGGGATTAGGGTTTCGGGTTTATGGTTTAGGGAGTAGGCTTTAGGATTTAGGGTTAAGGGTTAAAAGTTTATGGTTTAGGGTTTAGGGTTTAGGCTTAATGGTTATGGTTATGGGTTAATGGTATAGGGTTAGGGTTTAGGGTTTAGGGATTAGGGTTATGGTTTTAATAGCTAAGGGTTTAGGGTTAACTTTTAATGGATAATGGTTTAGGGTTTAGGGATTAGGGTTTAGGGTTTAAGGTTAATGGTTAGGGTTTAGGGTTAAGTGTTAGGATTTAGGGTTTAGGGTTGGGGTTTGGAATATGGGGTTTGAGGTTAGAGTTGAGAGTTTGGTCTTCGAGTACAAGGGTTTAAGGATGGGTCGTTGCCACGTAAGTCCAGCACGCTGACGAGTGAGTGATACGTTGGTGTGGGGGGTGTGACGCATTGTTTTCACAAATGAGGGCATAACCGACGAGTGGGTCGTGTGAACGGATGGAGGATGCTATAGGTAATCAAACTATAGGTTTTGGGAGATCTATGGGTGATTTGCTTGGACACTTTGGGCAACTTGCCTGTGGCTTTCCCTTCTATGCCGCTCCACTCACCAATCAGTGCCTACACATGATTTACCCAATTGTTCCTATTCATAGATTTTGGCACATAATCAAGCACATGCAAAGATGAATCATACAAGTCACAGAATTTAGATGTAAAAAATATAAATAAATATATTACTTACATGAAAAATCGACAATCTAAATCAAGAGAAGTGTAGTAGGTTTCACAAATGGGAGAGAGAATGAGAGCACAAGGATGGGGAGAGAATGAGAGAGGAGGGAGAGCTGAGGGGTAATTTAGGAATTGTGGAAAAAAGGTGGAGGTACAGAGGTGTGAGAATAGAAAAGGAGGTGTGTAAGGAGAGGAGGTGTTTCTTGCAATGCTTCAAGCTTTCGATCCTCCCTAATTAGGCTATAGTAGTAGATGTGCTAAATGAAGCCGGACAGAGAGGAGTACAACTCTGAGTTAATGAAATCCATCCATATATCCTTATATACCCAACAAGTTGTTCATGTACAGTGCATCCCTATTAGCCGTAGTCATGGATGTGATAGATTGGTGTGGCCCCACTACAGATTAGGGACCCTATAATGCAAAGATCGGATATTTGTCGTGTGGAAGATCATGTAGGACCCAAAAAAACAACCTACTGGGCCATCATCCTATATATAATATAGCAACAAAACAAGTTGGGTTCTCTCATTGACAACTCTAATAAAATCAGTGAACGGATTGACTAGGTTTTCAAACTAGATAATGATGTAAACAAGGATTGTTTAGGTGAGTGAGTTTTATAATCATGTTAAAATATCTTGCTTATGTGGAAATTTGGGCAAGCTTAACGATTATCTTCCTAAACATTAATTATCTTATTGGAACTGAACATTAAAAACACACTACATCATTTACATTGTTGAATATAAAACCTGCCAAACTAACTTCCTTCACATACAATATAACGAGGGGAGATGTGTATATCATCATTCTGCTAAAAGAAGTCATAACCAATAAATTTATAAGTTTTGGTTTTATTATAATCGAATAATCTAAGAATTGGGTTTGGATTATATCAAGTCCAGTAGCTACTTTCACACCAACTATAACCAAAATAACCTTTTATTTAAAGTCATTCCTATTTTGCAACATATCTACTAATTATTTAAATATCTTCTCATTCTTATAATTTTTAATTCTAGGTCATAACTTTATATCAGAGGAAGAATTATTTTAAATACTGCTCACTTTTGGTGAAACTATCACATAAGATAGATCGATCATTGAAGACAAGATTTTAGGCATCTTGTGAGATATGTGCATAGAGATTGCGAGCACGTATAATAAATGATTATCTAGGAAGGATGAAGATCAAATCATACAATGGTTTGCATTAATGTCTCTTGAAGAAACCAAATCTCGATGTTTTAAGTTTGACATCTATTTTTATTGCCAAAGATATTTAAGGCCTAGTAAGAACCCAACTTTCCATAAGTGTAAAAGTTGTTAATAAACACATCAAATCAAAGTGGGGTTTATGGTATTTTTATAGAAAGACATGGTGGGAAAATAAAATGACAATAAATAATGTATACAAAGAGTTCAATGAGTATTTTTTCCTACTTCCAACATGACTTTTTGAAATAAATAAAGCTAATCATAGTTATGTTGTTAAATTGGAAGTTTTATATACTGATGATCATAATGCAGCAATTTTTAAGAGGGTATTTTAGGCTCTTAGGTCAATCATAGAGGATCTTAAGTGGTGTCATCCAAAGATCTTTATAGATTCCACACACTTGTATGGTAAACAAAAAAGAGTGTTACTTATTATAATGGGTGTTGATGCAAACTATCATATATTTTCACTTGCTTTTGCAGTTGTTCATTTGGAGAGTGACGACAATTAGGGTTGGGTCATGAACATAACTTGATACAAAGTTGTAAATAACAAACACTTATTCATGTGTTATCTATGATCAGCATAAGGGTCTAATACAAACAATACAAATTGAAGGTTGGTGTGAGCTACATGTCACACATCTATACTATTTACACCATTTAAAATATGTTTTTTTAGTGCCATTAAAAATGATAAAGCTAGGTGCAACTTGTTGTAGAGGATCATGACACAATGTTATTCTCAAAAGCGAATTATTTGGATGGAATCTTTGAAAGAGACTAACAAGAAAGCCTAAGAATAGCTTAATAAGTTAGATCTTGCAAAGTGGTCATCAGTGCATAATGATGGTAGGCATTTTGGAGTAATGACTACACATATTTTGGAATCACTAAATAGCGTGTTGAAAGATTCAAGGTATCTTTCCATTACCACCCATACACAAATAACCTTTGATCGAGTACATAGTTGATTTATTACCAAAAGAGATCAGATGAATTAGTACTATAGTGAGGACAAATATCCCCCCCAAGTAGTTAAGTGAGTTATTACTAAGAATCTGGAGAAATTTTATAGCCACTGGGATGTGATGTATGATACTGAAAAATAATACTATGATGTTGAAACTATGTACCATATGATAAATGTAGGTTATAACAAAGGTGTTTGCAAACAAGTTGTCAACATCCAAGAAAAAATGTGTTTTTCCAATAGTGGAAATTATACAAGATTCATTGCTCCCATTTATTATCATGTTGTATCTAATATAGTGAAAGGAAAATTTATGTTGGTACATGGTATCATACATGGAATTAGTCAAATAGTTATGCATCAGTATTTTATCCTATACCAATGAAGTTTTTTGGGAGTATTAAGATGTTTCTAATGTGATACCATACAAGACTTGGTTAAAGGATAAAGGTAGGCGTGAGAGACATAGAAGGTTTTATGAAAGGGATCAAGATCTAAGAAAAAGGGTTTAAATATGTACATCTTGTGGAATAAATGGGCACAATAGTCGATAAATTGATGGTAATAGACGAGGAGATGGGTAAAATCATCTAAGTGCTTCACAAAGCTTAGTAGATGATGTTGCAAAACCTTATGCTTACACCCTTCAATAGATTGTTGTTTTTTTAGTGTATATAGTTGAATAATTTAAACTATGTAATACTAAACTCTCATATTAAATGGATATTAGTAATTCAACCATATTGAGTATTTTGTTATTACGTGCATTTGATATACATATTTGCTCATTTGGTGTATGTAAATTATTTTCATGTGTTGCATATTGCATATGCCATATTCATACATTGATGCTATTCATGGCATTTCTCTAGGGCCCAAAGACCCATCTATATTATTCCAACAACATATACCTTGATCATCCACATTTGACGTAAATAGGTTGTTGTTTATATAATTGTACAATGTTTTCCTTTCAATTCTTACAATTTTTGATATAAAAGGTTTGGATGAAAAGTTAAAATGTTGGATGCCATATCCAAGTCCGACATACATTTAATGATTTCTGGTTTCATAAGTGTGATGCATCTATATTACATGCAGCTTGATGTGCCCCTTATCACAACATTGGTTGAACAATGGCATCTAGAGACACATAATTTTCATATGAGAGTAGGATGAATGATGATCGTATTGGAGGATGTGGGAGTGATGTTAGGGTTTCCTATTGGTGGGATCTCAATTAGGCATTGATCACATACATCTATGCATAGAGGTATTGGGATAGAGCAAACACATGAAGGTATCAAAGGTAGATCATTGGATCTAGTTTGGCTAAGTAATAACTTTGAAGAATTGCCTGATCTTCTTAACAAATTGTAGATACAAGTGTATGTTAAGGCATGGATCCTTTTAGTGGTATTAAATCTCTTATTTCCTAATAAATAAGGTTGTTGAAACTTGGGTGTACCTACTATTTCTATAGTATTTACAAGACATAAATAGAGTGATGCAAAAATATTCCAAGATTTTGAAGATTAACTTATGAATCATGATATAAGCAAGCAAGGGTGAAACTTGAAGATAACTATTTACGCTACAATATGGATATCATTTGAAATATTATTAAATTAGGAATCCAACTCATCTTTTGGAACTCAAATTTGAGTTATGCACACAAAGTTATGATTATTTTACTATATGTATGTCAAGCTGAATTTTTACATGAGAATGGATAAAGTGTCGTAATTAGCTTTATTGACGCCATTATCTTTTCATATTTATTAGTTAGGTTTTTAATAACGTATTTGATAATTATGTTATGATATTAGTTAGTTAATTTATTTTCTTAATCATTAAGAAATTAGATAGGGTTTATCTTTTATCTTATGATGTATTTTATCTTTTTAAGATTTAGTTATTACTATCACAGGAGATTACTGTTCATGTGAATAGTATCATAAATATTGATTTAATTAGTTTTATGTTATTTAGATTTAGTTTATCTTATTATTGAGGAGGTTACATGAGGAGGTGGATATTATCCTATAAATATTTCATGTAAACTCATTATCTTAGGATAGTTGAATTGAGTTATTGAATAGAGTTTTCTCTCGTTGAAATCCTATGTGTGATTCTTTGTTTTATTTTTACGTTATCTGTGTGAGTAGTAAACTAGACATATCTCTAAATTATCTTATCTATATGAGTGATAATTTAGAAACCCTCTATACATTTCCTATGTGGGCTTATATAGAGCTATTTGGTCAAGTTTACTGTGTGTTTCTTCATTAGAAATTCTTTGAGAGTTATTCATGTGAGGCTTTCAAAGCTATTTTTAAGAATTACTTTGTGTGATCCTTCATCCATATGCTTAATTTATAATTCATCCTTTTTTATCATTATAAAATTACATAAAATAGGGTATTTATGAAACCACTCTTTTTGTTACGTATCAAATTGGCATCAAAGCTCAGTTTTGAAGATCTTCTAAGAACTTCACCGATCTAAGAGGTCAATTTATTCAAGATTCCATCTTTAATTCAAAGGTTAGAAAAGATTGATTCAAGAGTAAATTTGAGGACAAATTTTTCTCAACAATGGGAGTATGACGCAAAAATATTCAAAGATTTTGAAGATTGACTTATGAATCATGATAGAAGGAAGTAAGGGTGAAATTTAAAGATAAATATTTACCCTAAAGTATGCATATCATCAGAAAGCTTATTAAATCAAGAGTCTAACATATCTTTTGAAACTCAAATTTGAGTTTTCTACACAAAGTTATGACCGTTTTACCATATGTGTGTTAAGCTAAATTTTTACACGTGAATGAATAAAGTGTTATAATTAACATTATAGATGCCATTATCTTTTTATATTTATTAGTTAGGTTGTTATTTACTTGTTTGATAATTATGTTAGGATATTTGTTAGTTAATTTATTTCCTTAATTAGTAAGAAAGTAGATAGAGTTATCTTTTATCTTATGATGTATTTTATCTTTTTATTGGATTTAATTATTGTTATAATAGGATTAAGTAGATTACTATTCATATAAATAGTATCATAAATAGCGATTTCACTAGTGTTTATCTTATTTAAATAGTTTATCTTATTATTGAGGAAGTGAATATATTATCCTATAAATGTCCCATGTAAACTCATTATTTGAGGAGGATAGTTGAATTGAGTTATAAAATTGAGTTTTCTCTCATTGAAACCCTTTGTGAGTTTCTTTGTTCTATGTTTACGTTATCTATCTGAGTCATAAACTAGATATTTTTTAATGATTTAAGATCTTATAATAATAGAAATGTCAATTTGATAAGCTTAAGGAGGTGAAACTTTATAGTAAAATGGAGAAGTGTAATTTTATGATGGAGAGTGTTGTTTTCCTTGGCTATATAGTGAGTAGAGACAGTATTAGAGTTGATCCTTTAAAATGGAAGCTATTCAAATGTTGCTTATTCCTATTAATATCCATGAGGGTCAAAGTCTCCATGAATTGGCTTTATTTTATAGGAGGTTTATCTGAAAATTTTCTACTATTGCGACGCCAATTACATAATTGATGAAGAAGGGGGAGTTTCATTGGAATGAACATGTAACAAATGCTTTCAAAGACTTGAAGACAAAGTTTTCAAATACACTGGTATTATCTTTACCTAGTTTTAATAAATTATTTAAAGTAACTTGTGACACTAGTGGTGTAGTTATTGAAGGTGTGCTTTCACAAGAGAAGAGGCCAATTGTATTTTTCAATGAAAAGTTGAATGGCGCAAGACTCAATTATTCAACTTATGATAAGGAGTTCTATGCTATTGTTCATTGTTTGGAGAAATGGAGTCATTATTTGAGACCCAAGCCTTTTGTGCTTCACTCGGATCATAAGATATTGAAGTATCTACATGGTTAAAGGAAAGTGAGTCCAAGATATGTCAAGTGGATTAGTTTTTTTGCCAAAATTTGTGTTCTCTACAAGACATGTGGATGGCAAGGACAATTTTTTTGTAGATGTATTTTTTAGGAGGACCATGGTCCTTACATTGATGGATGAAAAGTTTTTGGGTTTTGATATGTTGAAGAGTCAATATGCCAATAATGATGATTTTGCTATGATTTTCTAAGAGTGCAAGAAATAAGGAAGTCATGGCACTTATGTTCTTGAAGATGGATTATTATTAAAGAAAAATAAAGTGAGTGTGCCTAAGACATCAATTTGAGATTTTCTAATAAAAGAGATGCATGAAGGAGGTATTGCAGGATGCTTTGGAGTTCACAAGACTTTAGAGCTATTGTAAGAGAATTTTTATTGGCCAAGAATGCAAAAGGGAGTGCCTGCCATGGTTGCTAAGTGTGATATATGTCAAAGGGGCAAGAGTTTCTTTCATAAAGGATTATGTATACCTTTACTCGTGCCTACTCAACCATGAGAAGGTGTTAGTATAGATTTTATTTTGGAATTGCCTAGGAAAAAAAGAGACAAAGATTCTATTATGATTGTGGTGGATTGATTTTCCAAGATGGTTCATTTTATTCCATGTCACAGAACCGATGATGCTACCCATATTATAGATTTTTATTTCAAGGAGATTGTAAGATTGCATGGGATTCCAAAGAGTATAGTTTCAGATAGAGATGTGAAGTTCCTAAGTTATTTTTGGAAGACATTATGGCATATGCTAGGAACGAAGCTTCTATTTAGTACATCACATTACCCTCAAATGGATGGTCAAACCAAAGTTAATAATAGAATATTGGGTACTTTGCTAAGGGGATTGGCAAGTAAAAGTGCTAAGGATTGGGATATTAAGTTAGTACATGAGGAGTTTGCTTACAATTAGAGTCCTTCAACTACAACAGGATCCAGTCCATTTAAGATTGTTTATGGTATTAATTCATACATGCCGATTGATATAGTACCATTGAAGAAAGGTGAAATGAAGAATTATGATACATAAGAGAGAGTGGATTTATTTTAGAAACATCATCAACAAATCAAGCACAACAATGATAAGGAAAATGAAGTATAAAAGGTAAGATCAAACAAGCATAAGAGTCAACATGTATTTCAACCGAGAAATATGGTATGATTGCATTTAAGAAAGGAGAGGTTTCCTAATCTAAGGAAAAATAATCTTATTCCAAGGACGGATGGTCCATTCAAAATACTTAAAAAAATTTGAGATAGTGCTTATGAGTTAGATTTACCTGATTCATATGATTAGGTATTTAGGACATTCAATGTTGGAGATATTATTCCTTACTATGGAGATGCAAATTTGAGGGAAAATTCAAGTCAACAAGGGAAGAATGATTCAGGAAAAAATAATCAATACTTAGCATTTATTATTATGGATCCTATTTTCTTTTATCTAGAGAGGGTACCATATAAATTTAAAGATAAACAGATAACTACATTGCTAGTTATGGATAAAAACTTGTAAAAACGAGTCACTAACGAGAGAGGTATGTGCATGGCATGCATAAGATGCATGAGAACATATTTTTTAGACTTAATGGCATATGTTTAGATTTATTTAGTGCGTTATTATTTTCTTAATTATTTGCATTATTATTGGTTAGAACATAAAGTAGCTTTTTAAGGGGATTCTATCTTATAGGGTTTATCTTATAAGATGTGCTTAGAGTGGGGAATAAGACATTGCATGGGAACCAATTAGATCAGATTTTTATTCCTAATTAATTAGAAATATCTTGTAATATTGAGGAGGTGCAAATAGTATATAAAAGCCTTAGGGCTACACGTTTATATGCATAGCCAATTTGAATGAAAATACAAATTATTCCTTATTTGAATTCTATATGAGTTCTTCTCAATTATAATCAATTCTATGTGAGTAATTATTATTAAAACCTTTAATCCCTTTGTCTATGTGAATTTAAGGTTAAGTACTATCCCTAAACCCATCCACAACCTGCGTCAATCTTCAATCCTAGCCGTAACTTTCAGCATAACATTCATCATCTTCAACTTCATCTTCAACCTATTCTTCTTACTTAATTCTACCTGTTTTATATCCAAACCCTAGATAATAATTCTATTATTATCATACTTTCATTATATCCATATCACAATTAGAATATCTTCATCAAATCATAATCATCCCACATCTAAAACCCTAATCTTAAACATTAACCCTAACCTACGAACCATATCACCCCAAAACCGTAAATACTTGACCATCATCTTTCTTAATCTATCATCACCAAATCTTTATCATCACATTCAAACCCTAACCAACCCATATTACCACCCAATTTATAAGCCCATAACCCTATACACATCATAGAGTACGCAATTAGAGTTAGGGTCTATCACATTAGCTTGTCTATATCATGGTTTATGTGTAGCTTTGTACAATGAATATATTGTTAGTTTCTTAGTGCAATTGTAAGTACCAATTTTTGGATATCGTATGCTATTTTTTAGTTTATATCTTGTATTTTTAACTAATTTTTACCTTTTAGCTTTGAACATAAGATAGAATCACCCTAGGAGTTCTTGCTATTTCACACGTTGATGGAATATGTCATTGTGAATGCTTACTTAACACTAGTTCATAGTAAATTACTTGAGTTTCATATTTTTTTAGTACTGTGATATGTTTATTGTTTGTTAATGAAATGATTTTAATATAGTATTAATTTCACAGTAGGGTGGGAACAAAAATCATTTAGAGAAATCATTACATAAATCTTTATAGATGGGGTATGGTGTTTAAATGATAGGCTAATGAGGTATGATGTTTAAATGATGAGATATAGTATACAAATGATAGGGTGTGGTGCTTAAAAAATGGGTTATATGTACAAATTATGGGATATGGTGTTTAAATGATGGGTTATGGTGTATAAATGATGGCGGTATGGTATTTGAAAGATAGGGCTTGGTATATAAATGATGGGTGTATGTAGAGCTGGCAAAAGTTGACCCGACCCGACCCGAGCGAAACCCGACCCGTTACGACCCGAAAAATTTGGCAACCCGACCAAACCCAGACCCGACCCGACAATGACCCGACCCAGCACTGACCCGATAATAATAAACCCGACCCGACCCGATCCCAACCCACGACCCGTTATTGACCTGACCCGATAGCGACCCGACCCGTCATTGACCCGACCCGCTTTGACCCGACCCGACCCAAGGTTGACCCGACCCGACAATCATCCGATCTAACCCAATATTAACCTGATCAGACATCAAAATATATTATAATAATAATAATAATAATAATAATAATAATAAATTACATATATTTTATTATTCATTTAAAGCTTTTAAAAAATATAGTATTTTATAAATTGTACTTATTTTTCATAATTTTACCCTAGACATTCTTATTTATTAATGATATCCTAATAAGATATATTATTAATAAATAAAAAACCAAAATAAAAAAGATAGACATCTAGTTATAATCCTATAAAATGATTTTCAAAACGTGTTCATTACATCTACTAATCCACCTATTTGAAGAAACTCTTAATAGAAGAGTATAATAGTATCATTTATTAGTTATCAATTTATCACTTATCACCTACAAAATCCAACAAATAATAACTATACCCCGTATCAAGAGTATCTCACGTTACAACCCTAAATTTAAAGTTTTAGTTATATTTTTTCTTTTAATATTATTAATTTACTTTAAATATAATTTAGTATTCTACGTTCATCAATTTTAAATTTACAATATCTAATTATTTTTGTTAATTATAATATTTATATTTATATTTTACATTATTTAATTTTTAATTTATATGAATATATATATAATAATTAATAATTAATGAAAATATATAAAATTATTATTTAATTTAAATTATGTTTAAAATAACTTATTATATTTTTTACTATAATAATAATAATTAATAAAATATTACAATAAAAATATAAATATAATAATGTTAATAAAATAAATACAACTAGAGAAATTAATAAGATAAATTATTTAGAGAAATGAATATGAAAAAAAAAGATAGAATAAATGATATAAAAATTATTGGATAAAAAAATAATACTTTTGTAGGTAAATTTTTTTACTGTTAATAAACTTTATTTTATAAAATTATCTTTTTTTAAGTAATCAAATATTTTAAGTAATCAATTAAATATAATATATGATAAACATCTCATATTTTTACTTTTAAAGTTTATAAATGTTTAAAGAAATCAAATATAATATAATTAAAACTTATGGATATCTTTATTATTTTCCTTTGTAAAAATAAAACACATATAATATTCTTATTTTATCTATCTTTACTAGTGATCTTATGATTGTATTGTATCTAGTATATACAATGTAATAAATGATAATTATACATTGTATATTCTTGTTATCCTCACCTTTATTTTATAAAATTATCTTTTTTTAAAGTAATCAAATATTTTAAGTAATCAATTAAATATAATATACAATAAACATCTAATATTTTTACATGTAAAATTTATATATGTTTAAAGCAATCAAATATAATACTATCAAAACTTATAAATATCTTTATTATTTACCTTTGTAAAAATAAAACACATATAATATTCTTATTTCATCAATCTTTACTAGTGATCTTATGATTGTATTGTATCTAATATATACAATGTAATAAATGATAATTATACATTATTTATTCTTGTTATGCTCACCTTTATTTTATAAAATTATCTTTTTTTTTAAGTAATCAATTAAATATAATATATGATAAACATCTAATATTTTTACTTTTAAAGTTTATAAATGTTTAAAGAAATCAAATATAATATAATTAAAACTTATACATATCTTTATTATTTACCTTTGTAAAAATAAAACACATATAATACTCTTATTTCATTTATCTTTACTTATAATCTTATGATTGTATCTAATATTTACAATGTAATAAATGATAATTATACATTGTTTATTCTTGTTATGCTCATCTTTATTTTATAAAATTATCTTTTTTTAAGTAATCAAATATTTTAACTAATTAAGTAAATCTAATATATTATAAATATCTAATATTTTTACTTTTAAAATTTATAAATATTTTAAGCAACCGAATATAATACTATTAAAACTTATAAATATTTTTATTATTTACCTTTGTAAAAATAAAACACATATAATATTCTTATTTCATTTATCTTTACTAGTGATCTTACGATTGTATTGTATCTAATATATACAATGTAATAAATGATAATTATACATTGTTTATTCTTGTTATGCTCACCTTTATTTTATAAAATTATCTTTTTTTAAGTAATCAAATATTTTAACTAATTAATTAAATATAATATATTATAAACATCTAATATTTTTACTTTTAAAGTTTATAAATATTTAAAGAAATCAAATATAATACAATTAAAACTTATGAATATCTTTATTATTTTCCTTTGTAAAAATAAAACACATATAATATTTTTATTTTATCTATCTTTACTAGTGATCGTATGATTGTATTGTATCTAATCTATATAATGTAATAAATGATAATTATACATTATATATTCTTGTTATTCTCACCTTTATTTTATAAAATTATCTTTTTTTAAGTAATCAAATATTTTAAGTAATCAATTAAATATAATATACAATAAACATCTAATATTTTTACATGTAAAATTTATAAATGTTTAAAGCAATCAAATATAATACTATTAAAACTTATAAATATCTTTATTATTTACCTTCGTAAAAATAAAACACATATAATACTCTTATTTCATTTATCTTTACTAATAATCTTATGATTGTATTGTATCTAATATATACAATGTAATAAATGATAATAATACATTGTTTATTCTTGTTATGCTCACCTTTATTTTATAAAATTATCTTTTTTTAAGTAATCAAATATTTTAACTAATTAATTAAATATAATATATTATAAACATCTAATATTTTTACTTTTAAAATTTATAAATGTTTAAAGAAATCAAATATAATACTATTAAACTTATGAATATCTTTATTATTTACCTTTGTAAAAATAAAACACATATAATATTCTTATTTCATTTATCTTTACTAGTAATCTTATATTTGTATTGTATCTAATATTTACAATGTTATAAATGATAATTATACATTATATATTCTTGTTATACTCACCTTTATTTTATAAAATTATCTTTTTTAAGTAATCAATTAAATATAATATATGATAAACATCTAATATTTTTACTTGTAAAATTTATAAATGTTTAAAGCAATCAAATATAATACTATTAAAACTTATAAATATCTTTATTATTTACCTTTGTAAAAATAAAACACATATAATACTCTTTTTTCATTTATCTTTACTTATAATCTTATCATTGTATCTAATATTTACAATGTAATAAATGATAATTATACATTGTTTATTCTTTTTATGCTCATCTTTATTTTATAAAATTATCTTTTTTTTAAGTAATCAAATATTTTAACTAATTAAGTAAATATAATATATTATAAATATCTAATATTTTTACTTTTACAATTTATAAATATTTTAAGCAATCGAATATAATACTATTAAAAATTATAAATATTTTTATTATTTACCTTTGTAAAAATAAACACATATAATATTCTTATTTCATTTATCTTTACTAGTAATCTTATTATTGTATCTAATATATACAATGTAATAAATGATAATTAATTATACATTGTATAGTCTTGTTTTGATCATCTTTATTTTATAAAATTATTTTTTTTAAGTAATTAAATCTTTTAAGTTATCAAATAAATTATAATCAATGATAAATATCTTTGTTTGATTCAAAGCGCAATATTTTTTATTATTAAAATTTATAAATATCTTTACTATTTATTTGTGAAAATAAAGCGCATTTAATATTTTTAATTCTTTTATCTATAATATTAATCTTATGATTGTCTGTCTCTAATATTTATGATTTATGAAATGATAATTACTTAGGCTTGAATATGAGTAAACCCGTCAAAACTCGACCCATTAAGTTAACCCATAACTAATTGAATTCAACCCGTTAAATTGTATGAAATGAGTCAAATGACCCCGCCCATCAATTTAACTCGAAACAACTCAGACATAACTAACCCGTCATATTATATTATTACATGAAAAATATGAAATGACCTGAACGGGTGAACCGGCCGAAGCCACCTACTCACGTGAACTAGAAAATGACCCGAAACCAACCTGACCCTACCACCAGTCAAGTTAACCCGAAATTATCCGAATCTGAGTTTTCTTAACTCGAATAGCCGGACCTAACCCGACCCAACAAATTAACCCAAAATGACCCGGAACCGAAAATGACCCGACCCGAAACCGACTCGACCCGACCCGACAAATTGACCAGAAATGACCCGACCCGTTAGTGGCCCGACCCGACCCGCACCCGACCTGCAATAGTCAAATGACCCGCTATAACCCGACCCGTTAATGACCCAACCCGCTATGACCCGACCCGAACCCGACCCGCCCGACCCGATTGCCACCTCTAGGAGTATGGTATAAAAATGATGGGATATGGTGTTTAAATGATCGAATATGGTGTAAAAATGATGGGCTGTGGTGCTCAAATGATAGGGTTTGGTGTACAAATAATGGGTTATGAAGTACAAATGATGGATTATGGTGTTTACATGATAGGGGTAAAGTATTCAAATGATGGTGTATAGTGTAGAAATGATTAAATATGATGCTCATTTGATAGGGTATGGTATAGAAATTATGGGATATGGTGTTTATAAAATGGGGGTATAGTATTTAAATGATGGGGCATTTAGTTTTCCAATCCCTTTCGTTTATAGATTACATGCTCACACACACGCATGCACGCACACACATACACTACAATACATTATCTAATGGAAGGAGAAGAGATGATTTGTTGATATAACATGATAGTTACAAATTTTTCAATATGAGGATTAGAAAGCCTAAATTTTTATCTTCCTATGGAAGGAGATAACCCAAACCCATTTCATAGACATTATAATATCTCATATATATTACATCTTCATGCAAAACAAAAAGAACTATGTTATATTAATGTGGGTATGAAAATGAGAATAGCTTCAAAAATTAAGAAACATGCCATTTAAAATGGAAATATTCCTCTGCTGATGGAAAATGAAGCCATGAGTTCTAGCATGTACACTCCACAATCATTCCTATGAACACTACTACGGAAACAGGAATTAATAATGGCACATTAGTAACGGTGGTTCGAAAACCGTCGTCAAATCCGTGAAAATTAATGCGCGGGAATTTTTAATAACGGTTTTACGTAATAACCATTATTAAAAGAGCAAGGTAAAATTTTGCACGAGAATTTTAATAACGGTTATTACAAGAACCGTTATCAAAACAAGATTTAATAACGGTTCAAACAAGAACCGTTGTTAAAATTTCCAATGTTTTAATAACGGTTCCTTTTAAAACCGTTATTAAATCTTGTTTTGATAACGGTTCTTGTAATAACCGTTATTAAATCATGTTTTAATAACGGTTCTTACAGGAACCGTTATTAATATCTCATTTTATTTTCTTCTCTTTTGTTTCGTGCCAAAAAATTCACACTCTTCCGCTTCCCTCTCGTACTCTCTTTCTATTGCGAACCCTTGCACCACCGCTCCGGCTCCTCTAAATTAAGGGAAACCGTCGCACCGCCATCTCTCCACCACCCCTCTGCCATTCTTGCGAACGTAGCCAGCATTTGTACCTTCGTCGTTGCCGTTCTCAACTTGTACGTCGTCGCTCCCTTTATGTATGTGTTGTTCTTCCTTCATTGCTTAATTTGTCTCTACTGATATGTATATATATATATATATAAATGCATGCATGTTGCACCGAAGAGGTTGTGTTTGATGTGTTGTTCGAAAATCTGTCGTTTGATGTGTTGGTGAAAAAATTTGCTGTGGCCTTTTTGATTATGGCCGGCCGAGAACTTAATATATATGTATATATATATATATATATATATATATATATATATATATATATATATATATATAAATGTGTTTATAATCTATTTTATAGAAATATGTATTATTATTTTAAGAGAATCCACAAGCCTAAAATATATATTATTATCATAAGATATGTACGTTCTAAGTATAAAATTAAGGTGTATATATTTTTTTAGCACTCACATTATTATATATGCAGATGATCATGTGTATTTATATGCTTTTTTTAATATATATTTTGTAAGACGTGTATGTTTGTTTTTCCGTAAAATGTGTGTTTATATGTGTTCTATTATATGTATATATATTTATAATATATTCATATATAAGATGTGTATATATAATCTTAAATAATTGTGGTTAGGGTTAGGGTTAGCTATAGGTTTAGGATCATTATCTTATGAGGTTTAGTGTTATTTTTTATTATAATTTATTAGGGTTAATTATTGTTAGGGTTAGTGGGAGGGGGAGGGTTAGGGTTTATCGTTTATTATATTAAATATAAACTAGAGCTATAAGGAAAAATCCTAAGGATAAGGGTATTGTGCATGGGGAAAAGTTGAAGAGGTTGGTTGGGCATCGGTGTTGTGATCGATAAAAATTAAATAGAGATGAATAATTGTGTATAATAATAATAATAATAATAATAATCATATAAGATTTATTAGATTGTACTATATATATATATATATATATATATATATATATATATATATAATATATATATATATATATATTATCTTATTAATATCTACTTGATTTTACTATGCGTAGCTTGAATGATTTGATGATAGTTTGATGTTTAGCCAGTTTGTTAAATATATAACTAAATATTATGTCCTTATTTTAAATAGTTTGATGTTGTTAGGTTTACATAGTTGGTTATGATCTGGTAGAATATATTTATGATTTGTCTAGCTAGTTGAAGATCAGTTTATATATTCTGTAATTTAGATCCTTTTAATTTCGAGAACAACCTTGATGATAAGATTTAGTGGTTCTCATTTGTAGGTAGTGATCAGATGACATACCCTCCACTGTATTTTCATATGGTGCCACATAGAGATGTACGGACTCATGTGATATGGTTATATAATGAGCTATGTCATTTGTGATTTATCTATTTACAACGTACTGACGAATTTTATAATATTGGTACATTATAAGAATATTTTTTGATTTATAGCTCATAGCCCAAGACTTAGACCCATGTACCTCGTCCATTAATATTGGTACATTATGGAAGAAGGCTAGAGCAACAAAAGATGGATATATTAATAAAGATGTAGATGTTGCAGCGAAAAAATTGTAAGTTTCTAGATATTTGGAACCCTGCTTACTTTTCTTTTAGAAAACTATTATATTATGCTTATTCATGCAAGCTAATTTTACATATATTATATACATTACAGGACAAACTTCAAGCGTCAGATGGTGAGGAGGGGGTAGACCAATATAATATTGTATCACAGGCTATAGGAATTGTAGAACACCCTGGAAGACATAGGGGTCTTGGATTAGGTGTTACGAAAACGAGCGTACGTGGTCGATCTCATGGTTCTCGTAACACTGATGAGCAAGTTTCCATCCTTACATAGAAATTGAACGTGGCATTTGAACGGATGGCAACAATGGAGCAAGAGTTGTCATTTATTAAATCTCAAGGGTATAAGCCATCCAATTTAGTCGACCATGATCAGCTTCACATACCTAATGTAAATAGTATCAGAGACAGTTGTGAAGCTGATACACGTCTTTCTTCTCTTTCCGAGGTAAGCATTACATAACTTTGAATTGTTATTAAATGTATTCGGTGTCATAAATAGTTAATATTGTGTAATATTTTCGTTTAGGGTTTGCATAAATGTGACTTGTTAGCGAATGATCTTTCAACTCTTTTGGCGAAAGGAAGGGTCCGCATCAGTCACAGTACCCAAACGCAAACTGTCCACGGGTACAACTTAGCCCTACTTACAAGGCCGGTGAGTATTGACACTCCAATCATTGGTAGTGCGCCCTTGCCTTGTTATAAAGAGGGCGATGAGGCAGCCACAGTGCTAGAAGCTCATGAAAGCTTCGCGCCTTGGCCTGTGGATCAGATACGTCTCACTACTGAAGAGGTATATATTGACATTCAATATCTTCATTAGACCTAGTTTAGTAGTTACATTGTTTATACCTTTTTCATATATATATGCTCAATACATATTTTGTTTATTATTATTATTTAAGGAATCAAAGAAGAAGACTGCTCCTGCTAGTAAAACTAAGAGAGGTACTAGTAGAACGAGCAACACAAAAGAGGGCGCTGCCAAAAAAAAGAGAGCTAAATCTGAAAAATCAGTTGCCCCACAAAAGATTCGTTCTTCGGAAATACGCCAACCTCCACCAGCATTAGCTTTATTGTATTTCTATGCCCAAAATTACCTCGGGAATAATTATATTTCCATTGATTGTCGTCCTGAGTATGTTGGAAGGGACGATGCTACTTACATGGTATCGACAGTTGACATAAGCGACATTTATAATCAGGAATGGATGTCAACCACAAGTGTCGTCGTTTATGTCACGTAAGCATTATTTCATATTTCAGATTTTAGTACTCTTGGAGACATAGAATTTTTACGACCTCTTAAGCTTATATGAGTTATTAGTTATTAACAAATATCCATTATTATTGTCGTCCATATATAGGTTGGTAGCTAGTCGCGCTGCGTTGGAGGGAATGCTTTCCTCTATTGTTTTTGTGTGCCCATACTACATAGCTGACAGTAGTACAATAACAGAAGGTAGGCACATAAACTATTTAGCGGATCGCATTTTGATTGAGGGACACAACAAGCTCTATCTCATTCCTCACCTCGCAACTGAACATTGGGTTTTGTACGCCGTCCGACTTGATCTTAATAAAGTTTATGTGTTTGATTCCCTTCGAACCTATGACGTGCCTTTTGAGGTCGCTCGTCGTGGTGGGAAGGAATTTATAGACATGTTAGTATATTTTTCACTTTTTACTTCATTAGCTTATTTATACATACATATATATATATATATATATATATATATATATATATATTCTATTTTTATTATTTGAGGTATATATACTTACAATATTATGTATCCAACTCTATTTATTAGGGCACTACGGACGGCATATCAAAGAAGAGGTGGGAATGGTGTCCCAGACCCAAAGAATCTTCAATATGAGCCTATCATGGTAAGTAGGAAGACAACTATTTTGTATTTTGTTTTAATTCAAATTAATATATAATAGTTAGAGAGCTAATTGAATTCATTTGACAGTGTCCACAACAGCAAAACGGCGATGATTGTGGATACTATGTATGTAGAACAATGGATCTTATAGTCCAGAATAGATCGGTCAACATAGATCCAAGCCATGTATGTTTGCTTTTCCATATTTTTCTATTAATGAATCATGACATATATATTTTTGACCTAATGTCTAACTGTATATTAATTGAAACATGTGTGTTGTAGTTTTTCACCGATGACTATGCATGAGGCCAGCAATATAATATTGATGAAATTGATGAAGTTAGAGATCAATGGGCCAAGCACGTGCACTCATTCATTCGGTATTAGGTAGCGATCTATATATTCTACATGCATTTTTCAGGTTTGTATTTTGTCTACATCTTTCGGTCTTCCAGCCTAGATTTGTGAACTCTTTACTTTGGGGTGTAGAGCTACCAAGTTGTGGTATGCCCACTAATTTTTATTCCTAAGTATAGTTGGTGTATTGAGACATGCATACTAATTATAGATTGATTGAAATTATGGTGTGATACCCTGCTGGTATGAATTGATGTTGTTTTACATTGCAGATTTGGTAATTGTTTGAACATACAATTGTGTATGTGGGCAGGAACAAAACAGAAAAATGCTCAAAAAAAAAACATACACTTTTAATAATGGTTCTATTAAAACCGTTATTAAAATATGGTTTTCAACAACGGTTTTTTCTAATGAACCGTTATGAAAACCTTATTTTTAACAACGGTTTCCCATAGAACCGTTATTAAAATCTCATTTTTAACAATGGTTTTTAAGTAAAAACCGTTATTAAATATGAAGTTTACGCACATATTCGTGGGTTTTTGTGTATTTTTAATGACGGTTATGAACCGTTATTAAAGATATAATAACGGGCGATTCAATAACGGTTGAAAACCGTTATTAAAACTCGAAAATAACCGTTATTAAAAGCTGTTTCCGTGGTAGTGGAAAATTTAGAAATGATATAGTAATTGACATCACTTCATAGATGTAACGTGTTAACACAATTATATATACATGAAATCAAATCACCCATTTTATTTTTAAAGTAAATCAAAACCAATAATAATATTCCAATTATCACCATCAATCATTTGATAGACACCACTTGTAAGATTCTCAAACCACCAGCATGTCTAGAGTCCAATAAATGAGATGTCACATAATTTAATTTTATTTTAAAATGAGATAAGTATAGCATTTATCAACTTATCAAATTCCTTGAGATCTTATGAAACCTCTTAATCTCCATTAAATTAAACCAATACAAAAATTTATCATCGTGGCCAACAACAAGTATCATCTAATGCCCCTCATAATGCAATGACGTACAAAAACTGATATCAAAGAAGTATAGAATTAATATTTGTTTGACTAAATTTATCATTTTATTTAATCCTAAACTTATTAATTTTCATACCTTTGACGAAAATGTAACAATTGAGATTTGATGGTGCTTAAAAAATGTCTTTTCTTCCAAATTATCAAAGTTACATTCTACTCGTGCCTACACATTACATGAATACATTACCAATTCATATAATAGAATAGTACCATTACTATACATAGTCTAATTATAAACTATTGGCCCAAACATTTCACTGACACTGCATGTTTTTTTATCCTAGATTACTTCCAGTTTCATGTTTAACACATGCGTATATGTTTGAACAATGGGTGTAGTTACCCTATTATTTATCTCCTTAAGAATTTTCATGATAGAATCCTCAAGTAACACCATATGATTCACTTTGGCATTTTCAACACCCTATATAACATACATAACATTACCCATGTGTGAATATCTCCATGCCACTATTACTTCACGACCTCACTTACCCATTATTAGAATATTGTAGCCAATTTTTGATTTATTGGATTGCATATCTATCAAGTTGGAGAAATCTATGCCAACATATATGATCATGATGTATATAATGATAAAAAAATAATGATAATTAACAAAATACAAATCATATATAGGTTGAATAGACATACCTCATTATAGCTCTTCTAAAGTTCATGTCATTGGATTTTCATCGTCCTTTTTTCACTTCAACACTTTATATGAACTAGGAAGCACCCAACTCAATTCCAAAGGCCAAGCATGGTCCTTAATCCTTCTAACAATTTTAAAAGGAGAGTGATGTTTATCTTCGAATAGATCATCATCACCATTTCCATCAAAGTTTGTAAAACCTTCATAGCTATCTTGATCTTTATTCATTGGGGTGGCCATACTCATTCCACCTTTATGGATTATGCTAACCTCCTGCTCTCTTAACCATACACCATACTTTTATTGTACCAAATTATATTCAATTTATAGTTTTTTTTTATATTTTAACTTTTAGTTGGGAGGTGTAGGGTACTATTGAGAATACAATGAACATATTTGTGTGTGTGTGTTTATATATATATATATATATATATATATATTAGTGCAATGACTTATGCATAGAGAGAAATCAAGTTATTGAAATATATATAACTGTATCTAAAAAAATATTATATCGATTTTGATGATGGAGATGAAGCATAATTTTGTGCATATACTTTATTCACAATCGATTTGCTCATTTGATGCCAAGTTGGGATCAATTAAACAATAATCTATAGACATAACATAACAACATTTAAGATTTTATTCCAAAATTCATTTGGTGGACAATGACTTGTGTTACTACCACCTCGTTCTCCTTGGTCATAAATGGTAATGTATGTAGTTTCTTTCAAGGACAATAGGGGTTAAGGCAAGGGGACCCAATGTCACCTTACCTGTTTATGTTGTACATGGAGTTTCTAAGTAGAGTTCTTAGAAGGAATGACTATAGCTTATATTTTTATTATCACTCAAGATGTAAAAAGTTGGGAATCACCCACCTAGATTTTGCCGATGATTTAATTATATTTTGTAAGGGAGATGCAGAATCAATGCAAGTGTTGATGGATTCATTAAAGGAGTTTAATAGCTGTTCTAGTTCGCACACAAACTATAAAAAATTAGAGTTGTACATGGCATGTGTAAAACCAACTATTAAAAAGAAAAATTATTGAGATTAATAATATGCATCTCAGTAAATTACCTTTCAGGTATCTAGGGGTCCCTCTCAGCCCCAATAAACTGAAGGTAATTAACTATAAAGATTTAATTCAGCCATTGCTAATGCATTCGCAAGAAAAATAAGATCCTCTCTTATGTAGAGAAAATTAAACTAGTCAAATATGTGGTTCCGGGAATAACTTGTTTTTGGCTCAGTATTTTTGATGTTCCTCATATGGTTATTATTAAAATCTTAAGACAATGTAGAGGCTTTGTTTGGGGTTGAAAATAGCCACTCATCTCCTAGGATGATATGTGCTTACAGAATTATGATGGAGGATGTGGCATAAAGCAACTCAAGACCTGGAATACTACACCAATGAGAAAATACCTTTGGCATATATAGAGCAAGAAAGACTCATTATGGACGAAATAGATACACCAAGTGTACCTACATAAGTGTGATATCTGGTATTTTGTACCCAATCAAGGTACATCTTCACTAATGAAGTTAATATGCAAGATCAGGGACATGCTGATTAGTAAATTGGGTACAATGGCAGCTGCTATAGATATGCTTGCTGGTTGTGTATATGTAAGGAAATTATCCACTAAAAATACATATGATGTGTTTAGAAGGAAAGGTGAGAAGATGAATAACAAACTTATTATATGGAATAATCTTCACATACAGAGGCAGGAGTTTGTCCTTTGACTTCACATAATTAAATGCCCCTTACCACCTTTCTTCTCTCCCATTTGCTTCTACAACGAGAGCACCACCATTACTCTCCTTCACTACCTCCTTTCCATCGTAAAAATAACCCAAAAATCTACCATTGGCGAGCCCAACTAAAACACCCACACCTCCACCAATTTTTTTTCTACCTCACCACCTTCAGCCACCCTTGGCAAACATCACCCCAATCACTGACCAAAACAACCAAAGCCCTCCATTTCTCCTTTGCAGCCTCCACCGCAAGCATCATCTTCCCTTTCTCTTCCTTGTTGTAGCAACTCTCACCGCAACCCAACATGACCCTTTAGTAGCTTCAACCAAAGCTCATCCCTCCTCTTTGGTAACCTTGTCCTAATCCCTCCTTCCACCCTTTGAAAACCACAACCGAAGCCCATCTTCCACCCATCAACACCTATAACCACATCACACCACCACTCTTTAACTCTCACCACCAAACAATAGCTTCCTCGATTGGCCTCTACTACCATTTCACCTCCCCTAGCAACGGTATTTTATGTCATTGATTACCCACCATTCCCACGGCAGCCCACCATTTTTTGTTTTGTTTTGTTATGCAAGTTTTTCCCAAACACCACCTTACTTGGTTTGGTTTTATCCTTTCTTTCACCCTTTAATTTCCTTAAACATTTCCTTACTTATGCGGTTTAATCCTAATGGTATTTTATTATGCATTTCTTAGGTGATTTTTCTGTAGTTCCAAAAAAGGGAGAATAAGAGTAGCATGCGTAGAAATTGAGGTCATTTTTGTAAGGATAATTGTCATAGTCTAGGGTTTTGATTGCTTAGTGTTATGTATGATTTTGTGTTATACCATGTTATTGCTATTATTTGAATTAATATATGATTGTTGATACTATGATATGCGGTTGATATTACATGATAGAAAATAGGTAAGTAAAGATTATGTGGTATTATTAATTTATATGGAAAAGCCCTTCATGTGAAATATGTATGTATCATGGTTTTATTAATGATATGATGAATGTCACTAATCACATAATATTAGCATGAAATAAGGGTTTTGTTATTGATAAGGTTATTTTGGTCTATGTGGGATTGAATATGAGAATCATGGTATTTAAAGGTGTTATATCATCTAAAATTTTCTAAGGAATTTATATGAAGTATTTAGAGTAGCTGTGAATGATATCAGTTTGATAAATTATGAAAATGGTTTGATTTGAGAATAATAATCCTGAAACGAGGAGGCTATTATCACATGTGTGAAACCGTAGAGTTAGACTAAAAAATTTGAATATTTTATTAATATTAGTGTTCTAGGAATGTATGTTTAATATGATATTTGTTTAAGCCTTACAAGAAAAGTTATCATCAATTTGTAAAATTAGGATTTATAAGCTCTAGGAATAGTAACATTTGAGATAGGGTTATTATTGCATGTGTAAGAAATTAGAGTTAGGCCTTGAAATTTGAGTATGTTGATAATAATAATATTTGAGTAATAGATACCAAGTTTGGTGATTAAAAGAGTAATATAAGAAGAGTTATGATAAATGAGTGAAATTAGGGTTTTAAGGAAATATAGGGGTCTTAACTCTAGAGAATGGCCTTATGATATTTGTGGTGTGATTAACTGCTTTAGATGTTTTTTTACCTATGAATAAAACATGAACAAGATATTAGTCATTTAAAGTGAAAGATCATGTGAGTCAGGCCAAGGTGTTTATGGATCTGTTCCACAGGATAATAAGAGTGGCTTAGGTGTGTTGTCCCTGAGAGGTGATTCAAATTTTTACACTAGTTTAAGAATAGTGGCTTAGGAGAATTTTTTTTTCTGATAAATGTATTATGAATCCATTATACTAGATGATAATAGTGGCTCAAGTATGTTATCTCTTAGAGGCGATTCAATATATTCTACTGTATTAAGAATAGTGAGATCCTATACTCTTCGTGAATAAGAATATAGATTGAGATAAGTAACCTAATGGATAAGATGTTAATTATTTAAAGTGGAAGATTACATGAGTCAGAACCAAGGTGTTTGATCCGTTCTACCAGATGATAATAGTGGCTCAAGTGTATTGTCATGGAAAAGTGATTCAGATCATTCCATTGTTTTAAGAACAGTGGCTCAGGAACTTTCTGTCTTGAGAGGTGTTGGATCCGTTCACTAGATGATAATAGTGGCTCTGATTTGTCATCCGAGAGATTTGATTCAGATCAATCCACTGGCTTAAAAATTGTGGGTTCCCTAAACTCAACGTAAATAAAAAAACGAAAATAGTTATATCGAATGAAGAGTCTTGGATCAGTATTTACCTTGTGAGACATTAAGTGTTTTGTATGTGTACCTATCATCTACTATGAATGTTTTTATTTCACCGTATCCCTAACTCGATAGTATTGTTACCTTACTCAGCACATAGCATACTAACCATCCTTTTTATGGGTACTGCTCAATCTTACCAACAGATAACCCAGATGCTTTTGTGTAGATCTTTGAGAATTAGTTGGATGATTTTGTAGCCTTTGATGCATTATATGGGAAGGAGTGACTTTTCTGACACTATTTTTTTGGGTGAAGAATTATGTTATCTGGATGATACTTTTACCTAGATACCTTTGGACACTTTGATTCATGGTATCCCTTTTTATTGTATTTTATTATTGTATTCTGGAGTTAATCTCCAAACTCATATTTACATTTATAAAGTTTCTATCATTTTGAGGTTCTCTATGTTACTTTAATGGTTTTAGCCTTATGATTGATGTGAAGATGGTATAGTAAATTAGACTAGCATCAATTACGGCAGTAATACCCGATATTTTGGTTATAATTTTTCATTGTAAAATGAAATTTTTTAGTAGTAAAACTTGAGGTGTTACAAGTTGGTATCAAAGCCTTGGTTTTAATTATCGCATTTTGAAATTTGATTTTCAAACAATCTCTTATCTAATTTCATCGATCTATTTCATATTTTCAAACTCAATTCTTTGAAAACCCAGGTTTACTTGTGAGGAGTTGATCTATTTTATATTTTTCCTAATGCATCTCTTGTTTTGTAGCTAATTCAACATGATACTTAAAAATCATGTTGTTCATTTACAGGAGACATTTGAGGAATTCATCAAGTTTGTCTGACGCTAGCATCAGCCGTTGCTACCACTTCCACATTACCCACAAGAGGATATCTGAGAAGACTAACTTTGGAGTGCTACGGGACATCACCCCAACCTATACCCGTGACGAGGACCTGGCATCCTAGAAGGATGGATCCATGACATGAAAAAGATGTATAATGTACTTTATTGCACACCTTATCGAAAGAAGAGCATTGCAACTTTCTTCTTGCAAGGGGTCACCGATACCACGCAGGTAGGTCATTTTGCTCTGGGAGGACCTACGATATACTAGGAGGACTTCAAAATGTCAATTAATACTAATTTTTACCCTGAGAGTCTTAAGAAGGATAAGTTGAAAGAGTTCATGCAGCTGACTCAAGGGAGCATGATGATAAGGTAGTACCATGCTCGATTCACGAAATTATTGATGTTTGTGCCAGGTATCATAGCTAGTGAATTAATGGTGGTCTATCAATTTGATTAGGGGATCCATTTTAAAATCTAAAGGATGATGGGTAATGCAGCTTCTTAAAACTTAGCCACTTTGTACTAGAAGGTGTGTATCGTTGCTACATTGGTTCAGAAGAAGGCTTTCATTTTGGGCAAGAGGAAGTCAGAGACACAGAATTCTTGTGGTATAATCCTATTTTAGGGAGGAATACCTCCAGGGCACTACCTACAAGGTCAGATCCAGCCCTAGGGTAGATCTTTTTTTTCAATCAAGGTGCTTCATGTGTCAATTCTGTGGTCGAGACCATTCAGAGCAAGACTGCTATAGCACTCCTGTTCAGTATAGGACGTGTGATCAACTAGGGTAGCAATATTTTGAGCACCAACATCAGCAAGGTCAGTACTAGCAGCAAGGATCGCTGATACTGTAGCAACAGACATATCATTAGTGGGTCTACTACCACAAAAGTAGCTACAGAGGGCAATTGCCCCAACCAGTGGTCAGCCTAGGGAGGCTAGGGGAGATTGCATGGGCCTAGTCCATTTCCTCAAGGAGGAGGACAACCAAGCGGGCACATTAATGTCATCAGCTAGGGAGAGGCTGACCTATACTTGAATATGGTCACTGGTACTTTCTCCATTCTCTCGTTACTAGACTACATGTTGTTCAACTTAGGGGAATCTCTGCCATTTATATCTTCTCTTTGTATTGCTAGAGTTGCTTTATCTCCATCTTCTTATGTGTCTATTTTTGTGATGTTACCTTCTGGGAATATATTGGATTGTACTAGGCTCTACTCAAATGTGGCCTTAGAGATAGGCCGGGTAAAATTCCTAGTAAACTTGGTTGAGATGAACCTTTAGGACTTTAATGTTATCGAAGGGATGGATATGTTGGGGAGGTATAGGGCAATGATAGATTGTTCCTAGGAGAGAGTCATGTTGCAAGGACCTTAGGGTGCTAGGGTTTTCTATCAAAGATGCAATCCTAGACCTATGACAAAGGTTGTATATTTCCATATGCTATATTCTTTGGTTTAGAGAGGTTACCCTATGTATTTGTGGGGATTTCAGGAGCTAAATAAGGACATGTTAGCTTTAGATGATATTTTGGTATCCAATGAGTTTCCTAATGAGATCCCAAGTATAACGTCAGTATGTGAGATAGAATTCACTATTTAATTGGTACCAGGGGTCGAGCCTGTCTCAAAGGTGCCTTATCGGATGGCGTTAGTAGAGTTGAGGAAGCTAAAGGCTCAATTAAAGGAGTTTTTGGCTCATGGGTATATTCATCCTAGTGTGCCTCCATGGGGAGCACTGTTTTTTTTTTCTTTATAAGAAAGAAGGTCGGGAGTCTTTGTTTGTGCATAACTATCTAGGTTTGAACCAGTTGATGGTGAGAAACCGTTATTCGCTTTGAAGGATTGATAATTTATTTGACTAGCTTCAGGGTGTTTTGATCTTCTCAAAGATTGAATTAAGGTGAGGATATCATGAATTGCACATCACCAAGGTAGACATCATGAAGACGGCCTTTAGGATATGGTACAGACACGAGTTTACGGTGATGCCTTTTAGGCTCACTAATGATCCTTTCGTCTTTATAAACTTGATGACAAGGATTTTTCAACCATTCCTTGATCAGTTTGTAGTGGTTTTCATAGAGGATATTTTAGTTTACTTTTAAAATAGAGAGGAGCATGAGAAGTACCTGCGTATGATAGTGTCCATCCTTAAAGAGCATGAGTTATATGCCAAGCTTTCTAACTATGAGTTTGATCTTTGGTATGATGCATTTTTGGGACACGTGGTGTTAGCACGAGGAGTCTCCATAGATTCAATAAAGATTTTGGCTATGTTAGAGTGGAAGGTATCCACTAGTGTCCATGAGTTTTGTGGTTTTTTAGGCTTTGTCAGGTACTACAGATGCTTTATTCAGGATTGCTCAAATGTAGCTTCTCCCATAACCAACTTTCTAAAGAATACAACCATATTTCAATGGGATTATGCATGCAAGGGAGCATTTCATAAGTTGAAGAGGCAATTGACTATATCACCTGTTCTGCCTCTATCATCGGGACTAGACAGGTTTGAGGTTTGTAATGATGCGTCAAAGTATAAATTGGGTTGTATATTGATGTAGCATGGTATAGTAGTGGCTCAAAATTCTCATCAGCTAAAGCAGCATGAGCATAACTACCTAACACATAATTTAGAGTTGGAATGGAATCCATCATTTTTGCCTTAAAGATTTAGAGGCATTATCTATATGGGAACTTAGTGCAGATTTTACAGCGACCGTAAGAGCCTCAAGTATATATTTACTCCAAAGGATTTGAATATGAGACAGAGAAGATCTCTAGATTTAGTGAAAGACTATAATATTAAGTTAACCTACCACGAGGGTAAGGCCAACGTCATTGTAGATGTCTTGAATAGGAAGATGTCACACTTGCTTTTGTGGTTACTAATCGATTTTTAGAGGAGCTTTATGAGATAGGGATAGAGATAATTCAATGTGGTGACTTAGAAGTTTGAATATGTGATTTGACGATTATGCCAATGGTTTTTTATGAGATCTAAGCTAGACAGCCTGCGATCTTAAGCTTGAGAAGATTTAGTAGAAGATTCTGGATGGATGATCCAAGGGTTTTTAAGTTCACAAAGATGGTAGCATTCGCTACAAAGGTCGATAGTGTATACCTTAGAGTTGTGTTGATCTAAAGCATATGATTTTAGAGGAGGGCAACTATACTCCGTATTTCATCCACCCAGGAGGAGATAAGTTGTACAGGGACCATCAGAGGGTCTATATTTGGCCTCCCATGAAGCGAGAGGTAGTAGAGTTTTTATCGAGATGTCTGACTTATTAGAAGGTCAAGATCGAGCACCAAAGTCCTGTAGGGTTAGTTCAACCTTTAGATGTTCTAAGATGGAAGTGGGACTCCATCTTAATGGATTTTTTGAATGGGATATTGTGGACTCGTAGTGCTTGCGACACAATTTAGGTTATTGTCAATAAGCTGACTAAATAAGTTGTCTTTGTGCCAAAGAAGTCGAATTGAAGTATGGATCAGCTAGCATATGTATATATGAGGTTTGTGGTGAGTATGCATGGTACACCTGCCGATGTAGTCTCCGATTGGGATTGGAGATTCCTTTCGCACTTTTAGAGGATGTTGTAGGAGGCTATGGGCACGAGATTGAGGATGAGCATCCCCTTCTACCCATCTACGGACGGGCATACTTAAAGGATAATTCAAACGCTCGAAGATATGTAATGAGCTTGTGTCTTGGATTTCTAGGTTAGTTGAGGAGGAGTGTCTACATTTGATTGAGTTCTTGTACAACAATAGTTTTAACACTAGTATAGGGATGGCACCCTTTGAGGAACTATATGGATATAAGTACTGGACACCATTGTGTTGGAGCGACATTAGTGAGACTGTGGTACTTGGATAAAAGATGATTAAGGAGATGAGTCAACAATTTCGCTTGATATAGGATAGGATGAGAGCAGCTCAGGGTTACCAGAAGAGTTACGTAGATTAGAGGTGTCATAGTGATAGTTTTGAGAAAGCGGATAAAGTTTTGTTGAGGGTTTTGCCCACCAAGGGGGTACAGAGGTTTGTCGGAAGGGTAAGGTGAGCTCAAGGTATATTGGTCCTTATGAGATTCTTAATAGAGTTGGTAAGGTTGCATACTGCCTATCACTTCCACTAGAGTTGGCTTGAGTTCATAACATCTTCCATATCTCCTACTTGAGGAAGTACGTCATAGATCTGTCCAACATGATCATACTAGATGAGATTAAGCTCGATAACTGTTTATCCTATGAGGAGAGGCCTTTGTGAATTCTTAATACCAAGATTAAATAGACCCAGATGAGCTCAATTCTAATTGTGAAGATTATTTGGAGCCATCATGAAATAGAGGAGGTGACCTAGGAGGCCGAAAAAGATATGCATGAGTTGCACTGCAACATCTTCGGCTTAGGTGCATTAGGTTTAGGGTTTTCTCTCTTTTAAAGGGTAGTCCTCGATAGTATAGTAGCAACCCCAGTAGAGTTAGCCATCAAGATCACCTTTCTTACATCTTTTTTCTCTTCTGCCCCAATCTCGACTTCTTAACTTTGAAGACAAAGTCTCTTCTAAAGGGATAGTGATTTATTACCCTATATATTTAGCCAAACCTCACCCCAAATAATTTACCTTATAACCAAATTCTAACATCAGGAAATTTATGTTTATATCGTACCCTAACTCCCTAATCATAAATCTTATCCTAATCCTAATTTTTATTTTAGATTATTAATATCCTCCTAACCTAAACTAAATCTTCATATATTGATAATTAATCTATCATAATATCATAACCTAGATTATATTGATCTTATTATGATCAAAAATTAAATATATCAACCTCCTATTTCTTTTCCCTCTTTCCGTTTCTTCTCTTCTCTCTCCTTTTTGCCGACTCCTCCTCCCTTTTTCCCCCTTCTTTCTGTGTGAAACATTGTCTACAGACAATGCATGTATGCCCCATCACTCCCTACCACTAGCCATTCCATTCTCTACTCCTATCAACTCCTAGCTCCGAATGAATTATCTCAGCCCAAACTCAACCTGACTCGATAAATTAACCTAATATAATTAGGATCTGTAATAACATGAATTTGAATTAGATCCGAATAATAAAATAACCTAAAATAATGGAAACCCAAAATAATCTGACTCGACATACAATCAGAGAGCTAAAGCTAGGTAAGTTGAAGTGCTCAAAACTCGTCATTAAAATTAAAGAAAAGGACTTTTGAACAAACTCGCAACCCTACAAACCTACTAAATTCGTACTAGAAAAGCATAGCTATCATAATAATCGATTCTATATTTTAAATTTACACTCTTTTCTTATACACCACCTAAAATAAGCATTTTTTTTAAATTAAATAAATAATGCCATTATCAACACTACCTTTCGTGTTTCCACTCTCAAAATAACTCAATATCTTCTCTCTTCCTAATCACCTACCAATAAATACTACAATCACTCTTCCTAATTCACGATGGTAACGTATATTTAAATCATTGGCCATTAATAGAAACTTGAAAGAAAAAAAAAAGGAGTAAAAATTTACCGCTCGTCCGAAGTCTTAATTTATCAATACTTAATTAAGGCACGCACAATAGTATCTTTTATGTCAACTTGTGATACGCGTCTCATGCAAATCAAAAGCCAGTACATGCATATTACTAAAAGGAGCTCCTAATCAAACAAACCGAAAACCAGATCATCATCACTTTCCTCCTTGGCCTCTTCCTTCTCTTCCTTCTTCTGTTCAGAAGCAGCAGCAGCAGCAGCGCCTGCGGCGGGGCAGCTACAACCGGGGCAGCAGCACCAGCACCAGCATTCATGATGAGATCTTCAATATCTTTCTTTTCAGCAAGCTTGGCGAAAAGGCTTGGCCAATATGATTCAACTGAGACATTGGCTGCTTTCACCAGAGTTGAGATCTTCTCTGCCTGTCCAACATCATGAAAGCAGTTTTTAAAAGACGGTATACGCACAATGGAACTCGTTTGATTTAGCAGGACATTGCTAGTGTGTTCATATACATACGGTGGAAGAAGACTCACTCGATGCAGAGGCCAAATACCCCATGACTACGGAAGCTAACGAGTACAGAACTAGAATCGAAAAGGCCTCTTTTGTTCTCAACTCAACAGCACCAAGCAATTTGGAACAATTAAATTCTGACTTATTATAATATTATATTAATACCATCATCGTAGATTCCCACGTTCCATAAAAATAAAAATAAAAACAAAAATAAAAAAACACCAAAATGCAAGGTCAGACTAGCAAGTTTCATATGGAATCTATATCTCGTTTTCACACGAGTCTCAAGTAGATCGTCAAAAGAGCCAACTGATAGCTATAAGGTAAGTTTTTTGTCGTCCAAAATCAGAGCACAAATCTTTAACAAACCCACAATATATCATCCACCTCCAAGAATAGCGGTATCACTAATAATCCAACCGAAAATAAACTCTTAGGAATGGAAGCACACGACGAAAAGTAAAAAGGCTCATTCTAATTGTTCACAAGCCGTACACCCAACCAAACGACAACAAGAGAGAATGCAGAACATAGCACATAGCGAGGAACTGAGGAAACAGAAACAACAACGATTTATCAAACAATGGAAATCAGAACCAAGAAGTTTTTACCGTGATGGGAATGCCGTCATCGTGAAGGATCAAGCAAGCGTAAGTGCAAGCGAGTTCTCCAACTGACATTTTTCCGGCTCAATGTGCTAGATCTGCATCACAAAACGATTATCAGCTTCGAACAACCAAATGTAAAATACAATATCAGATCAGAAAGACAGTATATTCACGTTGTTAATGTTGTACGAATGCACAAACTTGGGGGTAGTAATACCTTTCTCCGTACGTGAGTAAATAGGGTTTGAAATCCTTCGGAATTGAGATGTTTTTATAGGCCGATGCTTGTAAGAACTCTTATTGGTGAGGCTGCCTCACTGAGGCACGATTCCGGCCCATTTTGTTGATGTGCACAAGAAAACGCTGCCGTTCATGCAACTACCGATGACAACACGTTTTTCTCACAGTGCTTTCGGCGATGTTTTCAACGTCAAATCAACAGAAAAAAAAAAGGCCATCTGTAACCCCACATACACACACACCAAAAAAAAAAAAAAGCAAAAACGAAAACACAAAAAAAGTCATCTACATGCACAGATTGATAATACGGTCCGAAATATAAAACTTTGATCAAAGTTCGAAAAGCTACGATTTGGTTTTAAATTTAAAAGATAATTTGATTATTGCTTCAGAAATTAAAATGAGTTCTATAAATCGTACATCTGTTATATTAGTAATTTTTAGTAGACATATTTTCGATACCCCAACTTTTTGAAGTGTTGCGCGATTTTTTCTTCATGTTGATCTTGTACTTGGCATTATAGATTGGACTTTAAATTGGTTGTACATTAGTAAATAAATGTTCTACAGTTAATTTGTACATCTATAAATATCAGTTTTTATCTGTAAAAGTTTCGAGACAGATCAAACCGGAATGGACGGCGGGATGGAGTCGGACGGGCCAAAGGAGGAGGAGAATGAATGACCAAAGGACTCGAGAGGGCCGAGGACGGGAAATGAGCAGGAGAGTAGGGACTGGAGGAGATGAGCAGGAGAGGAGGTCGGAGGGACCGACCAAACGAAAACGAGAGAAGAGATAAAGATTAGATTAGTCAATGAATAGTAGAATACGGGGAGAGGCAAATTACGGGTCATTTTCGGGTTACCAAAATTTTCAGGTCTGACCCAGAGTGGACTGGATGACCTGATGTTTTTTGAATTTCTAACTCAAAATCCAGATACTTTAAATTTCGGTATGAGCTTAAACTCTTTAATCCGGTCTGGTCCAAATTTTCGGATTGATCGTAATTATATACACCCCTACATAAAATACCTATTAAGATTAAAGTTAAAACAAACTAGACATATTGAATAACTTTGAATTATTTTATTGCTTATTTTATGTTCAATTTGGGTTCAAATCAAGCCAATTTATTTTACTATTTCAGAAGTGATGAAGTCATGTTATTTTGAGTTTAATAAATAAGGCTTGTTAAGGTGAGCTTTTATAAGATAGGTTTAATATGCCACATATACGGAGACTTGGCAAGTTTGAGGATTCATATTCCTAAATAGTAATTATCGTATTGTAACAATATATTCATACACATTAAAAACATGTTGAATAATTGGCATTGTTGTGCAAAAAACCTGTTAAACTTCCCCACTTTGTTATAGACAATATTAATCATCTTATTATAATTGCAAACAATATAACCAGGGGGTGTATGTCATCATTCTACTAAAAATGTAATACCCAAATATTTTGGAAAAACTAACTTATTTAAAATTGGTATCGGCAGAGGATAAAGTTTCTTAGTTTTGTGATTTATTATATCTTTGTAGAGTTTTGAAACTCTAATTATATGTTTTAAATGTTTCGTTCAAAACTCCTTGTCGTTTCTTGCAGTTATGTATTATGTAAGATTTATGAGTGACTTTTGGCCGCCAAACTACTTCTGAATCCTTATTTTCTGTAGATATTTGAGATCACATTTTTTTAAGTCTCTTAGCCTTTTTTAAAATGTCAAAAAAAAAATTGGTGAACAAAAATAATAATAATATTTATCAGTCTAATGCACCTTAATAGAGCATTCCCTCTCTAGTTATCTAAATTTTACAAAACTTTGGTGATCATCTTATTTTAATATTCTTGAAATAAAAATGATCCCAAAATATTTCATTATTAATCATATTATTTTTTGGATATTTTTAGATGATTTTGGATTGTAAAAGTCACCAGATTATACTTTTCTTCTTCAATTCTTATCCAAAATTAATGATAATGCATATATGCTTATATATATATATATATATATATATATATTGATAAGAAATCATGAAAACCTCTCAATTTTCCAATAAAATTTGTGCCCCTTCGTATTTTTAGCAAACTTGCTATTGTCCTCTTTGTTAGATATTTTACATAAATATCTACAATTGGTTGGTTTTTCTTCTTTTCTTCTCTTCCACCCATTTCCTTTGTGTTGTAGCTCAAGGAAAACCACTCCTTTCTCACCTCCCATGTGGCACCACCTCCTATTTCAATTATGGTGCATGTTTAGATATTTTTACAAGTAAAATGACCTTTATAGCATTATAATCGAACTTAAGTCTTAAGTATAGTAACTTAAATCTTAAGGCTTTAGTGGACTTTTATAGAGTCATAAGTTGACCTCAACCTTCAACATTTGACCATTTTAACCGCATGAATAAAAGCTGAGAGCAAATAGTAAATCATAATAAATAGTAATTTTTGGTAATAAAATATTAGTAGTTTTGGAATTATGTTTCTTGATATAAAAAAAAACAATTTTCATAACACATTTATAATAATTTCCATAAATAGTAAAATTTTTAAAATTGGCGTGTAACCTTATTTTTATGGCAGTTAAGCATAATATATTTGATATTCTTATCCGTTAGCTATTTTGAGGTCCCTCAACTAAAAGTGGTATTTTTATAACACATATAATTAATAAGCTCGTTAAATGGTTAATATACACTAAAAATAATTATTTATGTGTGACCTATGGTTTATTTAATATGTTCACCTATGGCGTGCTAGGTGAAGTAATTTATCTAGGTGTTAAATAAATGAAAATGCTATAATACCTCAAAATTTAGCTAAACTTAATCCCAAGTGATTTAATTTTAACCTAATCATAATATCAGAAAATTAATATTCTATCTTACCCTAACTCTCTAACCCTACAACTTTGGCCTAATCATGATTGAATGATAATTAAACTATCCTAATATCCTAACCTAAATTATATTAACCTTATTTTAATCCAAAAAAAAACTATTATCTTCTCCTTTTATTTTTCCTCTTTTCGTTTTCTCTTCTTTCTCTTTCTTTTTTCTTCCTTCAACCAACCTTCTATTTCCTTTTTATTTGCTCCCCATTATCCTTAGAAAATTCTTCCCACACCCCCATCACTTTCCAAGCCATTCCCAACTCATACAAAGGTGGGATGGGGGTTGAAAAATCTCACTCGATCGTAATCCTTTCTCCCCATCTATGTGTATCTATATGCATATATATACCAATAATAAATGCCCCAAACCATCTCTTTTCTCTCCCTTTGTTTTTTTTGAAGAATCTCTAAAGCCAAGCATCATCTTTGTCCTTCTACTTCTCCTCCTCACCATCGCCAAAACAACCCCCCAAAACCACCATCGGTAGCCCTCACCGAAGCATTCTCACCTCCTCCAATTACTTTTGTTGATCCTACCCCCAACCAACGACCATTCCTACTAGTGCACCATCCCACCTTTCAGACAAACACACCGCAACTCCCTCCTTCATTTCCTTTTGTTGTCTACAATAACAATAACAATAACCAAACACCACCTCCACCATTCAGCAACTTCCACTGCAGCCTACACTCCACCTTCAACCATTCCAATTGGTGCACACCCATTTGCTTTGGTCAAGCAACTGGTACACACCACCCTCCTTGGGACATGCCCATAGTTGCTTCCTTCCACCCTTATCCCCTTTAGTCATTGCTTATCACCTAACAAAGACAGCTTGTGGCATTGATCCATCCTCTGGCATAAACCACCGTTCCTCCCCATTTGGCGGTGCAAAGTTTCCAAAACACTCACCTAGTTGGTTTGGTTTTTCTCTATTCTTTCACCCTTCCATTTCCTTAAAATTTACTTAATTATATGGTGTAATCCTAATGGTGTTTTATTATGATTTATTAGGTGATTTTTTTAGGTTTCAGAAGAGGTGGAATAGGATACGCGTGCTTAAATATTGGAGTCATTTTTTACGGATACTTATAGTAGTTTAGGGTTTTTAGTTGCTAAGTGTTACGCATATTTTTTTATTATACCATGTTATTGTTATCATATGATTAATGCTACGATATGCAGTGGATATTATAAGGATAGAAAATAAGTAACTGGAGATTATGTGATATCGTTATTCTATGTGGAAAACCCTCGGTGTGATATATAGTTGTAGAATTAATTTATGAAGGCATGATGAGTTTGAAGTGAGTACAATGAATCATATGGAGATAAATGGTAGATGTGGAAATAATGTTACCAATCATGGACGGAGCCAATTCAGAGCACATGGGGTCGCCTGACCCCATGGAATTTGTAAAATTATATATTATATATACAATAAATTTGACAGAAAATGTTTCTAGAGCAGTGGTTAAAGAGGGATAAATAATGTTGAGTGATGCCCGGGGTCGTGGGTTCGAATCCCGTTTTGCCAAAATTTTCGGCTGCTATTTTTTTCCCTCTTTTTTTTTCAACTTCCGTGAGAGTGTTTGTGACTGTGCGACTGTGTCGTGTGTGCTTCCTCGGTTCGCACTTCGTCCCACACTCCCACTCCCGCCCGACCCCAGCCCTTCAGCTCCAGTTCCAGGCTCCAGCTTCTCTTCGCCTCCATCTTCAACTCCTATTCGGAATAACTCTACCCCGCCGGCCGCCACCGCGCCACGCCCAGGACTGCTGGCCACCAGGCCCAGGCGCCCACCGCCGCTTCTCAGCTTTTTGGAGTAACTCTGTTGGCTGTTGCGGCGCTGCCTGCATCCTTTAGCAGTTCATCCATTGTCGGACCTTTTGACCCCTCCGTCGCTGCCCTTTTCAACGCCTTGCGTGGTGCACCCCAGCGGCCCAGCCGCCACCAGCCATCCCTGTCTGTCTCAACAGGCAGGCAGCAGCCAGCATTAGCAACTTAGCAGACCGAGAGCTAGAGAAATTGAGAGGGTGAGGTTTTTTTTTTAAAGATGAAATCTATTTAATTTTTGTTAATTGAATTAGTTTGTATTTTTATTTCTGATTTTATTGTGAATTTGGAAATTGGAATAGTTTGTATGTTAATTAGGTGATTATTATATATATATTTGAATTAGGTTATGTTAATTTCAAATTAGTATGGTATGAATTAGTTTGGCTATAAGAATTAGTTCATTATTGTGTAATTTTGATTTAGTTGAGTATTTTTGTTAATTGAATTAGTTTATATTTTTTTCTGATTTTATTGTGAATATGTGAATTTGGAAATTGAAATAGTTTGTATGTTAATTAGGTGATTATTGTATACTTTTGAATTAGGTTATGTTAATTTCGAATTATTATAGTATGAATTAGTTTGGCTATAAGAACTAGTTCATTATTGTGTAATTTTGATTTAGTTGAGTATTTTTGTTAATTGAATTAGTTTATATTTTTATTTCTAATTTTATTGTGAATATGTGAATTTGAAAATTGAAATAGTTTGTATGTTAATTAGTTGATTATTGTATATTTTTGAATTAGGTTATGTTAATTTCGAATTAGTATCGTATGAATTAGTTTGGCTATAAGAATTAGTTCATTATTGTGTAATTGTTTAATGTCATATATAGAAAAATATATATCAGATAATATTAGTAATGATTCGCTTTCAAAATATAAAACCTCGACAAGTACAATTATAAACGAATATCTATGTATAATTATAGATAATATTAAATATATTATTATTATTATTATTATTATTATTATTATTATTTTTATTATTATTTTATATTTAGATATATACTTGTTATCTATTGGGACCCCATGAATTGTATATCCTGGCTTCGTCCCTGTTACCAATATATGTAAGATTTACATGAAATAAGGGTTTTGTTATTGATAAGGGCATTTTGGTCAATATGGGTTTAACATGAGAATCATGGTATTTTAAGGTGTTATATCATCTAAAATATCCTAAGGAATTTTATTCATTGGTTATAGTATTTGTGAATGGCCTAAGTTTAATAAAGTATAAAAATTATTTGATTTGAGAATATAATCCTAAAATGAGAAGGCTAATATTATATGTGTGAAACGGTAGAGTTAGACCACGAAATTTGAACATGTTGTTAATATTAGTGTTTTGGGAATTCCTATTGAATCTGGTGGATTTTTGAGCCCTAATGAAAACTTATGATGGATTTGTGAAATTAAGGTTTATAAGTCTTGATAAAGTAAGTTTTGAGATAACATCATTATCGCATTTGAAAAAAATTAGATTTAATCCTTGAATTTTGAGTATATTGATGAGTTTATTAGAATTTGACTTAAATGATATTTTTCATATATGCTTTTAAATAATTTTTCGAGGTCTTATAATGTATTTCCGTAAACAATATAAATTTTTACATTCATTGGTAATTTTTCGAAAAACATTTTTGATATTCTTTATGTGGCTCTTATATTGATTTTATATATTCGGATCCTTTCAAATAATTTTCATTAAACAAATTTTAGATGAAATCTTCAAATAATAATTTTAGATATTTAGTAATTTATTATATACTTGTATTTAAAAAAAAAAACCCAAGCCCTGGTACCCGACCGACCAGATCTTCCTTTTCCTTTTCTCTCTTCTTCTCTCCCTTATTTTTTCCTCTTTCGGATAAGTTTAATGCTGCTCCCTGCACCGAGCTCCAACCCCAGCTGCCTCCTCCTTGCTTCGCCCTGCCAGCTGACCTCCAGCCAATAGCCACCGATGACGCTGCTGCCAGCACCACCGCAACAAGCAGCAACCTCGAGCAGCCGCGGCAGGGGTAGCGTTGAGCAGCAGCGCAGGCTGTGCCGCCGTCGGCCATGGTGAGCCTCAATGGCTACCGGCGAGTGGTCCTTGACCTTCGACGAAGCTTCTTCGGCCTCCACTTATCCCGATTTGCTAATTTTTTTTATATAAATTTCTAAAAATCCTAATATTTGATTGATTAATTGAGTATGAATTACCTTATGATAAGCTAAATTGATTGTTTGGTTATGTATATATATGCTGTAAGATTGATTTGGATAGGCTAATTGTATGGTTTATGTTGGAATTCTAGAAATTGGATTTTTGGCCGGATTATGACCGAATTTTTTGGATTCGCCAATTTAGCTATTTTGGATAAATTAATTATACAATATGTTTTAAAATATATCTAATTTCATGTTGGAACTGTCAATTTGAGAAATTTATGCGGAATTAATCGAAATTAGATTTCTAGGTCAAAATTCATGTATAATAAAATTGGGTTGCATAATTGAGTTGTTCCACTCAATTGATTTTATAATATCCTTTGAAATGTATTTAATTCATATCGGAAGTGTTGATTTGGAAAATTTGTGTGAAATTGATCGGAATTGGAGTTTTAGGTCAAAACTCTTGCGGGACTAAATTGGATTGTGTAATTGGGTTATTTTATTCAATTAATTATTTAATTTGCATTAGAATACATTTAATTACAATTCTGAACCATCAATTTATATATTCTAGCAAGAATTGATCGGATTTACATTCCAAGCTCAAAAACCCTAATTATGCTAAATAATTGTGTGAGGAATTGTTATTATTATGTGTGATCATCCTTGGTGAATAATGAATTATTCTTGAATATGATATGTTATAAAATATACCTAATTGCATTTCGTAAACATTTGATTTAATTAAGTTAATATAATTCAACCGAATTGCATTTTCGGGCCTGAAACCCTAGATTTCAAGTGAAATTATGAAATTGGTCATTTGTATAATTATTTTTCTAAAATTAAATTGCATAGAAATATTTGAAATGATCCTAATTGCATTTTAATACCTTCTATTGAAATAAATTACTTTGAATCATTCAAGTTTGCATCTTGGGCTTTGAAACCCTAACTTCGGAAATCGATTGTCTTGAATTGACTACTCGGAGGATTATTTCATTAAAATTGATTATCTAGATTTATTTAAAATTAGTTTGATCATACTATTAATCTATCAAATTGAGATAATAAAAGTCAATTAGTTGGTTTGTAGTTCGGGCATTAAAAACCCTAATTTTCGGATATGGTTTTATAAAATTGATTATGCTATGATTCTTTTCCTAATTGATTTCCTACTTTGATTTTAAATCATTTGAATTACGTTTTTACCTTATCGGGTTGGATTTGGTTCTATACAAATGGTTGGTTTGTCTTTTGGGTTGTAAAACCTAACTAGTAAATCATTTTCGAGAAAATAACTTATCTTCTATTATTCTTTCCCTAGCTTTCAAATCAATTTAAAATACTTCAAGTGATATGTATTTAACCCGATTTGAGTAATATTTATTCTTAAATCTTAATAGAGATATGCTCTTGATTCATAGGTTTTGGACACATTTTTCAAGAAAGATCGTTTGTGTCTCCTTGTATGGATTTAATTATAATATTTGAATTATTGATTGTTAAGATAATTTCTAACCTAATTTTTGATTTCTATCGGCGATATAGGAAAACTTTCTCGTGGATTGTAGAGTTCTTGATAGCTCTCTCTCTTCTCAATTTACTTATCTAGCTTCAGATTTAGGTAAGTCTCTACTTACTTCCACTTATGGGTGTTTCGTGAGGATGGACATTTGTGCATGTGTGTTAAGAGGTGAAAGTGTGTGACTCACATGGGTCGACATGTCAAACATGTAATATGCCTTGTATGATGCTTTGTATAATCACGAGGTTTAAGTAATTCATACTTTGGCTTATTGTTGAGCAAATTGAGAAGAGATGAAGACGGAAAGTTAAAGAAAAAACTAGTAACAAACGCCGCATAATCTTCCACTATAGAGATGCCAATAGTGGGACCAAAGATCTAGGAAGTAGAATTGTACAACTAGACGGGGGCAGACATGGAAAAAAATGTAGTCATTTAAGCTAAATAGTTGGTTGATGATGGAAATTAGGGCAAGGTCATATTGTACCACTCAACTCTCAATAATCTCATGCTAATTCCCAGAATTATCTTCAAATGGGAGGAAATGTTTACCTAACAAAGATGGAGGAAAGTGATAGATATAGTGGGAAAAAAATTACGTCTAGTTTGTTTGGAAAGGAGACAAAAGTTATGATGAATTACCATGCAAGAGAATTCCTTGTCCTATTAATGATCTCCAACTCTCTGAACACTTTCACGAGCATTCCCCGAGAGAGGGTGTCATATGTAAGACATGTAACTATTCATTTTATACAAAAAGCAACAAACTTAGGGTTATACCTTCAAAGAAAAATAGATGAGCACGTCAATGAAACTCTTCCACATCCAGCTTAGATTATAATATGTGAAGTTTCATATACAGTGGAACTCCTCACATGATCCTCAAGAACTAGACAACTACTCACTACACTTCATTCTGATACTCCATGCAAACCCAACTCTAGCCAAGGAGATAATATGGACCCATTAGAATTAGATAGGTGTGGTATGATTGACTTAGGTTATGAGGGTAAAAGTTTACTTAGGTTTGTAAAAATATCATATGTCTTCTTATTTAGCAAGGCCTAGATAGATTTTGTGATAATTAGCATTGGACTATCCAATTCTCAAATGCCTCGGTTAAACACTTCAATATCCTTGTGGAAAAATAAATTTAGGATTAAATAAGCTCCTAGACCAAATGGAATCCTCCCTTATTTCTTCCAAAGACTTTAGAACATTATCAGAGTTAAATGTTGTGCCTTCGTTAAAGATGCTTGGTCCAATCATTAGTTTGATAAAAATATCAACCACAAGTTAATCACACTAATACCTAAGGTCAGCAATTCAAAAAGACTTTCACTTTATAAACATATTAATTTTCGCAATGCAATCTATAAATTGATAACAAAATGGTCATAGATAAATTAAGGCCGCCTTTTAAGAAACCCTCCGTTCTTTACAAGTTGATTTACTATAATGAAGAAGATCCAATGATAACCTCCTTTTTACTTGTAAACTTATCCACACCATCTAAAAAAATGAAAGGGATAAGGAGGTATTCATGATAATCAAGTCCATTCTAAAATTTATATTAAATTGATATAACCAATTTTTTTATAAGTGACAAATATATAAATAATCAATTTATTAAGCTAATCATAAAGAATTAATCAACTAACTCTCTTGGATCCAAAATTTATATACTTAGGCTAACTTCTGCATTTTTTCTAATAATAATTAACTTCGCTAAATTAATTCTTTGCTATTCAATTAATCTAGATAAAAATTGATTATGTTGCATTCTCATGAATCTCATAAGCCCTAGCCAAATTAAGAGCTCCGTATTCTTAAGTTGACTTGAATAAATTATAGTTTAGTTTTGTTGGTTACTTTTAAAGATCCCAAATTTAATTAATTACAACTTATTCTGATTAATTACTAACCTAGTAGAATCAAACAAATAATTATAACCCTTAATCATAAATATAAAATTGATCAATTTTCATGTAAAGGACAAGAATTTAAACATTAATCACAAATATGATTTATATATCAAACAAAATAATTCATAATTCGTAATATTCAAGTATGATAAAAATAATACATAATAAAATGTGGCTACTAAAAGTTAACCCAAATCACATGTATAATTAGTAATACATAAAAATTAAGTAGATAATTATATAAAAAGAAAAAAATTAAGAATAAGAACAGGAACTTTTCGATTTGAAGTGCACTTGAAAAATTACTTCTATAGGTCGATTACTATCTATAGTATCACAAACTCACTCACTTGCTATAGTTATTCCCTCTATTTATATTAGTTCTAAATTAAAATTTAATAGTTTCCTAATTTATATATGAGATAGAGTAGGTGGAGAAAGGAAACTCTTAGTTTTAATTATTTTGGTAGAGACTTCAGTCTCTATATTTGTTCCTTTTATTTTTCTTTTTTATAAACAAGCATGTTGTTGATATTTTGTTGGTTTGTTATAGATTTTATCTGGTACTCTCCATACATGTATGTTTGACAAAAAGATAATAGTAAAAGTCTTTTATAACAAATCATTATTTCAAGATATATTCATGACTCAACATTTAATCTCAATTTTTACCATGATATGATTGGATTTAAGAAATATATATAGAAATAAAAGTTGTGAATCTTATTTTTATCTTTTCATAACACTTTAGATCACCTATATCCAAGTTCATACAAGCAAATTATGGCTAAAATGTGAAACATTGTCAATATTCCTTTGAATTTATTATTTTGCTAGAATTTAATTAAATAAATTAGATAATTAAAATTTAAGAACATAATTATGAATAATTTAAATAACATCAACTATTACTTAAATAAATGACCAAGAACTTAAATTTAGAGGTATAAGATAGATAAAATATGTGTTCGTTAAAATTTCATGATTTGATCCTCAAACTAAAAGGTAGAATAGCTAAGTGGAAAGGTAACTCACCCTCACCAGGAAGAATTCTGTTACTTGTGAAATCAACTCTAGATTCTATCACAACCTTCCAAGTGCAAGTATACACATTTCCAAAGAATAAGTGACGAAATGAATAAAATTATGAGAGGGCTCATTTGAGGAGATGATGAATCTAGAAAACATACTCACCATATGGCATAGTCAACAGTAACCTTAGTAAAAAAGAATAAGAGGTATAGGATTACAAGGGACAAGCATAAATATCAAGGAACACATTTTGGGACAACATTGGAGGCTTTGGTGGACAACGAATTTGTTTGGAACAAGATGTTGAGAAGCAAATACCATAAAGACGATACAAAAATTTGAAAAAGAACTCATCTTTGACTTGGAAAGTAATTTTTAAGTTGTTCTGGTTAATCCAGAAAGGAAAAAAAACTTACAATCTTCGATGGTAAGGATGTAAAATATGGTTTAACACCTAGTGTCGTAATAATTCTATAAGAGAAACAATTGTAGGGCTCATCCAAAGGAAGGAAGATAAGTTATCGGTCTTAGACATTTGGGTAGTCGAGTCTTGAATTGTTAATCAACTATCTTTTGAGTTACCTCAATGGATAAAAAATGGTATTAGAGTATTTGTATTCCCATGGAGGATTTATGATACAGAAGACTCTCCAAGATGGAAATTCACTACAATAAGGTACTTCAATGCGGGATTAGCATACGAAAAATTGCCAATATTAAATCCCATCAAATTTCTAGTAGTAGAGTTACAACAAGAGACTCCTATATTTAACTAGATCAAATACATTAAGAATAAATTGAGGATGCCAATATAAGTAGCAAATTAGTACCTTAAGTGTGTCTAGTTTTGCTACTTACCTTTGAGCCACGTGCATCTAAACATTTCACTACTCCGGTTAGAATTACAAAACTATTAGGTAAATTATTATCTAACCTAGCTACAATTTATACACATGAATTTTAGCATGTTTATATATCCTAACAATTATATAATCCTACATATTATCACTATAAGGAATTCATAAAGAGGCATGAGCTATATAAATTATATTTGACAAAATTACACTTATAAAAAGAAAATAGTTAAAGTAAATTAAAATGACAATCTCATGATAATTAGTTCAACATAGAAATTATTAGTAAAATATCAAACCATATTAGGGTTTCAATCGTATCCCTAATAACAATAATATAGCTAATCATCATGCACAATTAATTACACTAAGTATATAATAAGGTAGGAAAAGAAAATACTAAAACCCTAAGTGAAAACTAGCAAAATAAGGTGGTTGGTCTTATTCCTTTCGTGAATAGCCATTCTACTCCACTTAAATATTAGCTTGAATTTGATTCTTCTTTATGTAAATTAAGGCACGAGAGTAACAAATCAAGGTTTGTGGTGGTGGAATTGATGAATTTGCGGATCAATTGAATAAATTGAACCACAAATTGGAAAAATATTGGAGATAAATGAATTTAGATGGATGGAGAACCCTAGACTGTAAATCCTACGATGGAGGCTTAATTGATTGAAGTGAATCATGAATTATGGGTATATAATGATTGAATTGAATGAATTGAGGGAAAATTGAATGAATGGAACTGAAAATTCATGGATGTAATGAAGGACAATAGAGGCAAAGGTTGGAGATTAAGTAAAGCCTAATTATGAATATCAAGATTGGTGGCTATAAAGTCATTTCCCCTGTAGGATTTTAGTTAAAGGCGCATATATAGGTGAAAAAAGCCAAATAGTCATTTATTAGGTATGTGGAAAGATAAGATAGAAGTTGGAAAAGATTTAGAAATTTCTTGTGTGAAGGTTGAGACCCTTGGCTTTTCTAGTGGCTCTAGACGACCTTCATTTGATGGGTGGTGGACCGCCCATCCCCAGGTAAATTTTGGCATATTTTGATTGAGAAATTTAACCTCCAACTCTATTTTAACCACGATCTAGTCCAATTCAAAAATTATTATAAGCATAAAAGTTGTAGTTCTTGATTTTATTATTCCAATGCAACTTGACTAAACTTATTGAAGCTTGAATGAAAATTTTATGCTTGAAATATCGAATGTTGTTTTTGTTATTTCATGTTGAAGTTCTAGTTGATCTTTTCACTTGCAAAACCCTTGAAAACACCTTGTTTTTTCTTCTTTTCTTCATGATTGATCCCAAATGAGTACATATGGTTAAAGAGGGGTCAAATAAGCCTTTTTAAATGGAAAGTAATGCAAAATATGATAATTAATACTATAAAAATAGGGCTTAAAATGCAATTATCATATTCCCCATATTTAGCTTTTGCTTGTCCCTTATCAAAATCAAAATAATAAAAAAAAACCAAAATAAAAAGAAAACAAACTCTAATCTAACAGATTTTGATATGTATTTGTAGTTATTCAAATTATCGAATATCCAATTGAATTGACGAGATCATATATCCAATCCAACGGATACAATTATCCATACTTGACACCCCTACACACAACACCTCTAATGGAATGGCTTGTAACATGACATACTACATACAAAAAGAATCACTTCAATTGCCATATCATTCAAGATAATCTTCATCCACTTTGCACAACCTAGGTTCAAAGCTTACAGCATATATTCTGCAAATGTAGCTTCTCTAATAAGTTCTAAGCCAATTGAATACAACAACAATCTTAGATTTGACAAAATATAGCTATGTTGTTTGTTCACAAAGGGGAACCTATGGGGACAAGGAATGATAAATCAAGAAGATACCTTAGGGCACACTTTCATCCTTGCTCTTTTAGTGATTTGGTATTACCAAAAAAATTACATTTAATTCTAAAGAAACTCATAACAACTTCACTTTTCTTTTTAGGTAGGTCGTTCAAATAGTGTTATGCTACTAAATGATAGGTCAATAAAGAATACTCCAAAAAAAAAAGATCTTAGTGGGGTGAATACCATCGAAACAAAATAAGGCAAAGTTAATTATGAATGGATTTGCTTCTTCTAATAGTCTTTTAGCGTGTGAAGGAGGTCTTCGTAGAGATCACTATGGCAATTGGATAAGAGGTTTTGCAAGGAACTTAAAGAAAATAACAACATACTTGCTAAGAGTTAGGCTTTGAGGGATGAACTACAACTAGCAAAAACCTTGGGTTCTAAACAATAACTCATTCGTACTATGTCATTACCTTTATTATGGATTGTAGGGAATTACTGGAAGATTCCTTTGAGATGAGGATAGTCCACATCTTAAGAGAGGCAGACAAAGTAGTTTATGGCCTAGCATCTTTTGCACATCAAATATTGATCAAATTTGTCTTTTTTTTTTTCCTTTCTTTGTTTTGTTTTTGTGTTTTTTTATATGTCAGCCCTACATATATTTTATTTATTTTGAATGATGATTGTAAGGGAACATATCCTCCATGAGTTATATATGATCTTTTAATACATATACTTTTCTCCTTATCAAAAAGAAAAATCTAGTATGTTATTTTAGTATTATAAGTGTCATAATTATAATTTTTGAAAGATAATTTTCATTTAAGCCTCTAATATTTGGCATAATATTTTTTCAATATCTCTTGTATTGAATAATCTTAATTTGGCATATCCATACGTTAAATCATTATCACATAGATATCTTTCACATTAACAAAGTTTGATTAGATATTTTATATAATAAATATAAAAAACTATGCAAAATTACTAAAAGTATATAAAATAAAATAAATGATCAAAATTATTTTTTAAAGGTTGGAACTTTTTATTTACAAAAATATGGAATTTCTAAACATATATAAATTATTATGAAAAAAAACTAAAAAAACCTCAAAAATTAAAATAAAATATGTACTTTTCCTTGAAAAATATAATTATTTAAAAAAATTGATTAAACTTTTTTTTAAACATAAAATTTGTGTGTGTGTGTGTGTATATATATATATATAATTTTATTAAACTTAAACTAATATAGCTTTACTAATGTAAAAGGTATCTAGTCAAAATATTTAAAAATATTAACCTCAATATTCAAATACCAAAAATAAGATTATCCATTATTTATTTATTTATTACTATTACTATTACTATTACTTTTTTTTTTTTATTTTACATTATTATATTATTATTATATTATATATTATTATAAAAAATTTACTGATAAGAAGTAAGAAGCTTTTGCAAACAAGAACATATCCTAACATTGTAGATTGCATCTTCACTAGTGATTTCATCCCATACCAAACAATAGATGTTGATTGATAGTACAAGTAAGGTCTATAAATGAGTTGGGTCAGTTTGATATTCGTCTTAATTCAAATCTTTAAAGCTTGGTTTTAATTGTTTGTTTATTTAAATAAGTCGAGTTAGACTCACTTTTGAACTTATTTATTAAAAGGCTTAACCTAAATTTAAAAAAAAATAAAGGTCGACACATTATATGATTTTGGTTGGTAAGCCCAACTTGGTACATTAGCCTAAGCTTGGATGTGTTCGACTTGGTTTGACTTGGCTCATCTATGACTCAAGGTGTAAGGATAGTTACAAACTCTCTCTCATCATAAGCTATAGTTGTTAAGTTTTCGATAATAAAATAAGATAGTATAAGAGGTGAATGAGAGAAAACTTCCAGTAGCCTCACATAAAACTAAAGAACATAAATTAATTATGTATTTGGTAGGAGGAGATAAATAGTTAGCTAAATATAAAAATTTAAAAGTTTATAAGACATTAATGTAAAAGTTCTTTTGTCAAATTTATCAAAATAGCTTTTAAGCTAAAAAAAATCTTATCATCAAAAGATCAATTGTTTTTAGGACCCAATACACTTATCATCCAAATAAATCCTAAGCACCATGTGAGCCAAATAATTTCCATTTTTATATATATATGAGAGTAGAGAGAATAATTTTTTTTCTTTTTCAGAGAGAGAGAGAGAAGAGAATAAAATTGATTCAAACTTTATGCTGGCAAAGTTGACTTGAACTATCTGACCCGATTCGACTAGCATAAAACCCGACCCGACATAATCCGATAAATTCAATTCGACCCAACCCGATTCGAAACTAACCCCACTTAACGTTGATTGAATATAAGTGACCCAATCTGATCCCAACTATAACCCGCCTACAACCCTATCTGTTATTAAACCAACATGTCATCAACCCAACTCCCTATCAACTGACCTGACTTGATAAAACCAAATTCGATATATAAATAGTTATAATAAAAAAAATCTTATTATTTATTTAAAGCTTTTAGAAATATATTATTATTTGAAGTTTACTTATTTTTCTTAGAAGTTTACTTATTTTTCTTACTTTTATTATGAACTTACTTATTTACTGACGATATTATAATTTTACTAATTTTTTTGCATAAGAAAACAACATTAAAATTCATAATAATAAAGAAATAATAATTAATAACTCATTATTAATCACGTACTTACATGAAGTTAAACTTAGTTCATATCTAGAAGATTAATGAGTTAGATTAATTTTAGTGGTTAATGTACAATTTGGTATCAATCCAAAGTGATTTGATTCAGGATTAGCTCGACTCGAATCCAAGCCCACCCCATCAAACCTAAAAAGACCTAATTCATTAAGTTAACTCAAACCTAATTCGTCAAATTAACTCAAACACAAAATCACCTAAACTCAATCCTATAGGGATGTAAACAGAGCGAATTCATGATGGGTATGCCCATTACTAGTACCCGATAAGAAAATCATTACCTAAATTTATACCCATACCCCGAATGGATATTCACTAACACATCTATTTATGCATTTGTTGGATATTTGTTACCCAACGAATAATTTGTTTACCCGTTAACGAATATTATCAAGCGAATAAACCTATTTAGAGGTAAACCAAATGACAATTTTAACCTTAATCTATACCATATTTATTTTAAAATTAAGGTTAAAAGGTTATTATATATCTGGTAAATGGGTACGGATATGTATATATGTATAGGTACGAATACATATATGGATATCTTATATCCGTATCTAAAACCGAACCCGATAGGTAATTTTTTTTTTCCATCATCCATATATATTTTATCCACATCTATTTAAGTATCCAACATATAAAACTAATCATATTTCAAGTAAAATCTTCTCTTTTGCATCCCTATATCCGACACGATAAGCTAATTTGAAATAATCCAAACCCAATTCAACTCAAAACTAATTATCTCACCCCAAACCCGACCTAATAAATTAACATAATATTATTTGAATATGTAACAATCAGAACCCATATCCAACCTGAATAATAAATTAGTCCAAAATAATTTAAATTTAAAATAATCTGACCCGACTTACAACTAACCTACAAAAAATAACCTATAAATAATTAGATCCGACAAAAACCAAACCTTTTATAACCTAATCCAAACCTGAACTACCTGACTTGATCGCCACTGCTACGGGTAATATTCAAGAAAAAACGCAAAAAGAGCTAAAGCTAGGTAGGTTGAAGTGCTCTCAAAACTTGTCATTATAATTAAAGAAAAGGACTTTTGAACAAACTCGCAACCCTACAAACCTACTAAATTCGTACTAGAAAAGCATAGCTATCATAATAATCGATTCTATATTTTAAATTTACACTCTTTTCTTATACACCACCTAAAATAAGCATTTTTTTTAAATTAAATAAATAATGCCATTATCAACACTACCTTTCGTGTTTCCACTCTCAAAATAACTCAATATCTTCTCTCTTCCTAATCACCTACCAATAAATACTACAATCACTCTTCCTAATTCACGATGGTAACGTATATTTAAATCATTGGCCATTAATAGAAACTTGAAAGAAAAAAAAAAAGGAGTAAAAATTTACCGCTCGTCCGAAGTCTTAATTTATCAATACTTAATTAAGGCACGCACAATAGTATCTTTTATGTCAACTTGTGATACGCGTCTCATGCAAATCAAAAGCAGTACATGCATATTACTAAAAGGAGCTCCTAATCAAACAAACCGAAAACCAGATCATCATCACTTTCCTCCTTGGCCTCTTCCTTCTCTTCCTTCTTCTGTTCAGAAGCAGCAGCAGCAGCAGCGCCTGCGGCGGGGGCAGCTACAACCGGGGCAGCAGCACCAGCACCAGCATTCATGATGAGATCTTCAATATCTTTCTTTTCAGCAAGCTTGGCGAAAAGGCTTGGCCAATATGATTCAACTGAGACATTGGCTGCTTTCACCAGAGTTGAGATCTTCTCTGCCTGTCCAACATCATGAAAGCAGTTTTTAAAAGACGGTATACGCACAATGGAACTCGTTTGATTTAGCAGGACATTGCTAGTGTGTTCATATACATACGGTGGAAGAAGACTCACTCGATGCAGAGGCCAAATACCCCATGACTACGGAAGCTAAAGTACAGAACTAGAATCGAAAAGGCCTCTTTTGTTCTCAACTCAACAGCACCAAGCAATTTGGAACAATTAAATTCTGACTTATTATAATATTATATTAATACCATCATCGTAGATTCCCACGTTCCATAAATAAAAAAATAAAAAAAAACACCAAAATGCAAGGTCAGACTAGCAAGTTTCATATGGAATCTATATCTCGTTTTCACACGAGTCTCAAGTAGATCGTCAAAAGAGCCAACTGATAGCTATAAGGTAAGTTTTTTGTCGTCCAAAATCAGAGCACAAATCTTTAACAAACCCACAATATATCATCCACCTCCAAGAATAGCGGTATCACTAATAATCCAACCGAAAATAAACTCTTAGGAATGGAAGCACACGACGAAAAGTAAAAAGGCTCATTCTAATTGTTCACAAGCCGTACACCCAACCAAACGACAACAAGAGAGAATGCAGAACATAGCACATAGCGAGGAACTGAGGAAACAGAAACAACAACGATTTATCAAACAATGGAAATCAGAACCAAGAAGTTTTTACCGTGATGGGAATGCCGTCATCGTGAAGGATCAAGCAAGCGTAAGTGCAAGCGAGTTCTCCAACTGACATTTTTCCGGCTCAATGTGCTAGATCTGCATCACAAAACGATTATCAGCTTCGAACAACCAAATGTAAAATACAATATCAGATCAGAAAGACAGTATATTCACGTTGTTAATGTTGTACGAATGCACAAACTTGGGGGTAGTAATACCTTTCTCCGTACGTGAGTAAATAGGGTTTGAAATTCTTCGGAATTGAGATGTTTTTATAGGCCGATGCTTGTAAGAACTCTTATTGGTGAGGCTGCCTCACTGAGGCACGATTCCGGCCCATTTTGTTGATGTGCACAAGAAAACGCTGCCGTTCATGCAACTACCGATGACAACACGTTTTTCTCACAGTGCTTTCGGCGATGTTTTCAACGTCAAATCAACAGAAAAAAAAAGGCCATCTGTAACCCCACATACACACACACCAAAAAAAAAAAAAGCAAAAACGAAAACACAAAAAAAGTCATCTACATGCACAGATTGATAATACGGTCCGAAATATAAAACTTTGATCAAAGTTCGAAAAGCTACGATTTGGTTTTAAATTTAAAAGATAATTTGATTATTGCTTCAGAAATTAAAATGAGTTCTATAAATCGTACATCTGTTATATTAGTAATTTTTAGTAGACATATTTTCGATACCCCAACTTTTTGAAGTGTTGCGCGATTTTTTCTTCATGTTGATCTTGTACTTGGCATTATAGATTGGACTTTAAATTGGTTGTACATTAGTAAATAAATGTTCTACAGTTAATTTGTACATCTATAAATATCAGTTTTTATCTGTAAAAGTTTCGAGACAGATCAAACCGGAATGGACGGCGGGATGGAGTCGGACGGGGCCAAAGGAGGAGGAGAATGAATGACCAAAGGACTCGAGAGGGCCGAGGACGGGAAATGAGCAGGAGAGTAGGGACTGGAGGAGATGAGCAGGAGAGGAGGTCGGAGGGACCGACCAAACGAAAACGAGAGAAGAGATAAAGATTAGATTAGTCAATGAATAGTAGAATACGGGGAGAGGCAAATTACGGGTCATTTTCGGGTTACCAAAATTTTCAGGTCTGACCCAGAGTGGACTGGATGACCTGATGTTTTTTGAATTTCTAACTCAAAATCCAGATACTTTAAATTTCGGTATGAGCTTAAACTCTTTAATCCGGTCTGGTCCAAATTTTCGGATTGATCGTAATTATATACACCCCTACATAAAATACCTATTAAGATTAAAGTTAAAACAAACTAGACATATTGAATAACTTTGAATTATTTTATTGCTTATTTTATGTTCAATTTGGGTTCAAATCAAGCCAATTTATTTTACTATTTCAGAAGTGATGAAGTCATGTTATTTTGAGTTTAATAAATAAGGCTTGTTAAGGTGAGCTTTTATAAGATAGGTTTAATATGCCACATATACGGAGACTTGGCAAGTTTGAGGATTCATATTCCTAAATAGTAATTATCGTATTGTAACAATATATTCATACACATTAAAAACATGTTGAATAATTGGCATTGTTGTGCAAAAAACCTATTAAACTTCCCCACTTTGTTATAGACAATATTAATCATCTTATTATAATTGCAAACAATATAACCAGGGGGTGTATGTCATCATTCTACTAAAAATGTAATACCCAAATATTTTGGAAAAACTAACTTATTTAAAATTGGTATCGGCAGAGGATAAAGTTTCTTAGTTTTGTGATTTATTATATCTTTGTAGAGTTTTGAAACTCTAATTATATGTTTTAAATGTTTCGTTCAAAACTCCTTGTCGTTTCTTACAGTTATGTATTATGTAAGATTTATGAGTGACTTTTGGCCGCCAAACTACTTCTGAATCCTTATTTTCTGTAGATATTTGAGATCACATTTTTTTTAAGTCTCTTAGCCTTTTTTAAAATGTCAAAAAAAAAATTGGTGAACAAAAATAATAATAATATTTATCAGTCTAATGCACCTTAATAGAGCATTCCCTCTCTAGTTATCTAAATTTTACAAAACTTTGGTGATCATCTTATTTTAATATTCTTGAAATAAAAATGATCCCAAAATATTTCATTATTAATCATATTATTTTTTGGATATTTTTAGATGATTTTGGATTGTAAAAGTCACCAGATTATACTTTTCTTCTTCAATTCTTATCCAAAATTAATGATAATGCATATATGCATATATATATATATATATATATATATATATATATATATATATATATATATATTGATAAGAAATCATGAAAACCTCTCAATTTTCCAATAAAATTTGTGCCCCTTCGTATTTTTAGCAAACTTGCTATTGTCCTCTTTGTTAGATATTTTACATAAATATCTACAATTGGTTGGTTTTTCTTCTTTTCTTCTCTTCCACCCATTTCCTTTGTGTTGTAGCTCAAGGAAAACCACTCCTTTCTCACCTCCCATGTGGCACCACCTCCTATTTCAATTATGGTGCATGTTTAGATATTTTTACAAGTAAAATGACCTTTATAGCATTATAATCGAACTTAAGTCTTAAGTATAGTAACTTAAATCTTAAGGCTTTAGTGGACTTTTATAGAGTCATAAGTTGACCTCAACCTTCAACATTTGACCATTTTAACCGCATGAATAAAAGCTGAGAGCAAATAGTAAATCATAATAAATAGTAATTTTTGGTAATAAAATATTAGTAGTTTTGGAATTATGTTTCTTGATATAAAAAAAAAAAACAATTTTCATAACACATTTATAATAATTTCCATAAATAGTAAAATTTTTAAAATTGGCGTGTAACCTTATTTTATGGCAGTTAAGCATAATATATTTGATATTCTTATCCGTTAGCTATTTTGAGGTCCCTCAACTAAAAGTGGTATTTTTATAACACATATAATTAATAAGCTCGTTAAATGGTTAATATACACTAAAAATAATTATTTATGTGTGACCTATGGTTTATTTAATATGTTCACCTATGGCGTGCTAGGTGAAGTAATTTATCTAGGTGTTAAATAAATGAAAATGCTATAATACCTCAAAATTTAGCTAAACTTAATCCCAAGTGATTTAATTTTAACCTAATCATAATATCAGAAAATTAATATTCTATCTTACCCTAACTCTCTAACCCTACAACTTTGGCCTAATCATGATTGAATGATAATTAAACTATCCTAATATCCTAACCTAAATTATATTAACCTTATTTTAATCCAAAAAAAAACTATTATCTTCTCCTTTTATTTTTCCTCTTTTCGTTTTCTCTTCTTTCTCTTTCTTTTTTCTTCCTTCAACCAACCTTCTATTTCCTTTTTATTTGCTCCCCATTATCCTTAGAAAATTCTTCCCACACCCCCATCACTTTCCAAGCCATTCCCAACTCATACAAAGGTGGGATGGGGGTTGAAAAATCTCACTCGATCGTAATCCTTTCTCCCCATCTATGTGTATCTATATGCATATATATACCAATAATAAATGCCCCAAACCATCTCTTTTCTCTCCCTTTGTTTTTTTTGAAGAATCTCTAAAGCCAAGCATCATCTTTGTCCTTCTACTTCTCCTCCTCACCATCGCCAAAACAACCCCCCAAAACCACCATCGGTAGCCCTCACCGAAGCATTCTCACCTCCTCCAATTACTTTTGTTGATCCTACCCCCAACCAACGACCATTCCTACTAGTGCACCATCCCACCTTTCAGACAAACACACCGCAACTCCCTCCTTCATTTCCTTTTGTTGTCTACAATAACAATAACAATAACCAAACACCACCTCCACCATTCAGCAACTTCCACTGCAGCCTACACTCCACCTTCAACCATTCCAATTGGTGCACACCCATTTGCTTTGGTCAAGCAACTGGTACACACCACCCTCCTTGGGACATGCCCATAGTTGCTTCCTTCCACCCTTATCCCCTTTAGTCATTGCTTATCACCTAACAAAGACAGCTTGTGGCATTGATCCATCCTCTGGCATAAACCACCGTTCCTCCCCATTTGGCGGTGCAAAGTTTCCAAAACACTCACCTAGTTGGTTTGGTTTTTCTCTATTCTTTCACCCTTCCATTTCCTTAAAATTTACTTAATTATATGGTGTAATCCTAATGGTGTTTTATTATGATTTATTAGGTGATTTTTTTAGGTTTCAGAAGAGGTGGAATAGGATACGCGTGCTTAAAGATTGGAGTCATTTTTTACGGATACTTATAGTAGTTTAGGGTTTTTAGTTGCTAAGTGTTACGCATATTTTTTTATTATACCATGTTATTGTTATCATATGATTAATGCTACGATATGCAGTGGATATTATAAGGATAGAAAATAAGTAACTGGAGATTATGTGATATCGTTATTCTATGTGGAAAACCCTCGGTGTGATATATAGTTGTAGAATTAATTTATGAAGGCATGATGAGTTTGAAGTGAGTACAATGAATCATATGGAGATAAATGGTAGATGTGGAAATAATGTTACCAATCATGGACGGAGCCAATTCAGAGCACATGGGGTCGCCTGACCCCATGGAATTTGTAAAATTATATATTATATATACAATAAATTTGACAGAAAATGTTTCTAGAGCAGTGGTTAAAGAGGGATAAATAATGTTGAGTGATGCCTGGGTCGTGGGTTCGAATCCCGTTTTGCCAAAATTTTCGGCTGCTATTTTTTTCCCTCTTTTTTTTCAACTTCCGTGAGAGTGTTTGTGACTGTGCGACTGTGTCGTGTGTGCTTCCTTGGTTCGCACTTCGTCCCACACTCCCACTCCCGCCCGACCCCAGCCCTTCAGCTCCAGTTCCAGGCTCCAGCTTCTCTTCGCCTCCATCTTCAACTCCTATTCGGAATAACTCTACCCCGCCGGCCGCCACCGCGCCACGCCCAGGACTGCTGGCCACCAGGCCCAGGCGCCCACCGCCGCTTCTCAGCTTTTTGGAGTAACTCTGTTGGCTGTTGCGGCGCTGCCTGCATCCTTTAGCAGTTCATCCATTGTCGGACCTTTTGACCCCTCCGTCGCTGCCCTTTTCAACGCCTTGCGTGGTGCACCCCAGCGGCCCAGCCGCCACCAGCCATCCCTGTCTGTCTCAACAGGCAGGCAGCAGCCAGCATTAGCAACTTAGCAGACCGAGAGCTAGAGAAATTGAGAGGGTGAGGTTTTTTTTTTAAAGATGAAATCTAATTTAATTTTTGTTAATTGAATTAGTTTGTATTTTTATTTCTGATTTTATTGTGAATTTGGAAATTGGAATAGTTTGTATGTTAATTAGGTGATTATTATATATATATTTGAATTAGGTTATGTTAATTTCAAATTAGTATGGTATGAATTAGTTTGGCTATAAGAATTAGTTCATTATTGTGTAATTTTGATTTAGTTGAGTATTTTTGTTAATTGAATTAGTTTATATTTTTTTCTGATTTTATTGTGAATATGTGAATTTGGAAATTGAAATAGTTTGTATGTTAATTAGGTGATTATTGTATACTTTTGAATTAGGTTATGTTAATTTCGAATTATTATAGTATGAATTAGTTTGGCTATAAGAACTAGTTCATTATTGTGTAATTTTGATTTAGTTGAGTATTTTTGTTAATTGAATTAGTTTATATTTTTATTTCTAATTTTATTGTGAATATGTGAATTTGAAAATTGAAATAGTTTGTATGTTAATTAGTTGATTATTGTATATTTTTGAATTAGGTTATGTTAATTTCGAATTAGTATCGTATGAATTAGTTTGGCTATAAGAATTAGTTCATTATTGTGTAATTGTTTAATGTCATATATAGAAAAATATATATCAGATAATATTAGTAATGATTCGCTTTCAAAATATAAAACCTCGACAAGTACAATTATAAACGAATATCTATGTATAATTATAGATAATATTAAATATATTATTATTATTATTATTATTATTATTATTATTTTTATTATTATTTTATATTTAGATATATACTTGTTATCTATTGGGACCCCATGAATTGTATATCCTGGCTTCGTCCCTGTTACCAATATATGTAAGATTTACATGAAATAAGGGTTTTGTTATTGATAAGGGCATTTTGGTCAATATGGGTTTAACATGAGAATCATGGTATTTTAAGGTGTTATATCATCTAAAATATCCTAAGGAATTTGTATTCATTGGTTATAGTATTTGTGAATGGCCTAAGTTTAATAAAGTATAAAAATTATTTGATTTGAGAATAATAATCCTAAAATGAGAAGGCTAATATTATATGTGTGAAACGGTAGAGTTAGACCACGAAATTTGAACATGTTGTTAATATTAGTGTTTTGGGAATTCCTATTGAATCTGGTGGATTTTTGAGCCCTAAATGAAAACTTATGATGGATTTGTGAAATTAAGGTTTATAAGTCTTGATAATAGTAAGTTTTGAGATAACATCATTATCGCATTTGAAAAAAATTAGATTTAAGCCTTGAATTTTGAGTATATTGATGATGATGATGATGATGATGATGATGATGATGATGATGATGATGATGATGATGATGATCATAATAATGATGATGATGATGATGATGATGATGATGATAATTGAGGAAGATTTACTAACTTTGGTGGGTAAAAGAGTAACAGTAGAAGAGTTATGATCCAAGTGATAAATTAAGGTTTTCAGATAATAGAAGGGTCTTAACCCTAGAGAATGACCGTAGGATATTTATGATGTGCTTTACCTACTATGTACCTTTCAAATAAATCATCTATAATAAATTAATTATTTAAAGTGAAAGATCACGTAAGATAAGCCAAGTTTTATGGGTTTATTCTACCGGACGATAATTAGGGCTCGAGTGTGATATCCCTCAGAGGTGTTGTAGTCCGTCCCACCAGATTAAAAATAATAGGGCCCTATACTCAAAGTGAATAAAAACTTGATTTGAGATAAGTAACTAACGGATAAGATATTAATGACTTAAAGTTGAAGAATACATGAGTTAGGACCAAGGCCTTGAGTTTGTTCCACTAGAGGATAATAGTGGCTTGAGTGTGTTGTCTTTGAGAGGTGTTTCAAACCATTCCACCAGTTTAAGAATAATTTCTCAAGAGAATTTTTCCCTAAGAGGTGTTGGGTCCGTTCCACCAAATAATAATAATTTCTCGGGTGTGTTGTCTCTAAGAGGTGCTTCAAATCATTCCATCGATTTAAGAATAGTGACTTATGATCATTTTACCCTAAGAAGTGTTAGGTTTATTCCACTGGACGATAATAGTGGGTTAGGTTTTTTTTCCTAGAGAGGTAATTTATATCGTTCCATCGATTTAAGAATAGTGAGGTCCTTGAACTCAATGTAAATAAAAGAATGAAAATGGTTATATCTAATAAAGAGGCTTGGATTAATACTTATCTTGTGATATTTTGTATGTTTCGACTATGTGCTTATTCTATACTATGAATTCATGTATTTAACTGTATATCTAACTTAGAATTATTGTCACCTTGTTCACTATGTAGCATACTGACCATCTTTTTTATGGGTATTACTAATTCTCAAGAGCAAACAACCTTGATACTTTTGTGTAGGTCATGGAGGACCAGCTAGTTGATTTTGTTGCCTATGATACATTGCATGATACGAAGTGATTATTCTGTAATAGAGGTTTGGGTGAAGAGTCATGTTATCCATATGATGCTTTACCCGCAAAATTTTTTGGACTTTTAGATCCAAGATATCCTTTTTGTCTTTATCTGTCATTATACTCGGAGTAAACCTCCAAACTCGTATTTGTGTTTATAAAATTTCTCCTGTATTATATTTATCTTGGTTTTCATTTTAATAGTTTTAGCCTTATGATTGATGTGACACTGGTATGGTAAGCCACACTTACATCAATTAAGACGGTAACACCTAGTATTTTGATTATAAGCTTCCGTTGTAAAGATAAAAATTTTAATAGTAAAATTTGGGGTGTTACACTTAGCTAAATGGTAGTTGATTTCTGAATAATTGTGTGAGGAATTGTTGAGCTATTATGTGTGGAATTTTGTATCCTTGGTGAATAATGAATTATTCTTGAATAAAACACTAATTATTAAAGTAAAAGATCTCAAATTCGTAAAGATCTATGCTTTAAGGTTAGCTATCCTAAATATGAGGCAGGAGCCCTCAATTTAGTTTAGTTTCACTAGTCTGCCTTAATGCACCAAAAAGATAAATATTTAATCTATATACAAGCAAGTGGCTAAGACATCTCAAAAGGATGTAGAGGTGCACATAGAGAGGGTCATTGCAGATGCCAAGACAAGACACTCTCTTGAATCTTTGGATATTTATTTTAAAAGTAAATAGTTCTCAAAGTATAAAGACCAATTTCAGTCTCAATGGTACGTATATTGTAATACCCCGTATTTTCTTAAATACAATTTTATTAAGTTTAATTATTTTATTAGCATAATTCGATTTAAACACTTAATTATTTTCGTTATGATTCATTTTATAAATTTATCGATGATTTAGAATTCATAATTGAATTTAATTAATCATTGTCGTTGCGGATCATTCTAGATAAATTCATTCATGACAATGATTTTATTATATTCATATGATTTTTATTTTCGGTTAAAAATATGTATTTTCGTTCTTTCTCGTATTTGATTTTTAATATTTTTAGATTCGTTTTCGATTATAACTTCGTCGTGTGATTACGACTTTGTTTTGGAGTTATATTCCGTTAATGATATATATCTTATTTAAGTTATAAAATTTCCATTTAAAATAATCAAATTTATTTTAATAATTTTATCTGTAGAAAATATTCCCGACTTTGAATTTATTTGTTTCCAAAGTCGTTAATATCTTCGAAAAGTTTTAAATTAAGAAGATTTCAGAGCTTATTTATGAATCTTTATGAAATTAATTTTCTTCCATTTTACCATTTTTGATTTGCGGAAAACCAGATTCAAAAATTATTTCAGTTAGTCTCAGTTTATTAGAATTTGACTTAAATATTTTTCATATATGCTTTTAAATAATTTTTCGAGGTCTTATAATGTATTTCCGTAAACAATATAAATTTTTACATTCATTGGTAATTTTTCGAAAAACATTTTTGATATTCTTTATGTGGCTCTTATATTGATTTTATATATTCGGATCCTTATAAAATAATTTTCATTAAACAAATTTTAGATGAAATCTTCAAATAATAATTTTAGATATTTAGTAATTTATTATATACTTGTATTTAAAAAAAAAACCCAAGCCCTGGTACCCGACCGACCCCCCTCTTCCTTTTCCTTTTCTCTCTTCTTCTCTCCCTTATCTTTTCCTCTTTCCCGTTCTTGCTGCTCCCTGCACCCGAGCTCCAACCCCAGCTGCCTCCTCCTTGCTTCGCCCTGCCAGCTGACCTCCAGCCAATAGCCACCGATGACGCTGCTGCCAGCACCACCGCAACAAGCAGCAACCTCGAGCAGCCGCGGCAGGGGTAGCGTTGAGCAGCAGCGCAGGCTGTGCCGCCGTCGGCCATGGTGAGCCTCAATGGCTACCGGCGAGTGGTCCTTGACCTTCGACGAAGCTTCTTCGGCCTCCACTTATCCCGATTTGCTAATTTTTTTTATATAAATTTCTAAAAATCCTAATATTTGATTGATTAATTGAGTATGAATTACCTTATGATAAGCTAAATTGATTGTTTGGTTATGTATATATATGCTGTAAGATTGATTTGGATAGGCTAATTGTATGGTTTATGTTGGAATTCTAGAAATTGGATTTTTGGCCGGATTATGACCGAATTTTTTGGATTCGCCCAATTTAGCTATTTTGGATAAATTAATTATACAATATGTTTTAAAATATATCTAATTTCATGTTGGAACTGTCAATTTGAGAAATTTATGCGGAATTAATCGAAATTAGATTTCTAGGTCAAAATTCATGTATAATAAAATTGGGTTGCATAATTGAGTTGTTCCACTCAATTGATTTTATAATATCCTTTGAAATGTATTTAATTTCATATCGGAAGTGTTGATTTGGAAAATTTGTGTGAAATTGATCGGAATTGGAGTTTTAGGTCAAAACTCTTGCGGGACTAAATTGGATTGTGTAATTGGGTTATTTTATTCAATTAATTATTTAATTTGCATTAGAATACATTTAATTACAATTCTGAACCATCAATTTATATATTCTAGCAAGAATTGATCGGATTTACATTCCAAGCTCAAAAACCCTAATTATGCTAAATTGGGTGTTTCTTTTATTAATTTTGATCAATTGATTATATGATATGTTATAAAATATACCTAATTGCATTTCTAAACATTTGATTTAATTAAGTTAATATAATTCAACCGAATTGCATTTTCGGGCCTGAAACCCTAGATTTCAAGTGAAATTATGAAATTGGTCATTTGTATAATTATTTTTCTAAAATTAAATTTATAGAAATATTTGAAATGATCCTAATTGCATTTTAATACCTTCTATTGAAATTAATTACTTTGAATCATTCAAGTTTGCATCTTGGGCTTTGAAACCCTAACTTCGGAAACCGATTGTCTTGAATTGACTACTCGGAGGATTATTTCATTAAAATTGATTATCTAGATTTATTTAAAATTAGTTTGATCATACTATTAATCTATCAAATTGAGATAATAAAAGTTAATTAGTTGGTTTGTAGTTCGGGCATTAAAAACCCTAATTTTCGGATATGGTTTTATAAAATTGATTATGCTATGATTCTTTTCCTAATTGATTTCCTACTTTGATTTTAAATCATTTGAATTACGTTTTTACCTTATCGGGTTGGATTTGGTTCTATACAAATGGTTGGTTTGTCTTTTGGGTTGTAAAACCTAACTAGTAAATCATTTTCGAGAAAATAACTTATCTTCTATTATTCTTTCCCTAGCTTTCAAATCAATTTAAAATACTTCAAGTGATATGTATTTAACCCGATTTGAGTAATATTTATTCTTAAATCTTAATAGAGATATGCTCTTGATTCATAGGTTTTGGACACATTTTTCAAGAAAGATCGTTTGTGTCTCCTTGTATGGATTTAATTATAATATTTGAATTATTGATTGTTAAGATAATTTCTAACCTAATTTTTGATTTCTATCGGCGATATAGGAAAACTTTCTCGTGGATTGTAGAGTTCTTGATAGCTCTCTCTCTTTTCAATTTACTTATCTAGCTTCAGATTTAGGTAAGTCTCTACTTACTTCCACTTATGGGTGTTTCGTGAGGATGGACATTTGTGCATGTGTGTTAAGAGGTGAAAGTGTGTGACTCACATGGGTCGACATGTCAAACATGTAATATGCCTTGTATGATGCTTTGTATAATCACGAGGTTTAAGTAATTCATACTTTGGCTTATTGTTGAGCAAATTGAGAAGAGATGAAGACGGAAAGTTAAAGAAAAAACTAGTAACAAACGCCGCATAATCTTCCAACTATAGAGATGCCAATAGTGGGACCAAAGATCTAGGAAGTAGAATTGTACAACTAGACGGGGGCAGACATGGAAAAAAATGTAGTCATTTAAGCTAAATAGTTGGTTGATGATGGCAATTAGGGCAAGGTTCATATTGTACCACTCAACTCTCAATAATCTCATGCTAATTCCCAGAATTATCTTCAAATGGGAGGAAATGTTTACCTAACAAAGATGGAGGAAAGTGATAGATATAGTGGGAAAAAAATTACGTCTAGTTTGTTTGGAAAGGAGACAAAAGTTATGATGAATTACCATGCAAGAGAATTCCTTGTCCTATTAATGATCTCCAACTCTCTGAACACTTTCACGAGCATCCCCCCGAGAGAGGGTGTCATATGTAAGACATGTAACTATTCATTTTATACAAAAAGCAACAAACTTAGGGTTATACCTTCAAAGAAAAATAGATGAGCACGTCAATGAAACTCTTCCACATCCAGCTTAGATTATAATATGTGAAGTTTCATATACAGTGGAACTCCTCACATGATCCTCAAGAACTAGACAACTACTCACTACACTTCATTCTGATACTCCATGCAAACCCAACTCTAGCCAAGGAGATAATATGGACCCATTAGAATTAGATAGGTGTGGTATGATTGACTTAGGTTATGAGGGTAAAAGTTTACTTAGGTTTGTAAAAATATCATATGTCTTCTTATTTAGCAAGGCCTAGATAGATTTTGTGATAATTAGCATTGGACTATCCAATTCTCAAATGCCTCGGTTAAACACTTCAATATCCTTGTGGAAAAATAAATTTAGGATTAAATAAGCCTCCTAGACCAAATGGAATCCTCCCTTATTTCTTCCAAAGACTTTAGAACATTATCAGAGTTAAATGTTGTGCCTTCGTTAAAGATGCTTGGTCCAATCATTAGTTTGATAAAAATATCAACCACAAGTTAATCACACTAATACCTAAGGTCAGCAATTCAAAAAGACTTTCACTTTATAAACATATTAATTTTCGCAATGCAATCTATAAATTGATAACAAAATGGTCATAGATAAATTAAGGCCTGCCTTTATAAGAACCCTCCGTTCTTTACAAGTTGATTTACTATAATGAAGAAGATCCAATGATAACCTCCTTTTTACTTGTAAACTTATCCACACCATCTAAAAAAATGAAAGGGATAAGGAGGTATTCATGATAATCAAGTCCATTCTAAAATTTATATTAAATTGATATAACCAATTTTTTTATAAGTGACAAATATATAAATAATCAATTTATTAAGCTAATCATAAAGAATTAATCAACTAACTCTCTTGGATCCAAAATTTATATACTTAGGCTAACTTCTGCATTTTTTCTAATAATAATTAACTTCGCTAAATTAATTCTTTGCTATTCAATTAATCTAGATAAAAATTGATTATGTTGCATTCTCATGAATCTCATAAGCCCTAGCCAAATTAAGAGCTCCGTATTCTTAAGTTGACTTGAATAAATTATAGTTTAGTTTTGTTGGTTACTTTTAAAGATCCCAAATTTAATTAATTACAACTTATTCTGATTAATTACTAACCTAGTAGAATCAAACAAATAATTATAACCCTTAATCATAAATATAAAATTGATCAATTTTCATGTAAAGGACAAGAATTTAAACATTAATCACAAATATGATTTATATATCAAAACAAAATAATTCATAATTCGTAATATTCAAGTATGATAAAAATAATACATAATAAAATGTGGCTACTAAAAGTTAACCCAAATCACATGTATAATTAGTAATACATAAAAATTAAGTAGATAATTATATAAAAAGAAAAAAATTAAGAATAAGAACAGGAACTTTTCGATTTGAAGTGCACTTGAAAAATTACTTCTATAGGTCGATTACTATCTATAGTATCACAAACTCACTCACTTGCTATAGTTATTCCCTCTATTTATATTAGTTCTAAATTAAAATTTAATAGTTTCCTAATTTATATATGAGATAGAGTAGGGTGGAGAAAGGAAACTCTTAGTTCTTAATTATTTTGGTAGAGACTTCAGTCTCTAATATTTGTTCCTTTTATTTTTCTTTTTTATAAACAAGCATGTTGTTGATATTTTGTTGGTTTGTTATAGATTTTATCTGGTACTCTCCATACATGTATGTTTGACAAAAAGATAATAGTAAAAGTCTTTTATAACAAATCATTATTTCAAGATATATTCATGACTCAACATTTAATCTCAATTTTTACCATGATATGATTGGATTTAAGAAATATATATAGAAATAAAAGTTGTGAATCTTATTTTTATCTTTTCATAACACTTTAGATCACCTATATCCAAGTTCATACAAGCAAATTATGGCTAAAATGTGAAACATTGTCAATATTCCTTTGAATTTATTATTTTGCTAGAATTTAATTAAATAAATTAGATAATTAAAATTTAAGAACATAATTATGAATAATTTAAATAACATCAACTATTACTTAAATAAATGACCAAGAACTTAAATTTAGAGGGTATAAGATAGATAAAATATGTGTTCGTTAAAATTTCATGATTTGATCCTCAAACTAAAAGGTAGAATAGCTAAGTGGAAAGGTAACTCACCCTCACCAGGAAGAATTCTGTTACTTGTGAAATCAACTCTAGATTCTATCACAACCTTCCAAGTGCAAGTATACACATTTCCCAAGAGAATAAGTGACGAAATGAATAAAATTATGAGAGGGCTCATTTGAGGAGATGATGAATCTAGAAAACATACTCACCATATGGCATAGTCAACAGTAACCTTAGTAAAAAAGAATAAGAGGTATAGGATTACAAGGGACAAGCATAAATATCAAGGAACACATTTTGGGACAACATTGGAGGCTTTGGTGGACAACGAATTTGTTTGGAACAAGATGTTGAGAAGCAAATACCATAAAGACGATACAAAAATTTGAAAAAGAACTCATCTTTGACTTGGAAAGTAATTTTTAAGTTGTTCTGGTTAATCCAGAAAGGAAAAAAAACTTACAATCTTCGATGGTAAGGATGTAAAATATGGTTTAACACCTAGTGTGGTAATAATTCTATAAGAGAAACAATTGTAGGGCTCATCCAAAGGAAGGAAGATAAGTTATCGGTCTTAGACATTTGGGTAGTCGAGTCTTGAAATGTTAATCAACTATCTTTTGAGTTACCTCAATGGATAAAAAATGGTATTAGAGTATTTGTATTCCCATGGAGGATTTATGATACAGAAGACTCTCCAAGATGGAAATTCACTACAATAAGGTACTTCAATGCGGGATTAGCATACGAAAAATTGCCAATATTAAATCCCATCAAATTCTAGTAGTAGAGTTACAACAAGAGACTCCTATATTTAACTAGATCAAATACATTAAGAATAAATTGAGGATGCCAATATAAGTACCCAAATTAGTACCTTAAGTGTGTCTAGTTTTGCTACTTACCTTTGAGCCACGTGCATCTAAACATTTCACTACTCCGGTTAGAATTACAAAACTATTAGGTAAATTATTATCTAACCTAGCTACAATTTATACACATGAATTTTAGCATGTTTATATATCCCCTAACAATTATATAATCCTACATATTATCACTATAAGGAATTCATAAAGAGGCATGAGCTATATAAATTATATTTGACAAAATTACACTTATAAAAGAAAATAGTTAAAGTAAATTAAAATGACAATCTCATGATAATTAGTTCAACATAGAAATTATTAGTAAAATATCAAACCATATTAGGGTTTCAATCGTATCCCTAATAACAATAATATAGCTAATCATCATGCACCAATTAATTACACTAAGTATATAATAAGGTAGGAAAAGAAAATACTAAAACCCTAAGTGAAAACTAGCAAAATAAGGTGGTTGGTCTTATTCCTTTCGTGAATAGCCATTCTACTCCACTTAAATATTAGCTTGAATTTGATTCTTCTTTATGTAAATTAAGGCACGAGAGTAACAAATCAAGGGTTTGTGGTGGTGGAATTGATGAATTTGCGGATCAATTGAATAAATTGAACCACAAATTGGAAAAATTATGGAGATAAATGAATTTAGATGGATGGAGAACCCTAGACTGTAAATCCTACGATGGAGGCTTAATTGATTGAAGTGAATCATGAATTATGGGTATATAATGATTGAATTGAATGAATTGAGGGAAAATTGAATGAATGGAACTGAAAATTCATGGATGTAATGAAGGACAATAGAGGCAAAGGTTGGAGATTAAAGTAAAGCCCTAATTATGAATATCAAGATTGGTGGCTATAAAGTCATTCTCCCCTGTAGGATTTTAGTTAAAGGCGCATATATAGGTGAAAAAAGCCAAATAGTCATTTATTAGGTATGTGGAAAGATAAGATAGAAGTTGGAAAAGATTTAGAAATTTCTTGTGTGAAGGTTGAGACCCCTTGGCTTTTCTAGTGGCTCTAGACGACCTTCATTTGATGGGTGGTGGACCGCCCATCCCCAGGTAAATTTTGGCATATTTTGATTGAGAAATTTAACCTCCAACTCTATTTTAACCACGATCTAGTCCAATTCAAAAATTATTATAAGCATAAAAGTTGTAGTTCTTGATCTTATTATTCCAATGCAACTTGACTAAACTTAATTGAAGCTTGAATGAAAATTTTATGCTTGAAATATCGAATGTTGTTTTTGTTATTTCATGTTGAAGTTCTAGTTGATCTTTTCACTTGCAAAACCCTTGAAAACACCTTGTTTTTTCTTCTTTTCTTCATGATTGATCCCAAATGAGTACATATGGTTAAAGAGGGGTCAAATAAGCCTTTTTAAATGGAAAGTAATGCAAAATATGATAATTAATACTATAAAAATAGGGCTTAAAATGCAATTATCATATTCCCCCATATTTAGCTTTTGCTTGTCCCTTATCAAAATCAAAATAATAAAAAACAAACCAAAATAAAAAGAAAACAAACTCTAATCTAACAGATTTTGATATGTATTTGTAGTTATTCAAATTATCGAATATCCAATTGAATTGACGAGATCATATATCCAATCCAACGGATACAATTATCCATACTTGAACACCCCTACCACACACACACCCCTCTAATGGAATGGCTTGTACAACATGACATACTACATACAAAAGAATCACTCCTCAATTGCCATATCATTCAAGATAATCTTCATCCACTTTGCACAACCTAGGTTCAAAGCTTACAGCATATATTCTGCAAATGTAGCTTCTCTAATAAGTTCTAAGCCAAATTGAATACAACAACAATCTTAGATTTGACAAAATATAGCTATGTTGTTTGTTCACAAAGGGGAACCTATGGGGACAAGGAATGATAAATCAAGAAGATACCTTAGGGCACACTTTCATCCTTGCTCTTTTAGTGATTTGGTATTACCAAAAAAATTACATTTAATTCTAAAGAAACTCATAACAACTTCACTTTCCTTTTTAGGTAGGTCGTTCAAATAGTGTTATGCTACTAAATGATAGGTCAATAAAGAATACTCCAAAAAAAAAAGATCTTAGTGGGGTGAATACCATCGAAACAAAATAAGGCAAAGTTAATTATGAATGGATTTGCTTCTTCTAATAGTCTTTTAGCGGGTGAAGGAGGTCTTCGTAGAGATCACTATGGCAATTGGATAAGAGGTTTTGCAAGGAACTTAAAAGAAAATAACAACATACTTGCTAAGAGTTAGGCTTTGAGGGATGAACTACAACTAGCAAAAACCTTGGGTTCTAAACAATAACTCATTCGTACTATGTCATTACCTTTATTATGGATTGTAGGGAATTACTGGAAGATTCCTTTGAGATGAGGATAGTCCACATCTTAAGAGAGGCAGACAAAGTAGTTTATGGCCTAGCATCTTTTGCACATCAAATATTGATCAAATTTGTCTTTTTTTTTTCCTTTCTTTGTTTTGTTTTTGTGTTTTTTTATATGTCAGCCCTACATATATTTTATTTATTTTGAATGATGATTGTAAGGGAACATATCCTCCATGAGTTATATATGATCTTTTTAATACATATACTTTTCTCCTTATCAAAAAGAAAAATCTAGTATGTTATTTTAGTATTATAAGTGTCATAATTAATAATTTTTGAAAGATAATTTTCATTTAAGCCCTCTAATATTTGGCATAATATTTTTTTCAATATCTCTTGTATTGAATAATCTTAATTTGGCATATCCATACGTTAAATCATTATCACATAGATATCTTTCACATTAACAAAGTTTGATTAGATATTTTATATAATAAATATAAAAAACTATGCAAAATTACTAAAAGTATATAAAATAAAATAAATGATCAAAATTATTTTTTAAAGGTTGGAACTTTTTATTTACAAAAATATGGAATTTCTAAACATATATAAATTATTATGAAAAAAACTAAAAAAACCTCAAAAATTAAAATAAAATATGTACTTTTCCTTGAAAAATATAATTATTTAAAAAAATTGATTAAACTTTTTTTTAAATCATAAAATTATGTGTGTGTGTGTGTGTATATATATATATATAATTTTATTAAACTTAAACTAATATAGCTTTACTAATGTAAAAGGTATCTAGTCAAAATATTTAAAAATATTAACCTCAATATTCAAATACCAAAAATAAGATTATCCATTATTTATTTATTTATTACTATTACTATTACTATTACTTTTTATCATTATTATACTTATTATTAATATTATATATTATTATAAAAAATTTACTGATAAGAAGTAAGAAGCTTTTGCAAACAAGAACATATCCTAACATTGTAGATTGCATCTTCACTAGTGATTTCATCCCATACCAAACAATAGATGTTGATTGATAGTACAAGTAAGGTCTATAAATGAGTTGGGTCAGTTTGATATTCGTCTTAATTCAAATCTTTAAAAGCTTGGTTTTAATTGTTTGTTTATTTAAATAAGTCGAGTTAGATCCTCACTTTTGAACTTATTTATTAAACAGGCTTAACCTAAATTTAAAAAAAAATAAAGGTCGACACATTATATGATTTTGGTTGGTAAGCCCAACTTGGTACATTAGCCTAAGCTTGGATGTGTTCGACTTGGTTTGACTTGGCTCATCTATGACTCAAGGTGTAAGGATAGTTACAAACTCTCTCTCATCATAAGCTATAGTTGTTAAGTTTTCGATAATAAAATAAGATAGTATAAGAGGTGAATGAGAGAAAACTTCCAGTAGCCTCACATAAAACTAAAGAACATAAATTAATTATGTATTTGGTAGGAGGAGATAAATAGTTAGCTAAATATAAAAATTTAAAAGTTTATAAGACATTAATGTAAAAGTTCTTTTGTCAAATTTATCAAAATAGCTTTTAAGCTAAAAAAAATCTTATCATCAAAAGATCAATTGTTTTTAGGACCCAATACACTTATCATCCAAATAAATCCTAAGCACCATGTGAGCCAAATAATTTTCCATTTCATATATATATATGAGAGTAGAGAGAATAATTTTTTTTCTTTTTCAGAGAGAGAGAGAGAAGAGAATAAAATTGATTCAAACTTTATGCTGGCAAAAGTTGACTTGAACTATCTGACCCGATTCGACTAGCATAAAACCCGACCCGACATAATCCGATAAATTCAATTCGACCCAACCCGATTCGAAACTAACCCCACTTAACGTTGATCTGAATATAAGTGACCCAATCTGATCCCAACTATAACCCGCCTACAACCCTATCTGTTATTAAACCCAACATGTCATCAACCCAACTCCCTATCAACTGACCTGACTTGATAAAACCAAATTCGATATTAAATAGTTATAATAAAAAAAATCTTATTATTTATTTAAAGCTTTTAGAAATATATTATTATTTGAAGTTTACTTATTTTTCTTAGAAGTTTACTTATTTTTCTTACTTTTATTATGAACTTACTTATTTACTGACGATATTATAATTTTACTAATTTTTTTGCATAAGAAAACAACATTAAAATTCATAATAATAAAGAAATAATAATTAATAACTCATTATTAATCACGTACTTACATGAAGTTAAACTTAGTTCATATCTAGAAGATTAATGAGTTAGATTAATTTTAGTGGTTAATGTACAATTTGGTATCAATCCAAAGTGATTTGATTCAGGATTAGCTCGACTCGAATCCAAGCCCACCCCATCAAAACCTAAAAAGACCTAATTCATTAAGTTAACTCAAACCTAATTCGTCAAATTAACTCAAACACAAAATCACCTAAACTCAATCCTATAGGGATGTAAACAGAGCGAATTCATGATGGGTATGCCCATACTAGTACCCGATAAGAAAATCATTACCTAAATTTATACCCATACCCCGAATGGATATTCACTAACACATCTATTTATGCATTTGTTGGATATTTGTTACCCAACGAATAATTTGTTTACCCGTTAACGAATATTATCAAGCGAATAAACCTATTTAGAGGTAAACCAAATGACAATTTTAACCTTAATCTATACCATATTTATTTTAAAATTAAGGTTAAAAAGGTTATTATATATCTGGTAAATGGGTACGGATATGTATATATGTATAGGTACGAATACATATATGGATATCTTATATCCGTATCTCAACCCGAACCCGATAGGTAATTTTTTTTTCCATCATCCATATATATTTATCCACATCTATTTAAGTATCCAACATATAAAACTAATCATATTTCAAGTAAAATCTTCTCTTTTGCATCCCTATATCCGACACGATAAGCTAATTTGAAATAATCCAAACCCAATTCAACTCAAAAACTAATTATCTCACCCCAAACCCGACCTAATAAATTAACATAATATTATTTGAATATGTAACAATCAGAACCCATATCCAACCTGAATAATAAATTAGTCCAAAATAATTTAAATTTAAAATAATCTGACCCGACTTACAACTAACCTACAAAAAATAACCTATAAATAATTAGATCCGACAAAAACCAAACCTTTTATAACCTAATCCAAACCTGAACTACCTGACTTGATCGCCACTGCTACGGGTAATATTCAAGAAAAAAACGCAAAAAAGAGCTAAAGCTAGGTAGGTTGAAGTGCTCTCAAAACTTGTCATTATAATTAAAGAAAAGGACTTTTGAACAAACTCGCAACCCTACAAACCTACTAAATTCGTACTAGAAAAGCATAGCTATCATAATAATCGATTCTATATTTTAAATTTACACTCTTTTCTTATACACCACCTAAAATAAGCATTTTTTTTAAATTAAATAAATAATGCCATTATCAACACTACCTTTCGTGTTTCCACTCTCAAAATAACTCAATATCTTCTCTCTTCCTAATCACCTACCAATAAATACTACAATCACTCTTCCTAATTCACGATGGTAACGTATATTTAAATCATTGGCCATTAATAGAAACTTGAAAGAAAAAAAAAAGGAGTAAAAATTTACCGCTCGTCCGAAGTCTTAATTTATCAATACTTAATTAAGGCACGCACAATAGTATCTTTTATGTCAACTTGTGATACGCGTCTCATGCAAATCAAAAGCCAGTACATGCATATTACTAAAAGGAGCTCCTAATCAAACAAACCGAAAACCAGATCATCATCACTTTCCTCCTTGGCCTCTTCCTTCTCTTCCTTCTTCTGTTCAGAAGCAGCAGCAGCAGCAGCGCCTGCGGCGGGGGCAGCTACAACCGGGGCAGCAGCACCAGCACCAGCATTCATGATGAGATCTTCAATATCTTTCTTTTCAGCAAGCTTGGCGAAAAGGCTTGGCCAATATGATTCAACTGAGACATTGGCTGCTTTCACCAGAGTTGAGATCTTCTCTGCCTGTCCAACATCATGAAAGCAGTTTTTAAAAGACGGTATACGCACAATGGAACTCGTTTGATTTAGCAGGACATTGCTAGTGTGTTCATATACATACGGTGGAAGAAGACTCACTCGATGCAGAGGCCAAATACCCCATGACTACGGAAGCTAACAAGTACAGAACTAGAATCGAAAAGGCCTCTTTTGTTCTCAACTCAACAGCACCAAGCAATTTGGAACAATTAAATTCTGACTTATTATAATATTATATTAATACCATCATCGTAGATTCCCACGTTCCATAAATAAAAAAATAAAAAAAACACCAAAATGCAAGGTCAGACTAGCAAGTTTCATATGGAATCTATATCTCGTTTTCACACGAGTCTCAAGTAGATCGTCAAAAGAGCCAACTGATAGCTATAAGGTAAGTTTTTTGTCGTCCAAAATCAGAGCACAAATCTTTAACAAACCCACAATATATCATCCACCTCCAAGAATAGCGGTATCACTAATAATCCAACCGAAAATAAACTCTTAGGAATGGAAGCACACGACGAAAAGTAAAAAGGCTCATTCTAATTGTTCACAAGCCGTACACCCAACCAAACGACAACAAGAGAGAATGCAGAACATAGCACATAGCGAGGAACTGAGGAAACAGAAACAACAACGATTTATCAAACAATGGAAATCAGAACCAAGAAGTTTTTACCGTGATGGGAATGCCGTCATCGTGAAGGATCAAGCAAGCGTAAGTGCAAGCGAGTTCTCCAACTGACATTTTTCCGGCTCAATGTGCTAGATCTGCATCACAAAACGATTATCAGCTTCGAACAACCAAATGTAAAATACAATATCAGATCAGAAAGACAGTATATTCACGTTGTTAATGTTGTACGAATGCACAAACTTGGGGGGTAGTAATACCTTTCTCCGTACGTGAGTAAATAGGGTTTGAAATTCTTCGGAATTGAGATGTTTTTATAGGCCGATGCTTGTAAGAACTCTTATTGGTGAGGCTGCCTCACTGAGGCACGATTCCGGCCCATTTTGTTGATGTGCACAAGAAAACGCTGCCGTTCATGCAACTACCGATGACAACACGTTTTTCTCACAGTGCTTTCGGCGATGTTTTCAACGTCAAATCAACAGAAAAAAAAAAGGCCATCTGTAACCCCACATACACACACACCAAAAAAAAAAAAGCAAAAACGAAAACACAAAAAAAGTCATCTACATGCACAGATTGATAATACGGTCCGAAATATAAAACTTTGATCAAAGTTCGAAAAGCTACGATTTGGTTTTAAATTTAAAAGATAATTTGATTATTGCTTCAGAAATTAAAATGAGTTCTATAAATCGTACATCTGTTATATTAGTAATTTTTAGTAGACATATTTTCGATACCCCAACTTTTTGAAGTGTTGCGCGATTTTTTCTTCATGTTGATCTTGTACTTGGCATTATAGATTGGACTTTAAATTGGTTGTACATTAGTAAATAAATGTTCTACAGTTAATTTGTACATCTATAAATATCAGTTTTTATCTGTAAAAGTTTCGAGACAGATCAAACCGGAATGGACGGCGGGATGGAGTCGGACGGGGCCAAAGGAGGAGGAGAATGAATGACCAAAGGACTCGAGAGGGCCGAGGACGGGAAATGAGCAGGAGAGTAGGGACTGGAGGAGATGAGCAGGAGAGGAGGTCGGAGGGACCGACCAAACGAAAACGAGAGAAGAGATAAAGATTAGATTAGTCAATGAATAGTAGAATACGGGGAGAGGCAAATTATGGGTCATTTTCGGGTTACCAAAATTTTCAGGTCTGACCCAGAGTGGACTGGATGACCTGATGTTTTTTGAATTTCTAACTCAAAATCCAGATACTTTAAATTTCGGTATGAGCTTAAACTCTTTAATCCGGTCTGGTCCAAATTTTCGGATTGATCGTAATTATATACACCCCTGCATAAAATACCTACTAAGATTAAAGTTAAAACAAACTAGACATATTGAATAACTTTGAATTATTTTATTGCTTATTTTATGTTCAATTTGGGTTCAAATCAAGCCAATTTATTTTACTATTTCAGCAGTGATGAAGTCATGTTATTTTGAGTTTAATAAATAAGGCTTGTTAAGGTGAGCTTTTATAAGATAGGTTTAATATGCCACATATATGGAGACTTGGCAAGTTTGAGGATTCATATTCCTAAATAGTAATTATCGTATTGTAACAATATATTCATACACATTAAAAACATGTTGAATCATTGGCATTGTTGTGCAAAAAACCTATTAAACTTCCCCACTTTGTCATAGACAATATTAATCATCTTATTATAATTGCAAACAATATAACCAGGGGGTGTATATCATCATTCTACTAAAAATGTAATACCCAAATATTTTGGAAAAACTAACTTATTTAAAATTGGTATTGGCAGAGGATAAAGTTTCTTAGTTTTGTGATTTATTATATCTTTGTAGAGTTTTGAAACTCTAATTATATGTTTTAAATGTTTCGTTCAAAACTCCTTGTCGTTTCTTACAGTTATGTATTATGTAAGATTTATGAGTGACTTTTGGCCGCCAAACTACTTCTGAATCCTTATTTTCTGTAGATATTTGAGATCACATTTTTTTTAAGTCTCTTAGGCTTTTTTAAAATGTCAAAAAAAAAAAATTGGTAAACAAAAATAATAATAATATTGATCAGTCTAATGCACCTTAATAGAGCATTCCCTCTCTGGTTATCTAAATTTTACAAAACTTTGGTGATCATCTTATTTTAATATTCTTGAAATAAAAATGATCCCAAAATATTTCATTATTAATCATATTATTTTTTGGATATTTTTAGATTATTTTGGATTGTAAAAGTCACTAGATTATGCTTTTCTTCTTCAATTCTTATCCAAAATTAATGATAATGCATATCTGCTTTATATATATACATATATATATATATATATATATTGATAAGAAATCATGAAAACCTCTCAATTTTCCAATAAAATTTGTGCCCCTTCGTATTTGTAGCAAAACTTGCTATTGTCCTCTTTGTTAGATATTTTACATAAATATCTACAATTGGTTGGTTTTTCTTCTTTTCTTCTCTTCCACCCATTTCCTTTGTGTTGTAGCTCAAGGAAAACCACTCCTTTCTCACCTCCCATGTGGCACCACCTCCTATTTCAATTATGGTGCATGTTTAGATATTTTTACAAGTAAAATGACCTTTATAGCATTATAATCGAACTTAAGTCTTAAGTATAGTAACTTAAATCTTAAGGCTTTAGTGGACTTTTATAGAGTCATAAGTTGACCTCAACCTTCAACATTTGACCATTTTAACCGCATGAATAAAAGCTGAGAGCGAATAGTAAATCATAATAAATAGTAATTTTTGGTAATAAAATATTAGTAGTTTTGGAATTATGTTTCTTGATATAAAAAAAAAACAATTTTCATAACACATTTATAATAATTTCCATAAATAGTAAAATTTTTAAAATTGGCGTGTAACCTTATTTTATGGCAGTTAAGCATAATATATTTGATATTCTTATCCGTTAGCTATTTTGAGGTCCCTCAACTAAAAGTGGTATTTTTATAACACATATAATTAATAAGCTCGTTAAATGGTTAATATACACTAAAAATAATTATTTATGTGTGACCTATGGTTTATTTAATATGTTCACCTATGGCGTGCTAGGTGAAGTAATTTATCTAGGTGTTAAATAAATGAAAATGCTATAATACCTCAAAATTTAGCTAAACTTAATCCCAAGTGATTTAATTTTAACCTAATCATAATATCAGAAAATTAATATTCTATCTTACCCTAACTCTCTAACCCTACAACTTTGGCCTAATCATGATTGAATGATAATTAAACTATCCTAATATCCTAACCTAAATTATATTAACCTTATTTTAATCCCAAAAAAAAAACTATTATCTTCTCCTTTTATTTTTCCTCTTTTCGTTTTCTCTTCTTTCTCTTTCTTTTTTCTTCCTTCAACCAACCTTCTATTTCCTTTTTATTTGCTCCCCATTATCCTTAGAAAATTCTTCCCACACCCCCATCACTTTCCAAGCCATTCCCAACTCATACAAAGGTGGGATGGGGGTTGAAAAATCTCACTCGATCGTAATCCTTTCTCCCCATCTATGTGTATCTATATGCATATATATACCAATAATAAATGCCCCAAACCATCTCTTTTCTCTCCCTTTGTTTTTTTTTGAAGAATCTCTAAAGCCAAGCATCATCTTTGTCCTTCTACTTCTCCTCCTCACCATCGCCAAAACAACCCCCCAAAACCACCATCGGTAGCCCTCACCGAAGCATTCTCACCTCCTCCAATTACTTTTGTTGATCCTACCCCCAACCAACGACCATTCCTACTAGTGCACCATCCCACCTTTCAGACAAACACACCGCAACTCCCTCCTTCATTTCCTTTTGTTGTCTACAATAACAATAACAATAACCAAACACCACCTCCACCATTCAGCAACTTCCACTGCAGCCTACACTCCACCTTCAACCATTCCAATTGGTGCACACCCATTTGCTTTGGTCAAGCAACTGGTACACACCACCCTCCTTGGGACATGCCCATAGTTGCTTCCTTCCACCCTTATCCCCTTTAGTCATTGCTTATCACCTAACAAAGACAGCTTGTCGCATTGATCCATCCTCTGGCACAAACCACCGTTCCTCCCCATTTGGCGGTGCAAAGTTTCCAAAACACTCACCTAGTTGGTTTGGTTTTTCTCTATTCTTTCACCCTTCCATTTCCTTAAAATTTACTTAATTATATGGTGTAATCCTAATGGTGTTTTATTATGATTTATTAGGTGATTTTTTTAGGTTTCAGAAGAGGTGGAATAGGATACGCGTGCTTAAAGATTGGAGTCATTTTTTACGGATACTTATAGTAGTTTAGGGTTTTTAGTTGCTAAGTGTTACGCATATTTTTGTATTATACCATGTTATTGTTATCATATGATTAAATGTATGATTTTTAATGCTACGATATGCAGTGGATATTATAAGGATAGAAAATAAGTAACTGGAGATTATGCGATATCGTTATTCTATGTGGAAAACCCTCGGTGTGATATATAGTTGTAGAATTAATTTATGAAGGCATGATGAGTTTGAAGTGAGTACAATGAATCATATGGAGATAAATGGTAGATGTAGAAATAATGTTACTAATATATGTAAGATTTACATAAAATAAGGGTTTTGTTATTGATAAGGGCATTTTGGTCAATATGAGTTTAATATGAGAATCATGGTATTTTAAGGTGTTATATCATCAAAAATATCGTAAGGAATTTGTATTCATTGGTTCTAGTATTTGTGAATGGCCTAAGTTTAATAAAGTATAAAAATTATTTGATTTGAGAATAATAATCCTAAAACGAGAAGGCTAATATTATATGTGTGAAACGGTAGAGTTAGACCACAAAATTTGAACATGTTGTTAATATTAGTGTTTTGGGAATTCCTATTGAATTCGGTGGATTTTTGAGCCCTAAATGAAAACTTATAATGGATTTGTGAAATTAAGGTTTATAAGTCTTGATAATAGTAAGTTTTGAGATAACATCATTATCGCATTTGAAAAAAATTAGATTTAAGCCTTGAATTTTGAGTATATTGATGATGATGATGATGATGATGATGATGATGATGATGAGCAGGAGGAGGATGATGATGATGAGGATGATGATGATGAGGATGATGATGATGATGATGATGATGAGGATGATGATGATGATGAGGATGAGGATGATGATGATGATGATGATGATGATGATGATGATGATGATGATGATAATTGAGGAAGATTTACTAACTTTGGTGGGTAAAAGAGTAACAGTAGAAGAGTTATGATCCAAGTGATAAATTAAGGGTTTCAGATAATAGAAGGGTCTTAACCCTAGAGAATGACCGTAGGATATTTATGATGTGCTTTACCTACTTTAAATATATTATGTACCTTTCAAATAAATCATCTATAATAAATTAATTATTTAAAGTGAAAGATCACGTAAGATAAGCCAAGTTTTATGGGTTTATTCCACCGGACGATAATTAGGGCTCGAGTGTGATATCCCTCAGAGGTGTTGTAGTCCGTCCCACCAGATTAAAAATAATAGGGCCCTATAATCAAAGTGAATAAAAACTTGATTTGAGATAAGTAACTAATAGATAAGATATTAATGACTTAAAGTTGAAGAATACATGAGTTAGGACCAAGGCCTTGAGTTTGTTCCACTAGAGGATAATAGTGGCTTGAATGTGTTGTCTTTGAGAGGTGTTTCAAACCATTCCACCAATTTAAGAATAATTTCTCAAGAGAATTTTTCCCTAAGAGGTGTTGGGTATGTTCCACCAAATAATAATAGTTTCTCGGGTGTGTTGTCTCTAAGAGGTGCTTCAAATCATTCCATCGATTTAAGAATAGTGACTTATGAGCATTTTACCCTAAGAAGTGTTAGGTCTATTCCACTGGACGATAATAGTGGGTTAGGTTTGTTTTCCCAGAGAGGTAATTTATATCGTTCCATCGATTTAAGAATAGTGAGGTCCTTGAACTCAATGTAAATAAAAGAATGAAAATGGTTATATCTAATAAAGAGGCTTGGATCAGTACTTATCTTGTGATATTTTGTATGTTTCGACTATGTGCTTATTCTATACTATGAATGCATGTATTTAACTGTATATCTAACTTAGCAGTATTGTCACCTTGTTCACTATGTAGTATACTGACCATCTTTTTTATGGGTATTACTAATTCTCAAGAGCAAACAACCTTGATACTTTTGTGTAGGTCAAGGAGGACTAGCTAGTTGATTTTGTTGCCTATGATACATTGCATGATATGAAGTGATTATTCTATAATAGAGGTTTGGGTGAAGAGTCATGTTATCCATATGATGCTTTACCCGCAAAATTTTTGTTACTTTTAGATCCAAGATATCATTTTTGTCTTTATCTATCATTATACTCGGAGTAAACCTCCAAACTCGTATTTGTGTTTATAAAATTTCTCCTGTATTATATTTATCTTGGTTTTCATTTTAATAGTTTTAGCCTTATGATTGATGTGACAGTGGTATGGTAAGCCACACTTACATCAATTAAGATGGTAACACCTAGTATTTTGATTATAAGCTTCCGTTGTAAAGTTAAAAATTTCAGTAGTAAAATTTGGGGTGTTACACTTAGCTGAATGGTAGTTGATTTCTGAATAATTGTGTGAGGAATTGTTGAGCTATTATGTGTGGAATTTTGTATCCTTGGTGAATAATGAATTATTCTTGAATAAAACACTAATTATTAAAGTAAAAGATCTCAAATTCGTAAAGATCTATGCTTTAAGGTTAGCTATCCTAAATATGAGGCAAGAGCCCTCAATTTAGTTTAGTTTCACTAGTCTGCCTTAATGCACCAAAAAGATAAATATTTAATCTATATACAAGCAAGTGGCTAAGACATCTCAAAAGGATGTAGAGGTGCACATAGAGAGGGTCATTGCAGATGCCAAGACAAGACACTCTCTTGAATCTTTGGATATTTATTTTAAAAGTAAATAGTTCTCAAAGTATAAAGACCAATTTCAGTCTCAATGATACGTATACTGTAATACCCCGTATTTTCTTAAATACAATTTTATTAAGTTTAATTATTTTATTAGCATAATTTGATGTAAACATTTAATTATTTTCGTTATGATTCATTTTATAAATTTATCGACGATTTCGAATTCATAATTGAATTTAATTAATCATTGTCGTTGCGGATCATTCTAGATAAATTCATTCATGACAATGATTTTATTATATTCATATGATTTTGATTTTCGGTTACAATTATGTATTTTTATTCTTTCTCGTATTTGATTTTTAATATTTTTAGATTCGTTTTCGATTATAACTTCGTCGTGTGATTACGACTTTGTTTTGGAGTTATATTCCGTTAATGATATATATCTTATTTAAGTTATAAAATTTCTATTTAAAATAATCAAATTTATTTTAATAATTTTATCTGTAGAAAATATTCCCGACTTTGAATTTATTTGTTTCCAAAGTCGTTAATATCTTCGAAAAGTTTTAAATTAAGAAGATTTTAGAGCTTATTTATAAATCTTTATGAACTTAATTTTCTTCCATTTTACCATTTTTGATTTGCGGAAAACCAGATTCAAAAATTATTTCAGTTAGTCTCGGTTTATTAGAATTTGACTAAAATATTTTTCATATGTGCTTTTAAATAATTTTTCGTGGTCTTATAATGTATTTCCGTAAACAATATAAATTTTTACGTTCGTTGGTAATTTTTCGAAAAACATTTTTGATATTCTTTACGTGGCTCTTATATTGATTTTATATGTTCGGATCCTTATAAAATAATTTTCATTAAACATATTTTAGATAAATTCTTCCAATAATAATTTTAGATATTTAGTAATTTATTATATACTTATATTTAAAAAAACCCAAGCCCTGGTACCCGACCGACCCCCCTCTTCCTTTTCCTTTTCTCTCTTCTTCTCTCCCTTATCTTTTCCTCTTTCCCGTTCTTGCTGCTCCCTGCACCCGAGCTCTAACCCCAGCTGCCTCCTCCTTGCTTCGCCCCGCAAGCCGACCTCCAGCCAGCAGCCACCGATGACGCTGCTGCCAGCAGCACCGCAACAAGCAGCAACCTCGAGCAGCCGCAGCAGGGGTAGCGTCGAGCAGCAGCGCAGGCTGTGCCACCGTCGGCCATGGCGAGCCTCAGTGGCTACCGGCGAGTGGTCCTTGACCTTCGACGAAGCTTCTCCGGCCTCCACTTATCCCGATTTGCTAATTTTTTTATATAAATTTCTAAAAATCCTAATATTTGATTTGATTAATTGAGTATGAATTACCTTATGATAAGCTAAATTGATTGTTTGGTTATGTATATATATATGCTGTAAGATTCATTTGGATAGGCTAATTGTATGGTTTATGTTGGAATTTTAGAAATTGGATTTTTGGCCGGATTATGACCGAATTTTTCAGATTCGCCCAATTTAGCTATTTTGGGTAAATTAATTATACAATACGTTTTAAAATATATCTAATTTCATGTTGGAACTGTCAATTTGAGAAATTTATGCGGAATTAATCGGAATTAGATTTCTAGGTCAAAATTCATGTATAATAAAATTGGGTTGCATAATTGAGTTGTTCCACTCAATTGATTTTATAATATCCTTTGAAATGTATTTAATTTCATATCGGAAGTGTTGATTTGGAAAAATTGTGTGAAATTGATCGGAATTGGAGTTTTAGGTCAAAACTCTTGCGGGTCTAAATTGGATTGTGTAATTGGGTTATTTTATTCAATTAATTATTTAATTTGCATTAGAATACATTTAATTACAATTCTGAACCATCAATTTATATATTCTTTTATTAATTTTGATCAATTGATTATATGATATGTTATAAAATATACCTAATTGCATTTCTAAACATTTGATTTAATTAAATTAATATAATTCAACTGAATTGCTTTTTTGGGCCTCAAACCCTAGATTTCAAGTGAAATTATGAAATTGGTCATTTGTATAATTATTTTTCTAAAATTAAATTTATAGAAATATTTGAAATGATAATAATTGCATTTTAATACCTTCTATTGAAATTAATTGCTTTGAATCATTCAAGTTTGCATCTTGGGCTTTGAAACCCTAATTTCGGAAATCGATTGTCTTGAATTGACTACTCGGAGGATTATTTCATTAAAATTGATTATCTAGATTTATTTAAAATTAGTTTGATCATACTATTAATCTATCAAATTGAGATAATAAAAGTTAATTAGTTGGTTTGTAGTTCGGGCATTAAAAACCCTAATTTTCAGATATGGTTTTATAAAATTGATTATGCTATGATTCTTTTCCTAATTGATTTCCTACTTTGATTTTAAATCATTTGAATTACGTTTTTACCTTATCGGGTTGGATTTGGTTCTATACAAATGGTTGGTTTGTCTTTTGGGTTGTAAAACCTAACTAGTAAATCATTTTCGAGAAAATAACTTATCTTCTATTATTCTTTCCCTAGCTTTCAAATCAATTTAAAATACTTCAAGTGATATGTATTTAACTCGATTTGAGTAATATTTAATCTTAAATCTTAATAGAGATATGCTCTTGATTCATAAGTTTTTGACACGTTTTTCAAGAAAGATCATTTGTGTCTCCTTGTATGGATTTAATTATAATATTTGAATTATTGATTGTTAAGATAATTTCTAACCTAATTTTTGATTTCTATCGGCGATATAGGAAAACTTTCTCGTGGATTGTCGAGTTCTTAATAGCTCTCTCTCTTCTCAATTTGCTTATCTAGCTTCGGATTTAGGTAAGTCTCTACTTACTTCCACTTATGGGTGTTTCGTGAGGATGGACATTTGTGCATGTGTGTTAAGAGGTGAAAGTGTGTGACTCACATGGGTCGACATGTCAAACATGTAATATGCCTTGTATGATGCTTTGTATAATCACGAGGTTTAAGTAATTCATACTTTGGCTTATTGTTGAGCAAATTGAGAAGAGATGAAGACGGAAAGTTAAAGAAAAAACTAGTAACAAACGCCGCATAATCTTCCAACTATAGAGATGCCAATAGTGGGACCAAAGATCTAGGAAGTAGAATTGTACAACTAGACGGGGACAGACATGGAAAAAAATGTAGTCATTTAAGCTAAATAGTTGGTTGATGATGGCAATTAGGGCAAGGTTCACATTGTACCACTCAACTCTCAATAATCTCATGCTAATTCCCAGAATTATCTTCAAATGGGAGGAAATGTTTACCTAACAAAGATGGAGGAAAGTGATAGATATAGTGGGAAAAAAAGTACGTCTAGTTTGTTTGGAAAGGAGACAAAAGTTATGATGAATTACCATGCAAGAGAATTCCTTGTCCTATTAATGATCTCCAACTCTCTGAACACTTTCACGAGCATCCCCCCGAGAGAGGGTGTCATATGTAAGACATGTAACTATTCATTTTATACAAAAAGCAACAAACTTAGGGTTATACCTTCAAAGAAAAATAGATGAGCACGTCAATGAAACTCTTCCACATCCAGCTTAGATTATAATATGTGAAGTTTCATATACAGTGGAACTCCTCACATGATCCTCAAGAACTAGACAACTACTCACTACACTTCATTCTGATACTCCATGCAAACCCAACTCTAGCCAAGGAGATAATATGGACCCATTAGAATTAGATAGGTGTGGTATGATTGACTTAGGTTATGAGGGTAAAAGTTTACTTAGGTTTGTAAAAATATCATATGTCTTCTTATTTAGCAAGGCCTAGATAGATTTTGTGATAATTAGCATTGGAGTATCCAATTCTCAGATGCCTCGGTTAAACACTTCAATATCCTTGTGGAAAAATAAATTTAGGATTAAATAAGCCTCCTAGACCAAATGGAATCCTCCCTTATTTCTTCCAAAGACTTTAGAACATTATCAGAGTTAAATGTTGTGCCTTCGTTAAAGATGCTTGGTCCAATCATTAGTTTGATAAAAATATCAACCACAAGTTAATCACACTAATACCTAAGGTCAACAATTCAAAAAGACTTTCACTTTATAAACATATTAATTTTCGCAATACAATCTATAAAGTGATAACAAAATGGTCATAGATAAATTAAGGCCTGCCTTTATAAGAATCCTCCGTTCTTTACAAGTTGATTTACTATAATGAAGAAGATCCAATGATAACCTCCTTTTTACTTGTAAACTTATCCACACCATCTAAAAAAATGAAAGGGATAAGGAGGTATTCATGATAATCAAGTCCATTCTAAAATTTATATTAAATTGATATAACCAATTTTTTTATAAGTGACAAATATATAAATAATCAATTTATTAAGCTAATCATAAAGAATTAATCAACTAACTCTCTTGGATCCAAAATTTATATACTTAGGCTAACTTCTGCATTTTTTCTAATAATAATTAACTTCGCTAAATTAATTCTTTGCTATTCAATTAATCTAGATAAAAATTGATTATGTTGCATTCTCATGAATCTCATAAGCCCTAGCCAAATTAAGAGCTCCGTATTCTTAAGTTGACTTGAATAAATTATAGTTTAGTTTTGTTGGTTACTTTTAAAGATCCCAAATTTAATTAATTACAACTTATTCTGATTAATTACTAACCTAGTAGAATCAAACAAATAATTATAACCCTTAATCATAAATATAAAATTGATCAATTTTCATGTAAAGGACAAGAATTTAAACATTAATCACAAATATGATTTATATATCAAAACAAAATAATTCATAATTCGTAATATTCAAGTATGATAAAAATAATACATAATAAAATGTGGCTACTAAAAGTTAACCCAAATCACATGTATAATTAGTAATACATAAAAATTAAGTAGATAATTATATAAAAAGAAAAAAATTAAGAATAAGAACAGGAACTTTTCGATTTGAAGTGCACTTGAAAAATTACTTCTATAGGTCGATTACTATCTATAGTATCACAAACTCACTCACTTGCTATAGTTATTCCCTCTATTTATATTAGTTCTAAATTAAAATTTAATAGTTTCCTAATTTATATATGAGATAGAGTAGGGTGGAGAAAGGAAACTCTTAGTTCTTAATTATTTTGGTAGAGACTTCAGTCTCTAATATTTGTTCCTTTTATTTTTCTTTTTTATAAACAAGCATGTTGTTGATATTTTGTTGGTTTGTTATAGATTTTATCTGGTACTCTCCATACATGTATGTTTGACAAAAAGATAATAGTAAAAGTCTTTTATAACAAATCATTATTTCAAGATATATTCATGACTCAACATTTAATCTCAATTTTTACCATGATATGATTGGATTTAAGAAATATATATAGAAATAAAAGTTGTGAATCTTATTTTTATCTTTTCATAACACTTTAGATCACCTATATCCAAGTTCATACAAGCAAATTATGGCTAAAATGTGAAACATTGTCAATATTCCTTTGAATTTATTATTTTGCTAGAATTTAATTAAATAAATTAGATAATTAAAATTTAAGAACATAATTATGAATAATTTAAATAACATCAACTATTACTTAAATAAATGACCAAGAACTTAAATTTAGAGGGTATAAGATAGATAAAATATGTGTTCGTTAAAATTTCATGATTTGATCCTCAAACTGAAAGGTAGAATAGCTAAGTGGAAAGGTAACTCACCCTCACCAGGAAGAATTCAATTACTTGTGAAATCAACTCTAGATTCTATCACAACCTTCCATGTGCAAGTATACACATTTCCCAAGAGAATAAGTGACGAAATGAATAAAATTATGAGAGGGTTCATTTGAGGAGATGATGAATCTAGAAAACATACTCACCATATGGCATAGTCAACAGTAACCTTAGTAAAAAAAGAATAAGAGGTATAGGATTACAAGGGACAAGCATAAATATCAAGGAACACCTTTTGGGACAACATTGGAGGCTTTGGTGGACAACGAATTTGTTTGGAACAAGATGTTGAGAAGCAAATACCATAAAGACGATACAAAACTTTGAAAAAGAACTCATCTTTGACTTGGAAAGTAATTTTTAAGTTATTTTGGTTAATCGAGAAAGGAAAAAAAAACTTACAATATTCGATGGTAAGGATGTAAAATATGGTTTAACACCTAGTGTCGTAATAATTCTATAAGAGAAACAATTTTAGGGCTCATCCAAAGGAAGGAAGATAAGTTATCGGTCTTAGACATTTGGGTAGTCGAGTCTTGAAATGTTAATCAACTATCTTTTGATTTACCTCAATGGATAAAAAATGGTATTAGAGTAGTTGTATTCCCATGGAGGATTTATGATACAGAAGACTCTCCAAGATGGAAATTCACTACAATAAGGTACTTCAATGCGGGATTAGCATACGAAAAATCGCCAATATTAAATCCCATCAAATTCTAGTAGTAGAGTTACAACAAGAGACTCCTATATTTAACTAGATCAAATACATTAAGAATAAATTGAGGATGCCAATCTAAGTACCCAAATTAGTACCTTAAGTGTGTCTAGTTTTGCTACTTACCTTTGAGCCACGTGCATCTAAACATTTCACTACTCCGGTTAGAATTACAAAACTATTAGGTAAATTATTATCTAACCTAGCTACAATTTATACACATGAATTTTAGCATGTTTATATATCCCCTACCAATTATATAATCCTACATATTATCACTATAAGGAAGTTATAAAGAGGCATGAGCTATATAAATTATATTTGACAAAATCACACTTATAAAAGAAAATAGTTAAAGTAAATTAAAATGACAATCTCATGATAATTAGTTCAACATAGAAATTATTAGTAAAATATCAAACCATATTAGGGTTTCAATCGTATCCCTAATAACAATAATATAGCTAATCATCATGCACCAATTAATTACACTAAGTATATAATAAGGTAGGAAAAGAAAATACTAAAACCCTAAGTGAAAACTAGCAAAATAAGGTGGTTGGTCTTATTCCTTTCGTGAATAGCCATTCTACTCCACTTAAATATTAGCTTGAATTTGATTCTTCTTTATGTAAATTAAGGCACGAGAGTAACAAATCAAGGGTTTGTGGTGGTGGAATTGATGAATTTGCGGATCAATTGAATAAATTGAACCACAAATTGGAAAAATTATGGAGATAAATGAATTTAGATGGATGGAGAACCCTAGACTGTAAATCCTACGATGGAGGCTTAATTGATTGAAGTGAATCATGAATTATGGGTATATAATGATTGAATTGAATGAATTGAGGGAAAATTGAATGAATGGAACTGAAAATTCATGGATGTAATGAAGGACAATAGAGGCAAAGGTTGGAGATTAAAGTAAAGCCCTAATTATGAATATCAAGATTGGTGGCTATAAATTCATTCTCCCCTGTAGGATTTTAGTTAAAGGCGCATATATAGGTGAAAAAAGCCAAATAGTCATTTATTAGGTATGTGGAAAGATAAGATAGAAGTTGGAAAAGATTTAGAAATTTCTTGTGTGAAGGTTGATACCCCTTGGCTTTTCTAGTGGCTCTAGACGACCTTCATTTGATGGGTGGTGGACCGCCCCTCCCCAGGTAAATTTTGGCATATTTTGATTGAGAAATTTAACCTCCAACTCTATTTTAACCACGATCTAGTCCAATTCAAAAATTATTATAAGCATAAAAGTTGTAGTTCTTGATCTTATTATTCCAATGCAACTTGACTAAACTTAATTGAATCTTGAATGAAAATTTTATGCTTGAAATATCGAATGTTGTTTTTGTTATTTCATGTTGAAGTTCTAGTTGATCTTTTCACTTGCAAAACCCTTGAAAACACCTTGTTTTTTCTTCTTTTCTTCATGATTGATCCCAAATGAGTACATATGGTTAAAGATGGGTCAAATAAGCCTTTTTAAATGGAAAGTAATGCAAAATATGATAATTAATACTATAAAAATAGGGCTTAAAATGCAATTATCATATTCCCCCATATTTAGCTTTTGCTTGTCCCTTATCAAAATCAAAATAATAAAAAACAAACCAAAATAAAAAGAAAACAAACTCTAATCTAACAGATTTTGATATGTATTTGTAGTTATTCAAATTATCGAATATCCAATTGAATTGACGAGATCATATATCCAATCCAACGGATACAATTATCCATACTTGAACACCCCTACCACACACACACCCCTCTAATGGAATGGCTTGTACAACATGACATACTACATACAAAAGAATCACTCCTCAATTGCCATATCATTCAAGATAATCTTCATCCACTTTGCACAACCTAGGTTCAAAGCTTACAGCATATATTCTGCAAATGTAGCTTCTCTAATAAGTTCTAAGCCAAATTGAATACAACAACAATCTTAGATTTGACAAAATATAGCCATCTTGTTTGTTCACAAAGGGGAACCTATGGGGACAAGGAATGATAAATCAAGAAGATACCTTAGGGCTCACTTTCATCCTTGCTCTTTTAGTGATTTGGTATTACCAAAAAAATTACATTTAACTCTAAAGAAACTCATAACAACTTCACTTTCCTTTTTACGTAGGTCGTTCAAATAGTGTTATGCTACTAAATGATAGGTCAATAAAGAATACTCCAAAAAAAAAGATCTTAGTGGGGTGAATACCATCGAAACAAAATAAGGCAAAGCTAATTATGAATGGATTTGCTTCTTCTAATAGTCTTTTAGCGGGTGAAGGAGGTCTTCGTAGAGATCACTATGGCAATTGGATAAGAGGTTTTGCAAGGAACTTAAAAGAAAATAACAACATACTTGCTAAGAGTTAGGCTTTGAGGGATGAACTACAACTAGCAAAAACCTTGGGTTCTAAACAATAACTCATTCTTACTATGTCATTACCTTTATTATGGATTGTAGGGAATTACTGGAAGATTCCTTTGAGATGAGGATAGTCCACATCTTAAGAGAGGCAGACAAAGTAGTTTATGGCCTAGCATCTTTTGCACATCAAATATTGATCAAATTTGTCTCTTTTTTTTTCCTTTCTTTGTTTTTTTTGTGTGTTTTTTTATATGTTAGCCCTACATATATTTTATCTATTTTGAATGATGATTGTAAGGGAACATATCCTCCATGACTTATATATGATCTTTTTAATACATATACTTTTCTGCTTATCAAAAAGAAAAATCTAGTATGTTTTTTTAGTATTATAAGTGTCATAATTAATAATTTTTGAAAGATAATTTTCATTTAAGGCCTCTAATATTTGGCATAATATTTTTTTCAGTATCTCTTGTATTGAATAATCTTAATTTGGCATATCCATACGTTAAATCATTATCACATAGATATCTTTCACATTAACAAAGTTTGATTAGATATTTTATATAATAAATATACAAAAAAAACTATGCAAAATTACTAAAAGTATATAAAATAAAATAAATGATCAAAATTATTTTTTTAAGGTTGGAACTTTTTATTTACAAAAATATGGAATTTCTAAACATATATAAATTATTATGAAAAAACTAAAAAAACCTCAAAAATTAAAATAAAATATGTACTTTTCCTTTAAAAATATAATTATTTTAAAAAATTGATTTAATTTTTTTTAAATCATAAAATTGTGTGTGTGTGTGTGTGTGTGTGTGTGTGTGTGTGTGTGTATATATATATATAATTTTATTAAACTTAAACTAATATAGCTTTACTAATGTAAAAGGTATCTAGTCAAAATATTTAAAAATATTAACTTCAATATTCAAATACCAAAAATAAGATTATCCATTATTTATTTATTTATTACTATTACTATTACTTTTTTTTTATCATTATTATACTTATTATTAATATTATATATTATTATAAAAAATTTACTGATAAGAAGTAAGAAGCTTTTGCAAACAAGAACATAACCTAACATTGTAGATTGCATCTTCACTAGTGATTTCATCCCATACCAAACAATAGATGTTGATTGATAGTACAAGTAAGGTCTATAAATGAGTTGGGTCAGTTTGATATTCGTCTTAATTCAAATCTTTAAAAGCTTGGTTTTAATTGTTTGTTTATTTAAATAAGTCGAGTTAGATCCTCACTTTTGAACTTATTTATTAAACAGGCTTAACCTAAATTTAAAAAAAAAATAAAGGTCGACACATTATATGATTTTGGTTGGTAAGCCCAACTTGGTACATTAGCCTAAGCTTGGAGGTGTTCGACTTGGTTTGACTTGGCTCATCTATGACTCAAGGTGTAAGGATAGTTACAAACTCTCTCTCATCATAAGCTACAGTTGTTAAGCTTTCGATAATAAAATAAGACAGTATAAGAGGTGAATGAGAGAAAACTTCCAGTAGCCTCACATAAAACTAAAGAACATAAATTAATTATGTATTTGGTAGGAGGAGATAAATAGTTAGCTAAATATAAAAAATTTAAAAGTTTATAAGACATTAATGTAAAAGTTCTTTTGTCAAATTTATCAAAATAGGTTTTAAGCTAAAAAAAATCTTATCATCAAAAGATCAATTGTTTGTGGGACCCAATACACTTATCATCCAAATAAATCCTAAGCACCATGTGAGCCAAATAATTTTCCATTTCATATATATATATGAGAGTAGAGAGAATAATTTTTTTTCTTTTTCAAAGAGAGAGAGAGAGAAGAGAATAAAATTGATTCAAACTTTATGCTGGCAAAAGTTGACTTGAACTATCTGACCCGATTCGACTAGCATAAAACCCGACCTGACATAATCCAATAAATTCAATTCGACCCAACCCGATTCGAAACTAACCCCACTTAACGTTGATCTGAATATAAGTGATCCAATCTGACCCCAACTGTAACCCGCCTACAGCCCTATCTATTATTAAACCCAACATGTCATCAACCCAACTCCCTATCAACTGACCTGACTTGATAAAACCAAATTCGATATTAAACAGTTATAATAAAAAAAATCTTATTATTTATTTAAAGCTTTTAGAAATATATTATTATTTGAAGTTTACTTATTTTTCTTAGAAGTTTACTTATTTTTCTTACTTTTATTATGAACTTACTTATTTACTGACGATATTATAATTTTACTAATTTTTTTTGCATAAGAAAACAACATTAAAATTCATAATAATAAAGAAATAATAATTAATAACTCATTATTAATCACGTACTTACATGAAGTTAAACTTAGTTCATATCTAAAAGATTAATGAGTTAGATTAATTTTAGTGGTTAATGTACAATTTGGTATCAATCCAAAGTGATTTGATTCAGGATTAGCTCGACTCGAATCCAAGCCCACCCCATCAAAACCTAAAAAGACATAATTCATTAAGTTAACTCAAACCTAATTCGTCAAATTAACTCAAACACAAAATCACCTAAACTCAATCCTATAGGGATGTAAACAGAGCGAATTCATGATGGGTATGCCCATACTAGTACCCGATAAGAAAATCATTACCTAAATTTATACCCATACCCCGAATGGATATTCACTAACACATCTATTTATGCATTTGTTGGATATTTGTTACCCAACGAATAATTTGTTTACCCGTTAACGAATATTATCAAGCGAATAAACCTATTTAGAGGTAAACCAAATTACAATTTTAACCTTAATCTATAACATATTTATTTTAAAATTAAGGTTAAAAAAGTTATTATTTATCTGGTAAATGGGTACGGATATGTATATATGTATAGGTACAAATACATATATGGATATCTTATATCCGTATCTCAACCCGAACCCGATAGGTAATTTTTTTTCCATCATCCATATATATTTATCCACATCTATTTAAGTATCCAACATATAAAACTAATCATATTTCAAGTAAAATCCTCTCCTTTGCATCCCTATATCCGACGCGATAAGCTAATTTGAAATAATCCAAACCCAATTCAACTCAAAAACTAATTATCTCACCCCAAACCCGACCTAATAAATTAACATAATATTATTTGAATATGTAACAATCAGAACCTATATCCAACCTGAATAATAAATTAGTCCAAAATAATTTAAATTTAAAATAATCTGACCCGACTTACAACTAACCTACAAAAAATAACCTATAAATAATTAGATCCGACAAAAACCAAACCTTTTATAACCTAATCCAAACCTGAACTACCTGACTTGATCGCCACTGCTACGGGTAATATTCAAGAAAAAAACGCAAAAAAGAGCTAAAGCTAGGTAGGTTGAAGTGCTCTCAAAACTTGTCATTACAATTAAAGAAAAGGACTTCTACACAAACTCGCGACCCTACAAACCTACTAAATTCGTAATAGAAAAGCATAGTCATCGACTCATCATAATAATCGATTCTATGTTTTAAATGTACACTCTTTTCTTATACACCACATAAAATAAGCAATTTAAAAAATAAATAAATAAATAATGCCACTCTCAACACTACGTTTCGTGTTTCCACCCTCAAAGTAACTCAATATCTTCTCTCTCTTCCTAATCACCTACATATAAATACTACAATCACTCTTCCTAATTCACGATGGTAACGTATATTTAAATAATTGGCCACTAATAGAAACTTGAAAGCAAAAAAAAGAGTAAAAATGTACCACTTGTCCAAAGTATTAATTTATCAATACTTAATTAAAGCACGCATAATAGTATCTTTTAAGTCAACTTGTGATATTAAGGCACGCATCTCATGCAAGTCAAAAGCCAGTACATGCATATTACTAATAGGAGCTCCTAATCAAACAAACCGGAAACCAGATCATCGTCACTTTCTTCCTTGGCCTCTTCCTTCTCTTCCTTCTTCTGTTCAGAAGCAGTAGCAGCAGCGCCTGCGGCGGGGCCAGCTACAACCGGGGCAGCGGCAGCACCAGCACCAGCATTCATGATGAGATCTTCAAGATCTTTCTTTTCAGCTAGCTTGGCGAAAAGGCTTGGCCAATATGATTCAACTGAGACATTGGCTGCTTTCACCAAAGTTGAGATCTTCTCTGCCTGTCCAACATCGTGAAATCAGTTTTTAAAAGACAGCATACGCACAATGGAACTCGTTTGATTTAACAGGACATTGCTAGTATGTTCATATGCATACAGTGGAAGAAGACTCACTCGATGCAGAGGCCAGATACCCCATGACTACGGAAGCTAACGAACACAGAACTAGAATCGAAAAGGCCTCTTTTGTTCTCAAGTCAACAGCACCAAGCAATTTAGAACAATTAAATTCTGACTTACTATAATATTATATTAATACCATCATCGTAAATTCCCACGTTCCATAAAAAATAAAATAAAATAAAATAAAAAACGTCAAAATGCAAGGGTAGACTAGCAAGTTTCATATGGAATCTATATCTCATTTTCACACGAGTCTAATGTAGATCGTCAAAAGAGCCAACTGATGGCTATATGGTAAGTTTTTTGTCGTTCAAAATCAGAGCACAAATCTTTAACAAACCCACAATATATCATCCACCTCCACGAATAGCGGTATCACTAATAATACAACCGAAAATAAATTCTTAGGAATGGAAACCCAGGACAAAAAGTAAAAAGGCCCGTTCTAATTGTTCACAAGCCATACACCCAGCCCAACCACAACTAGAGAGAATGCAGAACATAGCACAGAGCGAGGAACTGAGAAAACAGAAACAACAGCGATTTAGCAAACAATGGAAATCAGAACCGAGAAGTTTTTACCGTGACGGGAATGCCGTCATCGTGAAGGATCAAGCAAGCGTAAGTGCAAGCGAGTTCTCCGACTGACATTTTTCCGGCTCAATGTGCTAGATCTGCATCACAAAACGAATATCAGCTTCGAACAACCAAATGAAAAATACAAAATCAGATCAGAAAGACAGTAGATATTCACATTGTTATGTTGTACGAATGCACAAGCTTGGGGGGTAATAGCTTTCTCCGTACGTGAGTAAATAGGGCTTGAAATTCTTCGGAATTGAGATAATTTTATAGGCCGATGCTTGTAAGAACTCTTACTAGTGAGGCACGATTCCGGCCCATTTTGTGGATGTGCACAAGAAAACGCCGCCGTTCATGCAACTACTGATCAGTGATCGCTACATGTTTTTCTTACAGTGCTTTCGGTGCTGTTTTCAACATCAAATCAACAGAAAAAAGGCCATCTGTAACCCCACACACACACACAATAAAAAAAAAAAAAAAAAACCTCATCAACATGCACATATTGATAATGCGGTCCGAAATACAAAACTTTGATCAAAGTCCGAAAAGCTAAGATTTGGTTTTAAATTTAAAAGGTAATTTGATTATTGCTTCAGAAATTAAAATAAGTGTCCGCATGGGCGTAGCTCAGTTGGCTGAGGCACGGCAGTTGGTGCAAGAGGTCCAGGGTTCGATTCTTCGTGGGTTTAGCTGTAGTGTGGGAGTTTCAACCCTCCGTTTGTGGGGGTGGCTCCTTGTGGACACCACGGACAGGACCACCGTGTACTTGGTCGTTGAGTCACCATGATTTACCTCCTCCGGTGCTGTCGGGTCGGCTGGCGGAGGCCCTAGGGGCGAGGGAAATCACCTTTTGGTTGTGGGCACCACGGACAGGACCACCGTGTGCTTGGTCGTTGAGTCACCATGATTTACCTCCTCCGGTGCTGTCGGGTCGGCTGGCGGAGGCCCTAGGGGCGAGGGAAATCGCCTTTTGGTGCAAGAAATTAAAATAAGTTCTATGAATCGTACATCTGTTATATGAGTAATTTTAAATAGAAATATTTTCGGTACCCCAACTTTTTGAAGTGTTGCGGGATTTTTTCTTCATGGTGATCTTGTACTTGGCATTAATGATTGGACTTTAAATTGGTTGTACATTAGTAAATAAATGATCTACGGTTATCCCTAAAAGTTTCCAGACAGATCAAACCGAAATGGACGGCGGGACGGGGTCGGACGCTGTTATGGTCGGCTATCCTTATATGTGTTATTTCCTTCTTTTTCTTTATTCTTTATTTCCTTGTTGTAGTCTTGCGTGTAGTGGATTACTCTGTCTTGTATTACCCAAATTGTTTTACGGAGGTTAACTACCTGGCTGGGTTGCTAAGCCACTTGGGAGGGTTTGTTGTCCATATAAGTATATGGGTAACATTTATCGGTGGATATGGCCGTCCATTCTCCAATTTGTCTATTATCCCTCAACTCTTAGCCTCTCTACTCAATTCACTCTAGAAACCCATTTAATCCCTCGGTTCCCTTGGTTAGAGCAATTCAGTAAGTAGCATTAGTATCAAAGCTTAAGTCCTGCGATCATGGTGGATGGGACTCGGCTGAACGAAATGAAGAGGGACTTGGATCAATTGAAGGTATCTGGATCAGTGGAAGTTTTCGTTGAAGGATGAGCTAAAGCAACTCATCTCTGATTTGCAACAAGAGTGTATGGATGCTTGGAGAACCATGATGTCTCAAGCTCCATCGAGAGGTCATGGCAACCCAACAGTTCCACACCCATTAGCTTTCAATTCCCCGTAAATTCAATCAAATCTGGTAGCAAAAACTGACCCTCACAAACTTCCACACTATGGGAACTAGAAGCCACATCCATACCCCCAGGAATTCCACCCGTAGCTCACCAAATGCAACCTCCTTACCATATTCCCACCAGGCTTACGGGAGTGGAATTTCCTAGATTTAATGGGGATGATGTGCAGGGATGCATATATAAGGTTAACCAGTTTTTTGACATGGATAGAACTCCAAAGAATAAATAAGTTTGGCTAGCATCGATCCACCTTGAAGGCCTGGCGTTGTAGTGGCACCAAGCCTACCTCAAAATCCGGCCACACCCTGCATATGTGACATGGGGTGAGTACTCTGAAGCCATTATCTCCCGTTTTGATTCCAGCCCCTATGATGATCTAGTGGCGGGTATTACGAATATGAAACAAACAGGGGATATAGTGGAATACCAAAACAAATTTGACCACCTTCTAAACTAGGTAAACCTACCTGAAGAGTATGCTATGAGCTACTACTTAGGTGGATTGCTCCCTTCAATCCAAACCCCTGTCTGAATGTTTAAGCCTAAGACATTGAAGGATGCATGCAACTTGGCCAAGCTACAACATGTAGCACTGCAAACCCAGCTTAGAGAACCTCGACCATCAGCCAAACCTCCTTTACTCCCACATGCCAAAAATGACCATAAACCAATTGGATATTCCTTCTAAACCAACTCTTCATTTTGGGCCAAACAATAGAACCCCACCTGGAAGAACCCTGAAAACCCTTTCTCATGAAGAACTAGATGCTAAAAGAGCACGAAATGAGTGATATTAGTTCCATGAGAAATTCCAACTAGGCCACAGGTATAACACCTCCAAAAATCACAGTTGAAAATTTTCGTTTAATTAAAACAAATACAAGCACAGGAGCGCTACCACCGTAATCAATACAAGCCCGGCCCCCGGCCAATCTCGTACTAACTACAAGGATAAGGAAAAATTCTCATAAAACATTAGATACACTTAAAACAATGATTCATAGAAAGCTGAAGTGTTCATAACACAAGAATCAGAGTGTGCAATGAAAAGTTAATGCAACCCAAATGGGGTACATAGTCAAAGTTCTCAAAAGGGATAACAGGGTACAACAATAAAACCAAACCAAAATACAATGAAAACATTAGTAAACCGGGACAAATAGAGAGTCTAGCCTACATCGTTCTTGGGCCCCATACCAAGTCCAACCATCAACACACGTCCCCACTTGATGCATCCAGTATATCATAGGCATCAAACATAGTAACTCCTACTTGCACAAATTCAAAAGGGCCCTCTGCTCATGGGAATGAGCAGCACCCATGAAACTGTTGGTTAGTATACTACATACTAAGTAAGATAAACATATGGGTAAGGCCAGCAAGAACCAGACAAGTAAGGCCATGCAAGAAAATAAACATGTATAACATACAAAACATGATTCGGGTTCATATCATCAGGCCAGACTTAAACTAATATTTTATCCTACACATCTCTTATATTAATTCCACGTGAGTATGGAAACCCCACTATTATAGCCGGTGGACCGGAAACACTCCATAGGGTAGAACACACCTGACCACTATTATAGCCGGTGGACCGAAAAATCAACCTCACTGGCCTTGACTCATATAATGTTCCACTGTAAATAATTAGTGTATTTCCATGTCTCATATTTCTAGTTCACACATTTCTCATATTAATTCCGCATAAGTACGGGAACCCCACTATTATAGCCGGTGGACCAAAACACTCCACATGGCAAAACATACCTGACCACTATTATAGCCGGTGGACCAAAAAAATATATTTTCACTGGCCCTAACTCACGAGGTATTCCACTATAAGTAATTAATATCTTTCCATGACTTATTACCATGTAAAGTTTGGTTTATCAAGCTCGAAATCCCCCACTATTATAGCTGGTGGACCGAAAAATCACTCAGCAGGGCAAAACACACCTGACCACTATTATAGCCGATTTATCTGAAAATATATAACCTCATTGGGCCCTGGCTCGATAATATTTCACTTTAAGTGCTTAATGTTTTATTGTATCTTATTCCACATACAACCCCAACTAGATATGCACGACCCACTCGACTTTCCAAAATTCTTTTCCCATATCTTGGGACTTCTACTTCCTCTAGTACATCTAGACATTCTTTCCCACTCTTTCCTCATTACCATGAATACTCAACTCTAAGGCCCACTTTCTATATCTCTGAATCAACTTAATATCACTCTCTAGGGTTTTCCTTCGGAAAACCCTAATTTGGCCTATATGGCCCAACCCTCCTCTATCCCACACAACTCATACTCCTCCAATTTATCACCTCACTCGATTCATCCCTAAGCACCCATTTTTCTTCTCATATAACACATGTAGCCATGAAACCCTAGTTGTCCATCCCAAAATTCTAGCACCTCTCTTTCCTCGTATAATGTTATTCATTCATCACTCTTACTTACCATCACCTCTTCCACATGACACATATCCAACGCAACCTATGACCCCGAGACTTCCTTCCCATCTTTTTCCACTCACTATGAGAACCCAAACCTCTTCTTTGTTATCAAAACTATCATTTCCCTCGATCCACACCTGACATCACAACCTCACTATCCAACTCCTACACATAATCACAAAAACACTAGTTTTCTCCTCGAAACCCTTGTACTTCTCCTTTCTTTCATATCACTCCCTCAACACCTAAATACATTTTCTCACTTGGCTCACTTTTCCTCCATGCTTCCCCTTCCATCTTTTATTCCTCATTCTAACCATTTCAGTTAGTGTTTCCCTCCTTGCACACTTCTCTCACTTAGGGTTTCCTTCCAAAACCCTATTCAAGTCTCCTATGCATCCTTACACCAACCCACGTACTATTTTTCACATATGGACTCCAATCACCTTAATAATTCTTCCCTTACCTTACCTAAACCTCAAGTCAACTTTTTTCATGTAAAATTCATACCCATGCAAAGGCTAACCATCCTATGCAAACCTTATACTCTCCATTCATGTTTTGGTCCATTCCCTAAATTTATTCCTATTATTCCTCCTTTTGTCCACCCATAGGTCATAAGATATTTTGGTCATCATTACCATTATCTAGTTAACTTACTTTCCTCACTCTTTTCCATTTATCTCACAACCACATTACACAACTTAGATTCTCCTATCACGCATGTCATGAGGGGTAATAATACATAAGCACAATTCAAGTACAAGTAATAATACTACATTACACATATCATAAACACATATAGCTTACCTGAGCTACGTGCTTAGCAAGCTATGCTACAAGGTCAAGTTACACAATATATAAGGCACACACATCAAATGAACACACATAACTCATTTTTCACACACATTAGGCCTTAAGCATATCCTTATCTAAGACAACACCGGGCTTAGAGCACGCTCCTGCGCCTCCTTAGGGTTTTGACTTGATTCACCTATAAAAGGAAAATACTAAGGGTTAACTTCTCTCTTACCAAAATTATCATTAATTCCTACCTACCTTTATCATAGTATAATATTAGGGTTAATAATAATAGTAATAGTTTTGTAAGTAAAAGTAAGGTATTATTCTTAGGTCTTGGTAGTTATATTGGTCCATGTTAAAGTATTATTAGTAATATTTATATTACTAAAGATAATAGCTTTACTATTAACAATAACAACAACAACAACAACAACAACAACAACAACAACAATAATAATAATAATAATAATAACCCAAATCATAGCAATAATAATAATAGTATTAGTAATACTAAAATAGTGACAATAATGATACTAATACTAATACTAATACTAATAATAATGCTAGTAGTAATAACAACATTAGTGATATAGGTAATAATAACAATGATGATGATGATGATGATAATGATAATATTAATATTAGTAATAGTTCGAATCTTAATAATAATAACAATAAGGGTTCTAATAGTCATAATAATAGTAACATTATTAATAGTAGGGCCAAAGTTAATAATAATAACAATAATAATAATAATAATAATGGTTCAAATCTTAACAATAATACTACTAGAGTCATAATAATACTAACAACAACAACAACAACAACAACAACAATAATAACAATAACAACAGTAATAGTAATAGTAATAATATTATTATTATTATTATTAATGATATTAATAATAATAAAATAATAACAATTAAAATAATAATATTTAAGGGTTGGGGAGGCTAGGGCACAACCTAGAGGTGGTGGTGACTAGGCGGCACTGGCAGCGGTGCACGACGGTGGTGGTGGAGGAGGAAGGAAAGTAGGAGAAGTGGTTTTCTAAGCTACAAGAGGGGGAGTGAGAGGGTGGTTGTGATGGTGGTGGATGCTTTGGGTTGAGAGGGTTGGAATGGTGGTGGTGGCCCAGCCAAAGGGGTGGCGTAGGTGGCAGCTACTATGGTGGCTGAAGGTGGTGGAAGGGGAGGAAGGGTGAAGGAGAGGGATGCAAGGGGAAAGGAAGGTAGGGGAAGGTAGAGGAGAATCTGATGGGTGTTTTGAGGGGTAAGGGAGTGGTGGCGCGAAAGGCAGCGATGGAGGAGAATTAGCAGTTTGGGCAGCCAATTTGGCACGACTGTGGCGGCTCATGCAAGAGGAATTATAGGTGGTGGGGGTGTGGTTTGGTGGAGGGTGGTGCAAAGAGGAGTTAGGCAAGTGGTTCAGGTGATGAAGTTGGGTGACGGTGGAGGTGGAGGTGTCTGAAGTGGTAGTGGCGCAAGGTGGGGTGAGTTTTTCTATGCTGGCAAGGGAGCTCAATTGAGGTCGGGTATGGGGTATTTATAGGCAAATAGGGGTGGATACGATAGAGGCGGAAAGTGTGGCAGGATCGCCAACTAGCAGTAGTAGGCCGGTACCCGCTTGCAAGGTTACAGGTACAGGATGGGTCGGGGAAAAAAAGGAAGGGGATAGGGCACACATGAGAAGAGGTATATGGGTGGTTGGGGTTGAAAAAGGAAAGGACAATGACAGGGAGAGAGGGGGGAGGCAGGCTGGTCGGCAATGGCAGGGTTGCAGACCTTCAATTGCAAGGAGTGGGAGGAAGAAGAAAGGTTAGGCGATTTGGTCGGCCGATCTGGGGGAGAGAAAAGAAGAAAAAGAAAGAGGACCAGGCAGCCAAGCGGTGAGGAGAAAAAGAAAGGTGGGTGTGGGTTTAGGCGGCATGGGGGGAAGAAGAGGGAGGAGAGGATTGGGCTGTGAGGGGTACCAGCCCATATTAGGGGAAGAAGAAGAAAAAGAAAAAAGAGAAAGGAAAGAAAGGAAAGAAAAAGGAAAAATAAAGGGAAAAAAGGGGGAAAATAGGTTGGTTGGGATATTTAGAATATTTTGGTATTTTTGAATATTTAAAATAATAATATTTAGTAAAATAATAATTAAATTCTATTTTTAGATTAATTTATTAAATTTTGAATAATTTTTCCTAAATTCCATTTTAATTAGCCAAACACCCTAATTTTTTCTAATTAAATTCTTAATTATTTTCCTCTTGATTCTGCCTTAAATACTCCCCTTTATTTTAAATAAAATAATTATATTTAATTAATTTCTCTAATAAACCCCTATTTTAACATAATTTCTAAATTAGGGCTTTGGGGTATTTCAACTGGTGTTCCGAACGACAGATATTTGTCATGGGTATGGTAGAAGATAATGAAGAAGTGGATGGTGGAGGCAAGGAGGATACTGGAGATGACATGGATACTAGAGAATCACCCTAGATTTCGGTGCACGCTCTTAGTGGAGTGCTAACATACCATACTATGAAGGTGACAAGCCAAGTGAAGAAAAGATCAGTGAGCATGCTGATTGATAGTGGCTCTGCTCATAGCTTCTTGGACCTGCACGTGGCCAAACAAGTGGGGTGCTCTATAACATCAACACAACCATTAGCAATTGTTGTTGTGGATGGCAGTGAGATCCATAACACATATATGAGTAGGGGACTGAGATGGAGCCTTTCCAAACATACCTTCATAGGGGACGTGGTGATATTGCCATTAGGGGGGTGAGATGGTGTTGGGGGTGCAATGGTTGTCCACCTTAGGACCCATTACTTGGGACTTCCAACAACTCTATATTAAATTCACAATGCAAGGGAGGAGAATCATCCTAAGGGGCTCACACAAGGTGAAAGCTAGAGCACTCAAAAGGAAAAGGGTGAACAAAGCCTTAAGTAATAGTGTAGAACAATGGTGATCCAACTATGTTCTATGAGGATGGAGGGCAGAGATGCAAGTCAGTTCACATCCCTAACTCTACCACCTAAGGAGCCAGCCCCCTTCGATCTCCTAAGCTATAAGTTGTGTTGGATCGGCTCTCTACAGTTTTTTTGTGTCTAAGGGACTTCCTCCAGTGAGATCTCATGATCATAAGATTCCATTGAAGCAAGGCATTAATCCTATCAACCTCAGACCCTACCGTTACTCTTCTTCTCAGAAAGATGAGATTGAAAGACTAGTGTAAGAGATGCTGCAGGAAGGTATAATTCAACCTAGCTCCAACCCATATTCCTCTCCCATTGTTCTTGTTAAAAAGAAAGATAATAGTTGGAGGCTTTGTGTGGATTATAGGGAGTTAAATAAACATACCATAAAAGATAAGTTGCCTATCACCAAGTGAGAATGCACCCTAAAGATATTCCCAAAATAGCTTTCAAAACACATGAGGGCCACTATGAATACTTGGTTATGCCATTTGGCTTAACTAATGTACCCTCAACCTTTCAAGCTCTCATGAATCATATTTTTAAACCATATATCTGCAATCTTATAATGGGATTTTTTATGACATCCTAATCTATAGTGGAGACTAGCCCTCCCATTTGGAGCATTTAGAACTCACCCTGGAGATACCGATGTAGCAAGAGCTATATGCTAAAGAAGACAAGTGTAATTTTGGAGCAGAAAGTTTAGAGTATTGGGGCCACATTATCTCAGTTAATGGAGTAGCAACAGATCCATAGAAAGTGAAGGCTATCCAGGCCTAGCCCCTACCCACAGATTTAACCCAACTTAGGGGGTTCTTAGGCCTTGTGGGGTATTATAGGAGATTTTTTCATGGTTATGGGGTAATTAATAAACCCTTGACAAACATGTTAAAGAAGAATAATTTCAAATGGACAGAGGAAGCTAGAGTAGTCTTTGATCAGTTAAAGATGGCCTTAACCAGAAATCTTGTTCTGAGGTTGCCAGACTTCAATAAAGAATTTATCATAGAGACGGATGCATCAGCAGGCAGGGTGAGATAAATACTAATACAAGAAGGTCACCCTTTAGATTTCATTAGCAAAACACTTTCACCCAGACACCAGGGCCTTTCAATCTATAAGAAGGAGATGTTGGCTATTTTATTTGTAGTGGAGAAATGGGCACATTATATACGAGGAAGACACTTTGTCATTAGAACCAACCATCAACCCCTCAAATACCTCATAGATAAAAATTTAACCACTTCTTTTTAGCATATGTGGTTATCTAAATTAATGTCCTTCGATTACGAGATTGTGTACACGAAGGAGAAAGAAAATGTGGTAGTTGATTCTCTATCAAGGGCACAGGGGTCAGAGTTATTTGCGGTGGCTATAACCATGACCCAGCAAGATCTGTTGGCAGAAATTAAAACAAGCTGAGATAAAGATGTACACCTCAAGGAAGTTGTAGCATCCTTACAGGAGAACTCCCAAATCTTTCTCAAGTATACTTACAATCAAGAATGCTTCGAAGGAAAGGGAAATTGGTAGTGGGTCGAGACCTGTTACTCCACCAGAACCTAATATCCCTCTACCATGATACACCCTAAGGGAGACATTCAAGAATTCAAGCCACATACAGGAGGTCGTCATCCTTACTGTATTGGAAAGGAATGAAAAAAAGTGAGGGAATATATCAGGGAATGTGATATATGCCAGAGGAATAAATATGAAACTCATGCTCAACCTGGACTCCTACAACCTCTGCCAACTCCCATGATAGTATGGTCCGACATAAATATGGATTTTGTGGAAGGCCTTCCTAAATCCCATGGAAAGGATGTGATCATGGTGTTTGTGGATAGGCTTAGTAAATATGCCCACTTCGTTGCCTTAAGTCACCCTTACATAGTAGTAGGGGTGGAACAAATGGCTACCGTCATCAAAGCTTTGGTACAATACCACATTCCACTCTATAGCTCAAGCCACTCCCTATGAAATACTATATGGCCAACATCCTCTTATTCATTTGCCCTATTTTCTAGGGGATTTAGTGGTGGTCACAATCAATAGGTCCCTTATTGCTCAGGAGACTGCATTAAAAATACTTAAACATCATCTTAGTAGGGCACAAGAAAGGATGAAGCAGCAAGCTAACAAGCACAGAAGCGAGAGAGTACTAGAGATTGGAGATTGGGTTCATGTGAAACTTCATCCATATAGGCAACATTGTGTGGAGCATCGAGCTATACACAAGCTTTCCCCAAGGTATTATGGGCCTTACCAAGTGCAAGAAAATATTGGATCGGTGGCATACAAACTAGCATTACCTGCTCAAACAACTGTGCATCTAGTCTTTCATGTGTCCCTTTTAAAGAAGAAGTATGGTCATCATAGGGTGCATTCAGCTCTACCATCTTATCATATAACCAGTGATTTATCTTACAAGCTAGAAGCTATATTGGATAGAAGATTTGTCAAATGTGGTCAGAGGGCCGTCACTCAAGTTTTGGTCCAATGGAGTAATGGAACACTGAAAGATGCAACCTGGGCAGTCCTTCAAGACTTGCAAGCTAATTTTATAGATTTTGACCCTTTAGGACAAGGGTCTTCGCAAGGGGGGAGCATTATTATGGTTGGCTATCCTTATATGTGTTATGCATTAATTGCTACTATTATTTCCTTCTTTTTCTTTACTCTTTATTTCTTTGTTGTAGTCTTACGTGTAGTGGATTACTCTATCTTGTATTAGCTAAAATTTTTTTATGGAGGTTAACCACCTAGCTGAGTTGTTAAGCCACGTGGGAGGGTGTGTTGTCCATATAAATATATGGGTAATATCGATCGACGGATATGATCGTTCATTCTCCAATTTGTCTATACTTCTTAACTCTTAGCCTCTTTGCTCAATTCACTCTCAAAACCCATTCAATCCCTGGGTTCCCTGGGTTAAATTAATTCAGTTAGTAACATACGAAGCCACATGTAGGAGAAGAAGAATGAACAAAGGACTCAAGAGCACCGAGGATAGGAACAAGAAATGAGCAGGAGAGGAGGGGCTGGAGGAGATGAGTAGGAGAGTAGGTCGGAGGGACCAACCAAATGAAAACAAGAGAAGAGATAAAGATTAGATTAGTGAATGAATATTAGAATATGGGGAGGGGTAAATTATGGGTCATTTTTGGGTTACCCAAAAATTCCGAGTCTGGCCTAGAGTGGACTGGATGACCTGATTTTTTTTAATTTCTAACTAAAACTCCAGACACTTTTTAAATTTCGGTCTGAACTTAATCTCTTTAATCTATGCTAGTCTAGATTTTTGGATCAATCCTAATTATAGACACCCCTTATGTAAAACACCTATTGAGAAAAAAGTTAAAACAAACTACACATGTTGAATAACTTTGAATTATTTTATTGCTTATTTCATGTTCAATTTGGGTTCGAATCAAGTTAATTTATTTTATTATTTCAGAAGTGATGAAGTCATGTTATTTTGAGTCTAATAAATAAGGCTTGTTTAGGTGAGCTTTTATAAGATAGGTTGAACATGCCACATATATGGAGATTTGGCAAGTTTAAGGATTCATATTCCTGAATAGTAATTATCTTATTGTAACAATACTCATACACATTAAAAACATATTGAATCATCAGCATTCACTACAAAAAACTAAGATTTTAACAACCAACAATTTTCATCATTAATGACCAAATTTTGGTCGCTAATTTTAATAATGACCAAACAAATTTTTGGTCGTTAGTGGTTGTTATTGCTCCCTCGCTAAATTCTTTAACGGCCAACTAAATTTTTTTTGTTGCTAAAGCAATAGCGACAGCATATAACATTGGTCGCTAAAGCAATAGCGAAAACATATAACATTGGTCGCTATAAGCAATAGCGACAACATATAATGTTGGTTGGTATAAGCAATAGCGCCGAACAAAATAAACCATCGTAAATAATATTAGCGGCCAATTTTTTTGGTAATTAAATAAATAAAAAATTATCACACCAATAACGATAATTTTTTCCTTCACTAGTAAAATCTATTTATTATTAGCAACATAATTTATTAATCACAAAAGCCATAATTATATATTCAAGAATATAATTAGCATTTCAACATTCTTCACAAGCCTGCACCTGTGTGTGTATGTGTGTGTGTGTGTGTGTGTGTATATATATATATATACATATATATACATATATATATATATATATATATATATATATATATATATATATATATATAAATTTCAGTCTTCTCAATCCCTGTACCTATATGTATATATATCCCTTTTAGCACATGGATATAATTTTCTAAATACCTACCTACAAACATTTAACTAAATATTCATACAAATAGTTTGTATCAAATGTTTGGTACAGCAAAATATTTGATCAAATATAAATATATTACAAGGATGCCGCTGCATTACAAAAATATCACGATAAGCAGCCACCTAGAAATTAATCATTCTATTCACCGAACCTAATAGACTTAGTCAGCTTGTCAAAATGAGTTGGATCTACAACAACAGAAATATGAAAATAATAATTTATATAAGTATCAAATAAACAAAGTTGTGATCCTAATATATAAAGTGGCAGCGAAGGTAATGTACTATCAAGGTTCTTATTATTATAGTTTTTTTTTTATTTCATTAGTTAATGTTTTTTGGTATATGATGATTAGTTAAGTTATTTTTATATTTGATATCTTTAATTAGTTGACTTTGTTCTATATAGTGATAGTTTTGACGTGTTTTACCTCTGGTGAAAAAAATATGCTTTGATTACATTTTTTCAAGAGAGGAAATTATCACTATGTTATTTTTATCATTGCTTTGTTTTCATTAAAATTGTTATTGTAGTTTAATTTCTTTTAGTTATTTTTTTTGTTATAATAAATTTTTTGCGGTATATATATATATATTGCATCGTAGATGTTGGTTAATTTTGCTTATGTGATCCTTAGAATTATATTATACAATAATATTGTTGTTATATGCTTAGGGATTATAAGCTCATTAGCTTGAAATAGAAGCTATGGTGATCTCAACTAAATAAGTGTGTGTATGATGATGATTGCTACTAGGGAGATTATGTCATCTTTGTTAAGGGCGATTTTGGGTGCAAGTGGTTTTCAAATTTGTTTTAAATTAATTCGTTATTTATAGTAGTTCCTCAGCTATTCATTTTTTACTATTGTTATTATCATTTTTATTTTATAGTTATACAAAAATGTGATTGCAAAAATGGTTGTTATCATTTATGTTTTAAATTTTTTTATTATAGTAGTTTAATATCCTTTAGTAAAAAAAAAGTATATGATACAGTTGTATGCATACAACAATCATATATAAACATGATTTTAAAATTTATAGGAGTTTGGAGATAGGTATGCAGAATTTTTAAGAGAGAACGTGAGGTAATACCTACTTCTAAGTAAGTGAAATCATATCATGTGAGTTATACAAAAGAAACTACAAATTATGGTTATATTCTTGAATATCCACAATTGTAATTGGTTAATTTATGTTCATGCAGATAATCTTCATTGATGGGAACATAGAATGATAATATTCAAATGGTTACCGAAATGACATCTAGCATACTAAACCTCTCCCCCAACCCCTAAAGAGAAAAGAAGGCAATGAGGAGCTCTGCTGTATTTTTTTAATAAAAAAAATCTATATATCCATTGAGGTTTAAAAGTTAGGATCCTCATAGCGTTCAAAAAATCAAGCATGATTTTTAAGGATCATATGTGATGGACTTCATGATGACAACAACACCACAAGGGTGCTTTGGAAAAATTGTGGCCTTTGTACTTTGCTAACTTGTCATAATAATATTGGCCTTTCAAAATGTTTATGTTTTCATTAAAATATTTTATGCCTTCCCTTTTCCATAAATTTGAAATGGATATACAGCTGTAGCATATACATTTACTAGAAAAATTAAAACCATGATACAGAAGAAAGAAACACATTTACTAGGAAAAGCAAAACCATAGATACAAAAGAAAGAAATAAGAAAGAATATAGTGTCTACTACTTTAAACATACTCAACACAAAATATGATCCTATTTTTCAGATTTGTCATGTATCTATATAATGCTCTTAGAATACACTTGTATTACACCCGTGTGATGCATAAAATGCTAATCTTAATGGTAAAGTGTGGAAGAGATAGCATGAAAACTTACAAATATACGACTCACGTGTTAGAAATGGATGTAATGATACTACATTAAAGAATATATGATTTTATCTACATAAAAAAAATGAAAAAAACAATGAGTTAAAATGTGATTAATGTAGCACTATCCTAACTTTAACTTAGCTTTACATTAATGGGAGAAGTGTACCAATTTTTCATGTTATAGCATAGGAACTCAAAAGATGAGATCAAATTATTTATTGAGATAAAAGATGAGAAGCGTTCTAATTGTCATATATATTAGAGATAGATAAAGATCGTAAAAACGGTTAAAAAGATCAATGATACATTATTTGTAAAACATTTTATTAAAAATAAACACCTATGACTCATTGATTAAAAAATCTTATAGGGAAAACAAATGCTCGTTAATAGAAAACTAATGATCATACATAGGGTTGAACCAAACATAATTAAATATTCTATACTATAACATATATAAGCTTAATGAAACATATTTCATAATCATCTACAAACTAATTTTCAATTACACCTGAAACCTACGTTGAGAATATATATATATATGTGTGTGTGTGTGTGTGTGTGTGTGTGTGTGTGTGTGTGTGTAAGTGTTAAACCTAAAACTCACTTTAAGATAATAATCAAACAATAGTTAAATACAATTTTTTTTTGGATAAATAAGTAATTTTATTAAAAATAGGGAAAGATTTGTCCTTCTCACCACAAACCATTTCCACCACATTCTTGGAAGATTTTGAAAATCATGGTTAATCATTTTCCTAGGCAAATCACTATAAAAATTTCATCCACCTTTGCTTTACCTTCTCTTCCCCTGATATGCTTGCTATGTTGCCATCTTAAAGTTTTGTAAATTTTACATTTCTCCAAATGATTATTTTCTTTCCAAAAAAGGCATAAACATAACAATTAGAAAACAAATGCCAATTAGATATAACATGCATAATATCATTTTGAAGAATACATGACAAGGATTACAAAGATATAACACCAAAAATCATTAATAAATTATTAATGAAAGAAATAGAAAGCACAAAAGCACACCAATTACATCATATTTTGGTTCTTGTTACAAAAATAATGTCAATGTTGATCATCATCATATTCTTTATCTACTTTTATCAACTTGAATGATTATGAAATTCTTAAATGAATTAAAATAGAAAATAATCTAAGGACATCAAAAAGAGATTATACAATAATATAAAGTTATGAAGAAAACTTGAACACCACCATCCATCAAAACCCTTCCTAATTTTTTTACTTTCAAGATAACATATATTTTATACTCAATTGATTAAAACAATAAAAAAAATTACCCATTTTTGCATAATTAGGGTTTTTGAGCCCAGACTGCAAATCCGGTCAAATAATGCTAAAATATTTAAATTGATAGATCGGAAATGAAATTAAACATAATCTAATGCAAATTATATAATCAATTGAATAAAATAACTCAATTACACAATCCAATTTTAATCCGCAGGAATTATGACCTAAGAATCCAATTCCGATTAATTTTGCAAAAAAAATTCAAAATGATAGTTCTAACATGAAATTAGATACATTTTAAAGCATATTGTAATTTTAATTTATCTAAAATAGCTTAATCGGATAAATTTGACAAATCCGGATAGAACCGGGTCACAAATCTAATTTTCACAAATCAACCACAACTAATGCAATTAACCATTCCAAATCACACACAACACACACACACACACACACACACACACATATAATTAAACAACTAATTTATCTTAGCATAAGCTAATTCATTCAAAATTAATAAAAACAAAATTTAGGGTTTGGGTATTTATACCAAACTAATTGTTACGAAATTGGAGGGGATGAGGGCCGTTGGAGCCTCGCTGGTGGTCATGGATCACTCACCGGTGTTGAGCGGTTCTGGAGGTAGACGGGCGGTGGCACGTCGCTACCGTCTTCGTGCTTTGCCAACTACTACTGTTGTTGCTGGCTACAGCTGCGTTGGAGGATGACGATGACGAGAGGAGGGGTGGTGGTGTGCTAGAGCGGCGGTGGCTGGTTTGAGGGTATGGCTTGGGTCAAAGGAGCAAAGGAGGAAGAGGCAGGGGTTGAGGTTGGGGGTAAGGGCTAGTCTATTGGTCAACGTTTAGGGAAAAAATGGAAAGGTAGAAGACAAAGGAAACAAAGGGGTTAGGCGCGCGTGAAGGATTTATTTATTTATTTATTTTGTTTGAAATTTTAAGGATTTGAGAGGTTTAAGTGTTTTGTTTAGAGATTTGAAAAAAAAATCATTATAAAACATATGTGTGTGTGTGTGTATGAGGATTAAACATTTTTAGCAACCAATAAATTAATGATTAGCGACAAAAAGTTATATTTTTCGTAATCGATATACTAATAGCGATGACTTTAGATGGTGGTCGTTAATATTACATCAATAGTGACAAAAAAAAATTGATCATTAATGCACCAATTTGTTGTAGTGATTGTTGTGCACAAAACCTATTAAACTTCCTTCTCCACTTTTTTATAGACAATATTAATTATCTTATTATCATTGCAAACAATATAACCGGGGGGCGTATAGCATCATTCTACTAAAAATGTAATACCCAAATATTTTGGAAAAACAAACTTAATTAGGATTGGTATTAGTAGAGGATAAAGTTTCTTAGTTTAGTTATTTATTATATCTTTATAGAGTTTTGAAACCCTAATTATTGTTATGAATGTTTCGTTCAGAACTCCTTATCGTTTCTTACAATTATGTATTATGTAAGATTTATGAGTGAATTTTGGCCACTAAACTACTTCTAAATCCTTATTTTATGTGGATATTTGAGATCTTTACATTTTTTCTAAGTTTCTTAGGCTTTTTTAAAATGTCAAACCAAGTTTTTGGTTAAAAAATAATAATATTTATCCGTATAATGCACCTTAATAGAGCATTCCCTCACTAGTTATCTAAATTTTACGAAACTTTGGTGATCATCTTATTTTAATATTCTTAAAATAAAAATGATCCTACAATATTTAATTATTAATCATATCATTTTTGGATATTTTTAGGTGATTTTGGATTGTAAAAGTCACTAGATTGTCCTTTTCTTCCTCAATTCTTATCTAAAATTTATGATAATGCATATGTGCCTTTTTTATGTTGATAAGAAATCATGAAAACCTCTCAATTTTCTCATAAATTTTGTACCCCTTCGTATTTATAGCAAACTTGCTACTGTCCTCTTTATTAGATATTTTACATAAATATCTACAGTTGGTTAGTTTTTCTTCTTTTTTTCTCTTCCACCCATTTCATTTGTATTGTGGCTAAAGGAAAACCACTCCTTTCTCACCTCCCATGTGGCACCACCTCCTATTTCAATTATGGTGCATGTTTATATATTTTTACAAGTAAAATGACCTTTCTAGCATTTTAATCGAACTTAAGTCTTAAGTCTAGTAACTTAAATCTTAAGGCTTTAGTGGACTTTTATAGAGTCATAAGTTGACCTCAACCTTCAACATTTGACCATTTTAACCGCATGAATAAAAGTTGAGAGCGAATAGTAAATCATAATAAATAGTAATTTTCGGTAATAAAATATTAGTAGTTTTGGAATTACGTTTCTTGATATAAAAAATAATAATTCTCATCACTGATTTATAATAATTTCCATAAATAGTAAAATTTCTAAAATTGGATTATAACATTATTTTATGGCAGTTAAGCATAATATATTTGATATTCTTATTTGTTAGCTCTTTTGAGGTCTTTCGACTAAAAGTGGTATTTTCATAACATATATGATTAATAAGCTCATTAAATGGTTAATATTAACTAAAAATAATTAGTTATGTGTGATATGTGGTTCATTTAATATGTTCACCTACGGTGTGTTAGGTGAAGTAATTTATCTATGTGTTAAATAAATGAAAAAATCATTGCCTTAGTATAATACCCTAAAATTTAGCTAAACTTAATCCTAAGTGATTTACTTTTAACCTAATCATAATCTTAGGAAATTAATATTCTACCTTACTCTAACTCTCTAACCCTAAAATTTTATCCTAATCCTGATTGAACGATAATTAAACTATCCCAATATCCTAACATAAATTATATTAACCTTATTTTATCCAAAAAAAACAATAATATCCTCCTTTTCTTTTTCCTCTTTTTTTTTCTCTTCTTTCTCTTTCTATTTTCTTCCTTTAACCAATCTTCTCTTTCCTTTTTATTTGTTCCCCATTATCTTTAGAAAATTCTTCCCACACCCCCATCATTTCCTACGCCATTCCCAACTCCTACAGAGGTGGGATAGGGGTTGAAAAATCTCACTTGATCGCAACCCTTTCTCCCAATCTATGTGCATGTATATGCATATATATATACCAACAATAAATTCCCCAAACCATCTCTTTTCTCTCCCTTTTTTTTGAATAATCTCTAACGTGAAGCATCATCTTTGTCCTCCTACTTCTCCTCCTCACCATCGCCAAAACAGCCCCCACCCCCAAAACCGCCATTAGTAGCCCTCACCGAAGCACCCTCACCTCCTTCAGTTACTTTTGTTGATCTTACCCTCAATCAATGACCATTTCTGCTTAGTGCACTACCCCACCTTTTGGCCAAACACACCGCAACTCCCTCCTACCTGTCCTTTCATTGTTTGCAACAACAAAAACAAAAAACCATCCCCACCATTCAACAACTTCCACTACAGCCTACACTCCACCTTCAACCATTCCAATTGGTGCATACCCCTTTGCTTTGGCCAAACAATCGGTACACACCACCCTCATTTGGACATGCCCATCGTTGTTTCCCTCTGCCCATTATCCCCTTTAGTCATTACTTACCACCTAACAACGACAACTTGTGTCATTGCTCCATCCTCTCTCTTGGCACAAACCACCATTCCTCCCCATTTGGTTGTGCAAATTTTCCCAAAAACTCACCTAGTTGGTTTGGTTTTTCTCTATTCTTTCACCCTTCCATTTCCTTAAGATTTACTTAATTATATGGTGTAGTCCTAATAGTGTTTTATTATGATTTCTTAGGTGATTTTTTTGAGGTTTCAGAAGAGGTGGAATAGGATTTGCATGCTTAGAGACTGGAGTTATTTTTGTATGGATACTTATCATAGTTTAGTGTTTTAAGTTGCTAAGTGTTATGCATGTTTTTGTATTACACCATGTTATTGTTATCATGTGATTAAATTTATGATTGTTAATACTACGATATGCGGTACATATTATAAGGATAGAAAATAAGTAAGTAGAGATTATACTATATTGTTATTCTATATGGAAAACCCTCGGTGTGATATATAATTGTAAAATGGGTTTATGAAGGCATGATGAGTTTGAAGTAAGTATTATGAAGAACATAGAGATAAATGGTAGATGTGGAAATAATTTTACCAATATATGTAATATTTACATGAAATAAGGGTTTTGTTATCGATAAGGGCATTTTGGTCAATATGGTTTTAATATGAGAACCATGGTATTTTAAGGTGTTATATCATCTAAAATATCCTAAGGAATTTATATTCATTTTTTAGATTATTTGTGAATGACATGAGTTTAATAAAGTATGAAAATTATTTGATTTGAGAATAATAACCCTAAAACGAGAAGGCTAATATTATATGTGTGAAATGATAGTTAGACCACAAATTTTGAATATGTTGTTAATATTAGTGTTTTAGGAATTTATATTGAATTTTATGATTTTTTGAGCCCTATAAGAAAACTTATGATGGATTTGTGAAATTAGGGTTTATAAGTCTTGATAAGAGTAACTTTTAAGATAGCATTATTATCGCATGTGAAAAAAAATTAGATTTAGGCCTTGAATTATGAGTATATTGATAATAATAATAATAATAATAATAATAATAATAATAATAATAATATTTGAGGAAGATCTACTAATTTTGGTAGATAAAAGAGTAATAGCATAAGAGTTATGATAAAAGTGATAAATTAAGGTTTTAAGGGAATAGATGGGTCTTAACCCTAGAGAATTACCTTAGGATATTTTTGATGTGATTTACCTACTTTAAATATGGTATGTACCTTTCAAATCAATCATCAATAATACATTAATCATTTAAAGTGAAATATCACGTGAGTTAGGCTAAGTTGTTTTGTGGGTTCATTCCACTGAACGATAATTGGGGCTCAAGTGTGATATCCTTGAGGGGTGATTCACTCTATTCCACCAAATTAAAAATAATGGCGCCCTATACTCAAAATGAATAAAAATTTAATTTGAGATAAGTAACTAATGGATAAGATATTAATTACTTAAAGTGAAAGAATACATGAGTTAGGATCGAGATGTTGAGTTTATTCAACTAGAGGATAATAGTGGCTCGAGTGTGTGGTCCCTGAGAGGTGTTTCAGACCATTCCACCAGTTTAAGAATAGTTTCTCAAGAGAATTTTTTCCCTGAGAAGTATTGGATCCATTCCACCAGACAATAATAATTTCTCAGTTGTGTTGTCCCTAAGAGGTGCTTCAAACCATTTCATCGGTTTATGAATAGTGGCTTATGAGCATTTTACCTTGAGAGGTGTTAGGTCTGTTCTACCAGACGATAATAGTGGGTTAGGTTGTTTTCCCTGAGAGGTGATTTATATTGTTCCATCGGTTTAAAAATAGTGAGTTCCTTGAACTCAACATTAATAAAAGAATGAAAATGGTTATATCTAAGGAAGATGCCTGGATCGGTACTTATCCTATGATATTTTGTGTGTTTCGACTATGTACTGAATATTGATATTGTTACAACACTCCATCTCCATATCATGACATCATAATGGTCTTCACCATTTTAGTTGATCTCAGTGACTTATTTGAGGTAATTTATCAATATTGTACAAATTTAAATTGATTTGCTTAAAGATTCTCATTCATTATAGAATTATCGATCTCGACTCCATCCCTAGCAAAAATGGCTATAAATTTCATGGTCAATTACAGAGTTAGATTCTAATCATTCATAAATTGAAAGATAATAGAAAACTAAAGAAAACACTTCCTCTGGGAACAAAACAACAATGCAAGATTATTATCTGATACCTATCAGTCAATCGTAGTCAAGAAAATGAAGAAGGAATCACTAGCTTTATTGAGTTACATATGATCAATGAATACAAGCTATAATCAAGAACCACTTATTGAGTTTCTTAAATTCTATCCACTTCTTCTCGTATTTCCTATCTCAGTAATTGTCTTCTTATTTTATCTCTCTTTTTTGACTCACACCCCTCTACTTACAAACCCTTCTATTTATATTGTAGTAGAAGAAAGAAAACAGAGAAATATGAAGACACCAAAACTACACAATCATGCCCCTGTATTCCCTAAATGACACCACTCCAATTTAGATGTTATAAGTAAATAACATCCAGCTAGAAGACAGAAGAAGGAATATGCCTATACTAATGTGGACAACATTTCTTATTCATTTTCACAACTCTCCACCTCGTCTACATATCATATACATGACATGAACTTACAATAATATTCAAATTTACATATTGACATTAGTTTTGTTAAGGTATCAGCGGGGTTATCTTTAGTACTTATCTTTTCAAGGCTAAAACTACCACCTCTAATCACCTCTATAATGCAATGTAGATTCACATCTAGATGTTTTTTCCTCTCATGATAGACAGGATATTTACTCAAACATAATGCACTTTGATTGTCACACCATACCATCACAGTCTTGAGTATAAGCTGAAACTCTTCCATCAACCCTTTTCAACCACATTGCCTCTTTTTTTGCCTCTGTACAACCAATATACTTAGCTTCCATGGATGATAAATTAACAACTCATTGTAATGAAGATTTCCAGCTTACTGTGCAGCCACTCAACTAAAACACATAACTAGCTTGTGACCTCCTAGTGTCCAAGTCTAATGCATAATATGAGTCAGTGAAGCCCTATCAATCATTTTGATCATTTGAGTCTATAACAAACACTAATCCAACCCTTATTGATCCATCCAAATACCTAAAAATCCATTTAAATGCCTTCCAATGCTCTATTCTAGGTTTACACATAAACATACTTACCATGCTAACTACATAGGCTAGGTTTGGTCTGGTATAGATCATTAAATACATCAAGCTTCCTACAATACTTTGGTAAGATACTTCCCCCATATACCTCATTTACTCCTCAATCATAGGAACTTTATCTTTACTAAGCTTAAAATGTACTGTCATGGGGTCGATACAGACTTTATTCTATAACAACCAAACCTTTCAAGTATTTTATTACCATATGAGCCTTAAGATAAGAATAATTTCCTATATTTCCTCTACCTCTAAATTTCCATGCCCAAAATATTTTTGGATGCCCAAAATATTTTTGGATGCCCATAAATACTTCATATCAAACTCCTTCTTTAGTAACATTTTAACCTGACTAATATGTTCTTTGCACTTAGCGGAGATGATCATATCATCTACATATAACAATAAGAATACATCATTAGCTCCTTCCATGTGTTTATAATAAAAACATGAATCAAACTTGCTTTTTTTGAACCCAATAAACTTCACATATAATTCACACCTAAGATTCCATTGTCTAAGACTTTTTTTTAAGCCCATACAAAAATTTTATCAAAATACACACCTAATCCTCCTTTCCTTTCTTAGCATATCTAGGAGGTTGCTTCATGTATATCTTTTCATTCAATTCACTATGAAGAAAATTTGTCTTTACATCTAGATTCTTGATTTCCATATCATTTATTGCAACTAGTACTAGCATACTCCTAATTGAAGTGTGTTTAACCACTAGTGCAAATATTTCTTTGTAATCCACCCCTTCTTTTTGAGTGAAACCTTTAGCTACTAATGTGGCTTTAAACTTGGGATTGTGACCAACTTTAAGAGGCTCCTTCAACTTATATATCCATTTACACCCAACTGGCTTCTGATTTTAAGGCTTGGGAGACAATATCCAGGTGTTATTTCTAAGGAGAGAATTCATTTCTTCATCCATACCTGCAATCAATTCCTTGCTACTTCTGCTCGCAACTGCTTCCTTGTAACATTTAAGCTCTAACTCCACTTCACTTGCAACCTTTAAAGAATAAACAACAATGTCAACATGAACAAATTTTCTTGGATATTTTATTTCCCTTCTTTGCTTGCCTCAAGCCAGATGATACCTAGATAAACTCTTTGGAGCATCTAAGTTGTCTTCACCATCAGAGTCAAGAATAGATGGGGGAATTTTTTTTCCATCACTTTCTTGTGTTTAGCCACTGCTAGTCTCCACCTCAAGATTAAACTTCTCATTCTTAAACCCATGCAGCTCGTTATTTTTGGAGAAACGATTCTTATAAAACTCAAATCCTCTAAACTTAACATCCTTACTAACAAATATTATGTGATGTTTGTCATCTAAGCCTAGTAGTTTATATCCTTTTGTACCTTCAAGATATCCAAGAAGAACACACTTTTTTTCTCTTTATTTCAGCTTCCCTTCATTGTTATGAGCATAGCATATGAACCCAAATACCCTCAAATATCAGTAATCACTAGTTTCACTATACCACCATTCTATTGGAGTATCAAACTCAATGGCATTAGATGGGCATCTGTTTATAAGATGACAAGCTATTTTAGCTACTTCTAACCAATATGATTGAGGCAAACTGGAAACAACCATTATGCACCTAACCCTTTCCATGATGGTTCGATTCATTCTTTTGGCTGATCCATTTTATTGTGGAGTTCTTTTAACTGTAAGATGTCTCACGATCCTATTAGCTTTACAGAGTCCATAAAATTCTATATTACAGAATTTCAGACCATGATCTATTTTTAACTTCTTGATTTTTCTCCCAATTCGAGTCTCCACAAGTGCCTTCCATTTCTTGAAGTAATCCAAAGCTTCTCCTTTAGTTTTCAGAAATTATATCCACACACGCTTAGCATGGTCATCAACTAAGGATAGAAAAAACTTTGCTCCACCATTTTATGACACCCTTATAGGCCTCTAGAGATCTAGATTTATATAATCAAGAACCTCTTTAGTTTTATGTGTGCTTTTTGAAAACTTCAAATGTTTGGCCTTTCTAAAGACACAATCCTCACAAAACTTAAGTTTTGGCAGACTACTTTTTCCAAACACACCTTTTCTTTCCATAAGTCTCAAACCCTTTTCACTAACATGCCCTAGTTTATGATGACATATCATTACATCATTGACTTCCCTTTCTTCGACACTTGCAGATACATTCAACTCCTGCACTCGATTTCCTTTCATCATATATAAACCATTTTCTTAAACCCTCTTCAGCATCACCATTGAGCCTCTTGTTACTCTCAACACCCCCTTCTCTACTTTAATGTAAAAACCTTCGTTATACAAGGTTCCTAAAGAAATTAGATTTCTTTTAAGCTTGGGTACATGTCTAACCTTTTTGAGAATAAAATTCGAGCCTAAGGATGTATTGGTGCAATTTTTCCAACACCAAAGACTAGCAGGACTTGTTATTCCCTAATGAGACATGTCCTTCATTTGTTTTCTCAATTCTACAAATTTAGTCTTATTAGGGCACATATGGTAAGTGCAACCAATGTCCAACACTCATCTATCCGAACTCTATGCAGTTGATATTATTAAAATTTCTACACTATCATATCCTTCACTCACCAGATCCACATTACCATAATCTTACTTTTTAACACCATCTTTCTTCATGGTTGAACACCCTTTTTCTCTTTCAGATGATTCCCTTTTATAATCTCCCCTTTTGTGGTAGTGAAAACACTTTCTCTAAGCCTTACTCTGTGATTGAGACCTACTTCAAACATTTATCCTTTCCTTCTTCTTAGGTCTCCCTCTTGTAAACAGTAATTCAAGAACTAAATCTTCTTTTGGAATTTGTTTCTTCATTTCTTTTGATGTAAGTGCAGTAACCACATCTTCTAATGTGAGACCCTTAGATCGGTATAACATGGTGTTGATGAAGTGCTCATACCTATCTTGAGGAAGAGAGTTAAGCAAGATTACAACCAAGTCTTCATCCTCGAGTTTCACATCAATGTTTTCAAGATCAAGAATGATCATGTTAAACTCACCTAGATGATCTTCCAGTCTTCTATTAGGTTGCATCTTACAGGAGTAGAGGTGTTGTTTAAGGATGACCATCTTTACCAATGCTCTTCTCATATAAAGAGTTTCCAATCTTTCCTAGATTCTTGTAGCAATGGTTTCTTTGGAGACCTCCCTCACAACTTTGTCACCCGGGCATAGGATCAAGGAGCTATGTGCCTTTTCCATCATTTCAATTCATGTTTTCTCTTCAATTCCATGTAATGTTTTCTTATCTACTAAAACCAATTGGAGACCCTATTGCATCAATGGGGCTTTCATCTTTATCCTCCATAATGAGAAGTCGTTCTTCCCTGTGAACTTGTCAACATTGAACCTTGCAGACCCTATTGATCTCCTTAACCTTACTCTGATACCAATTTTTTGGTTGCAGAGTTAGATTCTAATTATTCAAAAATCAGAAGATAATAGAAAACCAAAGAAAATGCTTCCTCGGAGAACAAAACAACAATGTAAGATTACTATATGATACCTATCAGTCAATCATAATCAAGAAAATGAAGAAGGAATCACTAGTTTTATTGATTCATATATGATTAATGAATACAAGCTATAATCAAGAACCACTCAGTTTGAGTTTCTTGAATTTTATCATCTTCTTCCCGTATTACCTATCTCAGTAACTGTCTTCTTCTTTTATCTCTATTTTTCAACTCACGCCCCTCTACTTACAACCTGCTCTATTTATACCGCATAAGAAGAAAGAAAAACAAATAAATACAAAGACACCAAAACTACACACTCAAAATCCTATATTCCCTAAACGATGCTAATCTAATTTAGATGTTATAAGTAAATAACATCCAATTGGAAGACAGAAGAAGGAATATGTCTATATTGATGTGGAGGACATTTCTCATTCAGCTTCACATTTCTAGACTTCCTCCCACTACAAATAGCTTCTAGACCTTGAAGAAGTCAATGTTGTTCGATCTTCTAACACCTTACGGTAAGGTTATTCAAGCTGTTTTGAATATATGATGATTATGTATCCGTAAAAACCTTTAGATGTTTGGAAGGTGGAATATTTGAAAAAAAAAACTTTGAATATATGTGAAATTTCAAATTGTGGATATCTGAAATTTTCAACCAGCCATAAATGATAAATATCGAATAAAAAAGTTATTTAATTAAAAAAATATTAATTAATTCAATTTAAATCGATATAATCTAATGATTTGATCTGAGTATTATATTATATTATGTTCAATTGATAATTTAAAATTTTGGATAATATTTAAATATTTAATCAAAATAATAATTAAAAAGTGTAAAACTTACTTATAATAAACACTCTTATTTGAAATTATATACACGCATGTATGACTATATATAAAAATATATATATAAAAAATAATTAGTTATTGGAGTATATATGTATATAATTTATAAGATCAAATATTATTTATATTTGTTAGATTAAATATCTAATTTATTTGATATTTTATTGATTGGATTAGTTATTTAATTTATTAAATATTATTCTATTTTTCGGATCATACCTACCTAACAGGCGGGAAATTGCGCTTGAAGAATTCAAGCCCATCAACATGCAGACGGCTTATTATATTACAAAAGTGAGGCAAAGGTTGTTACAGCCATTGGGTTATATCATACAGGTGGCGCATTTATCTCAGTATGGCTGGCTGCATATGAGCCGCACGTAGCTGCTCTTACCTCCTTGTACTTAGCATTGAGAAAAAGGGTGGAGGGAACAATTTGAAGAATCATCGATTATAGAAGATTTGGATTTTGATTTCACCTTGGCGATTGTTTCAGCGCGTTTGTTCACTCTCAAATTTTCTTCTTTTTTTCCTTTGATTTTCGATTATGATTATCCTGTCCTATCAAACAAGATATGTCTTATTATCTACTTTCGCTTCGATAGTGTTTGATTGATATAGAAGATGGAGTTGGAAGATGAGTGGTGGAGGAGGAGGAGTGAAGAATGAGGGGGGAGGAAGAAGAAAGTGAAGGTCAGGTGCCAGCCAAAGGCGAGAGAAATGAAATAGGAGAAGGATCCGAATATGGGGTAAAACTAGACAGATGGTCAAAACTTTTACTGCTATTCTATAGGAGTAATTAAAGATGCATGCTTCAAAGAGAATTTAAAACAGTGTTCTTGATTGGTAATACTGAAAAAAGTGAATTTTGATTATATATATACTGATGCTCAACGATCCCAACTCCCAAGGGCTAAAAGTCTGTCTGTCTGTCCAAATCCATAATCCATTAGCTGGCAGGGAGTGATGTAGCTTGGTCTTCACTTTGAGCAAACTAAATCGAGAGTTCTGGAGGAGTGGGGCCCCAGTTGCTCATTTCTCGACAACAAATAGTGAAGTTGGCGGGCCGACGGGACCAATCCTACCAAAAACCTTGCAGGCCATCTAAGAGAGAGTGAAAAGAAGCTTTAGATTTGGAAACTTGATACAGAATAATGGACAGAGCTCACGCTCGACAGGAAATGCAAACTCTTCAACTCATGATGCCACTACATATGTATGCTCGAGCAGGTATAGTCAAACGATCCACTGACTCTGAGTATCCATTTGGGTTTTATCTCTCCTCATTATGAACTCCAATTTATTTTTTACTAATAACAAGTTCAAGAAAAACAACTCTTTTATTATTATTATTATAATAAGTAATGAACCTGCTTTCTATTAATAAGGCGGGCAGCGCACCGACATTATCGTACCACACTTCTTCCACCTTCTACGAAGGACATGGGAGGTGTACCAATCCTTTGCCGAATTCAAAGAAAAATAACTGTCCTTAAAGATTCGGCTTTCTGCATGCTGGCATGTGATTTCTCTTCGCCCACATACTTCACACAAATTATAAGTATTGCAAATGCTCTCGAAATCATTAACGGCATAAATGGTACTAGGAGCTGGAGGCATCATTAACTATTCTTAAAGAACAAAATCGATTTAAAAACTTATTCCTCACCATCATCCCGATACATTGATAACCATATTTAAATCAATTCAGAAAAATTTAATGCCCTTCAGTCCAACAAGAACCAACTTATGGCTATATGAAGTTATCACTAACTACACAAATTCACGGCAACTCTGAGAACAAGTATTTGATTAAAAAAATAAAAGATAGTTCAAAAACAATGCAAAAGCCAGCCGGTATCCAAGTTACTCACACTCAAGACTGGAGGTTCAATTAAGCCAGAGAAAGAAACAAAGCTATTACACAAACTTAAATACTCAACGACGCATAAAACTGGTAATTCGTACTAAAATTAACATTAAAAGGCTTTCATAATAGTAATGCCGAAAGGAGCTCCTAATCAAACAAGCTGAACCCCATATCATCATCGCTTTCTTCCTTGGCCTCTTCCTTTTCTTCCTTCTTCTCCTCAGCGGCAGGAGCACCACCACCAGCAACAGGAGCTGCAGCAACTGGCGCAGCTGCACCACCAGCACCAGCATTCATGATTAGGTCCTCAATATCCTTCTTCTCAACCAGCTTGGTGAAAAGACTTGGCCAGTATGATTCCACTGAGACATTGGCAGCTTTCACCAAAGTTGAGATCTTCTCCGCCTGTCCAACATAATAAATGCATCTTTTTTATCAGACAACCCATGCAAAATGAACTCGCCCGCCTGATCCAACTGACTTGCTACACTATAATATTCAGATGCATACAGTCAACTCGGTTTATGACATCAAATACAATGCCGCTAATAAGCAGCTTCCTTCTTATAAGGTGTCTGGTTTTTCAAACCATGATTCAACAGTTCCAAGCCAATTGAACAAATAAGCTCAACATATGATTAAGGCTGTTAACGAGCTGAATCGAGCCTAATACCCTTGTCCAAACCTCAAATTGTTGGACATACGAGTGAAGATGAGCTAAAATATTGGTCTTCAAGCTTGAGCCAATACAACTCATGGTTTGGCTATACTAGGTAAAATAAGTGAGTAGTTTGAATTTGTTCCATTATAGGGACAATTATTGTCTTTATTTATATATGAAAATATTTTTTTTATTGAATTCAAAATTATAATATTAAATTATATATAACACAATAATTAATTTGAAATTAGTCGTAAATAAATTCATAAATACTCCTTATATATAATGTTGTATACTCATGAATGTCTCACAAGCATCTAAATGAGTGGTCTCGTGAATAAATGAGTAACTAAAGAAACTAGTCAAGCGGAGCCTTCACAGAGTCGAATCAAGCTAACATACAAACCTAGGTAGTTTTAAAAATTATAGTTTTTCTATTAGTGTTTCAAGATTGCCGACCATACCTTTTTGTTCTTTGATTTCATTAGCATTATTTTGAGATTCTGACATTGCAATATGTTGATGAATCATATCATATATAAAGAAAGATGTATTGAAACAATTAGTAATGAGGCTGTCTTAGCTCAACCAAAGAATACAAGAGCTCAGTGATTAAAATCATAGAATAATGTGATGCTTTAGTTTATTATGATAATTATTAATTATTAAATATAATCCCTTTATTGTTATTACCATTATTGGTACTATTATTGGCCGTGCTATACGATGAAGGATTCAAAAGCCTGACTCGATCACCCCTGGGAACTCGAAAGTTGTCCGTCAATAGAGCTAGCTAGCAGCTTTTCATACTAATCTTCACAACTCCACAATATATCATACACAGCAGGAAAATCAATTTTAACAATATATTATATATGTGCTCAGAAAAAAAAACCAAAATAATAATAATAAATTACCAATATATCATACTACGTATCAGAATGGAAACACATGACATGAGCAAAAGGAACCTTCTAATCTCTATCAAGACGCTATATACTCAACAACGCGAAGGCAAAATAAAAATTGTCGACAACGAAAGAGAGTACGAATGATATGACAGGACACAGTTAAACTGATGAAATAGAAACATAATGTGTCAACAATTCACCAAATCAATTGAAACAATAGCATATAAATGATTACCGTGACGGGGATTCCGTCATCGTGAAGGATCAGGCAAGCGTAGGTGCAAGCGAGTTCACCAACTGACATTTCGTCGATTCAAAGTTCTAGACCTGCTTCGCAAAATGAATTTCAGTTCCAAATTACAGGGCGAAAAGAATACAACATCATAAAGAAGACAGTAGGAGAAATTATTCGCAGAAGCTTTGGATTGAAAAGGAGAGATTTTTCCTGGTGCAGTGCACAAACCTTTTCGCCTTTCGCTGCTCTTCGTCGCGGCTGCAAATAGAGTTTAGGGTTAGATTGTTCTAAGGATATGGGGTCGGATGAGACCTAGGGAGATGAATTTGGATTAAAAGATAGGCTACTCCGAGTCTCTGGCCCGTTCTGGATATCAAGGTCCAGTAACATGGAAATAATGACATAAAAAATTTTCGGGGAAGTGCCCAGGGTTTTGTTTCGGATATCATGCCCTTATTTTATTTATTTATTTATTACGTTTTTGTACCTCAGTGTCACCAAATTGAGTACCTCCGAAGCTCTCTTTGAAATGAAGATGGCAAGGAATAATAAATATTATCATTTATTTTTCAATAATTTCTACCACTTAAAAAAATATTTTGTACTAAATTGTAACCACAAGTAAGGATAGTTTTGAGTTTTTATAAAAAGTGATGGATTATATCAATTGAAATAAATAATTAAGAATAAAATTATAGGTTTACAAAGAGGATTAGATTAACTTTAATGGCTTGTTTAACATCTATTCGTGTGATTAAAATTTAAAGGTGACAAATGAATTATCTGTATCAATTTAAATTTGAAACGTCTTAGATAAAGTTAAAATTAAATTTATGATGCAACTATTTCGAGTTTAGTTTAATTCTATCCTATTTTGATTTGAGCTACTTCATTTCAATTTCGGTTTTGATTCAAGTAAAACATCGGTTCAAACAAATATCAAATTAGATTACTATATGATTTATTATTTTTCTCAATTGGGGTGCAATTTAGGTCTACTTCAAATTAGATTGGGTCTACTTTAAGTGAAGCCTTTTCACAACTTATATCAACATTAGTTGCTAATTTATTTATTTTCTAGATGAATAGGAGAGATAAAGTGTAATAACATCATTGAATATTAAGAAAATAAATCTAAAATATAATAACGGTCTACTTATTGACAATAATTCAAGATAAAAAAAAAAAATTGAACTCAATCTTTTATGAAACGAATTAATATTGATACCTCTTGTTCACCATATAACTAGTTGGCTTTAAGATAATTTACATACCGCCTAAGAAGCCAAAGGAAAGTTTATTCATACTTACACCATCCACAAATTCAAAGAAAAGCTAATTAGTAATTTGGAGGGATTGGTTTCGAAGAATCGCAGTCATGAAGTCTATACTCTAATGCATAGTTGCTCATATTGTTTAATACTTGCTTCTTTCGGTTTGTGGAAAATACCTACCATGTTGCCATGAGAATTGAATTTGCACCTAAATTTGTCGTGAAATCATGAAGCCACCTTCTTACATGATCTCATGCTACACTACACCCCATGCTAAATGTGGCATCCCAATGGCGGACTTAGTTGAATGTTTGAACATGCTTGACAATTTTATTTATTTAATTATTACTACATGGTATCAGCACATCAATCTAAATTTTCTATTATATTTAAATAAGCTACGAGTTCTACAATTTATCTCTGTAAGATATTATGTTTTTTAATTTACTTCAAATACGTATATCCTCATGTAAGATCATATCAACAAAAATTAAGAAAAATAATTTTATATCTTAAATAATAATAAAAGAAGTTATAAAATATAAATGAACAAAATTACCATAAAATGTGTTACAATATCTAAAGAAGATGTGAGAGATTTAAACCTAAGATCTATTATACTTAAAAATTAATCTTTAACTACTTGACTAAATCAGGTCCATTATAATAGTAATAATTATATAAACAAATTAATTACTATTAGAGATTTCAAAATCAGACAAAGAGACCTAACCCTAATAGTTGGTAAATGGTGCAAAGATAATGTAATTTCTACAAAGACTAGATTGAATCTCATATATGACAACAATAACCATTCCTTATCTAAACTAATCTACCTCTAGTAACCGATTTTAAAGTTCGTCATTGATGTATTACAATGAGTTCAATGATCAAAAGATTTAAGAATAGCAATTTCTTATAATGCTAAGCATATTTCTGTCTCGAAAATATTTATCAATTTCTCATCTCTTCAACTCCATTCAATAAAAATATATAAAATTATATTTTATATATTTAAAAAATGTTATTATTTTTTAAGGTTATTAAAATTAGAATTCTATTTAGAATTGGTAAAGGTCATCAGAATTAAATCATAGGATCGTAAGATCCTACAAGTATCATAAAAATATAACCTCGATATACTTGTATACAACAAAATCCTATTATTGAAGTTTAAAAACACTAAAGATCTCAATCTTAAACTCTTCATTGATCACTCATTAAGTTGTAGCAATACAAATTGTCAATTATATGCGTACAAAAAAAATATTTTTATATGAACTAAGCTTATAATAAAGCTAACAATACCATAAAAAATAAAAAGAATAATTACAAACTAAATAGAAATTAGTAAAAAAAATAACAATCTCGCAAATTTAATGTATTTGGTTTACTCTACATTTAGAGTTTAGACTTTTTGTAAGTATGTTTTTTCCAACAATTGATTTTGCTATTATTTTGCTTATGCATTCTTCGTATTGATTGGTACTCAATATATAGTATGAACAAAATAATAGAGTTAAGGCTTAAAGTTGGAGAATAAATATAATAAGAATAAGACAATAAATAAATTTTAAAGTAAATAGATAAAATAAATTACAATAAACATGTAGAATTATAATATTCTACCTATCCAACATGAGATCGTAAAATCCTACCATAATTTTACTACTTTAATATTCTATTTAAGATTACGGATCATTTAATGATTTTAGGATCGTAGAATCGTAAAATCCAATAGAAGAGTTTAACTATTAAGGGTTTTTTCACAATTCCTTGTTCACTTCCATATCTCAACATTGGTAATATCTGTAGAGTTGCCCCATCATCAAGGTCCCCTCAACGAGCTGACCGACTCAAAGCAACCACCAGATTCTGCCGCGTTAAAATAAACAGAACAAACCAATGCACTCCAAACCCAACTCTCGGGCACCTTCCCTTGGCTAAGCATTTCTTCTAACCACAGAACAGCATCATATCTTCTCCCAACAGAGCAAAGACCTCTAATAATAGCATTGTAAATGTCTTTCTCAGCCCAAAATCCTCTATTAGCCATTCTCTCCAGAACATCACTAGCTTCAACAAACCTACCTTCTTTACACAGCCCGTCAACCACAGCTTCATAACTGTCCTTGTTAGGAGAACATCCTGGCTGCCTATCCATCTTCTCTAAAATCCTAATCGCGAAACTAGATTTCCCCTCATCACATAACCCCTTCACCAAAGTATTGTACACCTTCGAATTCGGTACGCAATGGTCACTCGCCATCTCTTTAGTAACCACCTCGCAAGCATAGGCGATTTTCCCTGCCTTGCACAGTGCAGCTACCTTTGCTTCGTATATGACTATCGTAGGCTGGAATCCATTCTCACGCATTACGTCGAGCACCTTGTCTGCATCATTGAGCTTACCTTCGGAATAGAGGTCAATTGTAACGGCAGTGTAACTACTCAAACTGGGTGTTACGCCTCTGATCAAAGCTTCGATGATCAAAGCTTTAGCACGCTCTGTGTCCCTGGTTTCAAGAATTTCGTCAAAATCAGCTGGTTTTTTACGGCGACTCTTGGGAGTTTTAAGCCCTTTCTGTAACACTTTTCCAAGAATTTTCAGTGCCTCGTCGATCTTTTCATCATCACAGAGACTATCCAACAGCGTTCTGTAAATTGCAACGTCTTCTGCACAACCTTTTTGAGAAATTCGCCAAAACATTGAATATAATAAATGGGTAGCTTCATTGAATCTCTTATCCCGACATAACCCGCGCATTAGAATTGAGTAGCTTTCTCTATCTGGGTACCAAGACGATTGATAATTCATCTCTTGGAAAACCTGTAACGCGAGATCTGAACGGCTATTTTGACACAACGCTTTCATCAGTAGGTTCAACGCACCGATTTGAGATCTCACTTCCCATCCAGAAAAATTCTCGACAAATAACCGATGAAATTGTTCTAGTTTGGACTCCTCCAGCATTATCTCCAAGAGGATATTGAACGTGTTAGTCCAGTTGACGCAGTTGAATTTGGGGAGGGATTTAAACAGAGAGATCGCGTCATTCAGTAAGCCGTTTCGGGCGTAGGTTTTTATTATGGTAGTGAAGACGAAGTCGTTAAACTCGCAGGAATCTAATTTCATCTGATCAATCACTTGATTCATTTCTGAAATTCGTCCTGAGCTGCTGAGAATGTTAATCATGGTGGCATAGACGGTGCCGTTGTGGCGGTAGTTAGGGAATTTGAGTTTTGCTTCGTTGAAGAGTTGTAATGCTGTTAATGGGTTTTTCTGCTGTTTGATGATTTGTGAGAGTTGGGTTGGATTCAGAAGCCTCGGCCATCGGACGTTCATGACCAGAAATCTTTTGGGGGAAGGGAGGGGGGTATAAACTGGATTGATAATGGAGATGATTGAAGCGGGAATGAGACTGGCATCGACGGGGCGTGGCAATGTTACACTGTAGCACACTGGGTGACAGGGGTACTAAGTACGAAAGGGAAGAAGAGAAGAAAGCCCCACTTCTACCATTTATTCGTTGGGGGAAAAAAATATACAAACACAAACTTTGAGCTAAACTAAAATGTAATACATGACCAATTAAGAACTCCTAACTCTTTTGGCGACTCAACCCTAGCTCTTTGCCGTTTTGACCTAGCCCCATGACAGCCTCTTGCTTTGGGCCTTCGTTGGCGGTAGAGAGCCCCCACCCATCCTGATGATTTAAACAAAACAAAAAAAAAATAATAACAGAGTTTAAAAAAAATCTTGTATTGAGATAGATATGATGACTCACTTTCTGATGCATAAAGCCATGCACGTTGGAGGAGAATCTAAAGCAACTAAGTATAGACCACAATCAGAACAATTTTACGAGTTTCTTGCAAATTGTATCGCCTCTTATCAGGAGGTCTTATAGGAGTTTTGTGCCTGAGTAGGAAGGAAGGAGGATGTTTGGGGTTTGAATAATGATGAATTTGTTGTTGATGACCCTGATTCATATGAAGAAGTTATTGAGTGGTTATCCCCAAGAAAGGGATGCAAGGTAGTGGTCATGCTTCCTAGGATTATAGAGTTAGCGATTCATCATTAGTTGCTTTCCTCCATCCTCAACCAAAGTCTACGTGGATAAGGATGGGTAGGGAGCTTCTACAAGCACCCATACTAGTGATGGACCTAAAGGAATTGCTACTAAGCTTGACCAAAGTGGTGATGTTCCTGTTGGAGCTAAAGGAAAGGCTAAAAAGAAGAAGAAGAGTTTAGGTGGTGATACCTTGGGTAGTACAGCAAGGCCATCTAAGGGTATTAATATTAAGTAACTTTATATATTTGGTCTTTCTCTCTCACATTCTTTCTTATGCAAGTTTTGGTGTAGAATGTGAGAAGTGCGGTGAATGATGGGTGCCTCATTCATTTAGGAGATTTAGTACAGATGCACAAACCTTGGATTGTTGTTTTGTTGGAGCCATGTATAAATGGGGACAAGGCTCATTGAGTTATCACATCGCGTGGCTTCTCTCATTCTATGAGGATTGATGCACATGGTTTTTTTGGGAGTTATATAGTTTCTTTGGCATGAAGATAAGGTAAGAATTAGCTTAGTTTTTTGTGGTCATCAAATTATAAACCTGTTAGAGCATTCGTATGGGGGTGAGCCATGGATTTTTCAACAATGTATGCTAGCACTAACCATTCTTAAAAAGGCAAATTATGGATTGAAATAGAAAAATGATTCCCTAACACATGATCTTCCATGGTTAATTGCTGGATATTTCAACCAAGTCAAATCTTTAGATGACAAATTAGGAGGTTTTCGGATTCACACTTCTTGTATGCGTAGACTCCAAGAATCCATGAATCATTATAATTTGATACACATGAGTTTCTGTGGTCCTCACTTTACCTGTTTAGACTCATGGGAGACTGTTAGGCATATCATGCAACATTTAGATAGGATTTATGTGAATCCTAAGTGCCACCTTCTTTTTCCTCATGCGATAGTTCCTATTTGGTATTTCGATCCTTCTATCATCTTTCTGTCTTACTTTCGGTAATGCCAGACTAAAGAAGAGAGGGATGGGTGATAATATGTTTAAATTTGAGGTGACTTGATTGCCTTATCTACATTTTTGTGACTTCTTGAAAATTTCTTGGTAACCTTACCAATATTTATTGCCTAATGTTGCCTAGTTTCAGCAATTTGCTTGCATATAGTCATGAGGTGTCTTTGGTTGCCTTTCCTTCAAAAAACAAAAGTTACAAAATAACTTGCAAGGGATTTAGATTTCATTATAACGGGGTTACATTAGCTATCTGTGTAAGTTGGATCATACATTACAAATGGATTATGAAGACTTTCTTACATAGGAGGAACTCTATTAGAGAGCAACGATAGAAAGATCAATTCATGGTGGAGGGCAAGTGCAATAATCAGTTGTTTTATCCACTTTAGTGCATTAAGGTTGGAATTCACAAAAGGTTATTGATGGTGAGAATGGGTGATGGATTGAAGACAACATGATTTGTTTGCATGATGTCAAACAACACTACATTGATCTTTTTATCACTCCTCCTCATGTTATGTAGCATGGTATTACACATGTTGTTTTTCCTCCCACTTCTAATTTTGATTGAATGTTTTAGTGGCAAGCAATGAGTTGAGGAAGTTTTTTTTTTTGACATAGATTCCTTGAAAGCTCCAGGGATATATGGCATCTCCCCTATTTTCTATCAAGACTTTTGGGACTTGGTGGGATATCAAGTTCATAATTAGGTGAAAAAATTCAATGAGCACTAGCTTGATACCCTCGGAGGTTAATGAGACACCTATAAAGCTCATACCAAAAAAGGAAAATTTTGAGAAGGTAATTGATTTTATACTTATTAGTCTCATCAATGTGCCTATCAAAAGTATCATTAAGGTTCTTGTGAATAAATTTCATCCCCTAATACAAGCGATTTTCTTATTGGGGTGAGATACAACAGATAATATTTTGCTTTATTAAGAATTAATATTTTCCTTTTAAGTGTAACATTGGATGCAAGGGCTAATGGCAATTAAAATTGACATCTCTAAAGTTTATTATAGGCTTATTGGGACTTCATTGTGGATACCCTCCAGCCTATTGGTTTGCCACAAGCCTTGATTTTCCTTGTGATGAACATTGTTACATCTACTCAGTTCAAGGTTACTTGGAAGGGGTCCTTTTTCAATACTTTATTTTCCTCTCAAGGGATTTGATAAGGCAAACCTTTAAGTCCATATATTTTTTCCTTTGTTTAGAGTGACTCGCTTAATTGATCTACAAGGTAGTTGATTGCAGTGATTGGAAGCTTTTGACAGCTTATAGACATGGGCCTAGAATTTTCCATGCTTTCTCAGATGACCTTATGTTCTTTTCTGAGGCATTAGTGCACCAAATATCCCTCATTATATCCCTCTTACACTAATTTGGGATTGAATTGAGGCAATTGATTAATTGAAAAAAAACATCCATGTTTTCTATCCTAATACCAGTGATGAGACTCGACATCAAATCCATGCCATTAGTCTACTACAATTATGAAATAGATGGGAATGTACTTGGGAGCATAGGTTTTCCATGGCCACTTGGGATGCGATCACTTCTTTCATGTGCTAGACAAATTCAATTCAAAACTTACTCGTTGGAAGGCTAAGTGCTTATCTCTTGCTGGATGAGTTACCTTAGCCAAATTAACCATCACATCTCTCCCCACCTACATGGCTCAATTTATGCAAATATCGACGGGAGTATGTGAGGAGATTGATAGGATGATGCACACTTTCATTTGGGAAGGACCTACAATATCTAAGAAGATGCCATGGGCATCTTAAGAACATATTTTTTTGCCCATGAGTTGTGGGGGTCTGGGGATTAGTGAGACAAAACAAGAAAATCTTTCTTTTCTTGGGAAAATTATTTGGATGCTACTTTACAGGGATCATACACCCTAGGTAGAGATGGTCAAGGCTATGTATTTTGCTAATAAATGCCCATTGTAGGTCGTTCGTAAGAACCAAACTTCATTAGTTTACAAGGTTGTGTTTATGAGTCTTAGGATTATTAACCAAGTTGTGGGATGGTGCATTGGTAATAGGGAAAACTTCTAATTTTTGGATGGACCCATGGGCTACCGATGTGCCTTTGCTGAGCCTAGCTATTACTAGTGTTAACCCTTTTGAGCTAGATAATTATGTAGCAAACTATGTTAATAATAATGGTGATTAGCAACGGGGAAAGTTTTCTCATCTCCTCCCTAGTTTTGTTTTTTTGAGCATTGTAGAAATACAATGTTTTTTTCATACTTCTGAACTAGATAAATTAATTTGGAGTCATATGACTATAGGGAAATATTCAATAGCTTTTAGGTATAAGATTCTAGGTAGAACTTCAACTAGAAGATAGTTTGGAAGATCCATATTTCTGAAGGGAACCATTTGTTCTTGTGGATGGTGGTCTTGGATCACTTACCAACCAATGAGCAACGCGTCAAGTGACATTTCACTTTCTGCATTTTATGTCCTCTATGTTGTCTCTACAATGAAGAAATTTAGTACATGTTGTGGGAATGTTCTTTTGCAAAATAAGATTGGCTAGAACTTATTCCTAGGTGCATTCAGGTGTGCTTCTTTTAGCCTAGTTTTTTTATGGGAATTTCTTGAATACACATGTCCATCTTGGGGTTCCTTCGAGTCTCACTTTTTCTATGACCATTTGGTAGCTTTAGAAGTGACATTGCATATGGGTATTTGAATCTAAACCTCTCCCAAATAATTTTGGGGGTTTTATTTGATAGAAATTAAAGGAAATGGAATCAGCATAGAACCATGTTGATTTAGCCATTAATGAGGGGCATAGATGGATCCTGTAGGTCTATTGGGTGCCACATTTAATCAACTAGTTGAAGCTCAATGTTGATGGTTGAATAGTGTCCAATTTGAACCAAGAATGAGTAGGACGAATCTTATGTGATTACATGGGGAGATGGTTGCATGGTTTTTTCTATAGCATTGGCATAACTGATGCATTGTGTGTTGAGTTATGGGTCATTTATCAAGGCTTGCTTTTCTTGCGTAGGATAGACATGCACGACGTTTTGCAGGAATCGGATTAGAAGATGGTAGTGGATTTTATCAATGTGAACTCTTATGCACACTGTTGGAATATTAGATTGGCTTAGATATACTTCTAGAGGAAGCAAGTTTCACTTTAGTCCATAGTTTCTGTGAAGCCAATCAATGCATGGATAGGTTATCACATATGGCGATTAAATTCCTTCTAGGTTTCCACGTCTGTATTTCTCCTCCTCATGATATTATCCATTCTCTATGTAATGATGCTCTAAGCATTGGTTTTCCAAGATCTTGCAATATATACTCAGATATGAGTCCTCTTTTTCACAAAAAAATAAATAAATAAAGAACAACCTTCTACCTTTATCTACTATCCCTTTTATTCCTACAAGTGTTAATTTCCTTGAAACTTCCATTTCCTAATAAATTTATAAGTTACATTCAAATACATGTCCCCTCATGGGTATTACTATTTTTTTTAATTTAAATTGTTTGAAATCATAATTTATTCTCTATAATAGTTTTCACATAGATTCAAAACAAAATACAAAATGATATAATTTATAATAGATAAGAAATATTAGTTTTCAAATAGCCTATTTCTATCGTTTGTTCATAATTTATAAAATTAAAACATTCACCTTTTATAAAACATATACATTCATGCATTACATTTGTAACTCCAAATTATACAATCAATGATTTTATATCTTCTGCTTGTATCAATTTCAACCAAACTTCATGTACTATACATCAATTTTACTAAGTCTAATCTTTTACTCTACTTCTATCAATCATAAGATTAATTGTTACACTTTACATTATTTAACTTTTAATTTATTCTAATAAATGTATACCAATGATAAATTTGATATAATACATCTTAATTGAATATAAATTCACAAATTAATTTAAAGATCATTTTTATATTTAATTTTTTTATTATAAAAAATAAGCCTAAATAATTTTTAAAATAATAAAATACTATTTTTTGAGTTGTTATACTACCACAATACTAATTAATAAATCATATCAAGCTATCAACATAAATTTTATATTATATAAATATTACAACAGATGTACAAATATAACACACTCTAATAATGATAGTCATATCTAGTTCAACACAATACTAAACAACAATATAACATAAGTCAATACAACATAAGCACTAACATGATAAAGTCGAACATTAAATAATATTAGAACATATGAAATTATTATAATCACAAACTTTGATCATCATTGATAAAATCTTGTCACATATCTTCCACCAAGTTATTTTTATGCCGGTGATACATAACATAATTGCAAACTTTGGTATATTTTTTAAGATATGAATTTATGTTTGTTATTTGACAATAATTAATCATGGGAAAATATGTACATCATTATTACTATTATTGAAAATATATGAAGGAAAAATGCCTAAATTTGTTGAAATGGTATTTATCAAACTAATACTATTAGGTTTAAAGGGCAGCAACCCAAAGAACAAAAGTTATCTCATAAAGCCTCGTGACACTATCATCCCTTCAAGTTTTTCTCTCGGTTTCATACTGGGTAGGTTTACTAGAATTCCTTTTCTCTTTCTACTCTTTCTTAGTTTTATCTCTATAAATTTTGAGTCTTGTACTCATTTTAGGAGGGACTAAATCATTAATGAAAATTCTTATTTTTACTCTCTCATCTCTCCTATTAAATTTCCCTTCAACACTAATACTGGTAAATATTGAGTTTGTGGGGATTACTTATAAATATTGAGTCTTTGATTACTTAATATTTTCTCTCGGTTCAAAAAACACAAACAACAATAGGCAACGTCAATCAGGATCTGAGTAAAAAGATGTCTGTTATCCAACCTTCATATATACTTAATCTTAGTAATAATAACCCTTTAAGAGCGGATAATCTAGTAACTACCTCTCAAATTCAAACTATAAACACTGAACTCCGAGCATCCATTTAGGAGATGGTCTCACACATGTTAGCTTCATTAGCACATACACTCAGTTAGCTACCAAATCTTCTAGATCAACACTGCCATCATCATTATGAAACGCCCTATACTATGGTGGAAGCTTTAGAATGGCCCTTAGACCTTCCAGAAAGAGATCAAAGAACTAGGCTATTTAGTTCTATCAGCTAAGATAAGGAAGCCGAATTAATAGAGGATATACGACCAAAGATAATTCGAAAGAATAGACAATGGTCAGCTTTGAGCCATCCCGGGAAAGATAGGAGAGAAAAACGCTTAAGTCAAAGAAGGGATCATAATGGTTATCAGAATAATAGGAAAAATGAAGAATATATTGCATGTGATGTCTGACAGATGGCTAGAAATTTTGTTAGCTATAAAGATGATACTTACCAAATTAATAGATACAAATATGGTTCTATTAGTAAGTTAATATACTAAATAGTGCAAGAAGCTTTAGCTTCTAAGGGGAAGAAGAAGAATGGTGCAAATGGTTAAAATTGGAAAATACCCTTCACTATAGACATATCTAAAGCACCAAAATATAGAATAAGAATTTCAACTTTTAAATCATTCGATGGTTTTTTAGATTCTAGAAGAACACTTAAATGCATTTAGAAGTATAATGTTATTAGGTGGAGCACGAAAAAAAAACCTTATGTAAGGCACTTCTGGGAACTTTAAAGGGATCAACATTGAGGTGCTTTGGAAAGTTCAAGGCTGAATTGATAAGCTTCTTTTCTCAACTCACGATGAGTTTTGCAGAATAATTTGATACATGTTGGAGGCCTAAGAAAGACTCATCTTCCTTGTTGGGATTATCCCATAGACCAACAAAATTCATTCAATCCTTTTTAAACAAATTTAACAAGGAAGTCCAATAGATTGATGAGTTAGATAATAACATCACTAACACTTTTCTGCTTAGAGGATTGGCTAGAAAAAAGAATCTAATTGAGAATCTGTATCTAGCCAAACATAATTCATACACCTCCTTGAGAAAATATGTATAAAAAAGGATAAATGCTCAGGAAATAACTAAGGCGATGTGGTTGGTGGCCTGAAAAACATATAATTCCTCAATGCTAAGGCGTAGGCCAGAGAAGGGCAAGAATAAATCCATTTGACATTAAGGCCGGCGATAAAATCAATTACATGATGGCCACCAATGGTGAAATTTGACAAATGTACATGTCTAGTGGCTAGTCTTGAGCATATATATAATGTTGAAAATCATTAAAAAATGTTTCCAATATCATTTCCTATATGCACAGACATGAAGCATATAAACCTTAACAAATGTCGCATATCATGAAGATTATGGCATAACACCAATGAGTGTATGACTTTAAAAGATGTAGTTAAAGATCTAGTTCGTAAAGTTCATTCAAAACACCATACACAAATGCCAGTGGCAAGATAAAAGATGGGGACAACCTATTAATTAGCCCAACTATCTCAAGCCAAGGGACCTTAGAAAATAATGCACACCATCACTAGAGGAGATTCTTTAGCTGGAAAAATCAATATAACTTGGAAGAGATATATCAAATAAGCGAAATTCCATAAGACGAAGAGGTTGAAAATAAAAAATTGAGAATTTTAGCTTCACAGCAAGGGATGAGGGGCCAAGTAGGGCTAAAAGGTAATAAAACCCCTTAGTAATTGAATTACAAATTGCTAATTATGTAATGAAATAGGTTCTCTTAAATACGGGTAGTTTAATATATGTTTTATTTAAAGAATCTTATATACAACTAAAGTTGCTAGAGAAATGCTTGATAGAAAAAATGGCACCCTTTGTAGATGCACAAGCAATATCATAAAATCAAGAGGGATGGTGGATCTTACTATCTTAGTTAGCTTACCATGAGTGTCGGAAAGTGTACAGGCAAATTTTGTTATAGTTGTTTGGCCATTAGCATATAACATGATATTAGGTCATCCGGCCCTTAGTAAGCTCCAAGAAAATATCTTTATGGCCGGATTAATAATGGCATTCCTGATTAATGGAGGATGTGGTAGGTTTAAAGCGATCGAGAAGTGGAGGGACAGTGTTATGCTATTAAAGTAAAGGACATCCTCAAGAATTCAAACACCAAGAAGCCATAGAAGAGTTTGGTGGAAGACATAAAAATACCTAGAGAAGGTATATAGTCAGTTACAAAGGCCAAAGAAGTGCAAGTAGGAGATGGAGATCGTAAAATAATGATAGGTAAAGAAATTAGTGAAGTTGAGAAGGAGCAACTACAGTCTTTTCTCACACATAATAAGGATGCCTTTGCTTGGAAAATATTGTATTTAAAGGGAATATCCCTTGAAATCATTGCGCATTAGTTAGAAATAAAGGAGGCCTTTAAACTAGTATAGAAAAAAAGAGCAGATGGATTAGAAAAACATAAGGCAATAAAAGAGGAAGTAGAGAAGTTACTTTCTACAGGCTTCTTTTGGGAAGTGAAATACATTGACCAAATAGCCAATTCATTCACAAAGAATAAGTCGAATAGGAATTGGAGAATGTCTATTGACTTTAGTTACTTGAATAAAGCATATCTAAAGGATGGGTATTCACTGCCTCGTATTGACTGAATGATTGATTCAACCATTGGATAGGAAAGGTTAAGTTTCATGGATTGTTTTTCTGGGCACCATCAAATCAAACTTGATAATGTAGACCAAGAAAATTCACTTTTATAGCAGATAACAACCTATATTATTCCAATTGGATTGAAGAATGCAGGGAAAAAAATTTTAGAGGCCACCAAATACAATTTTTCAAGGATAGATCAAAAACTTTATAGAGGCTTATGTGGACTACATAATTGTGAAAATCCATGAAAGAGAAACCCATATTTAATGAAATTAAACCCGACTAAGTGAGTGTTTGTAGTTAGTGCCACCATCCTAAATATGTAGCCTTCACTGAGAAGAAGAGCTATCCAGTAGCTGATAAAAAATTTACTATTTTACATAGATTCCTATCCAAAGGAGCTGATAAAAGCTTGCCTATTTTAAATCTTCTACAGGTAAAAGATAATTTCCAATAGACATAGGATTGTTAAAAGGCATTCGATGATTCGAAGGCTCACTTATCAAGATTGCTAACCCATTTCATCTTAAAGAGGAGAACTATTCTTATATCTCGTTGTGTTGACATCAACAATATCCTATGTTCTAGTTAGGGAGATGTTGATATAGGAATACACAGACACATCTATTACACTAGTAAGTTTTTACCAACACATGAAGTTGATACTCCAACTAGGAGAAAATATCATATTCTCTATTGATTGCTTTCAGTAAGTTGAAGCCTTATTTTGATACTTATTCTATATTATTTTTAACATGAATTCCTATTCAAACCATTCTACATAAACTAGAGAATTTAAGGAAAATGTTGGTGTGGATTACTAAGTTGAGTAGATATGATATCTAGTATAATCTTAGACCTAAAATTAAAGGGTAATCCCTAGTTTATTTCATGGTTGAATATTCATTTGAGATTGAGCATATTCTGTCATTGAAGTTAAGGAAACAAGGAGAATGGTTGATATATGTCAATATAACATCTAATAATCTAGGCTCTTGGTATGGTGTAGTGTTGATAGATCCAAATGACATAGTTGTTGAATATGCACTAAGATTTGGCTTTGTTTCCACATATAATGAAGTAGAATATGAAGCTACTCTAGATGGGCTCAAAATAGTCCATGACCTAAGGATAAAAATGGTTAAACTTCATAGTGGCTCACCATTGGTCATCAGATAATATTATAAGCAGCATGAGGTTAGAGAGCCTAGCATGGAGAAGTATTTAGGGAAGTTGATTGGAGAAAAAAAAACACTTTTCTTCTAACAAAATCATTCAAATACAATGAGTGGCTAATCCAGTGGTTGATGCATTAGCTATATTATCCTTGGTTAGTTCCTTTTTCATTAGCTATGACCGTTAAAATGGAATACATGACATAAAGTTTGGTGGATATAAGAAGTGCCCATGGAGAAAATTTTGATATCACAGAAATATCGGTGCTAGATAAATAGATAGAGGAGGTGGCAGATTACCTAGAAGAAGGGATCATGTCGGTAGATAAAAATAAAGCATTTAAACTAAGAATAAGGGTTGTGAAATATTTTATTGCTGATGGAGAAATATATAGATGATCACAAACTATGTTTGTACTTAAATGTTGACCTTGAGTAAAGGGACAGAGAATGTTGGAGTATGTCTACACCTAGAGTTGTAAATGAGTCGAGACGAGCTTGAGCGGCCTTGGGCTTGCCTCGTTTAATAAAAAAGCCTAAAAATGAGGCCCGAGCTTGGCTCATTTATAAATAAGTCGAGTTGTTAACGAGTTAAGCCAAGTTGACTCATGAGCTTTTGTGATAAATGAGCCGATCTCACGAGCTTTTGCACTATAAATGAGCTCGAGCCCAAAATTTTTATGCTTAAGCTTGACTCATTTATTAAATGAGCTGAGTTCAATATTTTAGGCTTGTTTAACTAAATAAACAAATTGAGGCGAGCCCAAAAAGCTCATGAGCCAGGTTTGTTTGTTTACAGTCCTATCCACACCAACAAATGTGGTTTGCATCAAGCTACTACTTCCCTCTTGGCTAAAGCTATGTGCTAGGGATATTACTAGAAAATGATGTAATAAGATGCTAAGGAAATTGTGCTGCAATATTAAGCATTTCAAAAAAATTCCCCAACATAAATTGTCCCTAATTTCGAGCTACAAGGTATTGTAATTCTATTGCATTTGATGTTTGAGGTGTTAATACTTTTGGTCCACTTAGTGTTGGTAATATGTATACCTAGAAATAATGAAAACAATTATGCTAATATATTAGGTAAGGTTTCATAAAATAACATATTAAGTGCAGTTATGGGTAAAAATGGTTTGTCATTGTTGTCATTACTTATTTCACAAAGTGGGTAGAGGAGAAAGCGTTAGCTCAAATCATTGAGAGGAAAAAAAATGTTTTCTCAAAATGTATAATATGCCAATAAGAGAAATAATGGTGAGATTTTACAAGATACACATTATATGAAGAGAACTAATTTTTTATGCAAGTTTGGAATACTACAAGAAATTATTATAGACAATGGTTGGTAAATTGACAGCCACAAAGATAGATAGTTTTGTGAGAACTAGGGCATTGACTATAGATTTACTTTTGTAGCTCATTCATAGGTAAGTTGCATTTAAATTTTTGTAAGAACGTTTTTTTCCAAAGAAGCAAAGTCTTCATTAGGGCTAGTTTAGTGTAATGGATAGGAAAAACATGATAATAAGGAAATATTGGCAGCATTAAGACGATGGATAAATGGAACATAAAGAAGTTGGGTGGATAAGCTTCCTATAATATTATGGGCTGTTATAACAATAATAAAAAAAACCCAACAAGAGAAAATCCTTTCATCCTAGCTTTTGAAGCTACAACGGTTATTCTGACAGAGAAAGATACGTATCATATAAGATTAGTTAGTATGGTTCTAAAGAAAATGAAGAAGTCTTAAAGATAGAGAATGACTTGTTGAAGGAGTGTAGAGACATTATCTAAATATGACTCACAAATTACTAACATCAAGTAGCCAATTATTTTAATAAGAGAGCTAAGCCCACGAGTAGGAAAGTAGGAGATTTAGTATTAAGGAAGGCTAAATTTTAAGGTAATGGCCATTGGGGTAAGCTCAAAGCTAAGTGGGAAGGCCCATACTAAATTAAGGAGAAATTTGGGCAATTTACCTTTATATTGGTTGATAAGGGTGGAAGATACTTAGTCAATACTTGGAATGCAAAACACTTAAGGAAATATTATTTGTAAAATTGCTAGAAATTTTTTAAAAGGATAATATTGTTACATTTACATCCACATACTTTCTTCTTTTCCTTTCATTAACATTGTTATTAAAGGAATACATTTTTTACTCTTATTTGTTAAGTAATGACAATTTTTTCTATAGTAAATACGTCCATTGAACAATGTGCACATACACCTCAAACACATAACTCATCTAACAAGAGTTTGTTTGCAAAAAACAAATATTGTAAGCCTTGTTAATGCATATGAGATCCAACTTGGGTTTTGCTAGGTGTTGATATTCTAAAACTATAGAACAACTGAAAAAAAGAGGGAAATGGGAAGATATTAAGTTGATAAAATTGATTCTTAATAACCCCTTGAATCACTACTTGCAAGAACCACCTAAGTTATAAACTCTTAGGATAAATCTTGTAGATTTTGTAAAGAACTTCAAACTCATAGATCTAGAGAATGAAGAGAATACTCTCAGTTATTGAGAGAGAGAAATATGCAGCCAAAAGGTGAGTTATTTTTCTTTTCAACCTATCCTTATCACTTATACAAGAAGTGTAGGATTAAAGGTTACAACTTAACCAACTAATATATATGCTTAAAGCCTAAATAAGGAAGAAACTCTAGCTAAGTTCTAACCCATGTGTTTTGGCCATAAGGCTGGATACTTAGGTAGATTTTTGAACCTTCACCCCTAATATCTCATATGTTCCAATCTTAAAATAGCCATACCACACAAAAGGAAAGAGAAAAAGGCCCATTTTAATCTTGTAAGTAAAAAAAATAAGTAAGGAATGTCTTCTAGCCTTAGTTGTTCTTCCCTAACTCTACATTGTTCTTCCTAAGTGCTAAGAGTGAATTTTCATCCAAATGAGAGGGAATTGCGGATAATTTGTATGGATTTCAAGGGATGTTGAAAGGGATGATTTTTAGGGGGCATTTTAGGGTTATATACTAAGGAAATATAGATTAAAAAAATTGGGGGAAAAGCTTGCAAAAACATGGCCTTATGTGCCTTCCTTTTGGTTGGCTTGTGGACGAAAAAAGGAGAAGGTTTGTAAGGTTTGCATGGATAGATTTTGATAGATACTTAATTTTTTTCCTAGTAAAAAGAGTTTTATGGCTCTCAAACTTGAAAAAATTAATGGCTAGATTATGATCATCAATTAGGGATGCTCCTACATCACCTATCATAAAAGAAGTCGTCGGTAGATTTTTTTTAATTATTTGTAAGCCCTCACCGAGGCCATCAATCGTTGACGATGGGAATACTTAATAATATGAAATTACACCAAAAGGCTTTCATCCATTAATCCTAAGGCTCAAAGTTTAATCCCTCATAGTGGTTGTTGAGCAATGAAGGTGGGCACACTTGGTTACCTAAAAGATAGACTTTATTTCATTCATTAAGCTTAAGGGTCACACCTAGTAAAGATGAAAGAGGAAATATCTCTTTCACTCACTAATCCTATGCTCTTAAGGTACATCCTTGGTTAAGGTTTTAAAGCTACTAAGTCATTAGCTAAGCTAAGGCTCCTATGGTGTGCTCCTCAACTAATGTGTTGAGGTCATTAAGCCTTTGCTCAGGGGTTTGGTTGGTCCATTTGGTTTGATCAAATGACAACTAAATTATACCCAGCTTTTTTTCTCCACCACTAAAGTATAATAAAAATTTGAAGTGTGTGCCATAGGGATATTCATATATCTTTTTTGTCACAAATATTTGGTGAAGGTGGTCTTATTATCCTAATTACTTTGGCCTTGGTATTCTTATATTATGGTTTTGTTCTTCTTAAGGTGGCATATTATGTCTACTCCATATTAGAACAAGAATAGATGAGAAGAAAGAAGTACAAATGAAAAAGAAAAGATCATGCCATATATAAGGATGATTTATATAAATTTTGTTAACAAAAATGTCCATCAGGCCCTTACGAAGTTTCTTCATCTTCATTATTGCCCTTAGTCTCCTGAACCCTTGAGGAGTGAGAAAACTCTCCAAGTCTTCACCCTTGTACAACTACTCGTTGGCTTTACACAATTGATCACATTCTACCTAGACTTTAAAGTAAGCATATATGACAAAGGCACAATAGTCATACCACTGCGATTGAAGTTGTTTATCATTATAGGCAAGTTCTTCACTTGCTAGATACTTGTCCACAAATTTACTAATGTGTTTCAGCTTAGATTTAGCAATTTCTTTACTTATATGATTACCCATGACTTTTTGTTGTGCCTCGATCATTTATTTAGTGTTAGCTAGTTGTTCTTGAAAACTCTTTAGTTCTTTGCTATTAACCAAGTCTTTATCTATGATTTCTTCGCATAGCTGATCAATCTCAGCATAGAGCTCAACTACTTCAGCATAGAGATGTTTTTTTGCTTGCTAAGTAACTCTAAGTCTGTTGAAAAACTACTAGACCTTCTTGGTATCCACAACCCATTTCTTTTTCTCAATGGTTAATTTATTGATTATGACTATCTCTTTGCAAAGATCATCCTCCAAGCATATATTATTTTCTTTCAGTAGCTCCATTTCAAACTTTGATGCTTGTTTCACCCTTTTTTAAATGATCTTCTAAGCTGGTAACTTAAACTTGGAAAAATTATGCTTCAAGGACAAAAATTTTTAGTTGATTATTCTCAGTCTCCAATTAAGACATTTTAGTTTGAAGGGATTCCTTCTCATCTATCTAGGTTGAATGAAATTTCTTAAGATGTTCATATTCATTCTCTATTTGCTAAAAGTGTTTTTTGTTCCAAAAGAAACAATAAAAAAATGTGTCTTCTCATGAGTAATTGTTGTAAATAAAAAATATAAGTCTAAAAAGAATGAATCATTGATGTAACTACATAAATTTAAAATAAAAATATAATACACACCTGAAAAGTTAAGTTCATGTTAGCCCTCAACAAAGTGGTTATCATTAGACCTTTGACAATGTTTTAATCTTTGCACAAAGTTATGACATCGGTCAGCTCTAGATTGGAAGAATCATCTTAATGATAATAAAAAAAATGAATAATCTTTAGGAATAGATAACGTTGATCCGCTATCCTCCAATAACACTTTGATACCCACTTAGAGAACATCTTTTCTTTAGGGGAAAGTATCTAATTTAGGAACCATGCAGTTGGGACCTATCAATATATCAACAACTAGGGGAGGATGGCTACCATCAGATGGTTGGGTACCTTCACTTGCTTCAACTGATGAGAAGGTACAATGTTAGCTATCGTAGGAACTTTAGCTTACTTTATTACTCTGTATCCATCGTTACTTTCCCCATCAAGCACAATTGTATCTTTATTAAGAACTAAAATATAGGAATTATAGGTTATCTTAAAAAAGGATTTAACAACCATTTTCCTTTTTCTAAGAGTAATTGCTAGGAGGAATGGAAGGACTCTTTTATTGAGATAGGGGTTGATGGTTTCAAACCAGGGGTGAGAGGGATTGACAAAGTTTTGAATTGTCCAGGATTGGATTTGGGAATTTTCTTGGCTAGGGGGTCTTTTGGAATGACCTTTAGGGGGCTTCTTGCTAAAGAATATACAAAAAAGTTTAAAGAAAGGATAGTTGATGGAAAAATAATTTATATTGGTAAATTTAATAACATTACATCCCCTTATTTTTAACCTTTTAGGAACAAGCTTGATTACTCCCTTATTATTTTGAACATATAATAAGGGAGAAAGAATCTTAAAAGAAATGCTATGAATTTTAAAAGATATATTTCATGGTGTGTGAAAAGAAGACTTAATTTTCATTTGTAACCATCAATGATAATCGATCTAGTGGGAGGATGTGTAGTGGGTTTCTTTACACCCTTCTCTAAGTTGGGATTAAGCATATCTTGTCAAGATTTCCAAGCATTGTACTCTACAAAAAAGACATAACCTTGTGAGATAACAAATAAGATAAAATATTAAAGAAGTTACACGAACATGAAGAAAATATTTTGCTTACTAACTTCAGAGATCAAACATATTATATTTAGAATGATAGGATCATTGATGACATTATTATTATGGATGATGCACCCTTATCAAACAAAATTATTAAATTTATCTATAGATGCTTCTAAATCTAGAGTGAAGGGCGGATACTCTCATACCTTGGGGTTTAGTTGACCTAAATTTGGTAATTTCCACTTAGAATCACCCAAGATGAAGAAGCATTGTGACTTCCACTTTTTTTATTGAGGAACAAGGCTTCTTATTAGATTTATTTTCTCCTCTCTTTTGAATGGAGTAAAACCCTAGAGCTAAGGGGTGACTCAATAATTGTTACATATAAGAGTTTGAGAACTTCTTTCTTTACCACCTCCCTAATTATTAGGTTAAGATAATGTTGTATGTTTTTGGAAAGCTTTGCATCATATTTCATTAAGATACTATGAATTCCAAATAAATGCCTTATTCCCTTGTTATCAATGATAGTCCATACCAATTTAGTTTTATACTAGCGAATAATTCTTACCAATAAGAGTTTAAGAACTTCTTTGTTTACCACCTTCATCATTATTGCATGAAGATGGTGTTGCATATTTCTGGAAGGCTTTGTGTCATCCTCTATTAAGATTCTATGCATGTAAACTAAATGGATTATTCCCTTTATACAAATGGTTGTCCATCCTAAATTTTTTTTATACTCTTTCAGCACTCTAATAATATTGTCTTCATATAATGTTGTGATAACTTCCAGATATCAACACTCCTACCATTACTTAGGGTCAGCTCCACTTCGATCATGGCCCTTCCTCTTCATAGATGTCTCCACCACCATACTATTACAACAAAATATCTAGTCAACTAGACATTTGGGACCAATGATTCACTGATTTTTTACAGTTAGTGGAAAAGTAGTTATAAATTTTAGAGTCTGTAATCGATACTTAGTTCGACTCCAAAAGCACCTAGCTAGTCTAGATGCATTCACTTCTTTTGTAGATGCACTCATGGCAGCTTGGCTACCTTTATCCTTCACCGCCGCCACCTACTGAGTGATCATTGTCTGTGAGTTTCTATTTTATTTTACAAAACACTGGGGACAATGTGTTTGTTAAACATAAGGGAGTTTGGAGTTGTAGTGCTACATTTTGTTTTCCTACTTTATGTGTATATTTATGCATTTCTTTTGTTCATGAAACTAGTTAAAAAAAGGGAAAATAAATCAAATTTTGTGTCAAATGACCTTTCATTGATGATAATAAAAGACGAGTTAGCATGAATTTTCATTGACTTGACTTAACTTATTGAAACCCCCATTGAGTTGACTTGACTTGTTCAAACCCATCAAAGTTTACTTGAAAATGATTTTAATTTTTAAGATTAAATGTTTTGGTTGCATTTTTTTTTTGGAATGGGTGCAATTATGTTGTTGAACTTGAAGGTCATGCACACATTGGGTATTTCCTGCAGTTCATTTAGTGTAACATATGTGCGTCCTATGATTTAAAGGATTATTAATGACATTTTTTTGGACCTTATGCGATTTTGAATCTAAAACACTATTTTATCAAAAATAATCCCATTATCTTTCTTGTGTGCGATATCCCACCATGGATTCTAAAACTAGAACTTACATTCATTCTCTTCTAAGTCACATTTGACTTATAAATGCATTAAAATTTCTCTTTTTAGCTACACTAGAAAAATGGCCTAACCTTAACAATTGATCATTTGCTAATCACTTTGAGCATTTAGCTAAGGTACAATGTGACCACACTTGTAACCTTTTTTTTGTACTCTTAACTTAGTCTAGAACTAGTGGGGTGTTGGATAAAATTAAATAAAATAGTCAAGAGTGTGATTTAAAATAAGTATGGGAAAGGTGTCAAAAGGTAAATGGTTATGTGGGATAGAAAAAATTAAAAAAAAAAAAAAAAAAAAAAAAGAAAAGAAAATATGAATAAGAAGTATGAGTTTGTTTCTCATGTTGAAGAAATCACGAAAATTTAAAAAATGAAAGAAAAAAATAATTAAATAAGGTGGAAGAGCCTAGTATAGTTGTTAGTTGCCATGCTTCATTAGTACTAGACTTTTACCTCCATATACCCCAAAAAAATGTGTCTTAACCTTTTACAACCTTAATAAAACCTTTTGATTATTGTGTGTTCTATGTATTTCTAGTGGTGGAAAATTGAGAAGTATTGAAAGCATATGGATGATTGTGTTCATGAGTATGAGTACTTGAGAAAAACTTTGAAATTGATTCACATTAATAATCACATGAGATAGCCCACTGCCTAAAGTGAGGTTGTTAATTCAAAATTTGAGTCTTAAGCGATTTTAGTATATAGTTTCCTACAAACTACATGCCATGTTTACCACAACATGTTTCTCTTTACATAACTTTGACCCGAGAATTCAACAATATTTTTACACTTATTTCCTAAGTATGCAACCTAAAAATGTATTCAAAAAATGTGTTTTATATTTTTTTCAAGCTTTGAGTCTTTATGAGTTGATTTTATTTGGTGTGATGTGTTATGAGTACTAAAAAAATATATAACAAAGGGATTCCTTTTATGCCTATCACTTGTTTGGTTTGATCTTATATGCATTGGTTGCATGAGGATAATCAATAGTTCAAGCATATGGGAGTTGGAAAATATGATTTATATTGCTTAATTGGAGCTTTAACATAAATATTTAATATGATTATGTGATGAGTTATTGCATACTTTAGTTCAATTGTTCTTTTTATTTTTCTTGATCATATTTTATAGGTATTTGGAGAAAATGGGATTAGAAGGAGATAAAACACAAGATTTGGACCAAATGAGAAGAAACAGTGAATAATAAAAATGTGCAAGGGTGGAAAAACATGAAAATTAAACCATGATCCAATCTAAATTTAGATTGTGCTGAACATGAAAATTGCATCAAACATTATTTCAATCAATGGTAAAATGAAGAATTTATAGTTAAAATACGATACATTGTCAAAGATGTCTCATGACCCAAGAGTTGAAATGACTCCACCATTTCATTTAACATGCTCATGTTAGCCACAACCAACAACATGGATCAAAGAAACACATCACGGGTTGTGTGTGTCAACTCCTTTTATCTCATATATAATATAATTTTGACTCATTTTTTAGAGGGATTCTTAGTAAAAACTTACCACTACTTTGGAGCTTGAGATGAGGGATTTTCGATTTTATCATATATTCACTCATTCCCCATTCCAATCCATCCCTTTATCGCTCATGACTGTGACTCTTACACTATAGTTGAACTATGATTTCCAATTCTTGAATAAAGTGGGTATTATATCTCTGTTTTTAATTTTCTCTTTTTTAATTGATGCAAACCTATTTGTTTAAGATGATATGCTTAACTGGAACCATGATTAGATAATTATTTTTTGAACCCCTCCCCAATTATAATGTGTTGAGAATTTGAAACCCTAACCCAATTCAACTCTTAGTCATATGTGTTAGTGCTTTAATTGAAAAAATAGGAGTATTGGCCATCTTCCCATTATTGGCTAGAGAAAATACAACAAGATTTGAGATATGAGTTGAAGTGAGGTCCATTGACATAACTAGAGACCAAACCACAAACTTAAGAAATGTTGTTTTGGTCCCCACAACCTAAATGAGGGGATAATAGCTAGTTGGAATTGTTTTTTTCTTTGTATGCATTCATACTAGAGATAAATGATTCTCCTTAGACAATAGTATGTATCATCTTGAGGAGAACTACACTTTATACATTAGTTGGCATTTTGACTTTGTAGCTCAAATTGGGGCCTAGGGTTATTATTTGATTGCATAAGGATTGAGGGGGGTTAACTAGAGCCTTATCCTTTTATGTATTTGGAACCCACCTTTTATGTGCCTTTATGTTTGTTTTGTTTTCTTAGTTTATTATTTCTACTTTAATCATTCAACAATTATCCTTATTGTTAGTCTAGATATAGAAAAGGGTTATCACCATTCTGGTGCTCACTCTTTAGTCCTTATTCACAATACTTTGAGTACTACTCTAATTTCATGGACTTGCAAATAGCGTACATCAACCTTGTCAGGATATGTGTTAGACATGTCAATTAATTGTTAGGCATTCTAGTGCTCACTATCTAGTCCCTATTGGATGATACCTTGAGTACTACTCTAACTTCATGTGCTTGTAAATAACATACATCAACCTTATCAAGATATGTGTTAGACATATCAACTAACTGTATTACAATATAAGTCTCTTTTAAATGTCCTAAACTTATAGTATTAGCTATTGATAAGGGAAAGAAATTTATAGAAGCTCTTAAGTCTATCATGTATTTTTCATACCTTATGATTCCAATTTTACAAGAAATGGTAAAAGTACTAGGGTCTTTACACATAGGTGGGAGTTTTCTTTTTAACATAGTAGATAAATTCTCTTTCATGCAAACTTTTTCACCCCCTTTTAATTTCCTTTTATTAGTGCACGTATCTTTTAAAAAACTTTTCATACCATGGTGCTTGATTAATAACCCCTATATTACCCCTAATTTTTCTATTTAAATATTTCATTTTAGTGGAAGAAACTAGACAAATTATTGGTCATTATTCCACACCCAACATGATAAAGGGTATGACTAATATCCAGCTCATATGGAATGTACAACCAAATAACAAATTGAACAAGAATATGAGGTGTGGTTAATACTTAATCCAAGTTTGAGGCAAAACCAACAACAAAACAAACAAGGTGGAAAGGAGATTAAACTTAAATATAATATAAAAAGCGTTTATAATGCTTGATGCCCCAAAAAGGGAAGAACCATAACAACACACAAATGCAACTAAACATGAGATACCAAATTAACCTTAGACACTCAAACCTATCCCACAACGCCACCAAAACTTGCAGCCACTTGAAAATGATAGCATCGGTATGATTTTCTCATACCAACCAAATTACAACATATCCTAAGAGGTAGTATGATCATATTACACATAATCACAGATATTATAATTTATTTCATTAGGTTATGCTATCAAATTAATTTAATAATTTGTTCAATAATGAAAAACTAACTACTAATACTAGAAAAAATAATACTAAGAATAGGGATTAAATGACATATTCAGCATAGGGATATAAACCGATCATCGAATAATATTGTCATGTAGTATTTTTTTATATTAATTTATAGAATCTCCCACACATTCACTTTCTAGCATCTCCTTGTATAAATAAAACCAAAGTTAGTTCTTGATCTATTGTCTAATCTTAGATTGGTGGTCATTAAATACGATTTATTTATCTAACCAAAAATATACACAACTAATAGATCCAATTTACTTCTCATGATTAATTATTCCATAACTTTTAATTATCATCCTACCTAACCCTAATATACCTTAACTTTTAAAATGATAGCACATAATCAAATAATAAATAAAAACCATAGCATTAATAAAATTAAAAAAAATTAGAAAATAATGCTTGAATGTAATCACATAACACATAAAATTTTAATTATATAATAAAAGATAATTACTTACATAAACTTGATACCAAAAGTAATAGAAGAAATAGATCAAAAATAAATGAGAGATGACTTAGAAATATCTAAAAATAGAAAAAAAATTAGAAATGTAAACTAAGGATGGTTGACACTGTTCTTTGTCAATTTCTCTTTTTGGTAATTCTTTTTATTTATGGCTTGTTATCTTTCATTTGTGCTCCTGTATTTTTTTTCTGTACTTTCATACGTGGTTTTTGTTTCTATTTTCTTCCTAAGTGTGTTCCTTGATATATGATGAATATAAAGTGTATGGCTGATCTTTTTATATTTCTTTTACTATAGGCCATGTTGGATTAGGAGCAAGTACTTCATCCACAAGGTTTTTTTAATTAAATATTTCATTGTTTACTCTTGCTAATATGCGTTCATGATTGTTATTGAAATTGATTAATATTTTGTTTAGATTTTATTTCCTAAGTGCATGCATATCTATATTGATGTCATTTTAATTACATTGCAGTCTGTATCGGAGTGTTGTGAACGACAAATTATATGGCGCCTTGTTTAGGTGTAAATTTTTATTTTTTATTTCACATCATGACTAAATTCTTGTTTATTGTTCATTTAAATATAATTATTCAATAAAATAGTATTCTATATTATATTAGAAGTATTTAAATGACTCATTAGATGTTAAATTGTTCTAATAACACTGCACTTACCTTAGAATGAAAACAAGATATGCTATGTAATGGTAGATATGTAATCAATGAATGATAAAAGTTTATGCTTGTTATTTTTGTGATTAGTTAGAGAGTTCCCATCATATTTTCTTTCATGTCCTATCATAAGTTGGGTTTGGTAGGTAACAAAGAAGTTCATGGGGGCTATAAGACTAATCTCTAGCTATAATTGTGAGATTACATCAGTAGTTAGGAAAAAGCCAAGCTTCACTAGTGAAGATTCAAGTTTTTAGAGCTTTATTATTTGTAGGTTCATATGAAGCCTAAAGAGCAAAGAATGGCTTATTGTATTCAAATATGATCATGAACTATTATATATTCATTAAGGTTATTGCTACAATTATTTCCTCCAGATGTTTCCATCCAAATAGGGGAAAATATGTTGGTTATATATATTGCATAGATAAGTTCTATAATTATATCATCTTAGTTGTTCACTTAATAATCATTCATAAAAAAAGAATAGTAATTTTAAATGATTAAAAAATACTAACACTTTATTAAAAATCTAATAGTAAATGAATAGCAATAAATTATTACAAGATAAAATGTTAAATAAAATATTATACAATGACTACCACTAAATAAAATGTTGTGGAGGATCTTTATAATAGTAATCTTGTTGTATTGATCTATAGTAAGTATTGTAGGAACATCTCTTATGTTTAGTATTCCAAAATTGTAAATTCCACCTTGAAATTGTGGATATTTTGTCAAAGAACAAGAATGCCCATCTATTGATGACGATATGACATGTTGAGATGAGTTTCGATTTTCGTTTAGATTATGGTAGTAATAATTTGGATGTAAATTTTGTTAATGTCCTCATGGTATCCAAATGTTACCATAGCTATCATAGTTGGAGAAAATTTGATAGTTCTAATATGGATCTTGTCCTTGATATCTCTCTCCCTCTCTCTAACCCACTAAATGTGTTTTGGTAATCTCTCAAGTTAAAAAAAAAACATATTCTTTGTGTGTAGTTGTAGGAAACATAGATTCAAAAAAATGGATGGGAACTTTCATCAAATTGATGAAATCTCTATCTAGAGTGAGTTTAGTGGCGACCACTAGTTCTTCCACAACCTCTTTTAATATTCCCATAAGTTAGTTTATCATTATCATCTCCATAAAAAATAAAGTTAATTTGTCCATATGATCGAATGTTTTCATATACATAAGTACCTCCTCCTCCTCAACCAACATCATTATCATCACCGCCGTCATCATTATCACTCACACTTGAATGAGAATCATGAGATAAGCCATCTAGTTCATCTGTCGCTAGTGAGTTATGATCAAAACCATATTGAATTAGAGGATCTTCTACTATTTTTGGTTTACTGCCTCCTTTATATTCATTACCATCATTGTCATCATCATTTTTTCCATCTAAGCCATTCCACGGAGATGCTTGATTATTTTCATGTCTAACATAAATCAAGGGATCCTCCATTTCTTATAGACAAGGGTCCATATTATTATCTTCATGAAATATTGGATTATATGATTTTTCCAACTCAACTTGGCTCTTTGTTATGAAACCTATTACTTTTAGCCTTATGTTGTAATGGATGTAGAAAAGAAGGTTAAATTTTATATATTGCAACCTATTTTATAGATTTTGTGTGCATCAAACTAAAATTACTCCGGCTTCTTTTACATTGTGATGCAGAGGCAGTGGTGCTTAATAATTTTATGGCAATATTTTTGAGATGTGGAGCTGAAATTCTATATAAATTCCATCATTTAGCTGGAATCATAATTTTTTTTATAACTATCATAAAATATAAATTTATAAATTATATGATAATCAAAAAAATAATCATAAAATACTAAAATAACATAAGATAAGTACTTACTTGGATTGATGAATTCAACAACTTTTTATGTGACAATATCACTAAAATCTTCCTGTTTTAGATTTTATATCTCCAACTATACATTAAAGTTAAAATATTAAGTTATTATAATTATTTTTGTATAAGGAAATGTATTACATGTTTATCTCATTAAGAGCTCAAATTCGATTATCAATGTTTGACTTGAGCCTTTGTATAATTATCTTCACCCCTCTCATCACTTATTTATCCTCTCTAATAACATAATCATTTCTTTCTTATTCAAATTGAGGGTTGAGTAAATATCCTTTTCAATTTCATATTTAAATGAAATGACAATTTAGTAATATATATTTGCATTAACATTATTAAATAAAATAAAATTTACCTATTGCGTGTAAGTTATGAAGAAGTTGGAAGTCCTATCTATGGTCAATGATTTGCCAATAACATTCCCAATATTGACAATTCTTTTAGATGGCTATTTTTTTTTCTCTCCATATCTTCATAGAGAAATCCCATTATTAGTTTTTGATATCCATCCACAAGTCTTATAACCTTTACGAGAGACTCTTGCACCTTAATAATATCATTAGCCTTGGTCTAAAACTGTCTTCCTTCATCTATGAGTTGGAGAATAATGTCTAGAACTTGAGTCTCTTGATCATCATTAATTTGATCATATTTGGTACGCTTCCACTATTCTAGCTCCCACTTTTTTTAGGCTACTCTTATACTTGATAATACTCTCTAGAACAATGAGATTGGTGGCAATTCTTGTTATATCAGGTCAAAGAAGTTGTCGATCATTCATAAATTTAAACATAATAGCCACCACCTTATCATATTTATATATGAATGGAGTAATACTTTGAGCCAGTTGAAGTACTTTATGAATATTTATTTTCTTCAAAATATCATCCATTATAAGATTTATGTAATGAGCAACACAAGTTATCTAATAAAAATGTGGAAACTCTTGCATCAATTTCTTGCTTCCAGTCTTGATTGTAGCTTCATTATCTGTTACTACTTGTACAAATATCTCATAACCAAATTCCTCAACCAGTTTCACAATTAACCTAAATTAATATTCAGCATCCTTTGATGGAACATTGGTAGCATCAACAGACTTGTGGAAAAGTGATCCAGCTTTTTAATCAAAGCAAAAGGTTAATAAGATGCATTTTAGTTGGTTCGATCTATATATCACATATGATAGTTACTCTTCCATTGTGGTAAAAAAGAATCGGTCCATTTTTTCAGTGATTAATATCCTTTTTTAAGATTTACCTATGCAAGCTCATAGGCACTGGGTGGTGGCACATGTTCTCCAACTTCATGAATAGTTATCATTAAGGGCTTTGTAAATGGAGATTCTTTTACACTTAGCTGCACCTTATTATGCATAATATATTATCCCTATGCCTGTCACAACTTTTCTTTGAGCATTTTAAATGCCTTTTTACCTGGATTGATTTTGGTTTGTTTCATCTTTTGATGCTCTTGTTCCAAAGAAGCATCTATAGTTGCTAAACTTAAAACAAGATTCGATGAGGGTGCATGCCCATATGAGCCCTAACTTACTCTTACACTTAAGCTAGATGATCAGCCCATTAGTTGAAGAGGTTGTTGGCAACTCCTTCCAAATTCATGATAATGTTCACAATGATCCATCATATACATGTTTTATTCATACTCTAAATCTACTTCAAACCTACTCCTCCTTAGAATCAATTGAGGATGTTCATCTTCATCTTCACCACCAAGTGTCATTATTGTAATTTCTTCTTTGACGATAAGAGTTCTTCTTCTTTTTTCCATCTTATTCTTCTTTCATTTTTTACAACAATTGTTCCATATTTCTTCTAATGTCAGTAGGCACATTATCATATTCTGCAACATTACCCTTAACATGACCTAAATGCTCTTTTAGTCATGTGCCTCCTCATTAATAACTTTGCCACAAAAATACACTTAAATTTTATTTGAATTCCATCCATAGACACCCTAAAATTCCATGCAACATCTCTACATGAATTATCATGACCACTAAAAGCATCACTACTTGTTCGACAATACATGTTTAGTTAAACTGAAAACAAAATACATATATGGCAAGTGTAGTTAGTATTAAAGTAGTTATTTATAAAGAACAATTATTATCTTATGTTTATATAGATTTATAATAAATTAAAACTGTAATAATTATTATCCATTAATCTTAATCATGTCCTAAATAAATTCATATTAAAATTATTCGACCGATGGTATTAAATTATTGATAATACGTTATAATTATGTTATATTTATATACATTTATAATAAATTAAAAATATAAAATTATTATCCATTAGTCTTAGTCATATAATAAATAAATTAAAATTAATATTACCTAATTAATTGTATTAAATTATTGATAAAAAATTATTATTATGTTATATTTATATAGATTTATAATAAATTAAAATTATAATAATTGATATCCATTAGTCTTATTCTTGTAGTGATGTAATAAATAAATTAATATTAACATTATTTAACTGATGGTATTAAATTCTTGATAATAACTTATTTTTATGCTATATTTATATAAATTTATAATAAATTAAAACTATAACAATTATTGTCCATTAGTCTTAGTCATATACGAAATAAATTTAAATTAACCTTACTTGATCACTTATATTAAAATATTTATAATATATTATTATTATATTTTATTTTTATGTATTAATAATAAATTAAAACTATAAAAATTGTTATTGATTAGTTTTAGTCATATAGTGATGTACTCAATAAATTAATGTTAACATTATTTAACTAATGGTATTAAATTCTTGATTATAGATTATTGGTATGTCATATTTATATAAATTTATAATAAATTAAAACTATAATAATTACTATCCATTAGTCATTGTCATGTACTAAATAAATTATGATTAAATTAACTTGAGTAATGGTATTAAATAATGGATAATAAATTATTATTATTATTATTATTATTATTATTATTATTATTATTATGTTATATTTATGCAACATTTATAATAACTTAAAACTATAACAACTAATATCCATTAGCTTAGTTTATGTACTAAATAAATCAATATTAACGGTTTAAGTTTAACACTACTTGATTACTTATATTAAATTAATAATAAAAAATTATTATGATTATATTGTATTTATAAAGATTTATATATATAATAATTTAAAACTATAAAAAATTGTTATCTATTAGTCCCAGTCATGTACGAAATAAATTAAAATTAGTAAACACTTGACTAATTGTATTAAGTTATTGATAATAAATTACTATTATATTATATTTATGCAAATTTATAATAAGTTAAATTTATAACAATTTTCATCCATTAGTATTAGTTATTTAACGTGTATACTAAATAAATATATATTAATATCACTTAGATCTTAACTAATGACATTTATCTAAGAAAAGTATGGTTATTTAATTAAAAAAAGAGACAAAGCTAAAATTTAAGTTAATCAAACAAAATGATATGAGCAATTTATTGATTATAGATAAGTAATATTATAAATATTAATTAAAAATACTAACTAACTTTTTAATATGTATATTAGATAATAAGATTGGGCATTTTCCTTATATCCAAGTCCAATAAGACAAAGAAGGTTCACATGATTCACAGACGGCTCATGACTTCAAAACACCCTTTCCTTATTCGGTCTTCAAGAATTCAACTTAGCTCACAACTATACATTCATGCTTCTTCATTAATGACCCACACCACACCACACCACAATCTACCTATCCATAGTAAACATAATGTGTCCAAATTCGATGGCACAACCAATCAAACAACAAGCAGATACTGATGAGGAATGATGAATCGTGAATGTGACCACACAGTGCGATGATGGAAGGGAATTGTAGAGGAAAGAACAATGGTTATCTACTACAAGCTTGGCGCAAAACAAAATCTAGGTTTTCTATTAGGTTAGTGAACCAAATCTCCAGCAATTTCTTTTCCCATATTTATAAGTAAGTCCATATATGTTATTGTTATTTCTATTGATTCACAGGTGAATTTTAATTTTTCCATCCCTCTTTCTTTTAATTTTTCTTCCAATGATGGGGGAAGAACATAAGGTATGCGCGTAAGACAAAGAAGACTAGTAGAGAAAACCTATATAGAAGTGGTAGAACAATCATGTGTTGGGTTTCTAGCGAGATGTATGGTTACCAATAAATTGTGTATTTATTTACAATAAATACTGGTAACCGATTGATCGGCACTAACTATGTGAAATCATAAATCCATAGTGAAGCAGTGTTTTTGCTACTCGGCAGACCTGAAATCCACAAATGAGTGGCTGGTTCACTAATTTAAAACCACTATTTTATTACATGCTTCACATTAAATAAGTTGGAAGAATTGGCCATGTCCTTACCTTATCTTTCTTCATCAACTATTTTCCCTTTTTTCTTTTTCTTGGTTGGCATACATGTGATATCTTCTAACTTTCTATCTTTTTTATTGTTGTCCACTTGTGTCTTGTAGCTAAAAAATAGAAAAAAAGGCAATTAGTCAACAACTCCTTATAGTCTTTTAGAAAAAGCTCTAATTATATGAAATGCTTTCAGTTATAAGTTTAAGCTTAACTTTAGTCATGTTATAATCAATTTTAGAGAAAACAACTAGAAATAAGAATTATAGATTATGATTTTATTTTTACAAAAAAATTTAAATCAACTAAATTTGAGTTTATACACCATCGTTATAGCCAAAATGTAGTAGATTGTCAAAATTATACAAGCCTATCTTTGAAGCTCTAAATAAATTGAGTAATTGGGATTATTATATTTCAAGCACATAATTATAATTAATATTAATAACCACATATATTACTTTAATAAATGAAAAAAAGGTTAGAACAAAATAAAATAATATGTATAAAATATGTGTTTATCAACGTGTAAAATATTAGCAATTGCTCGAATGTCACACACCAAAAGTTGTATCGTTTCTAAGAGATAAGAAGGTTTCTTTCCATACTCCACTCCATGAAAGAACATTAGTGCACATTTTCTATTCCTATCTTAGAGGTAATCCGTATGCAATAGTTGCTAATTTCCATAAGGAAAAGGTTCTTTATTCACATATTTAATTGTGCTTACCCTTATTTTATTTGAGAAATAGCATGCTACAAGCTAAGCCAACCTTACTAGAAAACATGTATTGACAACACTTGAATTGTGTAGTAACGAAGAACCATAATTAGATTAAAAACAGTATGGAAACTTTTGTATGGAATTAGTAAAGGTCTATTTAACCCTAGCCTCACACATTAACATTTGTACAAAGTTATAATTAGGATACCCAACACGTTTGAATGAGATGGGCACCTGTGCAAGTTGAGCCACTATAATGGGAGTTTTATTATTTTGTTAGCTAGATTTTTAGCCAATAAATTTTTATTGGAAAGGTTTTTTAATGAATTTTGTGAGTTTGACCTCTTGCACAACTAGTGCAAGTTGTAACACATGATCTCCCATCAAAGTAGCTTAATGCAACAAGAAGCATATAATCAAATATGAAGCCAACTAGTTTTTCCTACTTTTATAAATGTTGTAATAGGATGAGCAATGGTGTGAAAATATTAACTTTTAGTATACCCCATGTAAGATGCATCAATTCATATCAATAAAGTAACATTATTCCTAAAATTACTTGTATTTTGTTATATAAAATTTGCTCCTTTGACCGGGGAACCAACAAAAAAGACAGACACTCACGCGCCCGCGTACAATTGTGTGCACACATACACACACACAAATGAAAAAATGAAAAAAAGAAACATGAAAAAATTGAAGCAAAAAAACAACAAAGACCCAAAGTTATTTAGATGATTATGTGCCCTCATCCGCCTTCTAAACATGATGAATAAAACCCACATAACACAAATATTTGAACACTAATTGGTTTGACTCCTAAATGGTGGCCAAAATCTCATTACACTCATGAAATTTGGAGGATAGCTTTTCCCACATCCATTTTAGCTCCCTCGATAGTCATTGCAAATACCCAAAGCTCCACCTATTCTCTTATCTCAATCTCTAATTCCAGTAAGTGGCAATGTTGAAGCCTCGTTCATAAGATCTACGATAATTTCTCATCACACAAAGAACTATTTCACTAACATGGAGCTTAGCTTCCATTTCCATGAAAGTTCTCATGTCCATGAAAAATAATGCCTCGTCGCTTACTAGCTGGTAACCTTAACATTCCATCAACTCTGCCTACAGCTCTTCAACTTTATCTCGAAGCACTTCCATTACCGTGCACTCCAACAGTGGCTAAATTACCCTCTAAGAACTTACCACTCAAAGCCCATATCCTCACTAGAGCCTTGTAGAAAGCCTTAAAGGGGAATCAAAATTTCCAACCCAGTCCCTTGCAATGGGCATTTCATATTCTATTAATATGCCTAAATCATTCTCAAATATTTTTCTCTTCTCTGGATTACAAGAAGGAGGAAGGTTTGTTGCTGGAAACATTTGCATAAGTAGCCATGGTTTTTGGAGTAAGAAGAAGAAGGTTGAGGGAGATTGAATAATATTACTGTATCAAAAACTAAGGGAAAAAAGTGTAGTGAACCTTTAAGTAAAGAGATATTACTATTTATAAGCCCCATAAGGTTAATGATTGAAATACGATCACTTCCCCTTTTCCATTGGCACACACATTAATCAATGTGTAGTTTCACCTTAGGAAGCTAAAAAACCTTGAGTTGCAAACCAACCAAGGGACACCACATAATCCCAACCCCAACAAATTTAAACTACCAAATGTTTTTCTAAAAACCAAATGGTTTTTTAAACCCTTACGTAGAATGGATCACATGTTACATTAATAAAAAAATCTCAATACTTAGCAGTTGAAGAAGAAGGTTGAGGGAGATCGAATAATATTTCTCTATCAAAAACTAAGGGAAACAAGTGTAGTGAACCCCTACTTAGTAGTTGTTGCCCCTAGAAAATAAGGATGTGCACACTTGAATTAAAATAAAGTAAGTAAGAAAATCCTTTAGAGGATTAGGAAAGTGGGAATGCTAGAAAATAAATTAGAACATATTATTGGGAAATCAAATGCCCCACTCAATTAGAGGACATTACAATTGAAGAGGCTAATGACCAATTGTTTGGATGATGAATAGATATAAATTTCAACAAAGCTAAATACAAAGGATATATGTAAAAGGTTTGATCCAATAGTTATTTCAAAAATCAAATTTTAAATTACTTTAAAGGTCAATTTACAATGAGGAATCACTAAAGATAATTGACATCAAAGAACTATCTACCCAAACCTCTATGGCTTATGAGAATTGAAAGCTTAGATCCTAAGTCCGCTATTGATAATGAAGACAAATGTATATGAGAATGTGTAGGTAGAAAACCTGAGCATGCACAAAAAATAATAAATCTCGACACTCAAACCAAGAAGGAGGCAACTCAAGGTGACAAAAAGGCCTCACATGACCATCTACTCAATGGAGTAAAAGATGGAAGTAGCATCACGAGAGCTAAAGGAACTAAGCTCAACTCCTTTATCTTTTTCCCCTTCAAAGGCCTTACACTGCTACTTAGAGGTCTTGCAAATTGGAGATGGAAACATCATCAAGGATGCCCCAAATCTCCAAACCCATTAGGAGGAAAATCCAACACTAGATGTTAGAGCATGAGGTTTTCAAGCTTACGTTCCCTTGCTCTCTACCACCACTAGAGGCCTCCATGTTTAGAATTAGAATTTGAAATTAGGGATGGTCATGTGCCCCTACTGCAAACTCATCAAATAACTAATAACTATTCATTTTTAGCAAAGAAAGTTTCCATTTTTCCTTAGGAAGGCCGAGGAGACCTCCTTGTCCTCTATCTTTGCCATCTATTGAAGGGTTATGACCAACTCCAAGTATTTTTCTCCATAATGTCATTAAGCAAATCAAGATCATTATTGAACCTGGAGAGGTTGGCCTCCCTATTCTTCATCTCTCAACTTTGGTAGCTAAGACAAAGCCATTGTATAGAACCTATAAAACAAAATCTATGAAAAATTAGCTAAGCATCGACACCACTAAGATAAAATTATAAAGAAAAAAACATATATCAATTTTTTGTCCCAACTTCTTAAAGGGTAAAAGAGCATCTCACATAAGTAATATCACAACTAGAACAATCACAATCTTTAGAACAACACCCTCTCAATTGCCTCTAGCTCTAAAAGCTCTAGTTAGACTTCCATCTCTAGCTTAGTTAGACTATGAATGTGTAGGAAAAGTGGTGTAAGGCTAGGAAAATGGTAAGGAAATATTTGGGGAGGGAGATGGTGATGTTAGGAAATAGAGGAGGATGTACTAGGAAGGTGGTGCAAAGTATTGGATAGTGCAGTGGTGGTTTGAGGCTAAAAAAATGGAGCACAGGATAGGGACAATACCGGTAGAAGGAGAAAGGGGGAAGGAGGTTGGGTGAATGGTCCAACAATAATGAAAAGGGAGGGAGAGTTGGTTGTGTTGGTAATGGTCAAACAAAAATGGAAGGGGAATAAAGGAGTTATAGAGGATGGGTTTGTGTGTGGGTGGGGAGACGTGAGGGAGAGTTAGTTGTCGAGAAAATAGAAAAGTAGGGGGTTGGTGCATGACAATGGAGAAGGCAAAGAGTAGGGGAAGGTTGTGTAAGATAAAAAAAAAGGTAGGGGTGGAGTGTCAGTTTAGGATTTAGTTTGGTTAAGTTGGGGTTTTTGGTTAAGGAAACAAAATTAGGAAAACAACTAGTTAAGGGTGAGAGGTAAATAAAAGGAAAAGGAAAGAAAAATTATTAATGTAAAATATTTAATAAATGGCTAGGGTTATTGTTTATAGGTTAAAAGAGATAGATAAGCTAAGGTTAATGGTTAAGTTTTGAATAAAAGGATAAACACCCAAGAACAAAGGTTTACAAAATTTTGGATGTTACATAATCGGCTAGTATACACGAGATAGGGAAGGAGAAGTGTTAAAAGGAGAGAGTGTGGTGAGGTTAGAGGGATTGGATTTAAGGGTCAAAATAAAAGGGATTAAGTACTAAAATAATTAAGAGATTAATAAATAAAAAAAATTACCCGAATTATACAACTTAAAATAATAAATTGATCCACTATAATACTGGCACATAATAATAATAATAATAATAATAATAATAATAATAATAATAATAATAGATAATACATAATATAACTTTTTCAAACAGAAAGATGATGTCTACTAGGTAAATGATGGTGATGCTAACACAATTCTTTTTTTTCCTACAATGAAATAAAAACAAAAAAAAATATCTTGATTACCATAATCAAAAGAGAGAATGGGGAATGTCTCACTAATCAGGGCTTCATGTTGAAAGGTTTCATGGATTATTATACCCACATTTTGGGCCAACAAAACAACCATAAGATTGAATTAGCATAACAAGTGTTGGAGTAAAGCCCCATGCTTTCAACTAATCATCAACAATTTCTTGTAGGAAGCTTGTCCAAAAAAAAATTTAAAGATGACATTTTGCTATTGAAGATTCAAAAGTGCCAGTCCTTGATGGTTTTACATCCTCTTTTTTCACGTCAGCTTGAGACATATGGAGAGCATTGAATGAATATTTCCTCAATGCAAACTTGTTAAGGTTCATCACTTCAATTTTACTTGTACTTATTCCTAAAGTGACCAATGTCAAGAATGTAAGGTATTTTCATCTAATAACCTATTATTATACCATATTGTACAAGGTTTTGACCAAAATAATAACCTCCAAGATTCAAATAATTTATCTTGAGTTAATAGACCTCTCATAATTAACCTTCATAGATAGGAGATTAATTAGAAAAAAAAAAATTTTATTGGCAAATGAATTACTAAGGTCATATGGAAGGAAACATGCATCTCTTAGGTGCATAATGAAGATTGATTTATGTAAGGTGTATGATTCTATTTGTTAAGAGTTCCTTAAAAAGGTAAAGTTAGCCCTTCATTTTTTCAATTATTTAGGGGAGATAGTTATAAGGGGTATCTAGTGTTAATTACTCTATTACCCTTAATGGAACTTTTTGGAACCTATATAAGGAAAGAGGGATTTGAGGCAAGTTGACACCTTTTCCCCTACTTGATTTTTATTGTTATGGAGTATTTTTCTCAATTGATGATAAATCTTTGGCATGCACCAAGCTTCAAAGGTCATCCCCAATTAAAATGCTTGAAACATGTGAATATTTTTTCACATATGACATGTTACTCTATTTCTATGAGGATCTTTGGTGGGTGCAAAAACGTTTCACCAAGTTTTAGCATTTTACAAGCATGTTGAGCTTAGCCATTAACTCATATAAGAGTTATAACATATTTAGAGAGGTTCCACATTAGGCAAGGGAAGACATTTTACATTACTTGAGCTTCTCCCTTAGAAATATCCCCTTCAAGTACTTTGGGGTTCTAGTGGTGGATACATGCTTAAATTCTCATCACATGTCCATCCTCACTAACAAGGTCCTACATCATAGGAACCATTAGGCTACTAAAGTGTTATCCGATGCAGGTAGACTTCCTCTCTTAAAGTTAGTCATTTTTTACATCTAAATGTATTGGTTTTAAGTTTTCTTATTATGAAAGAAAATCCTTACTCAACTCATCTCAGCATGTTGTGAGTTTCTTTGTAGTAGTAGTAGTACTCTTTCAACCGTAAAGCACTAGTTGTATGTCACCAAATAATAATGGGGGATTTAATATCAGTAAAATCAGTATATGGAATGAATCAACCCTTAGCAAACACCTTTGGATCTTGGCATAAAAGAAATATAAATTATGAATCAAGTAGATCCATAGTAGGTTCATAAAGCAAGGCTTGATTTGGGATATCAAGGTTTCTATAGTGGCTTCCTGGCCTTTAAGGAGTATTCTAAACTTAAGGTAAAACCTTATGCCTCACCTTTCCTCTAAAATTTAGAATTCATCCTATAGTATGATATATATATATATATATATATATACACACTCACACATACATACATATATACATATAACTGTGGCATATGAAAGATGGGTGGAAACTCATTAGGTAAAACCCAACAACTGCCACTTTCCAATTTATTGTATGGCTGGCTATTGTGGGTCATTTAGCTACCAAAGATGGAATTAGCATATACACTAACTTAACTGATCATCAGTGTTCCTTCACAAGAATCCAAAATACATTTTTCACCTCTTCATACATTATCAAGTATTAGGAGGAGTTATCCACACTCTCGTTCATATTATGAGGATTAGATAGCCTTCTTTTGCATGGAAAGGATTGATACTTAAATTCAATCTCATGTAAGGGAATGTAAAGCTTAACATGGAGCTATTAAGAGAAGTTCTTTTCACTATTTTTTATGAAATATGGAAGGAAAGAAACAATAAGGTATTTAATGATATATCAGGTAACAAGAATGTGATGTTTAAGTACATAGCCACTAGTATATTCCATAGATGTTTATATGGTCATAGAATGGCTAAGTATTGTACTTGAATTCATTTTGTAGATGAATTTTGGCCTCTAAGTTGTAATGGTTCTTAATTCTATATAAATTAAATGCCTATTAAAAAAATACCCTTAATTTATTAACCAAAAAAATACACATAATAATAGAACATCCAAGCCTACAAAAGTTTTAAATAATTAATTACACACTATTATCAATTTTATAATTAGGATTTCTACAAATGGGATATTACAAATATGATAGGCATTGATCAAAGAGTAATTCAAATGATATGAAGGGCAACTATATCTCAAGAGATGTACTACAATCCTCAATTCATAGTGAACCACCACATTATGAAAAGTTAGCCCCATTGAGATCATGCTAAACACTTTAGAATTCTACTATCAGAATAGAACCATACCTAAGATTAGCTTCAAACCTAAAATTTCAATGCCTTGTATGGTCTCAAGCAACACTTCCCGTAACAATTTTCCCTAGGTTATTAAGTACGTTGTCATTAATAGAAATCTTCACTATATCTCTAAGAAAGGGAGACCATCTAATAAAGGTGGAGGGTTTACATTAGCTAAGTTGTTTCATACCTAAAATAGTCTTCCAAACTCTATTGTCACATTGTGTAAAGGTCCTAATTTAGGTAGCTACTCACAGAGTTTAGAGTTCTTCTCCCTAGAAACAATATTGGTTATGTCAATGCCAAAGTCTCCATCAATATGCACTAAAAATAAGAGCCTAAAAATGATCTCCATGATCAAAATTTGAGTCTTCGTTTAATTGCTCCACCACCATTCCTTCAATTGTTGCTAGGAAAAATTTTGGAGCATATCTATAGGAAAACTTTTAATCCAAATTCCCTTGTTGTAGTTATTATCTCTCAATACATGGGGATTGGATTCATCTCCATCAAGTGATACATCGCAAGTGGATTCATTAGTTATACCTCATCTCACATTGTTGTTATTAGTGAGGAGTCAATCTTGAAATACAAGCCAGAAAAAGGTTCTAATGCATTGTTTGGATTCTAGCTTCCAATTGAACTTTTAGTTAGAAGAAACATGATATGAGTCGACAAGGAGCATATTATATGTTTTCTTGATGGATAAAGAGCCATCAGTTGAGTGACCCCAAATCATGATATCCTTTGTACCAACATGAGTGTTTTTGAAGATACTAACTACCTTCATTATTGTTTGAGTACTAATTTAATATGGAAAATTGAGTAATTTCCATCCAATACTCGAAAAAAAATAATTTGCTACAACTCGAACCATGTCTTCATTGGTAGTTGGGTTATGCACTACATCAAGAAGAAGTTCACTTCCCACTTACCAACCTAACCAAAATCATACTAATTAGCCATTTTGAAAAATCCAACGAAGCACCATAGAGTGGAGGTAGTAGGTAAAGAATGTGTCTCTAGGTGGAGGAAGATGATGGTGTTCTACTCAAATTATTGAGGTGTCAACCCTTGAAGTATTTATCATTCAAAACTGTAACCCACAACTTGTCTTCTTTTTACACAAACTTCCAAGTGAGATTCATGATTGGAGCTTGATTAGATAAGTCCACTTGTCTAATTCCAAGGCCACCTTAATCTTTGCCTATAAAAATATTTTACCAATGGATCATTTGAATTTTCCTTCACATCAAGATTGAAACCAAATGAAATAATAGTATAACTTCTCAATGTCTTCAATTTTAATCATTGTGAGCAATTCTATTTGCATCACATATTGAGGCATGACTATTAACATTGATTAGGTAAGCATAATTTTCCCTACCATTTACAAATGGTATGGTTCAAAAATGAAAAAAAAATCAATTAGCTTTTTTGCTCGCATGAGTAAAGAAGGACCTACCTTTCCTACCCGCAAGGATATAATCCCCAAAAAATCAACATAGTTTCCTAGCCAAAGTAAAACCAAATGCAACAATAATATCATGTATGAAGTTGTTATGAACGTTTGGGGAGAACATAATATAGAACTTGATTGAGCTCACCTTTTTCAAAGTCACAATTCCAAAGTGCTTAAGCACATCAAGGATGATGTGAATTTGTCTTACAAAATATGTGCTAAGGATAAGCAAGTTACTGAAATAAAGCATATGTGAAATCCTTCTCCCCATGAAACTGGAGTTGGCCTCCAACTATTACTAACCATTACATGATGAATCATGTGAGATAGCCTTTCTATGTGAAGTACACAAAGGAAAGGCGATATAGAACCCCATATCTAATGTCGTATGAGGGGTAGAAAGCATCATATATTTCCCCATTCCAAATTACTCTTATACAAGCCATGGTTACACAAAACAAAACAAACTTAGTAAGCTTGTTTGGGATACCAACCACTATGAGAGTATCTCCAATAAAGTCCTATGAAAGATGGGCATAGGCTTTTTCCAGATAAACTTTTAAAGCCATATACCATGTAGACTAAGATTGTTAGAATCAAAATTATATATGGAATCTATATAACTCATTATAATAAAATCGTAGAATCACATCATAAGATCTTACTAATACTACAAAAATTGTATGATACAAAATTCATTAGTTAAAGAAAAAAAAATCTCATTCTTAGGCTCTTTTATAACTAATTAAGTTTTAGCAACTAAAATATACTCAAATTATCTAATTATAAATATATAGAAAACAGTGGTTTATAGGCTAAGCATATAAAAAAATTAACATCGTAAATGAAAGTAAGAAGGATAGTTATAAAATTAATAGAAATTAATAAATAAATATATTTCTTTTACTCTATATATAGAGATTAGAATCTTTCATAAATATTTTATTTTTCTAACAATCGGCTTTATTGTCATATTAATATTTCACTCAGGTTTCCTTTGCATTGGCCAGTGTTGAATATATAATATGTACAAAATAATAAAGGTTGGGGTCTAGATTTAGGGGAAAAGATAGTGAAAATATAGAAAATCAAATTTTAAGATAAAAAAAATATTAAAAATATCGAAAAACATGAATTGAATGGATCTAAATGAATATCATAATTAAGACGATTGAATAATTGATAATTCAATAATTAGATAGAATGATTAGGGAGAAATAGTGATATTTATTCTTGCACTTTTGTAATGACAAGATGATTCAACTAATCAATCAATAAATTGCACAAATTAGTGATTCTCTAATAGAAAACACTATAGAGAAGAATGAGAAGATTGGCTTGCATGACTTGATAACTAAGGTTTTATAAAATCTCTTTCATATCAAATAAAACCCTACTATACAAAACAACGTGTTTCATAAAGTCACTAAAAAAACACAGTCTATGTTAAGAAACTCGGTATCCATGTGTTAATTTTCTATGTTAAGAAACACAATATCCATGTGTTAATTTTCTTACTTTTAATTTTTTGCACAAAAAATACATCAAAACATTCTATGAATAAATATGGCCTGTGTTAGTAAACATGGGGCCCCGTATTTATCACAGAAATCACATATCAAAGCAAACTCTTATCCAACACCTACACAAACAAAGAAATGTTATGTTATGTGTTAAATACACAGTCAAAGATCATAATTCTCTACCTTGACACAGTATTTGTGATGCATGACATAGAAAGACCTCTACAAAAAACCCTTATCCTAACAAAAGGCTTCATGGCCTATGAACACCAATCAAGTCCAAAAAACACTCAAACTTACTCACAGTTAGTGGCTCTGTTAGTATATAGGCCGAATTATCCAAAGAACCCACTCTCTCAAACACAAATTTGCCAGCAACTACAGTACCTTAGATCAAGTGATACTTGATGTCAATGTGATTCATTCAATGATAGAAAGAATGTTGATTCTTTGCTAAACATATAGCACTCTAGCTATACCTCAAATGACCATAATATGATGACCAAACCCGAACTCACGTACTAAAACACCAAATCACATAGCTTCCTAAAAAGCCTTTGTCATAGCTAGATACTCTACCTCATTAGTAGACAAGGTCATCACCTCATGCAATGAAGACCACCAGCTAATAGTTGAACCACTAAGATAAAAAAAACATATCTAATAGTTGACCTCTTTTTATTAATGTCTCCACCATAATTAGACTTCACAAACCCAACCTATGAATCAGCTAATCTTCCATACTGTAAGTTGATGTCGTACTCTTCAAGTACCTCATAAGCCACTTCATTGCTTGCTAATGGTTCTTCCTTCGATTTTTCATATATTGAATCACAACACTAATGGCTTAAGCGATATCAGATCGGGTACACGCCACAACCTACATGATACAACCAATAAATTTTGAATAGGGAAAAAAACCATGAACTCCTCTTCCTCTTTAGATTTGAGATAATCTAAAGCTGACAATCTAAATTAACTAGCCAACAGAGTGCTCACCGAATTAGCATCCATCATTTGAAACCTCTCCAACACCTTGTTCACATAAGACTCTTATGATAAGTATGAAAGTTTCTATTCACAATCTCTTATGGTTTCTAATCCAAAGATCCTCTTTGCAGCTCTAAGATCATTCATCTCAAACTCACTCTTCAATATTGTCTTCACTTATCAACATCAAACACATCTTTTATTGCCACGAGCATATCATAAATATATAGTAAAAAATACATGAGCCACCTCTATCTCTTAAAGTACACACATCCATCATACTCACTCTTGGAGAAACCATGCTCAAGCATAAATTGATCTAATCACTTATACTATTATCTAGGAGATTGCTTCAAACCATACTATGACCTCTTTAGTAGGTACACATGGTCACGTATCCCCTTCAATAATAAACCCATCACGATGACACATGTAAATCTCCTCCTTAAGATATCCATGGAAAAATGTAATTACATCATTCAACTATTCCAACTCTAGATCATGCATAGCCACAAGTGCAAGTAAGGTGCAAATAGAAGTATGTCTAAACACAAGAGAAAACACCTAATTATAATCAATGATTGGAATCTGAATGAATCCACGTGTAACTAAATGAGCTTTGTACCTTGGTCTCTCAACCCATGGGGCTCCCTATTTGAACTTGTACACCTACTTGCAATCAAATATCTTTTCCTTCTTGTGTGCCTTCACAAGTTTCCATGTCCAATTCTTCAATAATAACTCCATCTCCTCCTCCATAGCAACACACCACTTAGTAGAATCAGAACTCATAATAGCCTCTTAGAATTATATTAGCTCATTCACATCAACAACAATCTTTACATTAGATAAAGCATAGCTAGCTAGTTCTTCAAAACCATACCTGACCAAAGGCTTGACAATTATATGTGTTATACTTGGAGTAATGCCTCTTTACTCCATTTACTACTTGGATCCACCCATTTCAGAAATAATGGGTCTATCATAAGGGTCTCTATCATCTAAATCAACCTAAAACTATATAAGCCCAAAGCACTATCCTAATCCACCTCCTTATATATACAATTAGAAGACTCAATCTTCTAGAGGAACATAGACTTATTGAAAATAACATCCCTCCTAGTTAAGAAATTGGATGTAGGTGAGTCCCATAACCTATACCCCTTCACTCTAGATGTAAAGCCAAAAAAGATACACTTCTTGGCTCTAGGATCAAGTTTACCATCATTCATATAAGCATAAGTAGAGCAACCAAGGATAGGAAAATTAGAGTAATAAGATAGCTTACCATACCACAAATCCTTAGGCATATTTAACTCCATGGACCAATTTGGTGACCACCTCACTAGGTATGCTGCCACATCAATGGGCCAAAACTCTGTGCTTAGCTCTCCTTGTGATAACATACAATGAGCCTTATCTAATAGAGTATTCTTCATCCACTTAGCAACCCTATTCTGATATGGTCTCCCAACACAAGTGTGGTATCTTGCTATCCCATGGTCTTAGAAAAAGTTAGTGAAACTCTACTCAACAAACTCAAAACCATTAGCTGTCCTGAGATACTTAACTTGCTTCCCAATCTACTTCTCTAGCAAGGTCTTTTAGAATTTGAAAACACCAAATACATCACTCTTATGATTTAAGAAATACACCAATACCTTTCTAAGGATATCATCAATAAATATTAGCAAATGCCACCAACCACCTTTGGAAACCACTCTTGCTAGACCCTATAAATCTACATGGATATACTCAAGAGGTGCTTTCATACTATGCTTAGTTGTTAAAAAACTAACCTACTTATAATTGCCAAATACACAGTGTTCACAGAAGTTTATAGTATGTGTACTCTGTCCATCCATTTGTCCCATCTTAGAGAGCTCAATTAATCCCCTAATACTCATGTGCCCCAATTTCATTAGCTAAAGTCTCATAAAATTTGAGTCTATCAACCTCAGCAATGTCACATCAGTAGTCCTAACAACAGTGGAACCCACCAATTCAAAGAATGTCCCGACCTTTTTCCTCTTCATTTCCACTAGAGCTCATTTTGTAACTCTCAAGGTATTATCCTTAATAACACACTGGTACCCATTATAGTCCAAGGAACTCAAAGAGATGATATTCTTGGTCATCTCAAGGATATATCTCATTAAAACACCCCCAATTTATGAGCAAAAAAATCATTTTAAAGACATTGCAAAAGAAATTGAAATGAAAAACCAAGGAATACTATCGCTATATTAAGCATGAGAGAGATGTGATCATCGCCTAACCCATACATGATGCAAGGTAAACTGGAACAACGAATGAAAAGGTGCATGCTCATAATATTAATACAACAATACTATAATAACAAAGATAATAAAAATAATATAGATAGGAAGAATATGAAATTTTACAAAATCCAAATCCAAGAAATCAAATCCAAAAGTTTAAATAACAAGAAGAACATAAACTTTCTAATGCAATGGGAAATAATACCTCTAGCCAGTTAGCCTAAATCGCGTAAGTATAAATCTCCAACTGCAAGCAATGGTTAGCTACTAATTCATGTCATCACCCTCCTCATACTCTAACTGAGAATCATACCCCTGTAAATTTTCCTCTACTTCACGGGCTAGAAGGCATCACAGTGACCACACAAGTGCAATATTAATACGGTGAAGTACCGGTAAAACAAACTGCCTAAAACATGGTAAGGCTCATATAGCACATTAAAGTCACATGGTATCATGGTGATAAGCATACCAATATAAATTAACATAAGCTCATGGTAGTAATATAATAAGGCATGCTTGCATGAAAAATCATAGAAGAACGGTAATACGGAAAATACATCATAATCCACACAATGCAAACCATATCATAAATCTTTCTTTAGTGATCATTTAAATTTCTAGTTATTAAGCTAATTTGTTCGACCATACCTAGCTTTCCACCATGAAAAAAGTCATAGCAACAAATAAAAACAATAAGATACCACATCCACTACACGGGGTCAAGATACATCGAAGAGGCTTTTATCCAGGGATACCACACCCACCATATATTAGCGCACCTACCACAAGGGCTAACACAATTTGGGATACCACACCCACTACATGTGATTGAAGTACATCAAGGGGGATTGTACTAGGACACCTTACCACCACACCTTGAATGCCTCCACCATGAGGGATAAAAAGTGGGGATACTAAAGTTGCCTAAGTAATAGACAATATGAAGTGCTAGGGAGCTTATACTAGGATACCTCACCCACCCAATCTAGACACTAATACCATGTCGTCCTTACACAGTATAATCCTATACCTCAAAGATATATGCATACCGCCTATCGACTGCAACCCGGTGGAAAAGAAAATAGGTATTGAGTAAAAATATAAACCATAGGGTGATCTTCCCACTTACTCCCAGTCATCTTCTCCAAAAATAGGAGAAAAATGCTCGAATGAAATATTATTCCAATATTATTAAGTATCAAGTGATATCACAAATAATAGGCTAATTCCACAAATAACCACTTGGGTGTTTCCAAGTGATAACACCAAACACAATTAAATCCCATTATTATCCAAATGGGGTGTTACAAGTAAATTCCATTGTTATCCAAATTGGGTATTTTCAAGTGATAACACCAAACACAATTAAATTACATTATTATCCAAATTGGTTGTTTCCAATTGATAATACCAAACACATCATAAGGAATAAAATCTCCGAATTAGATGTTTAGAGATGACACCAAACACAACCAATTCAAGTCTCAAATATCACCATCATGTTTCTTATTAAATATAGGGAAAATATGGTTGAAATCATAATTCAAATGTTGTAATTACATGGATGTATTAACATAAAAGGTCCAAAAAAGAACAACAATTTACAAATGAACTAGGCAACATATAGCCAGACTAGTCAATCGGCCCCTGGGACTAACCAACTAGTCTAGTTGTACTAAACCTGAACAAAAAATAACACCAACAAACCAGTAACTAGTTGGTCTCACTAATTGAATGTTCATAGAAAACCAGTTGATAGGTTTGGTCCAACCGATCGATGGGTCTAAGCAGAGCCTAGACCATTTTGGTCATAGGGTCACCAGTCGATAAGTTTAAAACCAATAGACTGTTCATAGACTCTAGCTAATTGGTTCATCAAACCAATTGAATGATCTCACAACAATCCCATCAAAATTTTCAAACTGTGTGAATGTTCACGCAACAATCGATGGGTTACACGAACTGATTGATTGGTCTAGATAAAATAGTATCCAAACTTGTGAGACACACACCAATTTTTACCATATTAATCTTAGCATGCTTATATGTCATAAAACACATAAAAATACATGTTGTACACATATTATCACATGTATATATGCTAACATAGGCATTAAAACAAAATTGTGCTTAAATTGCCTAATCATGCATAAAATTAGAGAACCAATCAATGCTTAAATTTTATAAAGAAACTCTACCACATGCTCAAATTCTAGAATACAATTAGCCCATGCTCAGCACAAAGTACACCAAGAACATGGAATCATAATAAGGAAAAAAAAACCTCATTCATATTAAAGATAAAAAAGTCTTACCTTGAAGCAGTTCTTCTAGCACAAAACTCTTACTTGATGACTATCTAGCAAGACTTTGATTCCTAAGATAATCAAAATTTAAAACCATTAAAACTCCATTAAAATCAAATAAATCAAAAGTAGAAGAAGAAGAACAAAAACAACAAAACACAACTCAAGCGTTTCTCAAAAGTATAATTCCAAGTAAAATAGAGCTAGAATCTTCAACCTTTCTCAAACCTTATTCCTTCCTTGGTTAACGGAAAAAAGGGAGAAATAAAACTAAGATTAGAAGAAGAAAGAAGGGATAATAATTTGACCAAGGAGGGAAGAAAATAAGCATAAGTCTCTATTTTTTCTCAGTAGGGAAGAAAAGGGGAAAGAATGGAAATTTTCCACAAACTAAAGGAAGGAGAGAGAGTGGTAACAATAGGTAAGAAATGAAAATGGATCAAGAATGGAGGGTATAGAGGTGAGGATTATTCAAAATCCATAAGAGGGAGGGAGGGAGGGAGGGGGGAGAGAGAGAGAGAGAGAGAGAGGAAGGTGAGAAAGAAGGTGAGGTATGTCTTAAAAAGTTCTTTTTAGGGAATTTAACTAAATAAAGTTATATAATGTTCTAAATATTGTAAAAATAATCCCAAAGCACCCAAAAGATTCTTAGTAACACAAATAGATTCTAATTAGAAATCTTCATAACATTAGAAAAAGGTTCAAATCAAAATGAGAAAAGGATATGAAATTATAGGATAATTAGTTGATTGGTTTGAGCAAACTAGTCGACTGGTTCATTGAGAATAAAATTGTCAATCTCTAGGCATACCAATCAATCGATTAAGGAAACTAGTCGATCTGTATACCTAAAATTCACATTTTTTATTAGTATTTGAAGCTCTTTCCAAAACCAAAACTAATTAATTTTATATTAACATAATTTTAAGCACATTTTGAAGAATTTTAGGATTGGGTATTACACTCATGTTGGATGGCATTTTGACCACATTGTCTTGCATCCTCACCTTCACCATCCCAATCCCAACAAATTTGCAAGCAAAATTGTTTCCCATTTAGACAAAACCACCATGAATCACCTCAAATGTCTGAAACTAACTCTGGTCAAGATATATATGGTAAAAACACCCATAATATAAGATCCATCTATCACTAATCTTGATATATCTATCAATGGTCATCAACACATCTCCATCACTATAATTCTGGGCACCAATAGCATCATCCTTCATACCGAATGATTCACCAAACTTAGCATCGAGCTTCCTATTAGGATAAAACTATATAATATGCCCATTCTCATGACACCCATAGCATGTCACATTTTTCTATCAACTATTCAGCTTAGATCTAGACTTTTTATGGTCACCAAGCCCATATTCTTAATTCCTCCTTTCGCTAAAATTCCCTCACTATGTAAGTCCCCGTAAGTACCGCTACCAATTAACTGACTATCAATCAAATTCTATTATAACATTATAGATTTCACATCCTCAAGAACTAACTCATTATTTGCATACAAAATAATCTCAAGAAAATTATTAAAGCTATTAGGCAGATAACACAAAAGCATATTGGCCAAATAATCATCATCAAGTTAGCTTCCATATTATGCAAATCCATCACAATAGAATCAAACTCATCCAAATGAACTTTTAAAGATTGACCCTCACCTAATTTTAGGTCATGGATCTAACTCTTCAATAGTAGCCAATTTGCTACTGACTTTGTCATTATACAATGACTCAAGCTTCAACCATAAGGAAGCAATTGTTGATTCATTTGACACTTCCAGCAATACCTTGTTAGACAAGCATAGTTATATGGTAGATAGGTTCTTTAGTTCTATCTCTTCAAATATTTCATGCATCATCAATTCTAGATTATTTGAATGAGTGGATAAAGCTTTCTCTAATCCATTTTAAATCAAAATTATCATCATCTTCAATTTCCATAATCTAAAATTAACAAAATGATTGAAATTCTCAATATAAAATCCTATAGCTACCCCCAAACCCTAGATCTCTTCAACAACTGCAGCTCTAATATCAAATTATTGTGGAATAACACATGTTAAATGGATCTAAACAAATATCAAAATTAACAAGACAATTGAATAATTGATAACTTAATTGTAAGACAGAACAATTAGGAAAAAATAAGTATATTTATTCATACACTTATGTAATTACAAGATGATTCAATTAATAAATCAATCAATTACACAAACTATTAATTCTCTAATAAGGAGAACACTATGGAGAAGATATAGAAGATTGGATCATATGACTTGCTGACTAGGTTTTTATTATATATCTTTTATATCAGATAAAATCCTACTAGAAAAAATAGTGTGTTTCATAAAGTCACGAAAAACATGGTGCATGTTAATAAACACGAGGTCCCATTTTAATTTTCTTACTCTCAATTTTTTAACCAAAAAACACATCAAAATATTATGTGAATAAACACGGCTCGTGTTTATCATAGAATTCACATGTAAAAGCAAAATATTCTCTAAGTCCTACACACACCAAATAATGTTATGGTGTACATCAAATACCTAGTAAAGTTCATAAAAAATTGTAAGCACTAAGTAGAATCATAAGATTCTACTGTTCTCACATATGATCATAAGATCCTACCATGATTCTACTATTCTAAGATCCTACCTAGAATCAAAGATCATTTAGTGACCTTTGGATAGTAAAGTCATGAATTATAAGATCTGAATCATTACTTTTACAATTATTCCATAGACCCTTCCTCCTCCTCCTTCTTTGTGCACTAATTTTTTGGTAATATTTTAATATTTTCCCTAGTTTAGCAGTCTAAAAGGAAGCTACTTCACTCTATTCCAATGATGCAAGAGAGAATATGCTTCAATCTAGTTGTAATAGCCTTTTGTGATGGCTCTGTATGTGAAATTACACAACTTAATAAGACGAAACTCCTAAATGGACATTGGATTGTTCATTTTAGGAATTAAGGCTAGTAAGGTGTCATTAATCTCCCTTGAAAAAACCTCTTATTTTAAGAGCTTGTGAAAGTAGAGTATGCATATCATCTTCCATGACACTCTAAAACTTCTAGAAAAAATTTAGGCCAAAACCATGGGGTCTCAAGTGAACCCATCAATAAAACTGTAGACTTGATATCATCCAAACTAATTGGTTACATTATTTTTTCTAATTCATAAGACAAAAGAGGAGAAAAGAGGTCTAGAAGATCAAGATCTACCTACAACTCATGTTCTACTATGTAACTCTTAAAAAAATCATAACATGTTTCAAGGCTGCATCATTAAAGATCCAACCCCCATCAGTGTTCCTTAAGCAAGAAACTCGGCTCTTAGTTCTTTTATCAATGCTACTAGGTGGAAATGTACTGTGATTTTGTCTTGTATGATAGTTAACTCCAAATTGGCATTCTGAAACCATAGCTTTTATTCTTGCATGCCTGTAATATTGAGTTCACCTAAAATTCTAGCTTCATGTCTAACAAGAATATGAGAGTAACTCTTTGTTAAAGCTTACTAGGTACCTAAAATTGTATTTTTAAGTCTTTCTTTTCTTGAATATGTCCTCAAACACTTCCTTATTCCAAATTGAAGCTACATTAGAGCATTTTTAAATGGTATTTTATGTACTTTGATCACACTTCCAATTATTCTTGATCAATTCCTAGATATTGGGATCATTAAGTTATGCCAATTCAAAGTTGAAGTGTTGGCTATTTGATTCTCAATGTGTTTTATTGTACAACTATAAAAATATCAAGTTGGTAGCTCGACCAATTATGCACAAGGTGTTGGATGTGTGCATCATGGGATAAGAGTATCTTGTTCAACATCAGCGTGATATTATGTCTTTGTCTCCAACACGGCCAAGTCATGTTAGATGTCAAGTTCTATTTTCTAACATGATTTCAAGCGAGATCTAAAGGTTACATTTAGATAAATAAATAAAAATTATAATTATTTAGGATGACTTAGGGACTCTCTCCTATAGTTATCTCTTAGTCCCCCCGGTATTCTTCCCTCTTATTCATCATTTATTCAAGGAATAATTAGAATTAGGTTTTCATATGTTTGTAATCACTTCGTTTTGAAGAATTTTTGTGTAACATGTGTAATCTAACATCATAGTTTCTTCTAATATATTTCTTACTCTATTTGAATTATGTTTTCTCCTATTGTTATTGTGCTTTTTAATTCAATCATATGTGGATCGACATTTATTTTATGATAGAATTAAGTTTGTTTTCTGTGTTGGCTTAATGAATTAATCTAACAGCCCTTAGGAATTGCTTGGTTGTTTTATTCAATTACCATAATTTAATTATTAAGGATTAATTCAATTGGTCACTAATTTGACTCAATTTGGTTGCTAATTGAGGCGCTAAAAGGTGAAGATTGATGCCAAAAAATAGTAATTGAAGGGAATTTTTTTGATCATGAAAGTTTGTTAGCAATTCTCAGAAACTTATTGGACTAACATGAACTTAATGGGTTTAATTTGGTGTAACACCATGAAAATAGGTTCTTAGATTGAGTTATGCACCAATTTTAGTTGTCAAAGGAGGCTAATAGTTATCATAGGTTAGTCATTTCTAACACAAAGCAATATGATATGTAGTTGATCGATTTATTAATTCACACTAAAATAGCAATTGAGGTTTGATGCTAGACTTTTCTTATTAATTGGAGTTTGTTATTAGAGTCATCTAGTATTTGTGATGTGTTTTGATTGTTATTGTTGACTTTATCATTTTGATTAGAGTAGATAGTTAAGAATAATGAAAAATGAAAATCAATAATTAACAACAAAGTCCTCATGAATACAACCTTGTATTGCTAAAATAACATTCTTACACTTGCATATTTGGGTGAACACACTATTGTTATCTCTCATTCAATAATTTACAACTAACAATCTATCTATGACTACCACCTTTTGACAAAAACCATTAACCTCTTGCTTGAAATTCAAGTGAAGACAAATAGTTGTCACTAACATACCGAACCCGGCCGCACCGAACCCGGCCACAGTGAAAGCAAAGCATGCATATGCCCTCCTATTCTAGGTTGTAGAAGTTTATACCTAGATGGAACTCAAGCATTAATGGATTATCCATATGAATCTCCGCCACCATTCGTGCAAACTTTCCTTTAGACATCTCAAATGTTCATGTATCCATTTTCACAAAATGGCTTTCAATCTCTCCATATCTCCATAGTATTCCATAGATAGTTCTATAATACTGACCCACACAACTATTAAAGTAATAGAAGCTTTTGAAACCAAAAAGTCCAACATCCATTTGTAGACCGTAAGGTACTATCAAAAGACTATCTAAGGTCCTCCCATCAAGAGGTGCTCATAATAGGCCCTTCTCTAAAATTTGTGAAAAAAATACGTTTCCCTAATACTCCTTACATGTTCCTTCAAGTGCCCATATATTTCTCAATTTGTGGCTAAGAATCTCATATCGGAGGGCTCTACTCGTGAGTTCCACAATCAAACATCACCTCAAAGGGTGGCATAACATCCCCTTCTAAGTATTGTATTTGAGGCCAAAGGGAGCTAGGAACAACCAGATCATCCTCACATTTCTCATCCTCCATATCTTCAATCTCCCTCCATTCCGTGTTACTTGATGTATTCTACATGCCTGACTTTGGCACACAATCTTGGGGAAGGAGAAGAAACACTTAGGCTATGGGTTCGATTTTGCAACTTGTCCTCCTCAACATCAACAGGCTTAGCCGCTTAGGGGATTGAACTAGATCGGGCATAATGCCACATTGCTTCTAGCCAAACCGAGGCTAATCTATCGATCTCTTGATTTTGGATCATTTTTCAAACAACTTTTAGCTCATTTTGTTAAATAAAATAAAGTAGCCATGTTAAAAATATATGCATAACAAACAACTTTACGCTTAAATGTTCTTTTTGAAAAACTTGCTAAAGTAGTTTATGAAATAAACTTCTAATTTTCCTTCAACTTTTAACATCCCACTTTCAGCTTTTTAGCTTTGACTTAGCTTTTCGCCGGTCATCACTAGGGCTGTACAAAAAAATCGGGATCCAAAAAATTAATTCGGTATCAAAAAAATAGATCCAAAATTTTGAATATCCGATCTTATTTTTTAGTGGATAATCCGATCCGCTAAAAATATTCGGTTTTAAAATTTTCGTCGGTCATCACTAGAGCTGTACAGAAAAATCAATATCCGAAAAACTAATCCGATATCAAAAAAACAGATCCGAAATTTTGGATATCCGATCCGATTTTTAGTGAATAATTCGATCCACCAAATATATCCAATTTTAAGAATAAACCAATTATATTTAGATATAATTTAATTTATAATCTGATTTTTTTTTCAATCTTTAAGTTTAGATCATTTTTTTTACTATAGTACATAAATCCAAAAATAATTTACTAAACTAAAGTCTAATATAAACATACACACTCTACAAACAATCAAATAGGTCATGATCCACACACATGCAAGCACCCAAACCAAAAAAAAAATCCTAAATTTGTTGAACCTCTTAACTTATATCGTTCCACATTTCTAGAGCGTCATTGTTTACAAATCTTGATCGTTAACTTTTTGTGAATATAATTAATTATGTATTATATTTTTTTATATGCAGGTTGAATAATCAAACAAGTATTTCTGCAGAAAAAAAATTAGTTATAGATTATGTATTAAAATTTAATAATCGAATTTTTTTTTTCAATAATCGGATATATCCAAAATTTAATCCGATATTTCGGATATCCGATGTTTTGAATATCCAAATTATTCGGATATAGGATACCAAATATTCGATCGGATCGGATATCCGAAAAAATATCCGTTCGGATACGGATATCCGACAATGCACACCTCTGGTCATCACAAACATATGGTTTGGATAATATATTCAACCCATGCTTATATACACGTGATTTTGCGCTAAATGCAAACCATGTACAAATATTTATAAAATATACGACCAACATTGAAACTGAACAGAATTTTCTAAGCTAAAAATATGCTATATAATGATATTTTTAGTAGCCTAGCAATGTTATTTACATCCGAAAGTCAAACTCACTGTGCAAAAGAAATTCGAAAATTGAACATTGTAACCCACACCACATCTACATGGAGGCCAAAAGTTCTCTCATTTCCTCCACCCCTGGGACGTTCTCGTTTGGATAAACCTTCGCAACAAGTTGGGCAAAGCTGTCATACTTGTCCAGAAATTCTTTCTGCGCACAATACCGGTTCAGTGAAGACAGCAGATTTCATGACATAAAATTTAATCCAGTGAAGACAACATGTTTCATAATGATGATAAGGGCAATCGAATAACGATCAAATTCATTGCAAACTGTGATTGTGTGTGTGAGAGAGAGAGATATCTCTATTATATGCAACATTTCTCTGAATGCAAAATCCTGTTTTACCTTGCATTTATCCCATAGTGAGGGTAACAATTCTTCTGAAGTCAAGTTCTTCTGCAGTTTCTTGTACATTGCTGCGATGGACTTTTCAACCTGAAATGCAAAGGGAGCGGGGAGAGAAATCGGTTAGAAGATTAACAAAACGATAACTGAAAGCTAAAGAGCAATTTGTCTTTCAGAAAACTAATTCTTTAGACACGTCTTTCTTTCATTCTTTCACTACTAGTATCACAACATGCTAATATCATTCGCAGTTGTCTAACCTTTCCAGTAACCCACTTTTTTTTTTTTTTGCCATCAAAATGCATAATGTTTCAATAAATAAAATCCTAAAATCTAACTCTCTTAAAGAAATTCTCTCGAAAAAGTATAACTAGTGAAATACATCCAACACTAGTTCACTACAGTTCATTCTGCAATTTCTTGTACATTGCAGCGATGATCTTTTCAACCTGCAATGCAAGAAAAAAGGACCAATGGGTAGAAGTCTAACAAAACAATAACCCAAAGCCAAAGAACATTTTGTTTTCAAGAGGATTAGGTTGCTCTGATCTAAATGAAAACTTTCAATCAAATATTATTTCTATTAACATAATTAATTATTTTCCTATTAGTATAACAACTATTATTATCATTACCATTATTATTATAATTATTATCACTAATTTCATTTTTTTTTCTTTTACTATTATCAAGATTTTACTGATTTGATATAATCTAATAAATCAACTCAAAAAATAAGCCGAGTAGAATGGGCCCTAATTCTTTATTCATTTATTTACTATTTAGTAGCATTACAATATGCTAAATATTATCTGCAGTTGTTTCAACTTATCCAATATGCCCACTTTTCTTTTCTTTCTTTCTTCCCATTTTTTTTTAACATCATACCACATCATATTTCAATGAATAAAATCTTATTGTCATATAGAAACTTTCCTTTTCAGTTATAACTAGCAGTGAAATACATGTATCACTACCCCATCGTCATACATCTCACATTTTCTCAAAATTTAATTTGATAATCCAAATCTTCATTGATTTTGCATTCTCATTATTCACTCCAATCACCAAATAACTTGTACTGTAGTGGTTATGATTGAGGCTCTGCGTATCTCAGGTCACAGGCTCTATGAATCTTCCAAGCTACTAGCCTATAAACTACGAGTGATGCTGAGGCTACATACAGCCTTAATCATTACTCAGGAAGTTATTCTAAGTATAAATATTTATATCAAAAATAGTCTTCTTGAATAAGTTAAAACCTTATTTCCACTTTTACTCTATCCATTAAATGTTTTGTTGTTTTCCAATAAGGGTTATAAGTGAAATTTTATGGTTAGCTTTAATAATTCCTAAAGTAGCAAATTGCTACTATAAGTTTATTTCTTTTTTATACAAAGGGAGTGAATATTATTAATACTATTTGTATTAATAATTATTCTTAATAAATATATATAATGATAATAGTATATTAATATGAATGTTATTAATCATAATTATAAATAAATAACCAAAATAATAATATTGATAACATTAATAAAATAAATTATTCATATTATTATTATTATTACTATCTTAGTAAATAATATAAATAATATATTTTAACAATAGTATTGTTATTAATATTACTATTTTGATTATTTATTGATAATTATTGTTGTTAAGTGATTTGTCAACCAGGGGTGTTAAAGAATCTAAGTAAATGTCAAGTACCAAGAACAAATTTAGAGGAGAGAAAAAGTGTGAGAGTTGTGTTATGAATTCAGATTTCTAAAATAAGTACAACACTCCATACATATATAGATGAAATTGGGGGAAAAGGTAAAAATACAGTGTGGTAGAGGTCAGCCGGCTGTTCCACCATTGCATACTCAACCGAGTGAACCGACCCAGTGCAGAACCAGGAGGGAGAGTATTCAGAGAACCTTTTGGGCCGAGATTCACATTTTGGACCAGCAATCTTCAGATCCAATAGTATTAGTTTGGAAAAGACCTATATCAATTATGATTAATAACGACCTTATTCATTTATATCCCTATTAATAATAATTATCCACATATATAATTATTAACACATTTTATTATTATTTGTATTCGTATTATCTTCATAATGAAAATAAAATATTATTACTATCTACTAGTAATTATTATGTTTATTACTAATTATTATTATCTTCATATGATGATGATGATGATAATAATAATAATGAAACTAAAAAATATAATGCTATTGTTATTAATTTTATAATTATTGAACTAATTTTTTAATAATTATGATTAATAGTATTCTTATTAATAGCCTGTCATTGTTAACTATTATTAATTATTCACATACACTATCATTAATAAGTTTTTTTATTATTAATTATCCTAATTATTATTATTCTTATTAGTATTATCTTAATGGTAAAAAGTAGATTATTATTTCTAATCGTTAGTGTTAATCAAAATTTTATCATTACTTATTACTACCTATTATTATTTATTACCAATTATTACTATGATTATTATTATTATTTTATATTACTAATTGTTATCTTCATATAATAATAATAACAGTTATGACAATAACAATGAGAATTAATCACGACATATCATGTCATATCAAACACATTCAGATGAGATCTTTTGCTTGACAATTCTCAAGCAGGCTGCAGCTCCAACCTATTTCCTATTAGCTCTCAGCCTCTCACAGACTTGGAGCGGCAGCTAGAATCAAACAAAGTCCATGCTACAACTCAATGGGGCAGTTGGAGGTTTTGGTGCATTGGCAAGGAATCCTGGAGTTTGAAGCTTCTTCTGGGGAAGGATTTGAAGTCCTCAACATGAAACAAAACCGTAGTCGCAATTGCAGTGTTGCAGAGGATATCTTATACATCACGGTTGTCGCGCCGTGAATTTTCTTAATTTTTCACAACAAATATAGGTCAATATCGATAAATACAAACATCTCTGCTGCGTATTGCCGAGATATCGTATTAGCAAGGTCAAAATATAAGACACATTTCGGCTGATATTTTATTATATGGTCATCAATAAACAATTTCCCATTTTTCACCTTGTGTCCTCAAGGTGAAACTTTGGGAATGGGAGAATTGATAGGTTTGTAGTTAGATACCCTTATATTAGGACAGTTTGTTTTTTCTTTTTTCTTTGGGGGGAGGGGCTAAGAAGCACAGTAGGGGGCTGGTTACAGTGGTGTAATTGAAGATAAAAATTTTGCTGAGCATATGATTGAGAATCGAGCCTGGTAGCTGCTGAGTCATTCCATTATGTCTTTGATGGGGAAAACGCCGACTTACGACCATATCTTTCATAACCCTTTTACAAACATCTAATAGTTTTTGGGTCCCACGTGTGCACGAGACCCACACTTCATTAGGTAGTTGTAAATGATTTGATTGTAAGGATGACATAACCTGATTGAGGTCCCAGCTTTCATTCCACTATATTCTATTTCACTCATTTTATCTCAGATTTTATAATTCATTCTGTTAATGTTCAACGGTATATCACATAGTACCCTTTTTTCAACACAATAGCTAGCAAGCCTAGTGACTTTGCCAACACATTAAAGGGTAGGCGGTGAGAGTTCAAATCTTCATCTTGACACATTTTAACTAGGGATGGCAATCGAACAAGTTTTACCCGAAACCCAACGGATTTTATCTGTTGGATATATAAATGGATATAGATAAACAGATATGGAGGAAGGGGAGAAATATCTGTCGGGTTTGGGTATAGATATGGGTAAGGAATCCTCAAATCCGTACCCGTAACCGCATCTGTTTACCTGATATAAAATTATATTTTTACCCTCATTTATATAACCTTAAATATATTTTCTAAGGATAAAAGTGAATATATAATTAAATTTTAAAAATTTAAGTATATAATTCTAGCATTAAATGATTTTTACTTTAAACTTGATGGGTTTTACCCAATGAATATATAAATAGATATAGATATGGATACGAATATAAATATGAAGGAGGAAAAAAATACCTGTCGGATTTAGATATGGATATGGATATAGGATTTCTTATCGGGTTTGGAAAACGGATAGGGGGTATCCGATCCGTTGCCATCCCTATTTTTAACTATAACCCATTTCTTTACATCTCTAAGTCACTTATAAACCCAAATATGATTATATGGTGACACCATAGAACCAAATATTGGCTTGTCATTGGATTTGAGGCATGTTGTTCATGCATCACACCTGTAATACTTTATTTTGATGTATCATACCATTCTCATTGTTTATATATGTTCATCTTCCTTATTCATTATTCACTACCTTATTTTTCTTATTTACTTGTTATTGTAAAAGGTTACTTTTGATTCACATGGAACATGCCCAAAAGAACAAGTAAAATCACCACATAAGTAATACATTCACATACAAATACTGAGAGAAGGGGATCAAATCTAGAACCTCTAGTATCCAAGACCCTAGCCTAACCACTAGGCGATACTTTCCCCAGTTTCCTATTCTTATGACTCTACCCAATGCTACAAAAAAACATATTAATATTGTAAGCAAACATCTTTTCCCTATTTTTCTAACTATTTTATGAAATAATTCATTTTTTGCTAATCCTATGAAAAAACAATATCTTTTTGCTATTATTTTTCATAATTAGCTTAATATAGAAAACAACAATGATAACACAATTGTCCACACTTTGAGGTTTATTCATTATATGTTCATTATTATACTTCATGTGACTGTGTTTGGGTATCTACTAGGTTATAGCATGACTATAATGACACTCTAGTAACAATACACTATTTTTAAAACTTTTTATGTTCCAAACATGCAACATGAAACTAAGAAAACATAAATAAGAGGTGATATTTTTATACTTTTAATATTAAGGGACAATTTCAATCAACGTTCATACCTATGGCTATTCATACATATATCAGCTTTTTCAATATCAACATGAATCCTATAAGTTTTCATCATGGAGCAAAGCAATTCCAAAAACCAGCATTCAGAAACTATAGCTTCAAATACGCATTAAGAATATTCCTTTTTCTCTTTATTTCATGGCCTCATTTGAATAGGATTTCTCTATTTATCATTGTTTTCAGCATTTTTACACAAAAATATTATGTCAACCCTCTTTTGGGGGGGGGGTAAGTAATGTAATGGTTTTATTACCTCCAAATTTTTCCAAGAAAAACCTCCAAACCTCATACATGACCGCCTAAGTTATCTATGTACATAACTAGCTTAGAGAAAGAATTGCAAGAAGATAAACTTTCAACCCTACTTGTCATTCCTTAATAATTTGCCAAATTAGACTACTAGGCATGTTACTCTTATGCTGAAAATTCCTCGGATTATGCTCCTCCCAAATGTGGTAAGCTATATTGGTCATTAAGTAACAGAGGAAATGTGTTCTAATCTTTGGTCCTTGACCACCTCTATTCATCCAGCGCAACACCCAATCAAGCTCTATTAGTATATGAGTGCATCCCATGGCTTGGATAATTTCATTCAAAATAGCTTGAAGTGCATTTGAAGTGCAAATGATCCACTATTTCTTGGACTTCATTTCATAATACACGTCTGATCTATAGTCCTTCCATTTCCTGCCATTCCGTCATTAGTATAGAGTCTACCATGCACCACCAGCCATAAGTGGAATCATTGCCTTGTCAAAGTAATCGGGTTCCAAACTATGTTCCACCAATTTACCACCTCTCCCCTTAGCCTAATCAAATCATATACCTTAGCAATACTATAGGTCATATCTGCCTTTAGAATCTGCTGAACATCCCTTTGCAGCAATTCGACAAAGGTGGATCTGAGTTGAAGGACTTTTTCTTAAACACCCTGATATAGTACCACTGTCACTACATACCCATCTAACCCATAAAACATCTTTTTTACTACTTAAATTCCACAAAAGTCTTCCTAGCGCAGCCCTATTCCAGGTTTCCAGATCCGTTAACCCAAGGCCTCCTTCCTTCTGAGGTTTACATACTTGTTTCTATGCAATAGGTGCTTTTTTTGGTTAAAGAAGCGGCTCCTGACCACAAAAAGGATCTGCATAAGGCGTTTATATCATGAATTGTTTGTTTAGGTAGGATGTACAGCATACTCCAAGGATACCAAACAAGATGGATTTAATCAACTTCATTCTCCCTGCATAACTTAGGAATTTATTTTGCCATTGCCTCAACCTTCATGTAATGTTATCCAATAAGATTTGATATTCATTGTTCTTCAGTGATGGGTAAGCCTAAGTATTTTACTGGGAGATGTCCCTCTGGTATATTCAAAACAGCAATCACCTATCTTTTAGTAGATTCAGCTACATTTCCTCTATAATATATGAGACTCTTGGTCACGTTCAGTTGTAGAACTGAAAGCCCTGAAAATATTGAGAATGCATTCCGTAAAGCCTCAATTGAGCCTTCATCTCCTCGATAGAAAAATAGAATGTCATCAGCAAAAGGGGAGAGATCAATTTAACTCTATTACACTTGGGATGTGGCTTAAAATTTAGATGGTCCCACAACTTCATGTGTAGTCTAGTAAGATATTCCTTGATAATAATAATAAAAATAAAAATAAAAACCATAAGGAGAAAGGGGCTCCCCCCACCCGCCTCAGTACCTTTTTATCTTGGAAAGGATGATAGAGTTTACCATGTAGAACAACACGCAGCTTACTGAAGACATACAGGCCATGATAAGTTGGAAATATAGAGAGAGAAGCATTTGTTGAAGGAATCTCCAATTGATAGTCGTAGGCTTTCTTCATGTCAACTTTGAGCATACATCTTGGGGATAGATATTTATGGGAGTATCCTATGACCAACTCAGAAGTCATTAAAATATTATCTCCTATATTCCGGCCCTTAATAAATGCTGATTGTGAGTCATTGATTAACTGACCAACAATATGTTGTATACCTATTTGCCATGACCTTTGCTTAAATGGAGAGAAGTAACATTCAGAGAGGATGGATAACACCTGAAATAAAGAGTTCTCTTATGGTCAGCCACAAAAGTTCTCCTGTGATGTGCCAAATGCATTTGAAGAAGAACACATAATATCCATCCGGACCTAGGGCTTTATCATTACCCATAGTAAACAATGTCATACAAATTTCCTCTTTTGTGACCAGTTTCAACAGATTTTTATGAATCTGTGTCCAGTTTAGGTCCCAGGTTCACAATATGCTGTGATAATACACCCTCCTGACATGTATCTGTCCCCTACAGAGAGGTGTAAAATTTATAAATACTTGGACAATATCATTATGAGACTCATATGTACTTCCCTAAGTATTTATTTGCAGTCCTTTGCCCTTTCATTACGGAATGAAAAAATCTGGTGCAAATTTTTGCCACTTGATTCTTGATTTCTGTATTAGAAAACTTTCATAACAAGAAGATAGATGGTGCAAATGTTGCAAAGCCTTCTTTTCACCTTCAATAAGGTTCTAATTCGGGATCTTGATCAAGCTTTTGTTAAGCGAGAACTTCAATTATTTTTGCTATTCGAACTCTTGAGGCTATACTTCCATAGTTCTGGGCATTAAACTTTCTCAGTGATGTTTTTAGTGCTTTAAGTCTGCATCTGACTTCATTCAATAAGCTCCTTTATCCTTCATCACACCAACCCCTATGGCCAATATTATAAAACTCGGGATCTTTCTCCCCCATATTGAAAGATCTAAATGATTTTGGCCCTGTGGGAGCCTCCTCTTTGATAGTAATTTTGACTACCATATGATCTGAAATTAAAGGGGGCATAAAATTTGCCTTAACAGCTCCATACTTATAGGTTACCTAGGACTCGATCTAGTTTACAATATATTCGGTTGACATATCTTGTCTGTTTGTTCAAGTATGAAAGAAACGTGGGAAGGGTAGTTCCTAGACTTTGATGGTTTTAAGGCATTCTCTAAATTCCTCCATATCCTATGTATGTATTATACCTGGACTTTTTCTGAAGAGTTCAAGATGACATTGAAACCCCCCTAATAACCACAGACGATCTTCAATATTCTGTTCTACAAGCCACTCTTAGAGTGCACTTCGATCTTTTGCTGTGTTATAGGCATATATGACAGTAAGAAAGAACAAAAACTATCATGTGATACTTGAAAATTTTACTTTGATTCATTGGGCGACCATACTTACAACCTCAATTTTCCAGCTACTTTCGTTCCACCCTAACCAACTCTCCCATTATGATGGTAATGGTAGTTACTCTCCTAGCCCCAGTCAGGCATTATTAAGTTTTGAATCTTTCTTGCTTTATTATCTTTAATTATTATCTCAATCAACCCCACAATACTATACTTATTACAACTAATCCAATCACGCACCTCCTCCTGTTTTTGTGGGTTATTCAACCCTCTAACATTCCAGATAGCTAAATTCATGAGAAATGAATATCTAGAGCAGCACTATACTACTCTTAAACCACTTTCCTCCCTCCAGATATCTTCAACCATGAGTGATTATTTGTCTCCAAACTATCTATATTGGGTGCAAACTCTTCTGCAGTAGGTGTTCGATCTGGCATATTGGCTTTAACTAGTTTCCCCTTGTTCTCTTTTGAATTACCATCTGTGCATTTGTATTTGTTTCTGTATCTTGTTTCCTCCCATCTTTAACTATCACCCACTTGCCCTTTATGTCTTCCATTCTAGAATCAGCAATTTATCTTCATGGAGCACTGATTTGTACGACGACCTGGATGATTACATACCAAGAAGAATTTTGGTTTCCATTCATACTCCACCCTTTGTTTTAATGGTTCCCTCTTTTGTACATTGATCATTACAAAATCAGAAGGGATCGATGCGCATCCACATACTAATACTCTCGCATAAGAAATTTTCTCTTTGGTTGATGTCATACAATCCATTGCTAAGGGTTTCCCTACACAGCTAGCAATCTTGCTGACAGAGGAAACAGACCATATATATGAAGGTAAATCGGGTAATTGAATCCACGTACGGATGAATTGAAATTACCGTGGTTTAAAGTGGAAATCCTCATGCCACTGTTTCAGCAATAGCGAGCATCCCAGAATGGTCCAGTAAAATTGTTTAAGGACTTCAAGGCAATCTGTCTCAGATTGAAATTGAAACATGAAATATACTCATGGTTTAGCAACAAGTTGTCATTGATTATTCACATAATAAGATATTTGGGAATAAACTAGGTATTCTGCCAATGTTTGGCCTCTTCTTCGATTTCATGCATATCTAGTGTGGCCATAATCTGCCCCTCAATTACATTAGGTGCTTTATAATATAGTTTTGCCATGGTTTGAGGGCTATGATTAGGGAAAAGTTGTTTTCTTTCCATGAGCCTATAATTGGTTGTTTTACAAAACTCCATCCAATTAAATAGTGTTCCACTATAGCAAAGCAGCCACTATTTAGCGGTTTTCGGGTCAGCCGTGCCGCAAAATTACCGATATGCTACTGTTCTAAAATTCCACATTTATCGGCCAATAAATAGCTGATAAATTAGAAAATATCAGCAATAAATCAACAATTTATTGAGAATTCTTAAATCTATTGAAAAAAGCATGCATGATAATTTTTTCTTATTCATTTGCTATATATATGTTGAACCAAGTTACTATTGAATAATAGTAAAGTATTTTTATTTATTACCTCACATGCCCTACTAAATAACATGCATTTTTTTTATTTCAAGGTAAATTTAGAGGTGTTTGGACAATTTCGTATATAATAACTCACTTAAATACTTCTAATATAATATAAACCACTAGTTTATTAATTATTTATGTTCAAATGATCAATAAATAATAATTAAAATATATAGTGAAATAAAAATAAAAATTCACGCTACAACGACTGCGACGCATAATCTATCGTTCACGACGCTCCAATACCGCAACACCACAACCGCAACAGCAAACGCAATTTTATTGCCTAGAACGCTCTCAATACCATCCTCCGCAACCTTTGGTGGGGGGTTATCATTAGCACCCTATTCCCCATCAATTGGAGTAGGGTTTAAATCCTTCACACTGTTGTCCAGTATCGATATATCATCCATTAGAACTTGTGATTCTTCAATCTTTTCATTTTTTCTCACCCTCATATCCTTTGATCCTTCCGTCTTAATTATGTCTTCTTCAGGATCTGCTACAGTTTGTGACATAATTACGGTGGAAGATGAAGACTCCCCACATGCCTTCGTCGGAGTCGTGAGTTGTTTATTCACCGAATGCCTCTTAGCTGGAGCCTAATGCTAGCAACTGCAAGCGTGACGAGCAATGGATGCAACATGTGTTTCAAAAACTCTGCATTTTTTCTCCCCACATAAATAAGGCTACTTTGGTAAGGTGAAGATGAATGTTTTTCTATTATGTCACCTTCATTTAGAAACCAGCATTCATTTCTTCTCTCTTCTAATTATAAATAATTCAAGTGGAATAATTTATTCATTGAAGTTATGCTAAGGATTTAATTTTAATTACATCCGAGAGTAAATTATGCTATTAAACTATTGACGAAAATGCATGTAAACTTTGTTTTGATAAATGAAAATAAAAGACTAATTCCCATTCTCAAATGACCAAATGAGTCCCTTTCACTATCACTACAACTCCATTTGGTTCATGGAAAGTTTTAAAGAAAAGAAAGAAAATAGTGAGGAAAATAATTTTTTGTGTTAGTTTACTTAAGATAATGAAATAGAAAAAGAAGATGGTATAAAATTGCTAAAGATTAACTATATAGTTTTCTTTAAGGAAAATTTGAAGGAAAGTATTTTGATTTTAATTTTCTTTCCCTTAAACTTTCTTAGAACCAAATAGTGCATACAAGTCTAATACTACGTAAAATGTGTTTAAATGAACGAGGGAAAATCCCTCTAAAGTACGACTCATGAAGATAACTAACTTAAAAGATCAATAACTCATTATTTCATAAGAAATAATAGTCCTACGCTGTATTAAAAATATGCACTCGAAATAAGAAGATATTAATACAAAATTCTTTCAATTTTAATGCCAACTCAATTTTATTGAACTTCTTCTCCAACACTTCCATGAAATAAGTTATGATATAAGAACAACAATCTAAATACAAGTAGAGTACAATTTATTAATTTTTTGTTCCTAGATCTTTATCAAAATTTGGTCTTCCGTGACTTGATTGTAAACTTATATTGCCCTTATAAAGTTATATTGAATGCCTTAATTTGTTTAGCACTATAATGATGAAGGTTTAATTTCATCCTTTTCTATAATGTACATCAAAAAAAAAATTTTACAAACCCAACAAGAAGATAAAGAAGGATAACATGTTCTTATGGTCTTCTTCAGACCAAAAACGTCATAAATGAGATTTGAATTCTCTTTATACCTTTTTCATTTTTAAAACAGATAACAACTACGCTACATCTGTATCTTCTTGCTTTTAAGGAATTCATTTTGGAATGCTGATGTTTTCCAAATTTCTTAGGACACAAGAAAATGCAATATATATGCTGTCATGATTAGTTCTTGTTTTTGTTCTTTTATCCCCTTTCAAATGAATTAATTACCTTTAAAGATATGCTTCCAAGATCGATACAATATATTAAACCTTTTTCCCTAGTAATTTTGTTTTTCAAAACTTAGAAAGATTATCTTTTATAAGGAATCTAAAGGAATTTTAGAAGCGACGAGAATAAATCATGTCAAAAGACGGTCAATTTTTTCAACCCAATTCTCTATTCCATAGATTATAGATATGTACAGTATATAAAGAGGTTCAATCTCCCTTACCGCAGATAAACTAGCTCTCAACACCTTTCTCAGATCCATTTTTGATAGTCCAAGCTGAAACGGAATCTGAAGAAAAAAATAGGCATCATAATTAAATATAGGGTAGCATATATAATCATGCTTACATGACTCGTGCATTCTCAATGCATGAGCAGATTTTCTTCAGCAAACACGAGCAACTCCTACCTTATGCATATGCCTAAATTTGTCTGCAGAGAATCATATATACATATAGTAAGAACTTACTTCTTCAGGAGGAATGGTGTACATCAGATCCTCAACTCTTTTAGCAAATTGGAGAAGCTTTTCAAATTGCTGACAATAAGCAATAAAAGAATATATATGATGCAATAGCAATGACAAAATAATATATGTTCACAAATCTCCTCCTCCGTACACAGGGAAGAAAGATTGAGGTTGGATTACTCACATTGTATATGATCATGCTTATATGACGCATACAAGCTTGCTCATAAGCTTCACTGGCCTGATGATAGAATTTAGCAAGGGTGGGAACAACATTTGCAAGGTCATATAAACTGCATGAAAATTGCTATAATTAAGTTTATGAACACCAGTCTCAATGTAAGACACCAGAGAGAGAGAGAGAGAGAGAGAGACCTGTTCTGAAATGCTGCATAATTTTCCAGAAGGAAAACATCTGCAAATTTTGGTTCCGTTTGTGCAATTTTTTCCAAGGTGGCAAACATGATGCTTACCTGTTAAATGAATGAATCTATCAAACATGAAATGGCAAAAGATTCACTCGATCATGCCAGACAACAAATTAAATAAAAGAGTATCTGGCAGGCACCTATTCATGCTATGTATGATGACGTAAAAAACCATTTTGCCTTTCCTTCCTATCAGACTCATTAGCATTCTTATATTAATCATGCGTTTCGGTACCATCCTTTAGCTCATTAAATAAATAATTCTAGAAAATGTATCCACCGGAAGAATGTTTGATTTTTTAGCACAGACTTAAATAAATAATTCTTGCAAATGTATCCACCAGAATAATGTTTGATTTTTTAGCACAGGCTCCATTGCAGACCCAAGTCAAAGAAGACACATTTTAATAAGAAGTGTTGTTATATCTTTTTGAGTACAAAGTATGGACAATGCAAAGAAAGAAAATGCTATCAAAATATTTACAGGTGAGCAAGTTCAATGCACACCCAAAAAATAGAAAAAGAAATGGATACAAACATGAAAATATATGCATTGATCAAAAATAATGCAAGGGAAAAATCCTGATTCAAGGGTGATAATGATGTGCACCCAGGTAGCTGATGTCAGTAGCTTTATCAATCAAAGAACGTTTCATAAACAAAAATGATTACCATTGAATTCTAAATTGGTTCAATTTGGGACAGCATCCGTAACTCAAAGACAGTATCTCACTTCTAAGTTGCTCCAAAAAGTATGTCTTCTTGACATGATCAGCCAAAACAAGAATCAAACTTGCTATGAATATGAATGTGTAGCTACTTAGAAACAAGAATTTTTAAAAAGAAAACTACAAGCACATGCTAGGCTGTGCACCAACACTGTCAAACTGATTAGGTGATTAGTTAGAGAATATCTCCTTCCTAAAATGAAAATGACAGATTTGTACTGTTTTTAGCAAGGCCAAAAGAAGTTTATAAGCTAGCTTATAAAAAAAAATTAAAAATAAATAAAAACCCTAACCTATAGCATATATTCAGCTAGTCTTTAAACTAGTTTTGTCAAGCATAGACCTGGTCTTGATTACACATGATAAGAATAATATTGTGACTGCACAAGCAATCACCACATAGCCTTCTACAGTGTTACAACCAAGGACCAGAATGTAACAGGATCATACAATTTGATGACAGTTCCAATCAAGTGCCAGTTAGAATCATACTGTTTTCCAGAAGTCCAGCAATTACATTACGTATAAGCAAATACTAGACCTGTACAACATGGCTCTAGTTAACATAAATTAAAAGCATCAACAAGAAGAGAGTACTCACAAGCTTTGAATATGCCTTGTCAACCAAATCTCTGGATTGTCCCTGGATGTAATGCTCCATACGGGTTGCAAGAGTTGCAAATCTAAACATAAAAAATAGTGGGATAGGCACCTTATAAACAGTGACTATACCAACTATGGAAACAAGCAAGCTAAGAAACCAACAACAATACACAACATTGCTCTTTGTTAACTGCCCAACAGGCCTGGACCAAAACAACAAGAAAGTGGAAAAAAGAGCCCTATCTTTTCACTTTTACAACAACGCATCTGATACAAGTTTCATGGCAGAAATGAAAATGCATCTTTCAATATGTACTCATATGATGGGATTGCATCTTCAACAGATGTCAGATTGGATATATAACAAAAGATCCTTGGGTCAGTATCATCATATACCAAGAATAGGCATCAATTTCTCATATCTTAGAAATACAAAGTTTAAGTTCAATTACAATTTACTGATTGATTCATAAAGCAATTGGAGGTTCATTAAGCTACAACCAGTGTATGGTAGACTCAGTTTTAATCTTGGCTTGAGAATTCCTATGTGATAAATGCAAAGCTTCCAAAATTAGCATGGCGCACTATATTTGTAGAGAAGGAATTTCAGTCTTTTATAAGTTCCCTATTCAGGAGACAAGTCTAACTTCTTATAAAATGACCAGAGGTCTGATTATCTACATCTCATTGAAAGAGTACTGGCACAGGAAAATGAAGTCAGGTCGTCACTGGTTCATTACTCACCCTGCATATAATCAAACAACAGAAAGCCCATAGAAATGGGGGCCTGAGACAATACAATTGTCGCAGGAATTATATGCTGCCCAGTTATCTTAGCAGTGACCTTGTCTACTCACAAGATTCCATTTGGGTCTGAAATATCTTGTTCTTTAGACGGCAGTATGCATTAAATGATATTGCATACAGAGTAATGCCATGAAGCAGCCAGTCTTGCTACTATCTGAAGAAAGCTACAGTTTGGAAGGCCAAAACTGTTGCAGCTGGAGACACTGGCAACTGTTGCATTGAGACACACATCAAATGGAAGCTCACTACTACGGGTTCTCATGTGCTCACATCATAGTTGTTGTAAGGACTGTTTCATAACAATATCATCGTCACTATAGCTATAAATATAATTCAGTAATCAAGTTTAACCCCAAATGTCAGAAGTCTCCTGCAACCCATATGGGCCATATATGCGGTGGACAACCCCAAAGGTCCTACAGCAGTGTATCATACCAATGGACAAAAGAGCAACACCGTCTCCTACAGCCTTGTTTTTCCAGTTCATTCAGTGAAGTAAAGGCAGGTATACTGCCTTCATGCATCAGATAAATGAGAAGAAAACTTAGCATGCCTATTCAACAGGAAAGATATTGTTTGGCTATGTCATAAGTGGTAATTGCCTCCATCTGGTAGCAGGCATACTGCCTTCATGCATCAGATAAATAAGAAGAAAACTTCGCATGGCTGTTCAACAGGAAAGATATTCAGTGAAGTAAAGGCAGGTATACTACCTTCATGCGTCAGATAAATGAGAATGAGAAGAAAACTTAGCATGGCTATTTAACAGGAAAGATCTTGAAAGGCTATGTCCTAAGTAGTAATTGCCTCCATCTGGTAGCAGCTGAGACACTATTCCATACCAAATCAGCGATCTTAGATGGCCATAAATGCCGATTCAGAGATAAATTTTTTTACCTGGGGATATAGGATAAAACCCCAATTTGTCTCACATTCCTTTCATTTCTTTCAATTTGATGGCAAGCTTCATCAACAAACTGCAATATATTTAACATCTCATAGGTTAATTTTATAAATTATAATAAAACCAATCATTGTTTGCCACTATTCACATGTAGAAACGTACTCGGCTAAACTGCATGGAGATCCTTGATTCCAGGTCACTGAGCAAAACACGCACAAAGCCTGCTGCATCAGCTTTCTGACCAGAAAGGTAGCGCTCTGTGATTCCATGCATTGATATGCACCGCAATGGATCAATTTTATATGCCCAATCAACAACAGCATAGAAGTCCTCCTAAGAATCCGATGTAGGAATATAAAGGTTAAAGAAGAAGTGAATTATTAGCCTCAACCAATCAATTGATAATTTTTTATGATCACCAAAGCATCTACTCATGTTGGATGTAGCATAACAAGGGTATCAACATCAAAATATTTCTCAAAAACAAAAACCAAAAAAAAATGAAAAGAGACAGAAAAGCACCAACATATGTACTTAATTGACAAAAAAGAGATCAACACACACAAAACATAGATGATCACACAAAATAGAATATAGGCCAATATGCGAACACAAGATATCTTGTTTTTAGCTTGTCCACATGCAAAAGTTGATATACGATGGCAAAATGAAATTGCATTTGTGTCCTATTGTTTCAACTGATATTTACCAATGTTCACCAATATTACTGGCATTTACTGATACTAAAATTGTTGGAAAAAATATATATTTCATAATAGCACCTGTGTAGTATTAACCGTTCACCACACTCCAACATAATGATTGATCACAATTATGAAAACAGTGGCAATGGGTACTGTGCAAACAATAATCACCTTTAGTTGATATTTACCCATAGGAAGCATCACCATAAATAAAAGATATGCCTAGCTTGCAAGTTACAGTTATACGCTGGTCCTAAAGTTTATTGACTACAGCTTTAACATCTGTTGGAATATCTATCCTGCTTGAAATCTATAGAAAGTTGTCAACTTCAATTAAGGGCATTAATCATTTGATAATGGAAACAACATCCAGGCAATTACACTGATGTAATGGCTATTTGATATATCCAAAATATAGCAGCATAAGAACCTCAAAAGGAAAATATGGTAGTGGATATCATTTTATGCATATGCAACGTGCAGGAAAGAACCAGCTTTTTACATGATTACCTGGATTCCATCAAGCAGCTCACGAAGATATTCATTTAACACAGCTAGTTCTGCAGTATTTTTACCTACAGTATTCAGCCCGCTAGATCAGCATATATTTTGCAGATAGAAAACCAAGGGAGCAGCATAAGCTGAACCATTATGATTATAGAAAGAAAAGACATACCAGGTTTGTTGTCATTGTCATCAATGTCCATAATACCAAGATCATCATCAGACTCTTCATCATCATTAGTTGCAGATTTATTACCATTAGGAAGACTTCCAGATGGATTAAGTGCGGGAACTTCAAAGCACATAAAGTGTGCAAAGAAAGAACTCTGTGATTTTAGCGATTGCCATCAGCAAACATTAATGATAAAATAAAACATAATATTCATTACTTTATACTTCACAGGGAACAACCTCATCCACAAGTAGAGGGATAAAAATTGTCAGCATTTTGGCATAAGCATCAGAAACTGCTGATGTGTCTGCATTGCTTGCATTTTGAGCAGCGCCAGCAGAAGTCTCAAGCCAGACAGGTGGATTTCTGGATGCTTTAGTGCTAGCACGAAGCTCATTTGCAAATTCTCGAGCCTGCAAATAATTGAGAAAGCTTTTAAATATTGCCAATTGTATTCTTGCGCAGTGTGCAGCTTGCAGCAACATGACAGTAAAAATTACCAGACATATTCTATTATAGACGTTAGATGTGTGGTTGGGCTGTGTGACAGTAAATATTAAGCTCACATTCATAGCTTTCATTCTCAGAATGTCATGAGACACAAGATCAAGGCAAAACTAACAATAACGATTAGATAAACCTTAAAAGGAATGGTGACTGTGGAGAAACATGCATATAACATTTTCTTATTAGGTAGATGCATTGGTGATCATTGGTTAGCAATGAATAGATACAAGAACTATCATTTAATGGATAAATGAATAGTCACTTATTAGATGCATGTTTATTAAGTTCACATACCAGTAGTCACATCATTCATTGTGACTACAGGCCCATACACGCTTTTTTAGATTTATAGCTATTTATTATGTTCATTGTATTGTGTTGTTACCTCAACCTATATACGGGGGACCATTAGTAAGGAATCCAATGACTTTCATTTTTCAACATGGCATCATGGAAGTCATAGATTTTTTTATCTGAACTTTGCTCCTGAACCTGGCATCATCATCACATTGCTGTCTTTCCTTCTTATCACCCTTCATTAGTGAGCATTTCTTTGATGATCTTTATTGCCACTCCTTAAATAACCTTCATAGTAATCAAACCTGTTTTTTCTTTCATCATGCCTGAAACAACCGTGACAACCCAACCTGAAGAAACAATAGCCAAGCATTCCAATGGAGAATTGCAGAGCCTTCCAACGGCCTACATGGTGGATGGAAAGAACAATCTAATGTGGTTGCAGGTGGTCAAAACCAATATAAAGGGAAAAGGTAAATTATCTTCTTGGAACTAGACCAGTAGTGGCTACTCAGGATTTGATGAGTGATATGAGAAGGATTCCATGGTTATGTTATGGCTGAGGAATTCAATGTAGCCTGAAATCGGCAACACTTGCATGCTTTTAACAGCTGCTAAAGTATTCATGGGAAGTTATATAGACCTTCAAATATGCTGCCCAGGGGTATAAGATCAAAATTAAGACTACTGGCAAGGAAGAAAATCTGTCACAGAATATGCTAGCACTCCAGAAAATCAGTGGTATGGGAGATCAATATCAGTGCATTAAGATGAAGTAAAGCAAAGATTTAGAAATACTGAAGCAGTTTATTGAAAGAGAATGCGCATATGATTTCTTAGCTGGATTAAATGTGGAATTTGATCAAGTCAGGGTACATATTTTAGGCAAAGAAGTTCCCTCTTTGAATGAAACCATCTCATTGGTTTGAGCAGAAGAGAATGGAAGTGTCATGTTTGAACCTTGAGCATTGGAGGGGTCTGCAATGACAGCGAAGAGTGGTAGCAAGTGGGGTCCTAATCGGAATCAGCATTCAGGAAAAGTAAAAAAATAAAACCGACAGTTTTTTATTGGGGAAGGTCAGATTCTGGTCTGACTGATTCTTTTCAGCCTCAAAACTGAGACAATCTCAGGCGTAGCTACTGCAAGAAGCCCTGTCACACAGAGGATCACTTCCAGGGATTGAATCGGAAAACACCAAGCAAAGAGTCGAAAAACAAAGGAGGTCAGCAGAGAAGTCAAGGACAGGAGCATCTGATCACTGCACAACCAAACTTGGAAAATTTTCTATGAGAGTAGAGAATTCAATGAGGAGATCGAGAAACTGAGGGACTTATTTGAAACCTTGCAGAAACCTTCAGATATATGTTCTTTGGTGCATTCCAGCATGTCAATTAATTGCCTTGGATACATCCTTTGCCACCACTGGGGTCATCATATGACCAACCTGTTCTAAAATTTTAGATCATATATGCCTTGCCCTAGTAATAAGAAGATTGCAACAGCCTAAGGAACATTTACCACAGTAGACAGTCTAGGAGACATTCAACTCAGTCCATCACTCCTTACAGACATTCTTCACGAGCCAAAAATGTCGACCAACCCTTTTTTCCATAATTAATTCAAAATATGAATCGTAATGTTGTGTTTCATCCCACGTGTTGTGCATTTTGGGAACGGATTGGGCCTGGTAAGAAGAGGGCAGGACTCTACCATATTGAAGCACAAAACAGCCCAGGTATTATCAAGAATAATACTCAACCATAAAACTAAAATTTGGCTTCATCGTCTACAGTTAGGCCACCCTTCTTTTCATGATTTGATTCATATGTACTTACCTATTATACATTCACAATTTCCATTGTGATGTTTGAGAGTTCACAAACCATAAATGTGTTTTCTTTTGAATAAGCAATAAAAGAGACTACTCCATTTTATTTGATTCATACCATTATTATTTTTTGGGGGAGGGGTGTTCTACAAGTATTTCTAGTGCATGTTGGTTTGTGTTTGCACTAGTGTCATCAATCTTTATGCTCAAGTTCAAATATGATTTGAGCATTGTGTTCAAGCAATAAAATCGCGCTCGCGGTCGCAATTGCAGTTGCGTTCGCGGTATCGGAGTGTCGCGAATGATACTTTATATGTCAGAGCGTGATTTTATTTTTTTTCCACAATAAATATTAGCAAATACCAATAAATATCAGCAAATATCGGTAAATATTGGTAAAATGCCGGCAAATAAAGGTCGATAACCGATATATCGCCGATAAATACGTAAAATTCTAAATCCATCGCGTATTGCCAATTTTATGTATCAACTGACCCAAAATCCGATAAATATCGGCCGATATTGCGTATCGAGACCGATATTTAATTGTATGATTGTGTTTCCTCACTTTCGTAACATGATCCAAAATCAATTTGGGGTGACAATCAAGAAAATTAGATCAGATAATGCACGAGATCACTCCAATCAAATCATCTCTCCTTACTGTCCATGGAAGGGATTATCCATGAGCCATGGTTCATGGACACTCCATGGCAAGCTAGAGTGGCTGAGAGGAAAAATGATCACTAACTAAACAGTACAAGTGTCTTCATATTTTAACGAAATGTTCCAAAAATCTTTTGGGAGAAGCTGCGTTACCACCACTCCTATCATTAAGAGCCTTACCTTCCAGAGGCTTAGGTTTGAAAAGCCCCATGGAGACATTTGCTTGGTTTCATCTACATCTCAAAATCAAAAACAGTTTCACTCTTTGGGTCTTGAGGTGTACTTCAAATGCCCATGTTCATAGTCACAATCCAAAAAAAAAATTAGATCCAAGGGGCACATAAATGCATATTTATAGGGTACTCATCCACTCAAAAAGGGTATAAACATAGTATTAAAAACCGAACTGGATTGAACCGGCCATTAGATCCAAGGGGCACACAAATGCAGCTTTATAGGGTACTCATCCACTCAAAAAGGGTATACGCATAGCATCAAAAACCGAACCAGTCCAATTAGTGCACCGGTAAAATAGTCAAGACACTGGTACGGTTCCATGTAACAGTTCTTAAGATGTCAGGACTTGTAAAAATCGGTCAAAAATTAGTTGGACTAGTGAAAACCGTGAACCAATCAAAACCAGTAAAAAAAACAGTTGGGAGTCTGTTGGATTCCTATGTAGCGTAATTGTTCAGATTTTTTTGACCTCATATGTACCACTAATCTGTCCAATCCAAACCAACCAATCAATCAGTAATGATAACAATTCAATAACCAGTTTGATTTTTAAAACTACAGGTATGGATGCTATCATCCTCCAACAAAAAAATGTCTTGCCTCCATAGACGCTGAAAAACAACCATATGTTTCCACTCCTTATGTTCAGAGAGAAAACTCATTTATGGAAGACAAGGATGGAGATTTTTTCTTCTCCAAACCTAACTATCAAACTCTACCTATGTCTAGTCCTAATTACAAAAGTATGTCTAACCCAAATGTTGAAAGTGTGTCTAATCCGAACAACAAAATAGTGACAGCAGATAACATTATTCTTCCCAATACTCAACCACTGCAAGTGCACTCAAGATTCAACAAGGAAAGACAATATGCCAGAATCTGTGCCAGCACAAGAATTGGATCCATATTCTGTGAATGAGGTAAACACAAACCTTATTCTTCATAGTGAACTATCAAACTATGAATTTATTACCCTTGATGATAACCTTCCTGTTGCAATCAGAAGAAACAGAGAATGCGCCAACATCCACTTTATCCAATAGCAAAATTTGTCATTTGATGAATTTCATCCATCAAATAAAAGTTTCCTGGTAAATCTAAACACCGTTCCAATCCTTAACACCTTATCAGAGACATATCCAATGAGAGCTGGAAGGACACAATGTGAATAGACATGGAAGCCTTGGAAAAACAAGACAGAAGTTGGTTGATTTATCGAAAGGAATGAACATAGTAGGATGTAAATGGGATTTTACAAGCTGATGGATACCTTAAGAGATACAAAGCCAGGTTGATAGCTAAAAAGTATAATCAAACGTTTAGGTGAACTATCACAAAACTTTCTCCCCAGTTGCTAAGACGAATGCAGTGAAGATACAATTGTCCTTGGCTTCAGACTATAATTCAGATATACAATGGTTTGATGTGAAGTATATCTTCCTTCACAGAGACTTCGAAGAATAAATCTACATTAAGGTTCCACTTGGATTAGAGGAATGCCAAGGAAATAATAAAGTGTGCAAGCTGAAAAAGGCATTATCTGCCCTTAAACAGTCCCTGAGACCCTAATTTGGGGGCTTTGCAAAGGTTCTGTTGACTAATGGACACAAAGTCAAAGAAACCACAGTGTATATAGCACCGAGTTCAAGGGGAGTCACAGCTCACAAACCTTCTAGTCTATGTATAAGATATAGTGATGACAGGAATGATGATCGTGAGAAACTTATTCTAAGGCAGAAGTTGGCACTTGGTAGACAATTTTGAGATCAAAGACCTAGGGAGGTTGAAGCAATTCCTAGGAATTGAAGTAGCACACCCAAAGAAAGGCTAATTTATTTCACAACAGAAATAGATGTTCAATACAATAAGGTAGACAAGGATGTGATGTGTAAACCTGCAGACAAACCAATTGATCCCCACACAAAACTTGGTGAAGCTATCAACAACACTCATATTTGACCAAGGAAGATATAAATGATTGGTAGGAAGACTTATGTGCCTCTCACATGCATGATCAGGAGAGTCTAATCAACTGGTATGCACAACCCTAGAGAAGCGCACTTACAAGCTGTTTACCGGGTGCTATGGTACACTAGAAAGTTAATAAACTGATAAAGGCATTTTTCTACAAGAGAAATTCAGGATTAATATTGTAAGTCTTCTCAGATGCTGAGATTGCTGGAGTGCTAGTCAATAGGGGGGTCCATCACAGGTTATTGCACCTCTCTTGGAAGAAATCTCATATTAAGTAAGAAGAAAATGCAGTAGCCAGAGAGTGTGCTGAGACAGAATTTAATGCAATGGCACGTAGTGTGTGAGCTACTGTGGGTGAAGATCATCTTAGAAGGATGAAAGAACAAATGGGATGGAGTAAAGAGACTATACTGCAGAAATAAATCTGCTATGAACATTGCACATAACCTATTGTAACATGACAGAACAAAGCATACAGAGATAGGTAGACACTTCCTCAAATAAAATCCATACAGCAGACTAATTTACACACCCTAGATAGCCAGCTGATGTTTTTATGAAACAGTGCTCCAGAATACTATTTCAGAGCTGGGAATGGAAAATTTATTTTTGCTAGCTTAAGGGAAAGGGTGGAAAAATGAGTGTATGACATTTTCTTATGGGGTAGATGCATGGATGATCAATGATTAGCATCGATCAGATACATAACTATCAGATGCACGAATAGCCATTTATTGGAAGCATGACTAGTCACCAACTAAAAGCATGTTTTCATAAACCATTAGTTACATCATTTATCATAACTGTAGGTCCATGCCCGTCTATATAGTTTGTAGACATTTATTATGTTCCTTGTATTTTGCTGTCACCTTCATCTATATGGAGAAGGTTGGTAAATAGTTTTGAAAGTAAGGAAAATAATTTTCACTTTTCCACACTAGCAAACAGTACACAAAATGGAATATCGCTAAGGGACAACGTGCTACTTCATATCAAAACAAATGAGAAAAAAGAAAGGAACCAAATATAGATGCTCTGTGGGTTTGGAATAAGAAAACGTGTGATCACTTAATATAGCAGGATCATCCGTTTCCCAAAATGATACAGAGTACCTTACTAAAAGTATCTCACTAATCTTGTGCTTCCTTGCAAGCCAAAAAATTTCTTAACAGCAATCTTACCTCAGCTATTAGTTTAACAAGCCATATACTTTCCTTACATCCAATGAATTTATTCCGATAAGCAACACAAACAAAGAGATGCTTAACAGCAATGGGATGCACAAGGAAGAATAACCGGAAGAAATGCAGGGAGTGGTGAAACATCAAATGACATCAAACATGTTCTTCTCTTGAACAGTACAATCACTACATGCAAATCACTTGAATACACCAAGTGATATCATTATTGATATAGTTATTTCTCCTAAAATATTCCATATTTTTCCAAAGGATATGGAACCAAACCTTCTCTGGTTGATATCTAGATGAAAGCAGCCAAAAGTCAACTCCAGCATGGTTGCCAATTAAGCAGTATAAGTAACAATCAGAAAATCACAACCCTCCCAACTTCAAGCATGCCACATAAAAGATCCAAGTACTTGACTAGGTATGAATTCCCCAGGTGGTGAAAATTAGATTGTTTTTTTCTTTTCAAAATAACAGATCTCCAAAGTAGAGGTTATATTAGACACTGACCTCTCGCCGAATAAGCAAATTGAGAGATGTACAATATGCTTTCCTCAGCGGATCCAGGCAACTCTTATCAAGACTCTGGAACAGAACAAAACGAACAAATTAGACAAAAATAAGTCAAGAATCATGTGTTTAAGGTGCCAAAAGTTTACCTTTAAATGTTGCAGAAGACGAGCATATGTCCTACATTTATAACGCAGATCAGCATGATCAGGTCTCTTTAGTTGTCCACGCTGCCAAAGTAAACACATAGAAGGAGGTTAAGATTCAACATTCATCCAACAACTAAGGTAAACTCTGAGTTGAACAACACCTGTGAGAAGTAACTCTTGTCGCTTATCATGAAATCCACCAGGCTGGAGAAATAGTTCCTCAAAAATTCAGATGCTCTCCTAACAAATGTACCCCTCATCTTGCTAAGTTCTGCCTTCTTCTCTTTAACCTGTAATAAAACATCCCATGATATGCTTTAGAATATAAAAGCTCCTTTCTTTTTCAGCCAATTATATTGGGAGAAGGTTGAAACCCGAGCTTCTGTAAATGTCATGAACCAAGACATAATAGTTTATAGTTCACCAGGACTGCCCACAGTGCAAAATTATTATGAACCAACTTACCCTTGGTATTGAATGAATGCAACATCCAACTCTCCTATTTCTTTATAACCTATAGACAATCAAACAGAACATGCCATCTCACAAAATGCCCCAACCAGCCACATGGTCAGATTTATCAAACTTCTCCATTCAGATGTGAAGAAGATTAAGTATAGTTCAATCGAGTAAAGAAGCTTTACTGAACGTTAGAGTCGCACTGTTGGGCCCATATTGCATCCAAGTTTTTGTGATATCACAATGCAATTAGGTGAATTATAAAGTCAAGTGGTAAGGTTAGTTCTAGCAGTGAAGAGAGTGGTCCAAAGGTCTCTCTACAATGATGCTTAGAAAATCAAACTAGTCCTAGATAGCTGAACTTCTGCACAGATGGTGTTAGCGGTGACAATGAACTATGATTGAAGCTTAATTCACCGGTCACTGAACAGCTTCTTCAAAATATTGAAACTATGGTGCAAAAATTGTAGAACTACAGATTTACTGCAATCAGTTTACCATGGAAGCATAACTAGCACATTTACAACCACAACATACATCCATTTTCAAGCATCCAAAATATAATATATGTTAGGTTGCGATGTAAGGTAACTAGCAAATTTTCCTAATTAATTATTGCAGTGATATAAGAAATCGCTATGCCAGCAATACCACGAAGGCAGCATAAATTCAGAAACAAGACAATAATACCATCTAGGAACAAAAGCTGGAATTTGAAACTCCTTTACATATACTTGCAAATAAGAAGAAACAAGAAGAATTATGACTCGTACCGCTCGCATATTCCTGTGGACAGGATCTAGGTTGGGGACTTCAAGGCCATGTAGAGCAGTGCTCAGCCACTCACAGGCCTCTATGTTTTTAAACATATTTGCCTCATCAAAAGAACCACCTGTCAGGCAGGATGCATACTATACAAACAAAATTTGTCATCAACCATCACTTATATCAGAATAAATTCAGCACAAATTAAACAGAGAACATTCACATACATCTGAAGGGACACGCAATCGCTCAAGGAGCTTATCAAGTTCCTCAATCAATGCCTTATTATTTACAGACTGCAACTCCAGCTTGTTGTTCCGGTCTTCTATCTGGAAAGGAGAGAAAAATCGCAGTACTATGAAGAATTCCAGGAAACAATCAAATGAAACCCTAACAAATATTCAATCAATAGAATCAAACCCATAGCATCTTCAAGAGAAAACAAGCCATGTCATTCAAAAATGATGATCCACACATAGCAGCACCGATGTAGAGCACCAAATTCATAATGAACTTCAGCATCAAGTATGTGTGTGCGTGTAAGCAAATGAAAAACTGGCAGGTAGGAACAGCTATTATATCTTGTGATGTGTATAGCGTAGATATATAACAGTGCAGTAAATAGAGAACCCCATTCTGGTTGAACTTAAAGATAGGTGCAAGTAGGAATCTTGAAAGGTTCATGTACCTACCGATTCAATGTCTTCCCTCATGTGTCTAAGTTTCAAATTGAAAATTCCTAACCACTCATCCATATCATCTACAGCGTCCATTGCAGAATCAAGCCCCCGCACCACCTGCACAAGCAAGGAAGCAGTTAGATGCCAACAATATATCTGCAACCTGGAAGAGGCTGCAAAATATTTTCTCTTTTACTTTTTCGCCCATTTCAGCAGAGTTAATAAAGTTAAATGCTTTATGACTACTATCTAACAAGCAGTGTTAATCAAGCTTCATCTGTCACTATAAGTTTCTTAAATGTATTCAATATCTTCTGTCACGTATACTACCTCTACAAGACAAACATAGCATCTTCAATAACCAACTCTTGCATAGACATTAGTGTTTGGACTTTAATAGCCATCTCTACAAAATAGGGTTTAGCTATAAGAGAGGGCAACATGACGCTAATGGACCACTAGAACAAAATTTCTGCTCAGTTGTTTGGCTTATTAGATCCATCCTAACACATGGGCCACATCAGTAAACGTATGCATTAAAAGATTAGCAAACATCTCATCATAAGCATTTACATCCATAGTCTTGATAGATTAAAACTATCTTTAAAATCAGATAGAAAAGCTCTTCCTCTTGAAATTTTAATTTCAAACCAATGAAGGCTCAGTGAATAGATTTCAGATAGCAGGATGGAATAAAGGGAGTTTCCAAGCTTCCAATCTTGAGATTATTTCTTTATTTATGGAACATCTCAAACTTTGTTACCAATATCATATAAGTTTTCAAAACCATCAAAGGTCAGAAGCTCACATCACACTCAATTCTGCGACAAGTAGAATCTTCCGCAGAAGAAAAATCTATTTTCTGAGTAAAGAAGTTACAAGATTTTTTATTTTAGTTTTTCATACTTTCTGCATTCAGTTCTAGCTATTTCTGCACCTTCTAATATTCTTATATTTGTTTGCATAGTTAGTATGCTAAGCATGCTACAAATTAGTTCCAATACAGAATTCATTCACAACAAGAATAAAGGTTGCTCGTACTTCCTTTTTCCATCCAGATCCGGTTGGTGTCCGGTGCACTTCCATACCACAAACATCATATTAAAAATGCTCCTAGCCCAAGACCTTGCTTCACGGGCCATGTATTGTAAGTCATCTGAACCTTCCTGGAGCAAGCCTATCCTAAGGGCAAGCCATATATTGGGTAACCTTATAGCTCTTCCAGTTATGCTAGGCAGTTCCTAGCTTGGTCAACAAGACAGCATATGGAGCATGCCATGGAAGAAAATATTCAAAAGTCTTTTAATGCTCTCTCATGCTTTCAATTTGAAAGAAATTAACCACAATCCAAAAATATACATGATGAAAAGAAAATGCAAGTTGCAACCCATCATACATACATGATGAACAACTCAAAAGAAGGGGAGGGATCCAACTCGACAAACAAAATCAACAACACATAGTTTTCATTGTCTTTACCATCAACTAGAAGGAATAAACCACTCACCTACAAACTATGCCGCACCTGAAATGCAAGCTATCTCAATAGCACAATAGACTGAATATTAGTCGGTCTCTCTTTATATAAAATATAATTATATAACAATAACTGTCCATGCTAAATCTAAATCCTGTAAGATAACATAAATCTCTAAATAAGTCCTTCGGCCTCCTAGTCCTAGCTTTTCTTTCATCATCAACACATTGAGCTCAAACCCAGACTCCTGTTCTCCCACCTGTGGCTCAGGATTCTGGGTATTGTAATTATGGGTACAGCCTCCATCATAAATCATAGTAGCCTAGGCAAGCTTACAACACAAAATAATCCCAAAGGATGAAGGAAACTGAACAGCAGAATTATTTCAAGGTGAATAGAAGAAAATAAAAGGCATTCAAGGAGAGATCCATGAAAATGCAACTTTACTTCTGACCAGCGATTGCAAAATATCTGCAAAGTTCACATAGTTGAAAAGAAATAACCAAAAGGGCCTCAAAATGCATAAGAATAGGGGATATAACAAACTCAACGGAACAAGCAAACTTAGCAATGAATACATATTATCAGTCAAAGTAAAATTCAAAATTACAAAATTGGGAAATAGGCAGGTGCTTAGAGCATATTACCTCATCAATAAATGGTGCTGTCTCCAGAATAGCATGTACATTTGCTGCCTCCAAAGCAAGCTGTTCCCGCTTCAACCTTTCAGAAAAAGCCTCTGCTTCACCAATACCCATGACATAGCTGCAAGTGATTCAATTATCAGATCAAACACCCTAGATTTACATTTTCCATCAAAAAACTCTTATATTCAAACACCCCAGATTTACATTTTCCATCAAGAAACTAAGTTCCAGCCAAAAAGTTCACTCACAATAATCTTCACTCATTTTGTTTGCCAGTGATCTCAGAGAAGTAAAATTATCAAGACATCAAACAGTACCAATCAGATATTGTTCAATTAGAAGGTTAAAAAAGTCTTTCAAATTATACAAAAATGCACATCACTAAAATACCAAGATATAAGGTTAAACTTAACTACACAGACCAAACTCTGACCAATACAGGGGAGAAAAAATTAGCAAATGATATAATAAAAGGTAAGAATATATACGTGCCCAAAAGCGCTTCCATATCCTCTTCCTCAGCTTGAGATACAAGTTCTCTCTCAACAGTGACTTCTAATTCTTTCTCAGTTTCCATAAAAGCAACAGGCCCATCTTGAATTGCCTGGTTGACGGCTGTTGTTTTCTTGTTCTCCTGTAGCAGATAGAAGCCATGAAATGGTCGCAGTGGGAATTGTCATAGAACAACAGATGGAAGCATACTTTTCATTACAGATATTCACCTATAAATTGTCGATAGACAATCCTAAATATCAACTGAAACTATGTGACCATAGAACAAGGGTGACAGACCAAACATGCTAACCTCTGATATCACACTTTGACAATAAGAGGGACACTAACGGTTTAAAAATTAGAACCCCCAAATCAAGGAGGGCACTCAGGACCTGGCCAAGTGATTTAAGCCCCAAATTCAGCAGCATTGGATAAGAAATGTCAATTTTACTTTTTGGACCTAAAACATAATGCTAGACCATCTAAATGAATATAACCTCTCTTTTAGTCTTTTGAACCAGCATGTGGAGGATGTCACACAAACCTTTGCCCATAGAGCCATTTCCACAACATCTACTCCAGCAACTTTTGGAGCATGACCTAGAATGTCTTTGCAGACGTTTGATATACAGAGAAGCAAGCGGTTCCTGAAGGTAATAAATTATTACAGATGAAAGTTAAACCATATGAACTGATCGATCAAGCAAATCAAAAGCTGCACCTATTCCATGGTCTTACCTGTCATCAACATTACGCATGGCCCACAGAGAAGGAGCAACACTATGGCTTCTGAGGTTGTCAAACCCCTACAGCAATTAAGACAAACAGGCAGATAATCAAAGAGATCAAGATATTGAACTAAATTTCAAATATATATCCTTTATAGAATTGAATTTTTTTTTTTTTTGAATTCACATTTCATCTTGCCTTTACAATATCATGAAGGATATACAATCAAATCAAGGCTCAACTAGAACAAGTTTGTCATATTTCATCTCATGGATATGCATCACAAAAGATAGATAAGCTTCATTGCCAATAGGCATTGATAGAGTAAGTACCAATGTGAATGTACATCCACTTGGATCATTAGCTATAACCTCCACCTTTGTGAGATGCTTCAGCTTGTAGATCTTTGCAGGCTTCAAGGTCAAGAAGTATAAACAGTCAGGGGTACCATTTCCATCAAAAAGTTAATACAGAAACCCTAACATTGAATCTAATTGTATATTAAATGAATCAGTCATAGTACCTCAAGAACACCTCCAGTTGAGAACTTAAAAAGACGAAGAAATGCATTACTGCGCTGACCCTTTTCCTCAACTGCATGATGTGCATGGTGGCAAAGATTAACGATGACATGTTACAGCAGTTTTTTTTTGGGTCTTCAGACTATATGCCATATGATGTTGAAATAAAATAAATACATAAATAATGGAATGAAATGTGAAATGATCAAAAGCTAAAATCATACAATGAAATATCGGTACCACAATTGTATATCGACCGCAATTTTGCAGTTTTTGGATCGGCTGCAACGAAAAATTCCCGAAATGCGATGGTTTTAAAATATCACATATTTATCACCGCGATATAGGAAAAATATCGGATAGCGGTCAATATTTGTCAATATTTATTGTGAAAATAATAAAAAAAATACACGACGACAAATAATATATTGTTTGTGACACCCCAATATTACAACACCGCGACTGCAACTACAACCACAACCGCGGTTTTAATGCTTGCTAAAATTCATTTTTTAATAAAGGGTACATGAAATCAATGGCTTATGGCGACTATAATATGAGACTCTAGGTGTCAAGTTATAGAATGTTGATGAAAATCCAGTGAATGACTACACTACAAGTTATTGCACATTTTGGTCTCAGCTTGATAAACTGAAATATTTTTGATACTTTGATCATGTTTCAACCCATATTATCTAGTGTGATTTACTCTTTTTTTGGCCTTGTTTAGCTCATTCTTACTGTTCTCTTAGTGTACTATGCAGGAAGTATTGGAGCAAAGCATGGATTTGAAGCAAGGCAGGAGGCAAGGAGAGCATGGGAAGACAACATGGCCTACCAGTGCCCAACAAGTACTGAAGTGTAGAAGGAACGGCAGTAAAATCAGCATGATATTGGCTTTGTCTCTGATACAGCCTAGCAGTGTTGGATGCCAACATTCAATTTCTACGCACGATTTCGTGTGAGCTCAAATGGCTACTTTATCATGAATTTTTCCAGATCTCTTGAGCACATCTTGGGGCATTCTTGGAGGGGTCTTCTCTCAGTTTTATCTCTCTTTCTATTGACTTCTCCCTGCTTCTCTATTCTAGCAACAATTAGATTTAGATTTTATGATGTTTGTAATTACTCCATTGTGGAGAATCTGCGCACAGCACCTGTGGTCCGACTCCAACATCATGGTTTCATTTAACCTATTTCTTTCTCTATTTTAATTAAGTGTTCTCCTATTGTTATTATGCTTTTTAATTCAATCATAATTGAAAAATAGCTCGTTCTAGGATCGAATTAAGTTTGCTTTTAGTGTTGACTTGATGAATTAACGAATTACTTTCCAAATTTGCTAGGTTGCATTATTCAATTGCTTAGGGTTAATTCAATTGGCCTCAATTAGGTTGTTTATTGAGGAACTAAAGTGTGAAGATTGTGCCAAAAATAGTAATTGAACTAGATTCGATGAATCAAAAAGGTAAGTTGGTGATCCTAGGGGAATTTAATAGATTTAATTTGATTTAGACTGAGTTATGTACGACTTTTAATAGCTATCATAGGTTAGTCATTCCTAACACATTGAGTGATATGAACTACAATTGATCGGTTTATTAATTCACAACAGAATCAAAACTAAGGTTCAATCCTGCTTGTCAAATAGATAGAATTTGTTGTTAGCACCTCCTAGAGTGTTTGTTAATGTCCTTTAATTGTATAATACCCTTACAATTGATTTGTTTAAATAATCGAAAACAGTGTAAATCAACGAAATTCTGTGGATACGACCTTGTATTGCTGCAACGACATCCACGCACTTGTGAATTTGAGGCGAACACCGCTATACACCATGTGTTGTGGAAATGGGGCAGACAACTAAAATAAAGGGAGTGAAACATGCAAAGATTGCGATATAAGCCAACACCAACTCCTAGTGGGTTCTTGAAATTTATCACCTTAATTGCTTGAGTGACTGTATCAACAAACCCTTGGTAGCAAATTAATGTGCTGATGATAACCCCATGAATAATGCTCCAAAAGTAGACAATATCAAGCCTATAAATAAAGTGTGCAGCATGATTCTTTTTCCCTCTCAAGCTAGTAGGGCAAAATTAGAGTGCAGAAAATAACCATAAGAGTGTTTAGTGTGTAGAACACATGAATACAAATGGCAAAAAGGGAAACTGGAGGAAGAAAATGACTAATATCTCTCTTTGGTCTCATAAATTTGAAGATCAATTCCCTCAAAGAAGCCAGAACAAGTTCCAGCCAAAATGCAAACAAAATTATAACATTTTAGAGAGAAAAGGAGGCACAGTGAAAATCCTTTTTTCAAAAAAAGAACATATAGCACAAAACAAAAGAAACATGATGGCATCTGCCAAGGATGATCGACCAACAAGCTTAACTTAGAAGTTATCAAAGGAAGCACATAAAAATCCCTTATTCAAAATATAAATACACGCACACACAATGATACAACACAAAAGAAACATCAAAATCATCTGCACTAAATTTATTCAGCCACCTAAAAAGAAACCCATAAAGATTCTCTTTAAAAACCACATTTCATTTTCAAAGAAAATTTGCTCTAATTATGGTTTTGAAAATTTTGATCCAATGCTCATGATCCTTGATTCAAAAGTTTCTAATTGGTCTGGCTTTAAGGCAGAATCTTGAAGTATCAAAATCATGATACGACTCATAGGCTCTTAAGATCTGGCATAATGGCTATAAATTTAATTTTTTTTCTTTAAAATCTTATTATGAGTGTCCCAAAAGATTGAGTGCATATGCAAAATATGGGAAATGTAAACTTGCTAAATGTAGCACAAAGGATTCAGGAGTCTTTGTGTATTACCAAGGTGAAAGTGCTCAATGGGATAATGTGCGCATGTGCTAAATGTAACATGACTCCAACCATCTCTTGCACCCTTGGCCTATATAGAGAGCCATTTGTGCTCCCACCATCACATCCAACAAACACATCACATTCAAAAGCTCTCTCCTCTATCCTCTCAAACACAAGTTAAGTTAGTATAAATTAGTGTGTAGTTGTGAAGTTCTATAGAGAGATAGTCATTAGGAGTCTTCATATTCACCTTTGTTTGGAGCTTGAATACCATACTCAAAGATAGAGAAAGAGTTTTAATCCGTCTGTGGATGTAGGCTAAGCCGAACTCCATAAATTTTCAATGTTGTTTCTCATTTCTTGCACTTTAATTTCCGCACTATTGATCTATTGCCATTCAAGCTCTTGATTATTGTCATATTATGCTTCCACTCACATTAAAATTTTGCTTCTAGGCAACTTATTTATAACAAATCTATTTTCTTCTTATTCCCATCCAATTTTGAGGACCCTCCTCAAACCCTATATTGATTTTGACAACATTAGCTCTAATACCAAATCAAAGAAGTTGCATTGACAAAATCATGGTGATTCGTTGCATACATCTCACTCCAAGATATTGTCTTGAAATACATCTTTTTCAGCAACATCTGCAGTGACAGAAGTTTTTAAAATACATCATGTGCACAGTGGAAAATGCAACTATAAACCCGTTGATAATAAATCTAAATTTTGATTTTTGGGGTTCACTTAAATGTAAGTGTTACTAAGTTAAAAACTTACCAAACTAAACATTAGTCGTAATCTATCTAAGCAGGACCTGCTAGCAAAGTCCAAAGCACTAATCTTGTGCATAGTAGCGAACAATGCTTAGCTATAAAGAGATAAAAACGTTCAATATTTTTATCTTTGCCAACTATATCTCATTTGCTCTTCTCGCTAATCATCACCATATTCCCAATCTAAAATTCAAAATGACAAAATATAGATTCCTATCCTAATCCACAACCAGACAGCACAAAGTATGAAAGTAACCTTAGTCACCAGATTGAACAATCCATAACAGCATCAACAGCATATAGTTTGAAAGCACAGAATGGTACTAGTCCTAGTCCCAAGCATCATTTATTTTCATTAGAAAAGAAAAATAAGGTATATATCATCCCTTTCTGGTATCCGCAAGCAAAACATTTGTTGGAGCGCATAAGCACTTCCCAGCTCTAGAATCGTTGATCCTGCTCTATTACCTCCTACACAACTCAATCAACTTCCCAGTTAATGCAAAAAGTAACACAAGGAAACCAGATCAACAGTGAAATCAGGTAAAATAAGCACACATCTAGTATCGCACCAATTTGTGTTTATTTCCCTAGCTTAGGCTTTTCCCTAGAGTCCTACAATAAGAGATCATATCAGACTTCCCTCAGCAACCAACCCCCATCACACATTTAGATTGCAGAAACCAGTTGATAACACACAGAAATTCACCTATATTACAAGTATTAGTATGCTACAGCTAAATTTGACTTCACAAAGCAAACAACTTAGACAGCAACTACACTAAAATATGCAACGAAATGGCAGGTGAACAGTAAGCACCAACTGATTAATACTTTTCAACAGTAGACATTAATAAAACCAAGTTAAGAACTTCGATGTGCATTAGATCAGAAATCTTACCAACAACAGCAAGAACCCTAGGTTTAGCCATCTGACGCCCGATTTTGCTGGATTTGCCCCAAACACCTTGGCTCTTAGAGACTCGGATCGACAAAACGATCCTCTGTCCAGTGCCTTCAACAGAAGCTTCGCAAGCTCGCCGTAACTCTTGGTCGTCTGCGCTTGATTTCGCCATTTGTGTTCCTTTGTTTTGCACCCTACCTTCTGAGTGCGAAGTTTACTTGCAGCAGTGTTAAATGCCAAGTAATATCAGCCTATTTTCAACCCCAGAAAATTAGATAAAATATAGTAGTAGTAGTAGTAGTAGTAGTAGTAGATTGACAGCTCCTGAAGGACCCTGGGCCTGGAGGATTTTCCTATTTCCAGCTCCGTCTTTTCTACGTTTATTGCAGACACCTACGTTTGGAGAAGATCTCTCCACAGAGAATATAGCTTATTTACCTTTTGCTTGGAGATGGGTTCCCGTCGGCCAGTTTCTTATTTTACTGTACAGTATAGTTGTTCTCGCATATTTTAAAGATAAATTATAATTATTAATTTGTTTAATTATAGTAAATAAATGTATACATGTAAATATATTATTCATATTTAAAAATTTATATATAATTTTATTATTTTCATATTTTTTTTATTAAAATATATTAATAATCAAAACTTATTTTTAAAATAGGTGATGACAAGTATTTGAAAATATAGATAGTACTAATTTTCTTTTATTATTAATTATTCATAACAATTACTTATTCACTCGAACGTTTACAGATTTTTTTTCTTTGTGTAATGGTATTTTAATTTATTATTAATTAAGTACAGGATAACATTATATTATAATGTGTTAATAAATGGAAATTGGAAGAAGATATTGTAACATAAAATTAGATTATGTAAAACTAGAAGAATGACATAAATAGATAATATAACCTACAAACTTTGTAATACTTCCTTGTAAATAATATTTGTTGTTGAGTTATTTTCTTGATCGCCAACATTACAAATTAATTGTAACGTCCCTAAATTTACTGTTGAAAACTTTTATGTTTAAGTGAAAATATTAATATAAAATAACATGTATTACTGTTATATTTAGTATAAGCTTGAACCATATATTTATTTATACCAAACGCATTAGTAAAACATTTATAGTAATAAATTTAAAACAAGTGGAAATAGATAGAGAGAACTAGGGATATAAATAAATTGAACCAGCTTATAAGTTATTCACCTCAATTCGCTAAAATCTTGTTCAGCTTGTTTATTTAGTTAAACAAGTCAAACTTAAGTCTCACTTTCACGCTCATTTAATAAATAAACTAAGCCTAAAATAGTTCAGCTCATCTCATTTATAGTTTAGACTCGTAAACTTTGTTTGGCTCAATAAAAGCTAAATTCATTTCGTTTGTTTAGATGAACGAGCCAAACCTGAGTTTGAGGGTGTTGAGCTTGATTCATCTCATTTATAGCCCTAGAGACAATGCAAGTATATAAACGAAATAAGAATAGAGTTATGGAAATTAAACTCCAAATAATACAACAACAAAAATGGGAAAACAAGAAAAAGAGAAATAATAGTCCAAAAGATATATTTAATATATAGGGTACACAATATGTGACACCTCAAATATCTACAACTCTAAACCCCAACCCTAAACACAAACCAAGTCAATAAACCAACAACATATACTCAAAGTTTACAAGGTCATCATCAAAGGCCCTCCAACACACGATCATACCCCAAAATTTAGTACTAACTTTTCATTTGTTCTTGAAGCTAAATATAAAATAGTTAGGTGTTGCCACCATACTTAATATGAGTTCAATTTATAGTACCATTCTTATACTAAGTATAAGGCAAAACATTAACAAAACATTATATCAAGATTATGAGAGGATTTTAATAAAAATGGATAAGAGTTTTGATATAAAACTCCAAATCCATAAGGTATCTGGACAAAAGCTTCAACTATCGAATCATCTAGACTCTATGCCCAATACCCAACAAAGGTCCCTCATGTACAAGAAATGCATCAAAATCATAAAAGTCATCTAATTAGTCGTCAAAAACCTACACATCAACAACTAGAACATTTTCTTGTAAAAATAAGCATCCATGGAAATGATAATTAATACTTACGTATTGAATAATGCAATAATACATATCATAAGAAAATAGCATGCATAGTACATAAGGTTACATGAAGGGAAACTATACATGCATATTACTTGTGATACGGGATGATTCCAAGAAATCTAGATAAGGGATTCTTAGGTGATAACACATTCCAATTTCTTAGTGCCTTGAGTTTAATAACCCCACTATTCTCATCAAATGGAATGAACTAGTACAAACCTGATGGTGAAATTGTAACATCCCAAAATTTATTGTTGATTTTTTTTTAATTTTTATGAAAGCTAAACATAAGATAAATGAGTATTATTGACGTACTTAATACAAATCCAGTTTACCATACCATTTGTGTACTAAGTACAAGACAAAATGTTATGATAATTTAAATAAGATGAAAAGATAATGAGAAGAATTCCATAACATAGAGGTAAAGGTTTGGAGGCAACCCATGGAATTAATAGTCCATAAAGTATCCAGATAAAAACTCTACCTATTAGATAACCTAGCCATTATGACCACAACTCCGCAAATAATCACTCTTTCACAGGTAGGGCATCAAAGTGAACAAAGTCTCTGAGATGGTCATAAAAAACCTGCATGTCAACAATAGAGTCTTCTACTCATATAAATGAGCAACACCCATAAAAATGATGATCAATACTTATGTATCGAATAAGGTAACAGATATATACCACTAAGGTAAAGTATGTAACATACAAGGTCAACAAGAGGAATTTGCTCATGCAAACTACTCATGATTGGAAACTATTAAGATGCATTCATATTAAATATGTGTAATTAGGTAATCAACAAACCCATTTCATTAACACATTGAGTTCAAGGAATCGATAGTAACAATCTTCTCCCATTTTGCACACATATGGGAGAACGGGAGTTAACCTCACTAATACTCTCACATCCAGAGTAAAACATGCCTATGCCACTATTAAATTTCTAATATTTAAGTATGCATATCCCCTATAAGTAGGTGGATCAGTTAGATAGAGCATACTAGGATCCTCTGGTTCCATTAGGACCAAACTATTAATTTCAAGATTTCCAAAGTACATGGTCATGATTCATGTGATCACTTTAAGTATTAATGTCTTATTAGTACATCAATCAACACTTATCACATAATAAATGCATTTCCCAAGCTACTTGGGTCATTGTACTTTCACTTTAATTATCATTGGCTTATTATGAGATAAAATGTTTATCACGACTCTCTGTTATCATGAATGTATTTCAACAATTGATAATATCCAACATTTAGAGTGCATCACTAACAAGACATTGCACAAACTGCGTGGAGTAAAGGTAATATATAAGAATACTTACCAAATACATAAATAAATCTTTCATAATGGTTCGTTTGGATCGAGTGAATCGAGGTGAGGGTATACATTAAAAATTAACCTAGGTAAAGGGATTGGAGATGAATTGAGATGAATACTTTAATATATTATTTGGATGGTATTAATCTAACCTAGGAGAATCAGGGTGAATGTTTTGAAAAATCCATTTGGATTGAGGTGAATGAAGGTTAAATAAAATAAAATAAAATAAATGAAGGGTGAGATACATAACGGGAGAGAGTGGATGAGAAGATTATAGTGATTCAATTGATATAAATTTGGGGCATTTTTGTCCAATTAAGTTAAACTATTACTTATATGTTAACATTCACCTCCGTTACCCCTGAAATCAAGGGTTAACAAAAATTAAGTTAATCGAGGTGAACAGAGGTTAAACATTAACCCCGATTCACCTTATCAAGGTTAATAAAGTTAGTTTCCAAATGGGGTAAAATAATTAATTCACCTCCATTCCCCTTCTTTCACCCCAAAACAAACATGCCATAAGGTAAAATATCATAGTACTCTTATAAACTCTAATTTCACAAGTACACCACAAATTCATCCATATGGCTTTCAAACTCACCAAATTTAACACATTTACCTAACATATTATGACAGATAGAATTTATAGGTTATTTTCCTATGTAAAAATGTCATTTATTCCTCATTAATTTTATAAGATTTAACATTTTCTCTAGTTTTTCTCTTTTGAATGGATTTTACAGGAAAAGATAAAAATGAAGAAATTCAAAGGAGAAATCGATGAAAAGAGGAAATCAAGCAAAGAACACATCAAGAAACATTGAAGCAAGGGAAGAAAAATTGGAAATGAATCAAAGACACCAGGGGAAGTTTGTGCTGAAATTTTAATGGAAGAAGGATGAAGGGGCAAAGAGCACAATACCCTCGTGTTTCCCAAACACAGGCTGTGTTTCCTCTAGAAAATAAAATCTCAGTTTTTTATAAGCCAAGAAATGGCAGAGAACTCGGAAAAAAAATGGAGGTCTCGTGTTTTCCAAAACATGGACCGTGTTTTTCTTAAATATTATAACCGCTCATGTGAACTTTTTTCTGATATATTTTCTAACAATTCTAGGTTCGAGAATCAATTTTAGATTAAAAAAAAAGTTTAATGTTCTCTCTTTATCTATTCCCTCTAGAAAACATATGTACTTCACAATTCCAACTTTATTTATCTTTCTTGTATTCTATTGAAAAATTGACGGTCAGTAATTCAAGTGATAAGTTCTTCTCCATTCCTTTCTCAATTACAAGTTCTCTATTTTGATTGAATGCAAGTAAAGTTTATGCAATTGCATTTTTATTTCTCTTGCTTTTAGTGTGTTATTACTTATTTATTAGAGATCATTTATATTAATTATAAATTATTGCATTTAATGGTGTGATCTTACAATTATGCAGATAGTAGAGTAAATAATATAGGGTAGGATGATTTGAGGATGGAATTAGGCTTCAAATATAATAGTATAATTCGAAATTATGATTATAAATGAAATTTAATTGAATTAATTGATGGAATTGAATGATCTTGTATCATAGATTAAGAATTTAAACTAATTAGATTGATCACCTATTTAGTTTAGATTTTAATCTCTGCTAGGACAACGTAATTAACACGTAATTGTTAATTAACGTGTCTAGAGTAGTAAAAAGGTTAATTGTTCATCTTGTCCATTAATTCGTACAATTGCATAATCCGAGCTTATGTGGTTATGGTTGTAGTTAACTGCTTTCTATTCGTAATGCTGCCATTAATTGAATATAGTGTTCGTAATCTAGGTTATTAATTGGTTAGATGATAAATTAAGAGCTTATTTAATTTATTAAAATAAAGAGAAAGCAAAGAGATGAATTATTATGAGTCTCTAGAGTTCAACATTAACTCATTTAGAATCGCTCTTTTTCTATGAGTATTTGATACCTTAATTCCATAATCAATTCATTCCTATCCTCATTCATCAATTAGTGAGAAAAGTATCTCATAGTATAGAATTAGTGACAAAAGTCATGAGATTGTATAATCGGGGTTCTAACATCAATTACAAAATTATTGATTAAATACCATTCCTTGTGGGTTCGACTCATTATCATTTACTACGTATTTGAGAATTATGGTTTATTTATTAAATTTGTTTTGCATACGACAACACATCATATTATTAAAAAAATCATAACTAAATTCCAAATTTTCACTTACAAAATATCAATGCTACTCTTTTTGGTTATTATTCTAAAATTAAACATTTTCTCATAAACTCATACCTTATGCTTATTCATAATATATCAAGATAATTAAAAAATTATATTTTTTGTACTTCAGTCCATATAAGACTTGTACAATACAAAAAAAATCCAAATTTAACCAAAAATGACTAAAATACCCTTAATTCACCTAACGTCTACAATGTTATTATTTTCATAATTTAAGTTCTCCTCATACAAAACTTAATATATTTTATATCAAATTTATTATAAGAACCCAAGGTACACAATGACATATGTATTTTCTTCAAAAACTTACAATAAGACCATTTTCTTCAAAAACCCAAAGTTTATCTAATTCTACAAGTTTCCAAAATTTGCTAATTTTATGTACAACCCCATTCACAATATTGTCATCCTAAAGATATAATTTAAAAATACTAAAACAACCCATAACACTACAAATTCCACATGATTGAGACCTCCCAAAGGCCTTAAACCCTCAAATATTAAGGTGTCAATATACTACACCAATCGCCATATTTAGACATAATTTTAATTTACCCAAACCAAGGCTTAAGAATTATAGCCTAATGTACTATTGTGTTCAGGATTTTATGATAAATCCTAACAATGCATAGAATATAAAAACTTTTCATAAAATCACAAAACCTAAATGTTCACCTCAAAAGTTAAGCAATGTCATTATACTTGTTTTGATGATAACAAACAAATATAGATAACTAATGCATTTGCTTAAGTGTGCATGTACAACAATTAACCTATCTCACTTTAAGCATGCTCCAAAGGTAAAAATATAAAAGATCAATTAAGGTTCCAAGTACAAGAGAAGAACACATAAAAAAGAACTAAGACTTGAAGATTAAGGATAATATTTTATAAGTCTTAGGTTTCTTGTAAAAAGTTGCGTTGAGCAAAGTTCATATTTCATAAAAAACTCTTTAAAACACTATGTTGAAAAATACTTGACTTAATTTCACTTGATAAACTCTTTAAATGATTTTTTCAAAATAAAATGATTGGTTCTAGTCGAAACCAGTCGACTGGTCCTCAAATCAATCGACTAGTTCAGTTTGAACAAAGACATGGGTGGAGTTAGACTCATATGGCTCGAATGGTGGATAAAGTCGATTAACTAGTTATCCTAAACTGATCGAATGGTTTCACCAACCAATCTATGGGTTTCACTCTTATAGAAACTCATTTCATATCTATTTAAATACATCGACTGGTTTTGCCAAACTAATTGACTGGTTTGCTGAAGTCGATCGACTAATTTAACCAACCAGTCCACGAGTTTCACTCTTGTAGAAACTCATACGTCTCTATTTAAACACATCAACTGATTTTGTCAGATCGATCAACTAGTTTGTTGAAACTGATCTACTGGTGCAACTAACTAACCCATGAGTTTCACTCTTGCAGAAACCCATTTGCATCTATTTAAACACATTTACTGGTTTCACCTAACTAAGTGACTAGTTTGCTCAACCAATTGATTGGTTTGCTTTACCGAATGGCTGGTTTGCTTAACTAATACATGGGTTTTACTTTTATATAAACCCATTCTTCACTATTTAAACATATCAACTGTTTTTCCCAAACTGATCGATTGGTTCATAATTGATCAACCGAGTTGGACAAAACAATCGACTGGCATAATGAACACATTTACTAGTATTACCATACCATTTCACTGTTCACATATGTACTTAAGACCAACTATGCACTATGCACAAATTGACTAACTGGTTAGCATCACCAATCATAAACCAATAATGAATTAAATAAGGAAGAGAATAATGGTTCGGATAAAATGACATAAGGATGGAAGGAAAGTAAACCCAAGGCTAGTACAAGAAGATAAGAGGTTGTGTGAGAGTTGGACAGTTATGGTGTGGAGTTGCATGTATTATTCACGTTTCCATGGGTAATAATGTGAAAACTTGACTCTGAGATGGAGGTGGTTGCGTGAGCTACAACTTGTGACAGAAAATTTTAGCTTGAGGTTCTAGTGAAGTGATGGTTGGATGTGTGAGTGGTACACACTGGTGATGGGGAATAACATGAGGTGTTGGTAGAGATTAGTGGTGCAGCATGGTGGATGGATGAAGTTTGGGTTGGGCAACGTAAGGCGGAGTTGAATAATACATGTGATGTTTAAAGAACAAACACAAAATAGGAGGAAATGGGAGAATAATGGTAAGAGAACTTCTATGTGAGGGAAGGAAGAATCTCTAATTTGGACTTGCAACAAATGATCAAAAGTGAGAGGGAGTGATGATGTAGGGGATTTGCTGCATGGGAATGGATAAGAGTATCGGAGGGGAGAGGTGGAGTTAGGGTTTCAGGTTCAATGCAACAAAAGGAAAAATATAGGCATGGAGGCGGTGTAAATTTCACTTAAAAGATGGGGGTTGAGTATGGGGTTTGGCTTAGTTAAGTGATTTGGTTTGATTAACCAAACCGAGAGAAAATGTAAACAGTTGTTTAGAGGGTCACGTGACAGCGGGGAGGGTGAGGTGAAGGAAAAGGAAAAAGGAAAAAAAGAGAGGCTTTGACGGTTAAATGGCTTGGGTAAATTGCTAAGTAAGGTTAAGAATTAAGGATAATAATTATCTAAAAAATTATGTTTAGAAAATATTAGGGTATGACATACGCCAAATACAAAATTGTATAATGAATTGAAAATAATATAGTGTATTCTAAAGATATAGCATGTAACACATAAGACCCATACAATAACATATTAACACATGTGAAGATAAGAATAAAAATAACATGCATACAATAACATAAACATGCTTAAGAAATATACAATAAAGCATGACAAATACATAGAGTAATATCGTGATATAACACTTATATATCAAATCATGTAATGTAACAACACAATAACATACCAAAGTTTACTACCATAATTGCTTTTCCTTGTTTAATATTTCACGGGGTAGTACCTATCAATTACTATCTATGCACACATATACAGTGACACACGATGGTGATCACTCCAAAAATAGTAGCACACAACGGTAGGTACACTACACTAGTATTCACTTTAATAGCACAAGGGTAATAGAAAAAGGTAACTACCAACACCACTCAAGAGCCTTTTTGAATTAGTTCATCAGTAAGTTTATGTAAGAAATGATATATAACAGTGTTTTGGCACTCAATGATAATCTATATATGGTAGCATGGTAGTTAACCCTCACTCATCAAATCCACTTCATCATTTAGTATTTAAGTATCAATATCCTCTAAGAGTTTTTATAGAATACTAAAAGAGTAGATGTGGAACCTTAATTGGTGCACAATGGCTACCAAGAAAACTATAAATCGAGGATTCCTACCTTGACTTTAGGGTAGTTAGCCCTGGAAAGCAACTAATTCAAACCTAAGGTCTTTCATTTTATGTATTAATTTTTAATTTAGATAATTGAATCATCACACAACAAGCCCACATGGTAACACTTAGCCCTTATATTATTATAATCCATTAATAGCAAGGTCCATCTTTATTTATTGGCAAGAGGGCTGAATTTATTCAACAAGGCACAATGCCCAAACCATTATCCAAACTAGATCTCAAAGTTTATTAACATTCCAATTATTTGAGGCTAAGAGTCTAATGATCAACTAAAAGTCAACGGTTGATCAAAAGTTAATGAATAGGTCAAGGGTAGACCACAAGCAATAACAAAACCTTATCTATCATTTTCACACAGGTTGCATCAAAAAGACCAAATTACCCTTGTGAAACCCTACGATCAATATATGGCATACTTTCCCAAATTAACCTCATTACTTTACCAATATTAAGGATAACCCTAGAAATATCACTTAGATCCATGAAAGCCACAACTAACTCTATATAAGCCTTTATAATACATAAAATTACCATTATACCCCTAGGGTCACCGATCTCATTTTGATTCCATAAGAGGTATATGCCATGCTAATGATATTAAAGATTCACACTTATCCAAAATCAACCCAAATTCAGATGTATGCCTCTAGATACTTATAAAATACACTAAATGGCATAATTAATAAAAAAATCAAATCACACAAAATCATGGTAAATAGCTAAAAGGTCGAGAGGTTTAGAAATAATGCAAAATGGCATTTTTCAATTAAATCACAAGATAATTAACTTAAATATAAATAAATGGTTATATACATGAATCCTAATTATCAAAATAGAATATAATATTAGCATATTATTTCATCATGCTCAAACTCTAAAACACATAAAATGGCCTTTTCACATAAAACATTTAAAGTAATTTTACATAAAATCATAGAATTTGCATGTCATTATACTAGAAATTTAAGACACATTATCATGCTTTCCTATTCTAAATATGATATCATGCTTAAAATTTTGATAACAACACTTATCAAATAAATTTCTATGTCTAAAGAGTAAAAAATATTACCTATGGCCTAAGCTTCAAAGCATAAGAATTAAACCAACTAAACACAAACACTTAGATCTCCTTCTTTATCACCTTCACCTAAAAAAAATATAAGCTTCAAGAAAAGTATTAATAAGATGAAAAATTAGAAGAAAAGGGTAATAAATGAGAATGAACCCTAGTCTTGAATGTGGAATGTAACCACGAAAAATATAATTTTACCTTTACTCTTTACTAAAGTCTAACTCTCAGCACTTAAAAAATGTTAGGGAGTTAAGCCAAAGTGATTTAATGAGTTAAATGAGCAAGGATAAGGTAAGAACAATGGAAAAAACTAGCAATTCGGATAGAGAACAACACCAACAATTTTTTTAGTCTAAAATTATAATCTTTTGTATCTCCATCAATGGGGAAAGAAGGGTGGAAAGTAGAGGTAAGGGACACAATTTGAAGGGAGAAATGAGTGCTTAGATGAATTTATAACACCCTCAAAATTTAGGACTTAAAATTTTTATTTTTAAAGAGTTAATTATGAAAGATAAAAGATAAAACGTGAGGGGTGTCACACTATATCTAACATAGAAGAGGTACTCCCTATATCTAGTCAATATCGTGTACAAGGCAAAATTAACCTCGTACCTAAAAATCAAGTGTAGGTATCACTTTATTCTACTACAATACATTATACGAAATAGAGAGAATGAAATATGTATAATAAAAACATATGACTAAGAGTCCACAAAGAGATCGAGATATCTAGATAACCATACCCTATACCAATTTGATTATGCACTTATCGAAGGCAATCACATTAAAAGGTGAAATCAGTAATCGCTTGAAAATAAGGCAGATCTGCTTGTGGGAATGAGTAGTATCCATGAAAATGATGATCTATAATATCCTATAAGTTTGAGATTTATAAAATGTAAAATTATTATGGCTAATGGAGTTTTAATGATTTTTGATCTTGATTTGGAAATAAACTTTAGGTTTGATCTGAAAAGGATTTGTAAAAGGCTTGGAAACTTGAGTAAAATTATTTTTTTCCCACACTAGATGACATGTTTTATGAACCAATTAACTGCCATAATTTTTTTTGTCAAGGGCTTTGATTTGAAATAATTGATTGACTTATCTATAAATTAGCTGGTTGGTCAACCAAACTGATTGATTGGTTTGTCAAGCTGAGTGGCTTTTTGAACATAGATTTTTTTTGAAATATTCTTCTAACGTTTTAGAACATTATTAATCCAAATTTAATGTGTTCTTGAGTAATCTTGAACCCTTTTGATTAGTTACCCAGCTTTAATCTTTTCCTTAAGCAGATTCGAAGGTCTAATTTAGTAGAAAAGGGGGAGGATGACCTCATTCCTGTCTTCTTCTTCCTCTTTCTTTTGGGTAAATCTAAAATGAGTGATTTTTTCAAAATTTTCCCTACATAATTGAGTTTCCTTCACCAATCTAAAAATTTTATTTCTTGTGTTTGAACTTTTTGTATAAAATTTTGACCAATATTCTCCAAAAATTACCAATGGAGCTCTAGGAGAAAGTTAGGCCTATTCTTGATAAATTCCCTGGTTTAGTCTAAATTCGGACAATGAAAATTAGGGTTGTGAGTTTTTGCACCTTCTCATTCATTTCTTGACCGATTAATTGGTTATAAATAGCCCTAATAATCTCTTCCATTTACATCTTTTCAGCTATTGAAAATATTCTGATTTTTCCCAACACTTTTCTCCACTTTAAGTTTTACTCTAATTTGCATACCTCTTCTGATCCTTCCTCTATTGTTCTCTTATTTTTATCCTTAAGTAAGAAAGAGTTATATTTGAGAAAAGTTGAGTTTTGCTTCCAGATGATTATTTCCTTAGATTCACTTAGAGATGGTAGTCTTATTTTCTTTTCCTAATTCATATTTATTGGTTTATAAGAATTATTTGAAGGTTTATGAGTTTTAATATCTTATTTTCTAAGTTTTTAAGAGTTGAAATATTTTAGCCAAAGGCTTTATCTTCTTGGTGTGGAAATTTTGCTAAGTTTTCAAGTAAGCCATTTATTCCTTTAAAATATGGTATAAATGAGCATATGAGTTAGTATGGTTGGTAGGTTTATAATTTTTGTATGCATAAATGATATTATAAGTAATTTCATCTTTCATATTAGAATATTTAAGATTTCTGAGAGAAATATGAATCAGTGAGGAAAATTATGGTTGATTTTCCGCTAATACAACACGATTAGTATGTGAGCATGTGTAACTTATGTTTTCTATAAATGGTGGTGTTATGATGTGATATGGCTGTAATTTAGAGCCTTGATAGCATTATAATACCTATAATATGTTGTTTGGGAGCAAACTAATTGACTAGTGAAGACAAGCAATCATATGGTTCTTAAAATAGTCTACTAGTTAGCCTAACCAATCAATTGGGTCACTTGTAATGACTTTGGTTGCTCTCTAGTTGAACCTATTAATTAGTTTTTAAAAATTGATGGACTAATATTAGAATAGTTAGATGGTAAAACCAAACCAATTAACCGATTTCAAGAGGAACTTTAGGGTTTGGCTAAGTCAAATTGTTTAACTAGTTAGCCTAAATCAATCAATCAGTTTTGTCAGAAAGTGCTGTTTTTGTTTATCTTTAACTCAATATGATTTGAGACATGATAATTTATCTATAACATGACTATTTATTGATGAGAACACACACATTGACATTAATCAGCTAATCTATTGGATGTATCACTAGGATTATAATTCATGGTATTCTTATTAAGTGCCTTCGGGAGACTTTAATAAGTAAATTGGAATGAGTATGCTATGATGATAATTTTTAATGATACATTCTAGATTCTTAGCATAAATGGATTAACTTAATGGATGGATCAAAACTTGGCTAAGCAATAATGGAATTTCCATCACCTATTTGGATGGTAATTATGGTTAAGTTGGAATGGTTATGTGAATATGTTGCCTTAATTATTATGTGGGCCTTATGTGATAACATAGCATTGGAGAATAAAACACTAACTACTTAAAGTGAAAGATTATTAAGCAATGCATGGGTCTAGATTACCCGATCCTCAATTAACTATTAGGAGTTAGTCTGCCTTTGGGCATTTATTGGCACCTTCAGGCAGGATCCTCGTAGATTCAATCACCTAAGTAGTTTATTTGGCTTAAACCAAGACTTATGTCCATTAACAGTTATCGGGCTTAAGCTGAAACTTATGCCCATTAGTGGTTACTTAGCTTTAACTGACTTCATCACATTTGGTTGGTGTATCTTCCATGGTATGTAAGACTACGGGGTGGTAATCTAGAAAAATATTACCTCCTTTGATTTATTTATTTTAAGTCCAAGGAAGTAGGTAAAATCATCCATCATTCCCATTTCAAATTCACTACACATCAAAGTAGAAAAATCATTATATATGGACTCATTAGTAGTACCAATTATTATGTCAACAACATATAATTACATAAGTAATAAATCCTTTTTGGTTTTCTTAAAGAAGATAGTTGCATCAAGTTTACCTCTTTTAAAACCATTTTCTAAGAGCGCTTTACTCAACCTTTCATACCAATCCCTAGGGGTTTGTTCTAAACTATATACTGCCTTGTTGAGTTTATAAACATGATTAGGTTTTGAATCATTTTCAAAACATGGTGAATGCTTAAAATATATCTCTTCTTCAATAAAAAACATTAAGGAAAAACTTTTAGTTTCTATTTGATATAATGTAAAGCACATGGATGATGTAATTGCAAGAAGCACGCATATAGCCTCTAGTCTAACTCGAGGGGAAATGTTTCCTCGAAATAATACATTCCTCTTAGTTGTATTTTTTATTAACCAATTAGGCTTTGATTATAACCACAATGCCACCCCCATCTAACTTTTTTCTAATGACTTATTTAGTCATAATAATGGTTCTATTTGGAGGCAAAAGGAATATTTCCCAAACTTGATTTCTCTCAAATTAGTTAAGAACATATTGCATTTCCATGCTCTAATTTTCATCATTCATGGCTTCCAAGTGAGGCTTAGGTTCCATTTGAGATATAAATGCTAACTTATTGCAAATGTTACCTAATGTGGATCTTGTTGCTATTCCCCTTATTGGATTAGTAATGATGAACTCTTAAGGATGTACATAGGTATATCTCGATGCTCATAGGAAGATCCCTTCTTAAATCATATTCTCGTCAATCAATTTGAGGATCTTCATACTTTTCTTCTTATTCTTGTTTTTTTGTCATCATTTTCCAATGAGATTTCAACTTGGATGGATGGACCTACTTCTTCAACTTTGTTACTTTGCACACTTGATCAAGATTCATCAAAGGCGACATCCACAAATCCTTCAACCAACATTTATTATTTGTTGAAAATTCGGCAAGCCTTGCTATGTAAAGAGTAGCTAATGAAGTTACCTTCATTTTATTTAGAGTCAAACTTACCCAAATTAATTTTTCCGTTGTTAAGGATAAAGCATTTATAACCTAATATGCAAAAATAACCCACATTTAGTTTCTTACCTTTGTATTTAAGATGGTGTAGATGAGAAATCTATTCATTACATAATTTATGGTGGCAACAACTTTAATCAAAAAATATTTTGTAATCTTAAAGACACGTAGCATTGTCCTTACAACATCCTCTAAGGTTCTATTCTTCCTTTCCGTCATGGCATTTTGTTATGGTGCCCTTGGTGCCAAGAAGTTGTGAGTAATGCCATTTTGATCATAGAAATCCATGAAGGTGCCATTATCAAAATCCTCAGTGTGATCGCTCTTTATAACATGGATCATTGTTCCATTTTCAATTTATATTTCTTAGCAAGCACAAAAAAAGCTTTAAAAGTGTCATCTTTAGTTAAAATAAATAATTTTCATGTAGAACTTAGGTGGTTGAGATGCGGTCACAACATTATTGGGCTTAAATGAAATCCTATGTTTTTTTCCTTGTTCACATGCATCACACAATCAATCTTTTGCAAAATTTGACTTTGGAAGACCACTCACTAGGTCTTTTCTAGAAACTTTGTTCAATAATTCCTTGCTACCATGTGCAATGTGCTTATACCACCATTATTAATTACACTTAGACATGCATTATGAAATTTGATTGATTTAACATCTAGCATGTACACATTGTTAATGTGTGGACATACAAAAAGAATGGATTCATTTACTCTTTTTAAAATCATGCAATGTGAATTTGGGAAATTAACTAGAATCCTTTCATCATATAGTAACTAATAATGCTAATCAAGTTGTGTTTAACACCATCAATCAAATAAACATCATTTATGAAGTGTTTATAGTTACCAATTCTGATGCTATCAACACCAATGCTCTTTTATTTTGATTTGTCTCCAAATGTTATGCGTCCACCATCATATGGAGTTATCTTGGAGAACATAGTCTGATTACCCATCATGTGATCGAAGCATCCATTATCTAGGAACCATTTGTTGCTTCTTATTTTAACTTTGAAGCATATCAACAAACACAAATGGCCTAGTTTAGATACCATTTTAATGAGTCCTTATTATGTTAATATTTAATTCTTGTAGGATGGTTCCCTTAGATACCCACACCTACTTGACTTTTGGAATAACTTTGGCATTTTTAGTAAAACCACTAGATAAAGTAACATGACTGGTTTTACCACACACATTACACAATATTTTCCTTTTATGAATGGAGGTGGATTTTGGATTTTTGGGCATGCCTACACATTAAATACTATTGTCCACTTTTCCCATATACATTACAATCATGTGATGTAAGAGAAACATGCAATTGATGAACCTTGGAGGCTTTCACAAATAAATTCATTTCTTTTTGGCATTTTATTACCTTTTTATTTCCATATCCTAAACCCTCATGGTCCTTACAATATCATTAAGCATCTAGTAACAAATATAATAATTCATCACCTTTGGTGAAAGTATAGGTTATCTTTAAAAAATTATCACATTTGGCTTGTATATTAACTAACTTGGATTAAAGTTAATCTATCTTAACCTTATGATCACAACTAATTAACTCACTCTATAAATTACATTCACTAACCTTCTTAGCAAGCTTAGAATGCACAAGAAGTGTGAAAGATTCAAGAAGAACATTTTTATTTAATATAAGTGTGTGTTGTTCATTCAAATGATTAAGCAAATTTTTTATGTTTTCTTTTTCTTTATTTAATATATCATTGTTGCGTAAGGAATCATGCAAGGCACGTAATAGACTATCATAAGAGTAAAGAGAGTTGGATTGTACCTCATTAATATCATCATCATCATAGAAGCTTGTAAAGGAGGTAGAGGTTGATGTTGCCTCTCTTAGAGTCGAGGTTGTCACATTCTTCATCTTCATTGGAGGGTTCACCTTTACTTTCACCGAAGGAAACCATCGCTTTTAGCCCTTTCTTTCCCTTGTTGTTATAGATATTTCCCTTATTTCTTTCTATTTATTTATCTATTTCATTTTAAAACTCATAATAATCTTAGATGACAAGCTTGAATTTTCCATACTTATGGAATTTGATCTTTTCATCCATGTTTTCTTCTCTGGGCATCTTTGGCTAGTTGAAGATGGAATTCCCTATCTTCTATTTCCTATTATTTTCCATGATTATGGAATTTTTATTAATTGAGTGCTTATAAAGTCCACTTCTTCATCATCCATGGGCGATTACTATTTACCTTCCCGCCCTTCCTTTTCTTCCATGTCTTCAATAACTTCCAATTATTTAGAGGAGGTGGAAGATTTTAGAGCTAAAGGCTTCTTCATTCTTTCATCCAATCCTTCTTCTAACTTTGATTGATGAACCATCAGATTTTCGAAGAGTTTTTCAATGGTTATCTTTATAAAAAAAATCTATCTTCTTCAATGGTGCTCACCTTAGGACTCTACTATTTTGTTAGCCCTTGCAAGATATTTCTCTCTTTCTCTTCTTCAGTGATTTCCTTCCCCAGGGAAATATAAGTGAAGTAGTTGTTGAAGTTGTTGATACTTTAACCCCACTTCATACTAAAGAGTTCATACTCTCTAATGTGAAGAGTGATTATTTGATCCTTCTCTTGCTTGTATCTTCATGAGTGAGGACATGCTTATCCTATATCCCTTTTTTGATGGAGAAAAATTAGATGTGGTGGTATTCTCTTTCACTACTGCCACAATGAAGAATCATGATGAATTTGTGTTGGCAGCGAGCTTTCTCTTTTCTAAATATGTGAGCTCATCCCTCGTTTTTTCCACTAGTTCACTATTAACCTCTTTTGTAACTTTGATTGGAACTTTAGTGACTATTGATCACATGCCATAATCTTGTGACCTTATAAAGAACATCATTATATTCTTTTAATACAAAATCTTCTCACCATTGAACAATGGTGTTTTATGGTAGAGATGCCTTCATTTAGACCAATTGAGTACATTATGCTTCTAAATCTTTTTCACCTTAAATTGTTGAATCCTTTGCGAGATGCCCAAGCTCTCATACCAATTAAAAGAACCTTGGAGGGGATGAATAGGGTTTAATGGACTAAAAATGACAAATAAAAAAAATTACTCACAATATAGAGTTGTTCAAAAGCAAATTACTCTCTACAGCCACTATCAAAAAGTTCATTACTTTTAGATTTTGAATAAGTGGTATATTTTTATTAATGATCACTCTTCTTTTGGTTAATGAGCCTTATAATCTCAATAACCTTCCATGAAATGATATACATCTTAACCTATCTATCTTCTCTATACTTTCAAAAAGACTCTCTTAAGAATGATAGACAAACACTCACTAACCCTTTTGTAATGAATTTTGTAATATAGCTATGATTATAATTGATTCTCGCCAAATATCAGGATATGAAAGTGTAGAAATTTGGATGAGATGTTATCTGGATAGATCTAATAAAATATATTACAATTGTAGAGTAAATATATCTAAGAGAAGTGAGCAATGAGCAATTTTTAATGAAAACTCAAAATATGAAATTTAAGAGATTTGAATGAGAAATTGAATGATTTTAGAGTAAATGGTTAATTGCATATTAAGTATAGTTGAGAAGCTGTATAGTAAATGCTTAAGGAGATTCTTTATATAGCTTACCCTTGTCAAGTAGCTATTGGACATGAAATGGCCCAAAAGCTATATCGCCCAACAAGTAGAAAATCAACATTTCATGTTCACCAATAAATGGATTTGGGCAAACTAGTCTATTAGTTGTATGGCTAGATTATTGGTATTTCATACCAATTGATTGAATATGTTAAAACTTAAGATGAGAATGTTACCATTACACAAACTAGTCAATTGGTTTATTGAAACCACTCAATTGGTTTAATGTTCTACTTAGTTGGTATTACAAACATATAGGAACAATACCATGGTTTAATAAATCAACGGATGTGCCCTTGAGACTAGCCTATAGGTTTAATAAAAGTAGTGATTGATTCTAAACCAATCAATGAGTTTAAATAATGATAAATGGGTTTGTGTAGAAGAGAAACCCATGGATTGGTTGATTAAATCGACTGATCAGTTTGGAAAAACTAATAGATGAGTTCAAATAGAGACAAATGAGTTTCTACAGGAGTTAAAAATACATGGACTCGTTAATCAAACCAATAGATTGGTTTCTAAACCAGTCAATCAATTTGGTGACACTAGTCATTTGATTTATTATGTTAGCCAGCCAATCTAAGTTTAACTCACTTATACTCTTGTTTTAAACCAAACCAGTCAATTGGTCATAAGGCTTATCGCTTGTTTTTGACTAGAACTAAACACATGTTAAAATACTTTAGAAATATTTAGAAATGAAGATAAATTGTGAATCTATATGAAATGAATTCATGTTAATTGTTTCAAAAACTATTTTTTTAAAGAATTTTGATCAAAATATGAAATTTCTCAACTTAACTCTCTATAAGAAAACCTAAGACATAAGCATATGATCCTTAAACCTTAAGTCTTGGTTATCTTCACGCAGTCTTCTCTTTTACTTCGAAACTTGATTTCTATTTTATGTTTGCACTTGAGATTAAGTAAGAGTGATTTGGTCAGTTTATTTGTTAATCATAGTTCACACAGACTTAAGTAAAGGCATTAGTTCTCTAAATCTATTTGTTATCATCAAAACAAGGATAGGGACATTGTTTGACTTATGACCAATAGGTTAAATATGGAATTTTGGTGTTTTGAAAGTGGAAATGTATTTAAAATTTGATAAGTATGTTACATAAAATATTCAGGGTAATTTTGAGTAACATTATTCGAATAAAATAATAAAATGACTCAAATTTGATATAAAAACCCTAGGAACATACCCATTATTAGACCTTGATTTTTGGATATGTCGTTAATAATTTTATAGCAAGATGGTGTATATAATTTGGTGATTAAATAAAAACTATAGGAGAAGTTATGCTTATCTTAAGAAATTAGGAATTTTTAGTAGAGTTATGTCCTTTTTCCTTAGGGGATATCCCAATCATCACATGGTTTGTGTTTATGTGCCTTGAATATTTATATTTTTATTTACATGATGATATCGAGATATATGGCAGTTAAGAAATCATCAATTACTTAAAGTAAAATATCACATGACTAAGGACCAAGGTTTCAAGTCCATTCCTCTGGATGATGATAGTGGCTCATGAGCATTTTTATCTTGAGAGGGGATTCAAATAATTCCATCAAGTTTAATAATAGTGGATAGGAGCATAATACCCTGTGAGGTATTAAGTCTATTCCACTAAAATATAATAATGGCTCGTGAGTGTTTTGTTATTAGAAGGTCTTCAGTCCATTCTACCAGATTAAAGATAGTGTAGTCCCTAAACTCAATGTAAATAAGAAAAATGGTTGTGATTATATCTAATGATGGAAATATGGATAAGTTATTCTCTTATATCATATCATGTTTAAGCGTTGCACATGATTAGTCATGTATACCCTTGCTCTGACTATATTGTTTCCTTTTCTAGTACGTTGCGTACTAATCATCATTTTTGGGTATTATTCATTCCCATGAGCACATGACCTATAATTTGTTGTGAAGGGAAATGAGGACTACTTGGATGATATTTTTTTTACTTTTGATGATCTACCCATGGTAGAGAGATCATTGTATTATGGGATTAAATATATAGCCATGTTATCCGGTTGTCAGATTTTGTCCAAATACCATTTTGGTCTCTTAGATCCAATGGATCCCTTTTGATTATATAATACTTAAATTTAATCTCTAAACACTTATTTAAGTTTTATAAAAAGTTTTATTGTTCTCTATTTTATCTTATTTTAAGTTCTACCTTGTAATTTATGCAAGGATGGTATGGTAAGCCAACCTTGTGTTGATTATAGTGGTAACACCTTATTATCTTGTTATTAGGCTTATACCAAAAAAAATAGTAGTAAATTTTTGGGGTTTTACACTTATTCTATTCTCTTTCCCTTGATCCTTGTTAAATCAAGATTTCTTATTTTTGTTATTCACTTTTAATAGCTATTCTTCTTTTCTCTTTCTCTTATAATCATCTGCTAGCAATCTCTTACTTTCTCATAAGTAAGTTGAGTTAGATCTTTGAAAAGGTTGAGATTTACCTTGGTTTTCCTTATTTTCTCATATTCTTGGCTCTTTAGGTTTGTTAAGAAGTTGGCTTTTTTCCCTTAAATTTTTAAGATTATTTAAGTTTAGATTTGAAGGAAAAAAATTGTTATTTATTTAGTTAGTATTTTTGCTTTTAAGGGCATTCAAGAGTTAGAAGCTTTTGAGGATATCCAAGTTTAAGGAAAACTATTTTATCCTCCCTTTTGGTGGGTTATGCTAATTGTTAGTTTAAGGTGAACCATTATCTTTCCTATTATTTTGAAAGTAGTATGCATGAATGAATGGATGCCTTCTATTTTTATGGAAGCAAGAATTTTTATGTGTTGAAATATGATTTTGAGTGTGTTATGGTTGAGTAAATGAAATAATGGAAGAATGGGTAGAAAAGCACGAAATAGAGCTTTGGGCACATATGCATCTAGTTTAACCTCAAGAATTTGGTTTAGATTTGTGGCTTTTATTAGTGTTTTGATAATTTCATCAAGTATTACCTTGTGTATCATGTTATCTAATATGTTTTACCTAAAGTTCTAGCATGAAGAAGCATTTTATAGAATCTTGCGGCTCTTTTAATGATTTTGCTAAAGTATAAGCATGATTTTTGAGGTACTAATAAGATCTCGAGTACGATTAAGTGTTTACTATGTTTGATTAATGATTTTGAAGTGTTAGTATTATGTATGCACAATGGTTAATGTGCGGTATAGTTTATAAATTCATGTTAAAGCCTTGAATAGATTTGTTGATTGTGTTCATGATAACTAATCGACTGATTGAAGTCAGTGCTAGTTGTTTGGTATACTAGGTAACTGGTTTACCCCCACCAATCAACTAATTATTGGACCTTCTTATGTTATTACTTCCTTAAGCCACTAGTGAATTAGTTAAGACATGACTGCTCAACTAGTCTTCCAATCGATTGGTTGGTCCTAAACTAGTCAATTGCTTATTCTATCTTGAATGTTATGCTTAAAATTTTCATTTTAGCAAAAACATATACATAAAATAACGAGTCAAATATAGAGAGAAGTTTGACAAATACCTAACTCATGATAAATGTAATGAAAAAATAGCTCAAACTCATGATTTAAGTGTGGTAAATACCTAATCCAATATTAAAAAAAACTAACAAGAAACTAACAATAACATAAAGAGAGCAAGATAATAATATAATCGGTAAAACGTTTACAAAGCACGTGATGCCTCAAAAAAGCAACGACAAGAGTAAGAACAAAATATAATCTTGAAGCGAGGCCTAAATTCTACATCAGATAACTGCATACTCTCTAACCAAGACCCACAAGGCCCTAACTGCACATTGAATAGATAAGTGCCTATAAAATAGACACATCCATAAGAAACATACTAAGTAAAACAATATACTCTAAGCATGCAAATGTCTCATGAAACAAATAAGAGGAGTAATCATGAGCACAAGATATTTCACATATAATAACAAATAATATGAAACATATGATCCCATCAATGCATACATTTAGGAAATAAACAAAACTTGGCCATAGAGATCCAATAATTCAAACAAGTACTTACTCTTTACACTAGACAATTCAACTAGATGTTAATTGATTACACCAAATAATTCAACTTGGCATTTATTGATTGCGCCAAATAATTTAACCTATTATTTATTATTTACACCAAACATTTCAACCTATTACTTATGGTTCACACCAAAAGTTTCAACCTAGTGCCCATCCAATCATTTATTTCAAACATATAAGTCCAATTAACAATAAATCGAGAGATGCCTAACCAAGGTAAATAAGGAATCAAATTAAATTAACCATAGCCCTATTCTAATAATTAATATTTAATAAGATTATCAAACTAGTAAATTCAAATCAAATTTAATAGGGTTACAATCCCATAGTCCAAGGAAATGATTTCCAAGGAGGTGTTGCGAAATCAAACCACTTAATTTCAGGATAAAGCTCATTAAGGAAGCCATTTGAGATATTGGCCGCTCATATTAAAACCTTAGCATTGGCTCCCAAGTACTTAAGTAGGCATACCCTCTATAAAGTTTATAGAATACCTATAGGGAAGAATTAGACCCTTTGACTTAAAGGTCCAACTATGCATTAGGGGGCTTAAGTTTGAGGCACAAGATTTTCCTATGCAATTTGTCTTTTACTTTAAGTGAATAGTATTTTGTTCGATATCAATTTATTATTTAGCAAAGGATATGAGGTTCACATAATAATCAATCACACCAATTAATCCAAATCAATTCAACTTGATGATAAAGGTCACGATAATATAATATGATAGAAGATCTAGGATTAGGTATTACCACTTTCATTAATTAATTTCAATTTAACCCTTTATATCAAATATTTAAAAAGATAACATAAAATAAACTATCAAAGGCAAGGTCAAAGGTTAATAATAAAGTTTAATAAATTCAACTAAGATCATCCTATATCCAAATATTTAATACCTAGACACATTTTAGTCACAAATGACAAAAATGCCTTTTGTAGCCTAATGGTCTTAATTATTACCACTTTACTATTAAACAGTTATATAATTCAATGAAACTCATAAAAAGATAATTAAAATTAAAATAATAATTTTAACATGCATTACTAATTCTAGGGAAAAAAAATCCAAAAGTGGCTAAAAGACCATTTTGCTCCTACTTATATATTAAGCATACTGCATACTTATCACATAAAACCTCAACTATGCATATCTAGTGTACCATATTTTACATGCTAAACATACATTATATAACATGATATATTTAATATGATTTCTAAAAAATGGTAAAAGATATGTTAAATGGCATAAATACCCCTAGGGCTCATAAAACTTCAACTATGCACAACTATGCATAAACATGTTTAAATCCTAATGTATTATATATTAAATATAAATTAAAATACCTAATTAACATAATGGCATACATAAAATGACATAAAAATGGATTCGATAGATGGTAATGAACCTACCAACAACCATACATAATTAAACACACAAAATATCATGCTTCAACCCATTATTACATACTAATATTCACATATTAAATTATAAATAACTAAATACATGATAATAATAATATATATAAATGGTCTCACACATGATAATCAAAAATACAAAATACTCATACATACATATTGTTCATGCTTGATACATCCTACATGATTATGTTCATATTTAAATACACCTAAATTAATACATGATAAAATGCATCCCTAATATGTTTTCACATATTTCATACATATATATAAATACATAAAATATACATTCTCTTAATATTTATCAACATAAGTGTACAAACACATCATTTAGCATTGAATAAATGTATTATGTTTCACATAAAATTATAATACAACATAACTCACACTCATAACACATAGACATAAACATGCTCAAACCCACACACAAAACTCTTCTCTTCACTTTACCAATATTTTGAGCTAAAAAAGTAGAGAGAAAATATCCTTCCAAAGGTAGATTCAAAATATACTTGATTACCCTTCAAACCACAAAAGTACCATAAGAAACTTATAACACAACCAACATATAACAAATTAAAAACTCAATGGAAAAAAGGAAATATACCCTTTGAAAATAAAGAATGAACAAGAGGAAAATATATGTGGAAATATTCATAATTAACCAAGAAACTAACCCTATTTACTTATTTATAAATAAATGAGGGCTAAATAAAAAGGAATTATAGGAGACGAAGAAAAAGAAGATGGACACTAAGGATGAAGGGGATCAATGGGCTAATGATCAATGTAACATGTGTAAATAGAAATTCAAACAAAAGAGGAATGAGGAAAAAGCATCAAAGATGAATTGTTAAGAGTAGAATGGATAAATTGAAGCATAAAAACATAATGGGGGTTAAGTATAGTACCCTAAATTTTCCTAACCTTAATTTATAGCTGATTAGTCTTTTAATCCTTTTTTAGTATCTAATCATACATTAATCACCTTACCTTAACCTCTTAAACCATTATTTTAACCTTTTAATCCCTAAACATAGTTTTAGCTACCTAACAGTCGACTGTCTTACATATAGAATAACCTTTTGCCTGAGGGGTCAAACGATCAATTGGTAAGGCCTTTCAGTCAACCGAGCACTATGGTATTTTACCTAACTTGATTGTTTTAATTTCTTTTGACTTCAAATAAATTCCCATGAATATTTTTTATATATTTTGGTTCATAGACTAATTCCATACATTTCCTTAATTTTTCATATATTTTCCTAGTTTTCACTTGTTTATTAGATTTATTACCTTATCTAAACCATTTTTAATAATTTTTGAGTTTATTGACCATTTTAAATTTTAAATCTTGACCCCCATACCTTTGATGATATGATCTTGCCTTGTTCTTACTCATTTAACTAAAATCTCATACATAATCTCTAGCTTACATATTCCACCAACTTTCTTACATTGTGTTACCTATTTTAATCACTTCTATCACCTTTTAACTTGCAATCAACCTCCCAATAAAATCTCACCTTCTCTCCCTTACCTTTGTCTATAGATATTTGTAACACCTAAAAATTTAAATTTTTTTTATATAAGACCTTTAAATTTAAAATCCGTAAATTCTAGGGATGCTACCGCCACACTTAGTACCAAACCGATTCACTCCTACCGTTCCATAACCAAGTGCTAAGGCTAAGAAAAAAATTTCCATCATCACACATTAGTACATAAATTAAAGTTTGTAATTCAATAATCAGAGTACGCATAAGTCTTACATAATTCGAAACACTAGAGATAGTTCTTCATAGAGGAAAAATAGTGACAATAGTAAAAATGTTTTTGAAGTTTCAAACATAATTAAAAGAAAATAGGAATAATAATCTCATAAATGGAAAATGGCCACACCACTTTAGAAATCGATCTAGCCCAAAAGTCATCACTCGCCACACTTGATGTCCCATAAATATCAATGGCATCAAAATAGGCATCTCCTACCTACAACACGTTAGACGGGCCTTCTACTCGTAGAAATGAGCATCACCCATGAAAGGGGTGATTAATACGCTACCTACTTAGCAATGTAACTGTGCACTAAGGCCAACATACAGATTTCACACAAACAATGTATAATAATAAAAGAGCATAAAGTCCAATCATAATAGCACAAAGGTAAAATAAATGCTCAAGTGAAAATACCAAGATTCAATACAGTCCATATTAATTACTTCATCAATTCTTTATCGAATTTATTTTCACACCATACTCTTTATCAAGTCCATAAGAGTACGGGAATCCTACTATTTTGCCGGTGGATTAGTCTCCAGAGCACTTTGGCTCCTGACCACTATTCTAGTCGGTGGATCGGTCAATTAGGGTACATGCCCTACCACTATTATATGTCGGTGGATCAATCTGGCCTCTTTTCTCGTACGGTGTTCTGCTATAATTAATTAGTGTCTTCCCATATCTTAGCAAAATGTAGAGTTTGGTTTATTAAGCTCGGGATCCCCCACTATTTTAGCTGGTAGATCGGTCACTAGGGTAACATACCCTACCACTATTATATGCCGGTGGATCGGTCTCTAGGATACTGTAATACCTAGCCACTATTATGTCGGTGGATCGGTCTGGGCCTAGCTTAACATCTTCCACTTTATATAATTAATGTTTTAAGTATATTATTTAGAAGCCTTTACTAAGACATGCAAGTCTGACTTCTACCATGCTTACCCTTCAATTCTAGTTAACCACTACAACCCTAGTTAACTACCACCACCAAAGTTAAACATGGCAAACCCTAACTCCATGCAAACCCTAGCTCCACGTAAACCTTAGATCCCATGCAACCATTAACTCCCATGCAAACCCTAACACCACCATGCAAACCCTAATACCACCATGCATGGTCATATAATACTTAAATCACTCCCACATTAATTCATATCATTACACCATGTCCCACGACCTAAATGCATGTCTTATGGGCCACAACAATTCACATTAAAACACAACTTATACATATCATATGCATGCCATAAAATATCATATGAACATACCTAACTCCACGCCATACTATAATATAGTAGATATAAAAATACACTTAAAACATATTATATTTCACATCACATGGCAAGCAAGGCATGTAAAATACATTACACACAATGGCCTTAGTTACACCCTTACCTAAAATGTCACGGGTCTTAGAGCACGCTCCTATACTTCTTGAGGGCTTTGACTAGGCTCACCTATTTTGAGGGAAAAACTAGAATTAGGTTCCCTCCTAAAAATACTATTATTTACTAACTTACCCTAAGACTAGGTTTTTAATTAAAATAATACTATACTAAAATTAACTATACAAAATACTACTAAAAATATTAATGTAATTTAAGATGAATGGTGATATAAGGGTTTCTACCCTCCACCAAAATAATGTTAATAATGATGATGATGATGATGATGATGATGATGATGATGATGATGATGATGATGATGATGATGATGATGATGATGATGATGATAATAATAATAAAATAACTCAAACCTAAATCACACAAGGTAGGGTCCAAATAATGAAAGTACTATTTGATAATAACAATAATAATATTAATAACACATATTACTTATAATAATATTAAAATACTAAATATAATAATAATAATAATAATGGTAGAAATAGTAATAATAATAATAATAATAATAATAATAATAATAATAATAATAATAATAGGAGTATGCACTTCATTAAAATAAAATAGGCCTCGACCCTCCTTAGATGAATAATAATAATAAAAATAAATTAATTATACTACTAATAATAATATTAATAATGATAATAAAACTTATAATAATACTATTAATACCTAAAATTTGAAACTAACAACTTAAATATTTTATCCCTACTCTCGACCTTGCCAAGAAAATATAGCATTAATATTACATCTAATAATAATAATAATAATAATAATACTAATAATAATAATAATAATAATAATAGTAATGATAATAATAATATTAATAATAGAATAAAGTTTAAAAGTTGGAATAAATTAGAATAAACTTAAATAAATAGGGGAAAAGGGCTGAGAGGGTCTAGGGTTTCACCTTGAGTCGGCGGGGATGGGTGGCATCGACGGTGGTGCACGGCAGTGGTGGCGGTGGCTAGAAAAGTGGTTAGAAAGGGGAAAAGTTGAGGTTTGAGAAGAAATGGTGGAGAATGAGGGTGGAAGTTGAGGTGATGATGGTAGCCTAGGCTGAGAGGAGTAAAGTGAGGGTGGTGGTGCGGCAAGTGGTGGTGGCGGACAGTGGCAGAGGTGGAGGCCGAAAGGAAGAGAAGAAGAAAGAGAGGGGAGGAGAAGGAGAAAAGGAAAAGAAGGGTATTGCTAGGTGGAGGAAGATTAGTAGCAACTTTTGGGTGGTGCAGAAGGCAGTAGAAGCGGCGGATGTGGTGGCGGAAGGTGGCTCAAAGGGTTGTAGGTGTAAAATTTTAGTTTGATGGGCAGGGAACTTCGCACGGTTGTGGTGGCTCGTGCGAGAAGAATCGAGGGAGATGGGTGGCTTAGTTAGTTAGAGGGAGGTGCAGGGAAGACTTTGGTAGGCAGAGGTGGCGACATAGTTGGCTAATGGAGGAGGAAGGATTGTCTGAAGTCGCAGTGGTGCATTGGGTAGGCTATTAGGGTTTTAGGGAAAAAGTTTCAAAAATACACAACTAAAGGGTATTTATAGAGTTTAGAGGGAATGGTAGGGTTTTGGGGGTCGGTAGGAGGATAATGTATGTAGGGTTTTGGGTAGCCGGTGGCGTTAATTGACCGACACAATTTTAGGTCATGTTCAACCTTTTGCGAGGGAAAAGGAAGACTTCAAGCGAGAGAAAAGGAAAATGGGTTAGATCATGCTGAACTGCGAGTCAAGGGGAAGAGAAAGAGATGGGAAACTTCCAGTCAAGTCAAGCGTGGCTGGCGGCTCCATTTTTAGTAGGGATGGCAATTTTCCTCGCGGGTTCGGGGCCCCGTCGGGGATTTCCCGTTCAGGTTCGGGTTCGGGGAGAGAATTCGGGGATCAGGTTCGGGGATTCTTAACAGGGATTTTTTCGGGGACGGGGCGGGGACGGGTTTGGGGTCCCCATCCCCGAATCCGCCCCGAATTTTATATATATATATTTTTATATAATTATCTATATATATATATTTTATAGAATATAAATTAAAAATATAATATAAAAAAATAGTTTGAGGATCGGGGATGGGATCGGGGATCGGGTATAAAGTTGGGTTTCGGGGATCGGGTCGAGTTTTAAGAACGGGGAATAAATCGGGGATGGAAAATAAATCGGGGATCGGGTCGGGTATGGGGATTTGATCCCCGCGGGGATCGGGTCGAGGAATCCCCGATAAAAAAATAACGGGGATCGGGTCGGGTTCGGGGATTATTTTCCTTATCTGGTTCGGGGATGGGGTCCCCGTCCCCGACCCGCCCCGTTGCCATCCCTAATTTTTAGAGCTTTGAAGGTGTAGGCCGACGGGGGAGAAGGAAGGAGGAAGAAGGAGGTGAACCGGGCGTCCGGGGGGAAAAAGAAAGAAAATGAAAAGAAGAAGAACTGGGCCGGTTGGCAATGGTTATAAGGTCTTAAATGGAATGTGGCATTCTAGGGGAAGAAGCCATGACACGCAGCGTTAGGGCTGTAAATGAGCTGAGCCAGTTCGGTATTCAACTCGGCTCGGCTTGTTAAAAGCTCGGTTCGGCTCGTTCGTTTAGTTAAACGAGCCTAAAAGTAAGGCTCGGTATAAATGAGTCGAGCCCAAACTCGAAAAAGCTCGGCTCGGCTCGTCTCGTTAAAATCTCGGTTCGGCTTGTTCGTTTAGTTAAACGAGCCGAGCCCAAACACCATTTTAGGCTCGTTTAGTTAAACGAGCTAAACCCAAGCCTAGGGGTATTCGACTCGGCTCAGCTCGTTTACAACCCTACGCAGCGTTCTGGCCGCCGTAGGAAGGAAGAAAGGAAACGGGCGGATGGGTCATGACGGAAGAGAAGGAAAGGAGAGAAAAAGATTGGGCCACGGCGGATAGGCCCAATCGGGAAGAAGATGAAAAAAGAAGGAAAAGAAAAAGAAAAAGAAAGAAAAGAAAGAAAAAGGAAAAGGGAAAAGAAAAATTCAAATAGGTTGGGGTCAAATAAATTAATTAGAATATGTTAGGAATTTAAAATAAAAATATTTAAATAAAATAATATTAAATTTTATTTTTGGCTAATTTATGATTTTTAAAAGATTTTTTCTAAAATTCTTTTTAATTAGCAAAAATACCAAATTTTTCCTTATAAAAATATTTGTAAATTCCTTTTTAATTTGTCCTAAATAAATTCTTCATTTCAATAAAAATCATTAATTTAATTAATTCCCTAATAAATCCTTATTTAATTACCCGTCTCAAAATAAAATATTTTTGGGACATTTCAATATTTTTCTACTTTCTTAACTTTTCTCCCACATTTCTTCTCTTGCACTTTCCTTTGTCTTGAAGTTGTGCTTAGATGGTTGGTTGTTTCTACCATTAACCCCTTTCTTCACATCTCTTTGATCGTTTCAACTTCTGCATTTCTAAGGTCTTAGATTTTAGCTCTCGGTTATTTATTAAAGAAAAAGTGGGTTGAAGTTATGGATTGGTGAAGTTTTTCTAAAGCATACGCTAGCGTATAGTTTTGAAATCAAGGGGTTTTTTTCTCCTCCTTTTTAAGCCTCACTTTCTATCCTTAGTATCTTGATATTATTATCTTCTAATTCTATGATATATTTTTAGGTGATCCTCATTTGTGTTTTCTATGAAATTACCATGATAACACACTCTACTTGTAAACTCATGTTTTAGATTATATAAGCTCATGAATTTATATTATTGTGAATTTCATGTGAACATGTGATTTATATGATTTTATGTCAAATACTATGCCTAGGTCATGCTAGGTTTTATCTCAATTTTTTGAAGATGATGTTAAATTTTTCTATACTTGATAAGCATGTTGTTAAATGTTATTTATCATGAGGTTACACATTTTGGAAGAAGTACTATGTTGAGGCTTAAGTTGGAATTCTTTGGTACTTAATGGGTCTTTAACCTCTTTTTTTGGGGGGGGGGATTTAAGAGTGATTTGTGATTATTACATCTTTATTTGTTTAATAATGTACGGGATATTGTGTGCAATTTTGGTGAGTTTTAGAATATGGTGAATTTTGTTAGTGGTGGACGACAATCAATCATAGGGATTTCTGGTTAAGTTATTTGGGTTTTTTTGGATGTAAAGTATACCATTTTATATATTTAGGTACATAAATTTTGATATATAATATGAATTTTTTTGTAAAGAATCAGTTAAGTTATGAATTTTGCAAGAGTTAAGATGCTTAAGCATAGTAAGAGGAAAATAGCAATTTTGGATTAATATTGTAATTTGAGATTCCAAAAGTTTTATTTAGGCAAGAATGTTATAAGTGTGACATGTGTTTAGTTTGATTTCATTTTAGTTAGCACAAGTGGTAATTTTAATTGAAAATGGCTTAAAATGGGAGTAATAACCCTGATGGTATAATCAGTATTTTATATGCAAAACATTGGAGTTTAATATTGATTCTTAGGTAGGGTACTTAATATGATATTTTGGAATGCTATCTTAAGTTTGGTGAGTTGGTGAGTCTTATGGGTAAAGTTATGGGTTTCATAAGGGTAATTTGGTATTTTCACATGAATAATGTTCTTCTTCTTCTTCTTTTTTTATGTCGTTTGTGCTTTGTATGTTTTATTTAATTATCATAAGTATTGTAGCATAATATATTTAACCAACCTTAGCATAATACTAAGTTAATAAGTATCTAACAAAAGATGGCATGAAATCAGTATAACGAATAAACAATATTTCATGTAACAAGCAACAATATTAGTAATAAAAGGTATTATAATAAGAGTAATCAAGTGGTATTCGTTGAGTGTGGAGTGTGAACTATATCGGTCCCGATGGTTAAGAAGACATTAATAATTAAATTGAAAGATCATGTGATTTAAGACCATGGTGTTTCACATTTTATATTTTTACTCTATTGTTATAATGCCCATGTTTCTTGGTTGTTGAGATAACCACAATGACCTAAATGTATTATATATTATATGTTATAAAGGAAAAGAAAGGACATGTATACTTAAGGATTAGGATTCTATTATTGTGGTCTCTAGATGCATTTTTCCTTGGAAGGAGTTATGTCTCATATTTTGTTCCATCAGATATTAATTATGGTTTCTAGGTGTATTTTACCCCGGAAGAAGCTTTATTCTATGATAAAGTTTTTGAGGTAATGATTGATAGGGTCCCTGAGCTCAAGTGAATATATAATTACATTTTTGTGGTCATTTAAGTAAAAGTTGTAATAAGTTTATCTTTTAATCCTTATCGTATCGGTAGTAGATCATTCATGTACATTATCTATCTTGTTATATGATTTATACATGCTCTACATGACTTACTCAGTATGTAGCATACCAACAATCCATTTTATGTGTGTTACTTATTCACACTATTTCACCACCTAGTTGTTGATGTGTAAGTATATGATGATTGTCGAAATGACTTTGGCATTCTTCTTGTGGAGGAGTGACATATATTGTATGGGTTTGGTCATAGACGTTGGTTTATCTAACAGTTAGCATTTTTATCTAGATACCTTATGGACTCTTAGTTCCATGATCTCTCTTTTTTTTTTTGTATTTTATTATACTCAGAGTTTCCTACTCTTAAATATTTTCTTTATTTATTAAATATCTCTCATTCCATATTTATCATATTTAGTTGTAAATATTTTACCTTATATTTGATATGAAAATATTATAGTAATCCAGACTCATATTTAGTAGGGCAGTGTGTAACACCCCCAAAATTCATTACTGAAAAATTTCGTTTAATTAAAAGAAACTTTGCGGAAGCAATTAATAATCAGTGAACTTTGGGAGTATTACCGCCACACTTAGTACCAGACCGGTTCACTCATACCGTTCCAATACCAAGTGCTAAGGCTAAAAGAGTAAAGTATCATTTTACGAGAAACTTAAACACTTAAGAATCAGAGAAGCGCAGTAAACACTTTATAAGAGAAATATTCAACACCGGTGGTTACAAAATAACAAATACATCGAATTTAAAAGAGACAAGTAAAACCCTACAATTTTCGGACAGTACCTTACGCTCTTTCCCGAGAGCCCACTTCAATAACACCTGAATACAACCTGCAAGGGGTACTGCCCATTGAATAGGCAGGTGCCCCATGAAGGGAACCCTTTAGTACTATGGTACTGAGTAACCCTTTAAAAACGCACTTAAATACAGGCACGCCATATTACACATAATACTACTACATTCAGATATAACCGTAGGTATAAACATGATATTCGGATCCATTTATTTGTACATCCAATAATTCAATCATACATTAATAGCGTATACGTAACATTCACTTTCATATATTCGTTTAACCAGTCAACCAATATCAATAGGTCATGATGGGTAATCGATATATTTTTCGGGCCTTGAGGTCATTAGTCCATCATTAATCAATCGTCTCAATGACTAGTATTTTTCCATAATTTATTCACATCCAAAATGAATTTTATTGAGCTTGGGACCTCCACTATTTTGGCCGGTGGGTCGGAATACATATATATATATATATATATCTAGGGTAAAAACATCCTGGGCCAACATTATATCTGGTGGATCAATACTCATGAACATCAACCAGGGCAAAACATCCTGGGCCACTATTATTTCCGGTGGATCAATACTCATCATATAAATCAACTGGTCCCGGCTCGTTAATCTTTCACTTTAACAATTAGTATTTTTCCTTTTTATTCAACACAATAATTCCGTTTATTTGCCTCGATAGGGAGATCAAGAACCCGAGGCACAAAGGTACACTAGTCACACTGGTGCATTAAAGCTACTCAGTACCCTTCAACTAGTAACCCAGGGACGCAAAGGTAACCTGATCGTATTGGTGCATAAAGCTAACTCACTACCCTACCGACAATGACACCTAATCTTTAAGTATGCATAACCCCTAACTAGGTCCGTAGAGCTAGATAGAGTAGATATAAGGCCTGGTTGGGGCACAAAGGCACACCAACAAATACCAAATAATCGTGGGCTAAACCACGTCTTTAGGGTAGCGACCCCTAAAGAGCCACCATTCCCGATCTCGAGGTCTTTCACTTTAAGTATTAGTGTCTTAATTAATGATGATCACAAAAGCACAACAATTAGATAATTATCCACTTTTAATCATCCATATATCATCAGAAATTTCTTATTCAAATGATTGTTCAAGGGAACACAAAGAAGTCATTAAGGCCATCCTAACTCATCTAATTTCAAATTAGTATTCGTGCTTGTGATACTTACTAATCATCAAATACTCCTACCTCGTTAATCAACATTACTAGAATCATATTACGAATTCCACAATCACAACGAGACATTAGATACAAACTACTCATTTACCCCTTATTTATAAAATTATTAAGTCATCCCTTCCTTACTTGATAAATTACTATATTACCCTCCTTGTTACAAATTACCAAGTTACCCCTTATTCAATTTAGGTTACCAAGTTATTACTCATACTTATTAGGTCACTAATCCCCCTTAATAATTATTACACTTAATATGCTTTCTATTTAGTTGGTTAGATTAACACTTTTCCCTTTTCCTTTATTATAATAAATAGATTATCCTTTAGTTGGTCAAATTACCAAATTATCCTTCCTCCTTATCCTAATTACCGAATTAACCCCTTTATTTAGTTAAATACCCAATTATCATCCTCTATTATCAATGACCCACTACCCTTCTTCATTGTCAAAATTACCAAAATGCCCCTAGTTGGTTAAATTACCAAATTACCCTTTTATATGATCATAATTACCAAACTAACCTTCTCCTTCATCAAATTTACCAAATTACCCCTTGGTCATTTAAATTACCAAATCACCCTTCTTAATTGTCATGATTACCAAACTACCCTACTCCATTATTAAAATTACCTAAATACCCTCTAATTGGTTAAATTACCAAATTACCCCTCACATTTATCATATTTACCATTTTACCCTTCTCCATTTTTAAATTATTAAATTATCCTTTAGTTATTTAAATTATTATTTTACCCTTATCAATTATTATGATTACCAATTTACTCCTTTCCAATTTCCACTTTTACCCCTTTAATTTACAAAATTACCGATTTACCCCTTTACCTTCAAATTTACCATTTTACCCCCTTAACTCCCAAAAATTACCATACCGCCTTTTTACTTATAAAATTTCTATTTATCCTTAATTATGAAATTACTATCTTACCTCTTTTAATTTTCAAATTACCATTCTGCCCTTCAATCATAAAATTACCATTCCGTCCTTTAATCATAAAATTTTCTATTTTGCTCTTTAATTATAAAATTGCCAATTTGCCCTTTTGTTACAAAATTACCAAATTGCCCTTTTGTTACCGAGTTTCCAAATTACCCTTTTGTTATAAATTTTCCAACTTTACCCTCCTTACTTCCAAAATGACCAATTTATCCCTTACTTCCAGAATTACCATTTTATCCTTTTATTAACAAATTTACTATTTTTCCCTTGTCTCCAAAATTACCATCATACCCCTTTCTACTAAAATTTACCCTTATACCCCTGGTCAATATCCTAATTACCAATTTATCCTTTCACTTACAAATTTACCATCTTACCCCTTATTACTCCACTTATATTAAATTATTATTATTACTACATAAAATATTAATATCAATGCATCATCCATAACTTTTAAAGTTAATACAATACTTATTAATACCCATATATAGATTTTACCATATTCTTGTACAATGTATATTAATAAAATCCCCTAAGGCTCTCAAAATATTAAACATGAATTAAATATTTTAATAGCCTAAAACAACATGGATAAAAATTAACATTTTCCTTAACAACCAATTTATCACCTCAAATAATATTTTCATACATAGCAACAATCTATCATGCTTCTTTTTCATCAATCAACACAAGAACCACTTATAATATACTAAACAACATATATCGAACATAATACTCACTAAAAATGCCTAATGTGCTAACATGCATTAATCCATGCATTTAAGTGGGATTTAATGATTACCTCGGTTTTCACAAAAATGTACCTTATCGGTATTCCGGTTAAAGGTTCAAGCTTTGATTATAAAAACCAATACCTAAAAAATAATATAAATATTTATTACATTAGAAATAATAAAATCAAGTCATAAAACATTGTAATGATTAATTAATTAAATAATTAAATTAAAATATTATTATACCTCAAAATTTTTACTTAAATAATTTAACAAGGGCAGCAGCTCATCCTACTCATGCTGCATGAGTTGCATGTAAGGAAAGTTGGAAGAGGGGCTCGAAGGTGGTAAAGGGGGGAAGAAATGGGTATTTTTGGGTTGGCAGTTTGGGGCTAAGAAAGGAGGGGGTTAGGGGAGGATTTAGGGCAATGGGATGGTACAGAGGTGGAGAGGGGGTGTAAGTGGTGGTCGGGGATATGTCGGAGGTGGCTAAAGGTGGCGGAAGCGGCGACAGATAGGCCGCGAAGAGGGGCTGCAGGGAAGGGGTCGAGATGCAGGCTTGCGAGGAAGGAAAATGGGGAGAAAAAATGGAGGCTTTTGGGTGATGGTTCGACCAAAGGAGGATTGAGAATTGTAGAGGGGGTTGCAGGGAGTAATAGGGTGGCTCAAGTGGCGGTGGAAGTGGCAGGACGACGGCGGGACGAGGCATTGCAGGGCTATTGCCGATAAGGGGGGAAGGAAGAGTAAAAAGAAGAGAGGAGGAAGAATGGGCTGCGGGGTGGCTTGATGGAGGCTGTGATGGCTCGAGGGTGAGGTAGAGGGTGGCAGGAGGTGGCGCCGGTGGTGGTTGAGGTGGCGGCAGTGGCGGAGAGGGGCGGCGAAACCAAAACAGGGGAAGAGATGGGGGGGGGGAAGAAAGGAAAAAAAAGAGAGGCTCGAGTAAGCATAAGGCTTGAAAATTGACAGGATGAAGTAGAGGAAGAAGAAGAAAAAGAAGAAGGAGGGAGAGGAAGGGATAGGTAGGCTTGAGGGGTGGCGGTAGGGTGGTAGCAAAATGATGGTTGCAGGGAGAGGGAGAAGGAATGGTGATGGCAGGGAGTGGGGGAAAGGTCTCGGTATGGCAGGGAATGGTGGGAGAGAGAGAGAGAGAGAGAGTTAGGGAGGTCAATAGGGGAGAGGGGGTTGTAGGGAGAGGGAGTTGCAGGTTGGCGGCGATAATCTCGCCGGTGAAAGAAAGAAGAAGAAGAAGAAAGAGGAAGGGAGAGGCGTCGGGGGGCTGGGTATTGGCTGCTGGGCGTGCGGCAGTAGACCGACCAAAGAAACAAACCAGCCCAGTCGGGAGAGAAAGAAGAGAAGGGAGGAGGGGCAATCATCTCAACGCACGGGAGAAAGAAGCCGGGCCTGGAGAGGAAAAAAGGAAGGAGGGAGGAGGGGAGAAGTGGGCCAGTGGCCCAAGGCGCAGAGGGGTGACGGGCAGGTCGAAGCAGACCGGTGGCCCAAAGAAGAAAACGGAAGAGAAAAAGAAAGAAAAGGGAAAAGAAGGAAAAAGGGAGAAAAAGAAAAGGGAAATTTGGTTTTAATTAAAATAATTTAATTTATAACTAATAGATTACAATATTTTGGGTAATAAATTTATTTAATATTTAAATTTAAGATAATTAAAATGTAAGGGTTAAAATGATAGTTTTTTTTATAAAATAAGGGTTTAAAATTTTGATTTAAATAATAAGAGTGTAATAAATTAACAAAATATTTATTTTAAGTAATAAATATTTATACCCAATTTTATTTGCTAAAATATCCATAAAATAATTAAATTAAATGAATTTTAAAGGCTAATTCATTCCAAATAAAATTTATTTATTAAAATATAAGCTTTAAAAAATTCGGGGCATTATACAGTGACACCCTGTAATCTTATAACTTGCTTATGAAAAAAAACATTAATAACAAATTTAGTGGTCTTATATTAAGAGAATATGGTGGTATCGACACATATATAGCTAGAGGGATAGAGAAAGAGCGAGAGGGTTGCTTGCTTTACACTAAAATGAACGTAAGGTAGTAGAGTCTAGGTAAAGAGATAAGGTAGTAGGTAAGGTGCATAAGTGTACTTATGGAAGGTTTTGTGATTAAACAAACAGGAAACGCTCAAGATGTCACAAAATCTTACCATATGAGCATGGGCTATGAAATTATGGTCAAACATGGCTATGGATGACCAACGATGAATTTTAAATAATATATATAGGTGGAAAGTCCAATAAATAGGCATTAATTACAAATAATATAATACAATTCCCAAAAATTATCAACATTTATAAGAAGGTGTAAAAAAAATTAAGAACCAAAATATATAAAAATATTAGGAAAACGAATTAAATTAGAGTAAAAAAAAATGCACAAAAATCAAGTATGTGTAAGCAGGTTGATTGTAAGCATTTGTTAGTCACCTAACACAACAAACCCTCTTAGCCACTATACCTCAATAATCTTATCCAATACCTTTGGTTGATCGCCAACTACAAATCCTAATTTTTAATGTATTACAATTTTTATAATCTTAATTAACTTTACCCTAAAATTAACATACATAAAACATCTAGAATCCTCCAATAATTCTTATAATTTATTTCACAAAAAAATAACAAGTTTACATTTAAGATATTCAACTAGAGTTAATTCAAAATTTGGTATTACATCTAGCTTTGACCACTTCTTATTATCATTTGCCTTCAAATGCAATTTGAAAGATTATGTGTGTTTCTTACTCTAAATATTGGTGATATACTAGAGGGTATTCTACTAAAGTATTTAGTTACCTAGGTAGGTTTATTTTGCTTTAGTTAAACTTAACGCCCTTTCACTTACTTGGTTTTATAAGATTATATTATATTAGTTTATATTACTAGACCTTATTAATGATTCAAATATTGTATTTAACAATGTAGGAAAAGTCAATTAGATTTAATATTGCCAAGATAATATTTAATTTGATTGTTTGAATATCTTTCCAACTTTACTTAATATCATGTTACTAGGTAGGATTATATTTTTTGCATTCTCTTGTGAGCATATATAAGTTCACCTATGCAATAACATTATACATCATTTTTTTTATTAATAAACAAATCCTCACGACATATTTTCTCTTCACATGGTATAAAAATCCTTATTTCATGATTTCATTAATTTTGAGCTCATAGCACGTGTTTTCCTATATCAATTCTTTTGTTGTGTTGTTTGAGATCAATGGATCTTCCTAGTTTAAGATCAGTGTATTCTAATTTTCTACAATCTACTTAATTCTAGTTTTATGTATTTATTTAATTTTGAAATCACAATGTAATTTCATACTGATTTTGAAATTTTGAATTCACAAATTGATTTTGAAATCACAATTTAACTTTATTTGTTATTGGTGATTGTCTATTTGGAGACTTTGTTTTACACTATGTCTAGGAGAGAGGATGATTCAAAGGTAGCTCTTGATGAATGTGCCTTTTGTAAGAAAAGAGGTCATTATAAGGCTTAGTGTCCATTAATTTTGAGCAAGGTTAAATCATCATAGACCTAAAAACATGACAATTTATTTGAGCAATGACCACAACCACCACTACATGCCATGTATGCTTCCTCTTATATAAGTTCGTCAACTTCTGGTACTAAAAGTACTACTTCTACATTGTGGGTGGTTAACTATGGCACCACTCATACTCTGTCCCTAACCTCACCCCCAACCTTATTTCTATTAGTTAAGTATATGCACGTAGATACTTAGTGTCTTTCTCCTCTTTCACTTGTCATGTGAAGGACCCATGATCTTATAAGCTAACTGAGACAAGCCATAGGTAGGGTAACTATATGTTTTGGATCGTCTTGAAGCACCGACAATAGTAACCTAAAGTAAGGATTTGTCATCATTTCACTAAATCACTCATCCTTAAAAAAATAAAAATAAAACATGGCACTCTCATTTAGGGTATGTCTCATATTCATATTTATAGGTTTTAGTTCCCATTAGAGCATTAGAAAAAATAAAAAAATCATGATATTTTTTATTGTAATGGTTACAATTTGATAAAGTTTTTAGCTTTATATTTTTCTAAAAGTGTTTTTATTTCCCATGTTCCTTTTGATGTTGTTCATTTTTATGTATGGGGGATATTTCTAGGTTATTTATGATTACACATGATATTGCTAGGTTTATCTTATGAAATGTTGTTCTAAATACCTCAATATTTTGAACAATTTTTGAGCACTTATGAAGGCTCAACTCTCTGCTAGAATAAAGTGATTTTATTGTTATTTGGGAGTGGCATGCACTTCCAATGCTTTCATATATTTTCTTGCCTATAATGGTACTATACATTAGACTTCTTAGTTTGATGCCCCCAAACACAATGCAATTGTCGAAAGAAACATAATGACATTGTCAAAAGAAAGCACAAACATTTTGTTGAAACATTCAATCCCTTGCTATTATCTACCAATGTTCCATGTGTCTTTTGGGGATAATTTATTCTTATTTCTACTTACTTGGTAAATCTAATTCCCATCTCTCATAACTTAGGTCTATCACCCTTTTAGATATTATATGGATATGCTCCTAACTATGCCTTACTACATGTATTTAGTTATACTTAGTTTGTGCTTTGACCTCACATCAGTCACAATTAATTATCACCTTGATATGTTATATGAATTTTTGAGTTATGGTTTAGGTCATAAAAACTTTCATTATTTTGATCTTGTCACACAAAAATTATATTCTCTTGCCATGTTGTGTTTTTGGAGAATATTCCATTATTGGGATGTTATAGGTGAGGAACTTATGGCTTCATATCAAACTCATACTTGGGATTTGATACCCTTTACATTGAGAAAACACACCATTAGTAGTCATTAAGTCTAGAAACTCAAAACTAGATCTTATGGCTCCATTGAATGATATAAAGCTCATCTTGTTGCTAAGAGTTACTCACAGAAGTATGGTATGGATTATGAGGAGACTTTTACTACTCTTATTACAAAATGACTAATGTCCACATTAATGTAAGAGTTAGAGATTTTGGCTTAGGGTTTCTAATTAAGGATCCTATAGTACTTTGCATAGAGAGCATATCCTATAACTTTGAGTCTAAATGGATGCCTATGTTACTAGTTATGGTGGAAGAAGCCAAGATATCGTTATCTTAATTACCTAGTTCTCTAGCTTGTATGCATGGGGCTGCACATCATATATGCATGGACTAGTATTTATGTGTTTTGTTATTTAGTATCTTAATTATTATTTTAGAAGATTAGTTAGTTAAGATTCTACATAATACATGTGCAAAGTGTATCTTAATAAGTTGGTATACATGTGCATGGTTTATCTTATCTTTAGCAAGCTTTAACTAATTGGTTAATAAGTTGGTATACTTGTGCATGGTTTATCTTATCTTTAGCAAGCTTTAACTAATTGGAAAAGGATATATATATATATATATATATATATATATATGGATGGTTGAAGTGATCCATGTTTTCTTACACATATGGCATGTATGTCCAAGCATATTGTAATGTACATGTCTCCCTTATACCTTTATGAATATGATATGCATGATCCCAATAATAATTCCGAGTATGTACATCTAGCATGAACTTATGTGAATATCACATGCATTGCATGATATACGTATTGAATGCATTTTTTAGTATGCTTAGGCATGAACATGTTATTTGTATCTTGTGTGTACCATCATCTACATGTAAGGGATATAATAATTTACTTAGTATGCTTTTGTACTAATGAAAATGTTGTGGCAATCCATTACTTATATCTATGAGTAGAAGGTATTATGTAGGCACACAAGGATGACTATTGAGTGGATTTCCCTCTATTGTAGTGCTAGTAACACCAAGACACATGAATTATGTATAGTCACTTGAAGCGCTTTTGAGATTAATGACTAGCTCCATAGGTTAATACAGATCTTTTTGAGCATATTTATTTTTATCAACTGACACACATTTTCAAAAACTTTCCAAAAGGTCGCCCATCCTTAGATTACTCCAAATAAAGCATGATTAATAATGAATTTATTTAAGGATAGGTTTCCAAAAAAGAAGGTATACCTTGCTTATAGGTAGTATTGTCAATCCATTTAAGGCTTCACTATCCATAACTAATTTAGGGGGTACTAACCCTACTTAAGAATACAATGTTCTTATTGAAACTCAACCAATTGATTGTATCATTATGGTTTATCCTATGAATTATCCCGCTAGGTTAGGTGACTAGCTAACTCATCTAAGTTTAGCTTGTAGTCAAGGTTTTACTCTAATACTATTTGTAACACCTTGATACACTGGTTGTGGATAGTTACTTGGAGCAATTTTAGGATTGATGATTGAGCCCATAAATTAACATAGTCTTTTTTAGAGTGTATGTGTGTGTTTATTTTTTTTATCAACTCACATGTAATCTGAGAAACTTCCTAAGAGGTTAGCCATTCTTAAATTGATCTTAGTTAAGTATGCTTAATAGTGAAGTTTTATAGGGATAACTTTTTCATAAAATAAGGTATACCTTTATGATATTGGTAGTAAATTATTTTAAGCATTCACTATCCATAACTAATTTAGGGGTAGTACATTGCTACTTGGGGTATTTGAGCGTAGACCTTTGAAAGGCATTTTCCTTTTGACAATCCTTGGTGATTGAGATTTTTTTAGCTATAACTTAGTATTTAAGTCAAATGTTAAACTGTTTTTCTTTATAGTGTCACTCTTGTTTTGAGGCTTAATATAGTCTTGGTTTATAAAGCCAAATCATTCCTATCTTTATGGAAACTATCTTGTGCGCTCGAATTTATCAAATTTTGGTTGGTTTTGAATACATAACCTTGTATCTAGTATGGAATGGATGATATAACATTTATATTATATTAGGTATGGTGATACCACTCCATTTTTTCATAGGTTGTTTTATGAATTCACTTCCACTAACATGTTAACAAAATGAAAATTTTCAATAGTAAAAAATGGGAGTGATACACCAACTAATTGATCTTAAAAACTAGAGGACTAGTTTAGGAATAGTTATAATAAACATATCAACACGTAAAGTAAACCTAGGGTTATTAAAGAGTGAAGTTGGCTTGCAAGCCAACTAGATTATACTAGATAAAGGCTTGAATTGATTCATCTATTTATCTAAATAATTTAAGCTTAAGACTAACTCATAAATGAGTCAAGATCAAACCTAGATCGGTTTGACTCATTTATTTGAACGATAACTTTTTCATAGGATTGCTTGATGATAATTTAAAAGCTTGTTTGAAGCTCATTTAGATATTTGTTAGAGACTCCTTCATAAGTTATAAATTATATACATGCAGTGATTATGTATTCATTTACAATAATTAGTTTCAACTATATGATCATGATGACGATAATAATATGCAACATCTTATTATAATGTTAGGTTTGACAAATAAAAATAAAATATCGACACATATGTGTGTGTGTCAAGTCAAATTTGAAAAATGGAGTATTTGAATTGTTAACAACATTAGACAAGCCAGTTAAATGGTTTAAGGGAAACCAATTAACTAGTAAAGCCCTTAATTAGTTAACCAGTACAAGTGAACAACAAACAATTTAAATGCCAACTGACTGGTTGATCAAAACTACTTGACGGGTGAACCAATTGAATGCTTTTGTCCAATACTAGTTAATTGGATCCTTTTGGGGAGCATATACTTCATTTAAATCAAACTTAAAAAATCCTAACTAAATCCAATCACTTCTAGCATATATTAATTCTATCAAAACTTATATAAATTCTTGTTCATCATGTTAAACACATAATTTAGGCTTAGAATCCAAATAAATTAACATGCATGCTATTTCCAAAAAAATAATAAATAAACAAAAAGACCAAGGATGGACACATGCATCTCACATATCACAAAACACATACATACTCATTCTAAAAATGCCATGTGGTATGGGGAGATCTCATTGGTTAGATCTTTATCCTCATTGCTTGATGGATTTTTATCCATCAATTATCTCAAATCATGCACCATTGAAGGTTGGCATCTTAGAACCTTTGAATTTTAGATCTAAACCATTTAGGTTTTTTAAATATAAGGATGACAAATAAGTAATTTTAGCCCTTAATTCAAAGCATTTACTCATAATACTACCCTAGCTACCCTATACCTACTACCATGGACAAACTAAATGCATTAACAAACCTCTATAATCCCTAAATAAAAAGAAATATGGTGCTATCTTTGACAGTGTTACTTATGCACATGTGAAATTATCTTTAATCCAACAAGCACTCTTAGTTTCTCCTATTAGTTTAAATTAGTGATAAAGTAAAGACAAAGCCAAGCCAAATTCCTTCATCTCTTTAGACGTGAGGAAAACTTCTTTAAGAAAAAGCTAGAGTTTCATGAATAAACATAGGGTAAAATAACACACGGGGCTCACATGCAATGCTAAAAACTAAAAGACAAACCAATCATGTTGGTGCAAATAAAGAATAAGTAAGTAACATTCAGAATGATTCAACTATTATAAAAAAATAATATAAATTATTTCTTTTATGACCTACTTGGGAATGAAGTCTATATCATGGGTCATATCTTGTAGGAGGTTATGGATAGAGGACATAAGTTGACTATTAGTGTATCACCCCCAATTTTCCCAACTTAAAATTTGTATTTTAAGACAATACGAAAGTTATAAAACAATATTAGGGGATGTTGCTACTGCATCAAAAACCAAAGAGTTGTTACCATTTACCTAATTCATGATCAATTCAAGGCTAAAACATTTCAAAGCTTTGCTCGATAATTAGAGATAACATAAGAGAGAGGGGGAATGAGAGATATGCGATAGATGAAATGATAAAGTTTATAAAACCTAATATATAGGGATAGAGCTAAGAGTTTTAAGTAATAAAAAAGTTAAATCATCCCAACATAGCGGGAAAAACTTAATTATACTAGTTTTCCTAACTCTTTGATATACTGAATATTTCCTAGAAATGGTCATGAAGAGGTCCACATCAACTAATCAAGCTTGCAAATAAACATCATCTACCCATTTGAATAGGTAGTGGTCATAAAAAGGTAGCATCAATATGATGAAGTACTAATTAAAACAAGCCTATCCTATAACATGAAAAAGGGCTCATGATACACATAGAGGTCATACTAAACATGTCATAATATAAATTCTTAAACACAAAACCATGAAATAATAATAGTAACACAGAATAATCTCATTCATCTTAATGCGAATAAATCATGTTATTATTATTCCAATACATAACCACATAATCTAATTATTTAACATATCCAAACAACCATACCTAATCCCCCAACATGAATGAAGGTCATGGAAGCAACACATGGGAACATAGATCCCAAAAACATGGAAATCCTCTCTACAAGCCACAACCTTGTAGAGTACCAATCCTAAAATGGGTATTTGTAAGCGATAACACCAATCACAAACATGGGCATACCCTTTACCGAGCATAGCTCAATATAACACTTATGCTTATATGGGTGTCTATAGGTGATAACACTAAATAGAAACATGAGTAGACCCCTACCAACAACAACCTAGTAGAGCACCGATCCCAATATGGGCATTTGTAGACAATACCACCAAACATAAACAAGGTACTCCAAACCTTCCAAATTGGTTACTTAAGCAATTACACCAAACATAAGGGGATAAACCCACTGATCATGGCATACCCTCAACATGTTGTGAATTTGTAGAGCACTAATTCCATGAGTATGTACCTCAATATTATTCACAGTCTTACCTATAAACCACAACCTAGTGAAAAAATAAAGGTATTAAGTGAAAAGGGGATGAAAATACACCAATCATGACACACTCTCCACAAGCCACAACCTTGTGGAGTCCCTTTACTATAACAATATGCCATAGTGCGACTAAGTATTGAGTAAAAAGAAAAGTAAATACCATAAGGTTGTAAGCCTTCTAAATTTCAATTAACTATCCTAACAGGTGGAGAAAAAGGATCAGATAAAATTTTATTTACCAAAATTAGTGATTTATAAAGATAGCGCAAGCAAAATCCAAGGCCATAAGCTACACAAATAAACCATTATTTATTTATTTATTTATCTTTCTATACATTTAGCTACTCAAGTATGAGGAAAAAAAATCTATTTAGAGACTAAGATGACAACTAGGTCAAACCTTAAAAATATCACATGTCTTAGGGGGCTATTTGATTGGTTCCATATACCATTAGGTTAGTTTAGGATCCAAAACAAAATAATAACCGAAAAAATCAAGAAAAACACTGGATTAGTTTAGGGGTAACCATCCAACTAATAGACTAGCTGATTGGTTAGGCCTTTAACAAGTTAACTGGTATAAGGTCAAAAGCATATAATTAAAGGTCTGATTAACTAGTTAATTGGTAAGCCAACATTATTAATTAGTAGATCAATTTTATATTTTTTCCCTTCACTAGTTGATTGGTTTATTTAGGCAAGCATATATACAAGCATTATATTAAACTTAAATAAATTCTATCTTGAGACACATAAGCCTATCATGCATCTAAACTATTAAACACATTTAAATTATGATCAATATACTAAAACATGGGTTCATGTCAAAAATTGAATTAAACAACATATCTCCTGTTATTTCACTAAATTTCATGCCAAGACCAAAATGGCTAAATCATCCTATACGCCTCATAATATATACCAAATCATGTTCATACTTCTAATAACATAATTACCGAGCATGCTCATACTTCCAATAACACAATTACATGCCAAACATGCTCACAACAATCATTACTCATGATATGAAATAACAAGTCGAGCCTCAACATACTCACATACAATTTCATGCTAGAATTGCTCAACCATAAGGCTTAAGTACACATATAGAACATGCTTAACTCATCAAACACCAAATTCGTGCTTGGATGAAATGTATACTTAAGATCATGGAACATATTTGTATTATAACTTATTATTTTAAATGGAAACATGCTTAAAATCATGATAATAACTATGCTAAACATATTACACCAAACATTATCATAAGATAGGATTACTTTACCCCAAAGCAAGTTTTCTAGCAACTAAGAATTATTCCTAACTTGATGGCTAATTGTTAGATCCTTGATTAACTAAGGAACCAAGAGCAAAGCAATTAGTAAAACACATTTATATAATCAATTTAATACAAAATAAATAAAAGAAGATGTATGGAAGCATCTTTCTCAACCTCAACTAAAAAGAAAATAGATAAGCAAAGAGAGGATAGCAAGAAATCTTTGCCTCTTTTTAAGACTTAATCTTCCTATGTTTAGAGAACACAAAGATGGAGTAAAGTAAGAATTATGAAGAAGAGAAGAAAAACCTAAACTTTATTTTTATGATGCCTTAATGGGTGATCTAAGAAATCAACTTGCAATGCTGATCATTAATCTAGGCAGTGATTATATGCATATGTAAAAACTCCATTGTTATTGGAAAATAATTGTGCAGCTTGATGTAACACAAAGAGGTACTATGGATCAAGTGGCTTCATGCTTACTGCATAAAAAGGATAAATATATGGATAATGTATATCCCATAAACTACCTCATGGGTATTTAATAAGATCATACAAGTGCATTTGTCATTCCAACCTATTTTCACCACCATTCAAAGATTATTGCAATGCCTATATGAAGGATATTTTAATGCTACAAGAACTTATAAAAAATAACTTAAACTACCAAGGGCATCATGGTATGATGTGGTATGAAACAAAGTCTCACTTCTTAGGCACCAATTTATTTTCTAGCTTGCTTTGCATTAGCGGCTTTATACTCAATATTGCATGTAAAGATTTGGCATGGATACTCCTCTTACATGTGAATTATGCTGTTGTCAAAAGTAGACATTAAGGCACTTGTTTTTTTATTATGATTATATGAGAAATATTTTGAGCTTGATGATTAATAATCAAATAAGGGCGTTACTTAGTGGCAGTTGGGATAGAATTCACATATGGCTTATCTAATGGATATGGAGGCTAAACATATAAAATTAATTCTAAAAAGCTCTAATGTATTTTATTATATACCATGTGTGGATGGAAAAACACTCTAGATTTCTTTGAAGCACATCAGGAAAAAAAATTCAACTCAAATAGGCTATAGTAAGGGAAATGGCTACATGTTTGGAAAAGTTCGGTCATTGTAAGACATATATGGATCTTGTTAGTTTTGTGAATGCTTTAGCTTAATTGCTTTTATGTATATTCTAGAGATTAATTTTCAGTCAATATAAAATTATTGACTGCTGCTAATCGGACCTTATCTGTTGATAAAAACTATTTTTATGTTGGTAGAAGCATTTACCAATAAATAGTTTTTGTGACAAAAATGTGGATAAAAGCTTCGTGCTTACGAGTTTTACCTACAAATGTTTATCATATATTGGAAATAATTAATAATGCCAATAGATATTTATTTTTTGGTAAAACTTAAACCTATAATTATATATGTGAGTGAAAGTATTAACCACAAAATATAAATATGACTACAAAATTTATCCACTAAATAATATATGTGATTCAAAATATTATCCACAAAATAATATCTGTGACTTAAGGAATTGTTCACAAAAATTATATTCGTGTCTAAAATTGTTATCCACACAAACATATGTATGCCTAAAAGTATTGACCATTATATTATATATGCTACTAAAACTATAATTAATAGATGCATATTATTGGTTACACGTATTTTACTTTGTGTATATCTGCATTAATATATGTTGGATAAACCTAAACCAAAATGGGCAATATTTATCCATAATACTTATATCCACTAGTCATAACAACTTGTCCTAATACAAAATTAACTAAACCATACATAGTCATTATTATTTAGCATAAAATATTAAATTATTTAATTGCCAAACTCATACTAGTCTTGTAGGTAGAATATCTTATATACAACTTTTAAAAGATGCCCACATACAAAACATCTTTATAAACACATCAAGTACGATCCTATTCATTCTCATTCTATTCAACATCTTCGGCATTTATAATAACTTTAACATTTTCTCTCTGGATAATCATAATGTATTACGCAACAATGTTCATAGAACTTACACAAATTAATCTAAATGCACACTGAAAAGATAAATAATGAAAGTAATTTTATTTTATTTTTTAAAATAATGCACATTCCCTATTAATCTAAATACATATTATAAATGGCCCCTTAAGAGTTCCTCAAAGATACTAGTGATATTTCACACAACACTAATGCATAGAATCATAGGGTTTATTGAAATATAAATAAGAACTATAATAATATCATTCCAATGTGTAAGCCTATTACATTTAAATTAGGGAAAGAAATTTCACATTATTAATATATTAATCACATGTAGCAACACATGTCACTTCAAGCTAAGTAAGGTGCATGATCTAGCTAACCTTCGTAATTAATACTTAGTTTAAATAAAATAGAATCATCAACAAGCATCACAAGAAAATATCACTTAGATTTGCATTCATGTTATGAAATTCATCATGTATGATAGCTCTAATGGAAGGATAAATGCATAAATAAAGTCTAAAAAGACCAGTGTTAGTATATCATTCTATAGTGGCACAAATGACATTTCAAATATATTTATCAAAGTATGACAAGCATCACTACCAGTTTTAATACATGTTTTATTAAATTCAATGATGCTCTCTTCCCCTCTCTTTCATGTTTTTTCTCCTCTTTTTCAAAGATTTCATGTTCAACTATCAACAAAAGGCTAGGAAAATAAAATACTAAGATAGTATGTACTCCAACTCACCTTAGCACCCATAATTTTATTGAGAATTAGAACTTTGTACTTATGTTGATGACATGTCTTATATATCAACTTTAAAACCAACCAATAATAATATGCCCTATTATCTATAGTAAATAAATTTGACATTTATCAACAATATGCCCGACGATATATACAATATTTTGATTAGAATAATGAAAAATAAATATGATGGATAAATAACTAACTAGAAAGATTATTAAATAAAATGCATTGTCTCTCGTGCACTCTTCTCTTAACAACTATTTTGTCAGGTTCTTGTAGCATCTCCTCAAGTAACTACTCCTTATTTAAAAAAAAAATGTATAGCTTAAATTTAAAAGCATCATAAATTAATTACACTCCTCAAAATAATGTTGTTGACACAAAAGTGGAAATGATTGTAAAAAAGAGCAAACCCGTGGTGAACATAATTTGTAGTGATTTTCCATCAAGACATTGTGTAGCTAACATTGTGTGATTGCCTTGTAAAGAAATAACAAGTGAAACTAAGAGCAATATGGAGAATTTCTATCATATTTAGGAGCTATAGAGATACTAGAAAATCTAAAAAAAATCTCTAAGCACTACCAAAGAAATGTGTAATAGCTTTTGGCACTAAATCCTCAATGTTCCACGAAACGACATCAAAATAAGATATTAATAACAACTTCATAGTAGAAATTTTAGTTACATATTTCCTTATAAGAGGATCTCCAAAAATCTCAATATTGGTGGGGGGGGGGCAAATAAAGAGACAATAGATGTTATATGAAACTTTGACAAAATTGTAGTAAGAGCAAGAATAATGGGGTTTTAACGAGTTTAATTGAGTTTCTTTGTAAATAATAGGGGTATCAAATATGGTACTTAAATAGGAAAAAGGTTGGTAGATGTAAAAAACAAGCAACAATGTCAAAAATAAATGGTAAGGTTGAGTATGTAGATGAATTTGGTAGGACATGTAGATAGTGAGGTGACACATTAGAGTTTGTGCACTATTGTATGGGAAAATGTTGTTCTTCTGGGTATTTTAAGTCATTTTACTTCTTTTTTAAATTTAAAAATAACTTAAGAAACATATTTATTATCCATTCCCTAAAGAGGTTGTTTGAAGGATTCACTACTTACAAAACCACATCTTGGAGATGCTGTGACCTAGCCAGGATATTTCTTATTTGATGAAGAAAATAAGTCAACTCAAAAAACAAATAATAAAACTTACAAGTTTTTTCCAATCGATGTATGCTTTTATAAATGCATGGGTGGATGCTACTAGTTTCTCTTATATGGATGCTTATAACTACCTTATACCTAAGGGAATCTTAATAAAGGAACTTTACACCATTTGGAAAAGGACTTATATATAGAGATATATTTTTATAATTTAGCTTGTTGTCAAAGGTAGATTAAATAGTAAAATAAGCTCTCAAAGATGTGTTGTGTTCTACTGGTAATAAAGACCATCAAAACTTGTGTTTTGAACTACCCCATTACAATTTTGGTTTAAAGCCTATTAAGAAATGGTTGGAAGATACAAGAGGTATGGCTACTTTTATTAGTTCCCTCTCATACAAAAGAAAGAGAGGATACAAGATGTTCTCACAAGCTCAAAGACTATTCCTTGTTGTCACTACCTACATTGTCTAAAAATTAAGAAATGAAATGGGTTTTTAGTGAAAAGAGCTTTTCTAGTCTTATAGTTCATGTCAAGAAGTTATTTTATAGTGCACTTCCACAAGTAACACCTTTGTTTTAGCTTTTTGTGCCTCTATTGATTGTTCCTTTTTATACAAGCTCTATATTTTTCCCCTTTTCATCCTTTTGATTTAGTAGAGTTACTAATATATGGTGAGCCTATCCATCCTTTGATATAACCTATATATTCCTAGTGTGTTGTGTAGACTATTTTGTTTGATCAATATAACTTTTTTTACTTATGGATAAAAAAGAAGAAAAGAGAATGAATAGATAAAAATAAACATATGTAAAGTTGAAATATCACCTCTATTAAGTGAATATTGCTAAGGAATCCACTATTTACAATTGATCATTTTGTAAGATACTTCTCAAAGGCTCCTTTACTACATGATACTTATTGGTAGACTAACTCTCAGTAGCATAATTCTCACTCCCACTAATACTCGATGTGATACCCTACACAAAACTAACTACAATATTATCTAAGTAAGTTTGCCTTTGTAGATTTTATTTACATTAATTATTAGATGTTATGTTGAAATCCTAAATTTGTGTAAATTTCATAAATAATATGTTGCTAGTCATAAGTCATTTCTTTGATTGTTGGCTACTTAATTCTTCATTATGCAAGACATCTTGATTTTTTTTGTGGTATGAATACTAAAGTGTGTTCCTTTTTGCTTTTGATTCTACAATTCTTTATAAACGCGTGTAACTTTTCAATTGTTTTTCTTTCTATTGTATTACATCCAACTCAATAATTGTATCATACTAAAAAAATGAAGTTAGGTTGGAACAAATGTTCTCCTTGCTGCATTGCAAATTTGTTAACACTTACATTCATTGTGATTTTGTATAGCTTATTCCGTGATGTTATATATTTATTTGAGCCTCCCCATGACACGGTGAGGGATTGAAGGCTAAGGCTTTTGGGAGAAGCGGGATGAAGAGCAAAAAATAATGAACTTTCTCATAGTTTTCCTATGATCCTAAACTTAGCCCATGTATTTGTTTATTGAATATTGATGACCATTATTTCTCTACCTTTGAGTATATCAAGAAGGATATGGCTTTTGTGGTAAGCTTTTTGTTGTATTCTTGATTAGAATCTTAGACTATTATTGCAATTTGCACATTGTTGATTGCGATTACACATCCATCCATGACGTTTCCATTCACAGCGACTTCAACAACCAAACAATGATGAGGTTGATATACATGACTCAATTAATATTTTCATCACAAGACGCACTATCAATACAGGAGATGATGCTACCATCCAAGGATCATAATGATCCTATCTACAACTTCATTGCTATAGACCGTTAGATTAGGACAATATCTTTGGCTATCAAACAAGGAAGTGCAAGCTGGCTTGACTTTGAGGGGGAGGGGGGAGCATATATATTATAATAGTAGTAAGTATAATTATAATAATGATAGTAATCATCCTTCAAAAAATAATAATTAAAATACTAGCACTGGTTATGGGCATTGTTTTAAACCAAAAGCTTAGGGTATATGAAAGCTATAAGTCTATGCCTAGAAGAACCATTCTTCCCTCTCGGACTTGGAGTATTAAGTCCCTTTTAGGCAAACTCCTCCATTTGCCTCAACAGAGCTAGCTGTTTTGCCAGTGTAACAAGTTTGCCGAAAGTTAAATTGGTTATTTGTTTGCCTGTATAATATAATCTAATATGCTCTCTAGGTGCGGTTCTCATCGTTTATCGTAGTCGGCATGGTAAAGCATGAGGAAGGTCGTGAAGTTTGGGTTATTTCTCCTTTCAATTATCTCTTTCCAATTCCGGCTTATTAAAAAAAAAGAAACTTAAATCTATCTTCTCTGTGTGTTTAGTCTGATTTTTTTTGATAATCGGGAATTACATCCAATAAAATAGCAATAAATACCCCTAATGAACAAAACCTCACAGAAAAACTTGGACATTATGGACCACCTCATCTATTCTATAAGGGAAGTTAACTCTTCTATGCTTGATCCAAAACCCAATTCTTTGTTTTATAAGTAACACCATCCAATTTATGCAGATTTGGGTATTATCGAAGATAAATTTATTTCTAAATTCTCAAATCGTCCCTATTATGACATAGAACGCTGCTGACCAAATTTCCCCCTGCAAGCCCTTCTCCACACCTCCTAACCAAATTTTAGCACTTTCTTCCGTAGATCTCGGCATCACCCAAGTTCTTCCAAGCCAATCACATATCTCATACCATAACTTCCCTATTACACTACAATGGAGAAAAACATAATTTATTGATTCTTGAGCATCCTTGCAAAAAGGGCATCCTGTATCACTAACATTTCCAATCTGAAGTCTGATCAATCTATCTCTCGTATTGAGTCTTTGTTGTATCACAAACCATGTGATCAACTCAATTCTCGGTGGTGCCAACCCACACCACACCCGGCTACAAACCTTGTTATTCAAATTCTCCCCATGCGCGTTTTGATATGAAGCTTCACAATAAGACTTGACCGAGAAAATTCCCGTCGGATCATAACCCCAGCTGACGCCATCCTGTCTCCCCCTATGTAATTTGATCTGATTGACCAAATGCTCCATTTGTTCCCTTTGTCTTTCCTCCCAATCAAACAACTACCTCCTCCACAGAAACTGCCAGTGCCAACGATCTCCATCCCACGAACCCATATCAGCTATAGTTCCGTCCTTCTGATCAGATATCATAAATAGTCTCGAAAATATTGATTTTAATGGACCAGGCTCCATCCATCTATCACTCCAAAAGCTGACTCTACTACTCTCTTCAATGATGATCTTCAAACCAGAGCTGAGAGTGGAATCTGTCCCGCCTGCTTTCACAATGTCCACCCAAGGTAACCAACCCCTCTTCTTCTCCGAAATCTGTAGGGTGCCAAAACTATCATCCGAGTAAATAGATTGGATAACCCTCTTCCATGATGCTCCCTCCGTCGTAAAGAACCTCCACCACCATTTAAATAAAAGAGCGTTATTTCTCATGGTTAGATCCTCGACGCCCAAACCCCCTAGACCCTTTGGTCTCTGAATCACCTTCCAGCTAATCAACGATAACTTCTTTCTGCTTCCACAGCTACTCCAGAAGAATTGCCTTTGAATCCTAATAATCTCCTTGACTACTCCTTTTGGGATCCTAAACAGACTCATAAAATACACCGGTAGACTGCTTAAAACACTCTTAATTAGAACCAACCTCCCTGCTCTTGAAAGAAGTTTTGATTTCCATCCTGCTAACCTTTGTCTGATCTTCTCTACCACCGGTTTCTACACCTGACTGCTGCTAGCATTAGCTCCCAGAGGTAATCCAAGATAAGAAGTTGGTAAATTACTGATCCTGCAATTCATAATCTCTGCTGCCTCCTTCAGAAAATGTGGTTCCACCCCAAGCCCTATCATCTCCGATTTTTCATAGTTCACACTCAATCCTGACACTAAGTGAAAACAGTCAAGCAACCTCCTCCAATTTCTGATATTCTCCTGTGACGTCTCACAAAAGATCATAGTATCATCGGCGAACTGAAGATGGGTGACCTCACAATTATTATTCCCCACATTCAACCCCCGGATCAACCCTTTATTCACGCCTCTTCTAATAATTTGATTAAACGCCTCCACAGCCAAGACAAACAAGAACGGTGACATGGGATCCCCCTGTCGGAGACCCCTCTTCATCCTGAAAGGCACAATCGATGACCCGTTAATAAGAACGGAGATACTAGCCGTTGAAATACATTCCTTTATCCAACCTCTCCAGGTGCTTCCAAAACCTATGATGCCCATGATTTTATCCACAAAGTCCCACCTAATACTGTCATAAGCCTTTTGGAAGTCTAGCTTGACCAACAGCCCAGTGGCTCCCCTTTTCTTCCTAACCCATTGGACAATCTCATTTGCTACCAGAACCCCATCCATAATGCTTCTTCCCTCTATGAAGGCTAACTGAGAGTCGCTCACCAAACAGCACACAACTTGTTTTAATCTGTGTGCCAGAATCTTTGCAATAACCTTATAAATACATCCTACCAAGCTGATAGGCCTAAACTGATTGGTTTCCTCTGGGTTTTCGACTTTAGGGATTAACGTAAGTAGAGTGGTGTTCACCCCTTTTGGCATTCTACTCGTCAGAAAAAAATCTAAGACCAAATCCGTGAATTTTTCCCCGATGACTCCCCACATTTTTCGGATGAAACCCATATGATACCCGTCATACCCTGGAGCTTTGAGAGGTGCACAATCCCACACTGCTTTCTTGACTTCCTCCCTTCCAGGGATTTTGTCCAAGTCACTACTTTGCTCTTCTGAAATCTTACAGAAACCCTCTTCCGAAATACTAACATCTGGCAAATCCACGCTACTATACAGGCCTTTAAAATAATCCACGATCACCTGCCTGATTTTTGTGGGATCTGTAATCGATGTGCCCCTCTCCATTAATCTGCTTATCCTAGCCTTCTTCTTCCTAATAGATGCCACTGCATGAAAGAATTTTGTGTTCCTATCCCATTCCTTGAACCCTTTAATCTTTGCGATCTGCATCCAATACGCTTCTCTTCTCTTGTGCCATTTCCATAATTGACTTTCCAAGGCAACTCTTCTCGCAATCTTCTCTTCATCACCATCTGCGGTTGCATCCGGATCACCCAACTTCGTCAATTCTGAGTCAAGCCGTCTTATTTTTGTATCAATATCCCCGAATACATCTTTGTTCTAGGCTTTTAACAAACCCTTAATTTTCTTCAGATTCTCTTGACAAGATCCCCCTTCAAACTTGCCCCAACATTCTGTCACAAAAATTTGGAACTTAGGATGAGAAAACCACATATCCCAGGATCTAAACGGCTTCGGCCCATCATCCCCATTCCTGATAGACGACGAATCGGGGCATGGTCCGATAACGATCGCTCCAAAGCCTTGCTATACAAATCTGGAAAAACAAATAACCAAGCTGGATCAATCAGAAAACGGTCTAGGAGGCTGGCAGAATCGGCCCTCAACCATGAATACTTCACATTAGAGGGTGGTAAATCAATGAGGCCCAACCCATCAATCCACTTGTTAAAGAAATTGACACTGTTAGCGTCCACCCTTCCCCCTTTTCTCTCATTCTGGTGTCGTACTTCATTAAAATCCCCCATCACCAAAAGCGGCCTATTACAACCTTGTCCCACATCCCCCAATTCTTGCCATAATTCCTTCCTACTTCTAGGATCTGAGTAACCATATACAAGTAACACCGCACAATCAAATTGAGTAGGCCCTAACCCTCCTTCTATGAGAATCCATCTAGTACCCCGCTTGATGTTTTGGACTCCAAACCGCTGAGGATCCCAGCCCAATATCAAACCCCCACTTCTTCCTTGAGCTGGTGAATCACTCCATTCGATCCCCCCATTCCTCCACACCGTCTCCTTCCAACTATCTGACACTACATGATGTTTTGTTTCGACTAGTCCACAGATCCACGATCTTTCCTTTGTGATCACAGCTTGGATACACGATAGTTTGCCCACAATACCAATTCCCCTAACGTTCCAACTTACAATTATCATAGAAAATCCAATACCGCTGCACCCAACCTTCCCATCTCTCTTAACCGTACCTTCTTTTTCGCTTTTCTTTGACTCCTCCTCAACCCTTCAATTTTCTCTAGGCATTTCCTTTCTTCTTTAGATGAGAGGCCTATCTCTAACCCAACTTTCCAAGTAGCACTCGCTTCCTCCCTATCTACCACTTCCTCTTCCACCCAACTCTCTTCTAGCGTATTACCCAATAAGGCCAACTCTTTATCTAATGCTGCCCTTGGTAAAGCCCCATCATTGCCTTCAAAACCCGGTGGTAAGCTTAGGCTGATATGTGATGAAATTTCCTTCCCATAATCTTCTTGCTTCGAAGGTTCATCCTCCCGAGATACATGTTTGGCCTTCTTCAATTTTTCCTGCCACAATCTATCTTCTATAAGCCTCCTCTCCCCCTCCAAATCTTGTCCAACGCAAACAATTCTGGTGTTGGAACTGTCGGTGGATGCTTCCCCAGAAATGTCCACACAACCCCTATCCAACGATTCCTTCACACCCTCCTCTCTAACAGCCGCAGCTTCCCCAAGAAAAAATTCTTCTTCCCACGAAGGCCTGTCGTCCTTAGCCCCTTCGACTCCTGCCATTTCTCTGCCACAACTATCTATAATTAATTCTCCCTCCCCCCAATGTTCCATGCGTTTTTCTTCGCCGCCTGACCTCACAATTAAGGCCACGCCCGTCTCTTCTTCTTCCCGCCTAGATGACAGCACCCTCACGCTTCTGCAGCTGGACCGTTGAGCTTCCTCCCTTGTGTCGATCAATCTTCCCCCGCTTAAACCTCCTGCCTACCCAGACGACGAGGAAGCCGGTCGGATTTCCTTTTGGTTCAGTTGTTTCTGTTGCCATGAGATGAAGTTTTGGCCCAGCTCTTCCGCCAACACTACCACTTCCTTCCCGTCGACCTCCAGTAGGAATTTATCCCTGATGTCCTCCAACCTTTTTGTGTCGACCAATACCCTCGTGGCTTCCATACATTCCCCGTGATTGTGCAGCTCTTCCCAACAAATCCACCTCCCCCATGGTTCTGCCATTTTCTTGATAGCTTCCTGGTTCTAAGCCACAGCCGGAAGTCCCCTTATTTCCACCCATGTTCTCCTCACCACGCAATTATCATCAGCTTCCCAATTTCGAACAACCGGGAATGACTCCCACAACATACTATCCTCCTGCAAAGCTTTTTCTTTTTCTTCTAAAGATTCGAAAGTGAGTAAGAACTTATACCTTCCAAGGCTCCTTACTCTGCAGATGGTGCTCCAAGAACACATGAGACGTTGTGTGACTAGCTCCGGCAGTAAGGGTGGCATGGACTCCACGATAATGCTCCTCTTCAGCCATTCCAAGTCTTTTGCGGTCGTCTGAACTTTGATGCATCTCAATCTCTCGTTCCGGTGTGGAGTCGACGAACGTTCACCCCCTGTAACCTCAGCATAGGTTCGCTCATCCCGCGCATCATCTTTTCCTCTAAATATACCTGTGTGGTTGTTGAACTTCTCTCCCGCAGGTCTGTAGTTTTGTGCGTTTTGCATGCTGCCTACGTACCTCCCAAATCTTGCCATCTTCACGTGCAGCTTTATACCATGCAGCAGAACATGGTCGAATTTCCTTACTGCCTTCCATGCATCTTCCTCGTCGCCATACCGCACAAAACCGAAATGAAGGCTTGAAGCTCTTCTCACCTTCCAGCTGATGAACACGTCTTCCACGTTTCCAGCCTCACTAAACAGATCCTTCACCTCCTTCTCCTTTACATCTTTCCCTAGGTTATCAACAAACATCGAGAACCACCCCTTCACCTTCTGTAAGTTGTTTCCCCGGTTGGTGACGTTATTTCCATACCCCAATCTATGATATGTGTGATACCTTCTCGTGTCAAGGTAGTTTGTTGTGTGTTGATGTCGAATCGTGGGGTTGGATTGATGGTTGGCTGTGTATTTTGTGATGGTGTTGGACGGATACATCTTTGCTTAAGAAATATAATTTTGAAATCGTTATTATTAAGCGACGACAAAGGGGGCATTATATACTGGGGAGAATTTTAGGTAAAAAGATTGCATATCGGGGAGAATTTTAGGTAATCTCGTGTTCAGTCTGATTTTATATTAGGTTCCTAATCTATTGCTAATCTCAATCTGATAACCATTACATACCGGGGAGAATTTTAGGTAAAAAGATTGCATAGAAAATTACTAATTCGTATAAATCAATAAAGAGTGGGTAGGTGTTTGGAATGAACTGGTTGATAGCAGTAGTTCCACTCTAGGCCAATTTACTTTAATCGTTTTCCACTGCATTATTCCCGATTCATGCTAGTTATATATTTGAGCTGACATAATGAGAAAATTATGATTATAGTAAAAAAAAGACATAAAGTTAAAAATAACTAAATTAAAAATGACAATTTCAAGATGGATTAAGGCAGACAATCACATTACTATGTATCACACGCATTTAATGTATGTATACTTACTTACGCTTCTTTTCAGATTTTCTAATTTTTATAGCAAAAGAATAAAACAAGCACCGAGATGAAATGTTACAAGGAGATGGGAATACATACACTTGGGTATGCTTCTCGTATTCAGATCATACTTCATGAATGTTGAGCTCATGATTAAGCCAATGGTGCAAAGATTTTTCATTGGTTTATACAAAAAAGTAAAGTGAGTTCCGCATTGTTATTATAGCAAGGTGTAGAATATTAAATGGCAATGGATGGTAACTACCTGCCCATTTACTCCGTTTGCATTTTTTTTGTGGCTTATAAGAGGAAAATTAAAAACTAATCTTGATTTATATGTGAATCTTCAAAAGAAGTTGTACTCCCAACTCAAAACTGCATTATATTGGAGGCGCACTAAGAGATAATATTTTTCTAGTGTCAGGAATGCATACGATGAGTAGTTGTCACATCCTGAACAGTTTCGTGCTTCCAGTAATTCCTTCGGTCTCTTGGTTGCCATGGATGCTTCTTTGGTTTATCTATAAAGGATGCATTAAACAAAATTTTCGCGTACTCTTTCGACCGAGCTCGTAAGGTCAAAGAACGTAAAAAGATTCAAAAGTAACCAGATCCGACGCCCATGAGTTTGCCCTAATTACTTGGAAAAGCTAATTCCTTTCGCATAGGCATGGAAAGGGAAAAGAAAAGAATAATAGAAGCTCGTGGAGGTGACCCGAATCCTTGTCATTTTAAATCGTTGATTCAAAGCTTGCAGCTTGCGCCTTTCATGCTAATTCTTTCTACGTCCTACCCTCCTTCCGTAACTAATTTTTAAGAATAACAAGAGTACGGCCAATGTCAACTTTCGTTTGACATCCCTTTTCCTAAGCATTACATAAAAGTACCAACATAAATTAGTTCAAACAAATTGTAAGATCAAGTCACGTTTTTCCTTTTCCTTCCCCCTCCCCCCATTCAAATGAAAGCATGTGGCAGTAGTCATCACAAGTTAACTTTAAGTACACATCCATAATAAACAAATTACGAACAAAAATCTTCAGTACCCTTAAAGAGTTCCTTTTCACAAATAGCTTTCCACTGTTGGATTCGTTCTGCCTCTTATTCAATTCTATGTTGTAAGGACACCCCCCCTCCCAAGCTGCTAAGACTCGATGCCCCACACACCATCCTATTGTGAGAAAAATATAGAATCCCAACAACAAAGGCAAAAACAAAACAAGCAAAGTCAAAACACTCTCCTAGTGTCCCTTCAGTCCTCATCGCTAACTCCACCAAACCAAAAGCATCCCAGGCCATTACAATAGCTTGGAAAATTCCCATGAACCCACAAGCAACACACACAACCTACCGCCCGCCAGGTCGACACCTAAACAAAATCACCAAAGGGAAACAAGAAAGACCTAGGCCTTTATACCATCCCAAACTACATCAACCAACAAAATGGAGAACAACAGTGAACAACACACACGATTACTGCAGCCACAAAATAAAACTCACTACTAAAATTGAACAAACTAGCCATAGAAAATAAAAATTGCTACTAAAATTCAAGGATTAAGCTATGACATTTCAATAATTGACAAACCAACACAAAAGCAAAAATAGAGAGCAGACGTAGAGAGAGCATACCGTACATTGCTGCTGCTGACTTATACTGAGAGATCCGACTGGAGAAGCTGGCGTGCTGCGGCACTTCCTTGTGGATAGACGGTGATGACCGATAGACGACGATGTTTTGGCCGGTGAATCACTAGACGTTGCAAGTGAGTGGGAGATGGAATATCATAGACGAAGTGGAGGGGATAGGGCGGGAAGTGGAAGGGCTAGAGGGAAAAGAAGATCACAAAATTGTAATAGTAGCGCAAAGTGCATACTAATTTTTGTCATTCCTAAAAAAACGTATGTTTTTTCAATAGTAATGGTAATTATAGTTATAATAAAAATAACAATTATTATCCTTCTAAAAAAAGTAATAGTAATCATAATAATAATTGTAATTATAATGTTGGTACTTATAATAATAATAATAATAATTAAACACAATAATAAACATAATATCACTATTAATTATAATATAGAAATAGTAATAACAAAATATATACTAACAAAACATATCCTGTCCTAGGTCACCCGAAGTGCCTTTGTGCTAAATATTAACAAATCAAGTTCACGAATTTAATGCATCTTAACACAATATGATATTAGAATTATTGTGTTACATATACTATTATTAATTTTATTATAATAATAATTATTATTACTCTATTATCATATTAGTTATCATAGTTATATTATTATAATATTAACAATGATTTCAATGATAATAAAAGTATATATAATTATACTAATGTTATTGATAATTGTTATTGTTAAGGTTTAATCAATGAAAGACTGAACGTGTTTCTTCCAACTCCCAGAACCAGAGAAATAGATTGTAAAAATTGAAGCTTGAACCAAAGGCAAAAAGTAATAAAACCAGAAAGAGAATACTAGCTTTATTGATTTTGATATATCAATAATTACAAGCAATCATCAAGAACACTTTGAACCAGTTCTTGATCTCTCTTTCTCTACCTTCCTCCTTCACTCTCTATGCGTGCGTATTATTTGTTCTTGATTTTTCCTCTCTCTCTGTTTTTCAGCCAATACAGACCTCTATTTATACTTACCAAAAGAACAAACTAATAGCTATACATACACACACATACAGAAACAAAATGACACAGTTTTAATTAGTTATAAGAATATAACTAATACATGACTTAGTCTATCTGTCTCCTAATTTGTGTGCTGCTGCTGATGTGTCCTTCTTCTAGCTGATGTGGACACACGCAGGTAATCAGCCTCACAGTTATAAAAATAATGATAATTAAAATTGTTATAATAAGATGAGTTTGTTGGATACCATTGATATGGATGAATTGTGCCAACATATATATGAGTGGGTATTAGTTCTGTTGATATAACAATACTACTAATACCCACATATGTAATAGAGGGCAAATGATTTTTTTGTTGGTATAACATACTAATGCAAATAGATAAAAAATATCTATTGAAAAATACTTTATTATTCATAAAAAAATTATCTATTAGTATTAGTGGCTTTTACCAAAAGTAAAATAAAAATTTGTGCCTAAGTTTATGTGGGCATATGTCATTTATTTTTTATTGAATTTATACATTACCAAATAGCTAAAAAAAAACCCTTCTATCAAGATAAGAGAATTCTCGATTGATGGCTCTATTACCAAGATTTCTTGATTTACTAGGTGAAAACAAGAACTAAACATTAGTAAAAACTTTTAAAAACCAATTCCAAAACATTATGAAAACATAAAGTATTTCCCTTAACCTCAATCCTAAATCTCAAAAAGCAAAGAAGAGGAAAATAAATGAAATATTCAACTATTTCCAAACCGTAACTCTTCTATGTTTAGAGAAAACAAAGAAAACTACAATAAGGATTAAAGAAGATAATGAGTTGAGAAATGGAAAATGAAAAAGAGAACGTATCTTGGATGAAGGAGGAAGCAAGGAAGGAGGAAACTCTCAACACTTAGAATCTTTTCATTAAGGAAAGAGAGAACAAAAGGGAGTGAATTTTATGGTTGTGAGGGTGTGAAATCTAGTAATGAATGCTTCCCCATCCCTCTTGGTCGCCTCTTGGTTCATAATGAGAGAGGAAGGAGAAAGGGTAGAGTTGACTTAAGGGAGATGAAGTGTTATTCATAAATGGGTAAGAATCAAATGATAAAGGGAGTGGAGGAAACTCGGGAAAAGTTAGGTGTAGGACAATAATAAAAGGTACAATATCATGAGCATAAGTTATTTCTACAAGAGGAGAGAGGAAAGTGGGTTAGTGAGAAAGGTATCTACAAGTACTTTTGAGAGATTTTTAGCTAAATAAGGTGAAATAAATTATCGAATAGTATGAAAATAATCCCACAATAGCAAAACATCATTATTAACACAAAAAGATCATAATAAGAAGTTTTCACAAATATTTGAATAATAATTAAATCAAAATAATAAATATACCTAAAAGTCCAATATAATGAGTTGATTGGTTTTACAAAAATTAGTTTAATTTTTGATATGAACGGTCGAATAGTGTTATAGGAACGCACATTCCCCCCTTTTAAGTTCTTTACAAAAACTTAAACCACTATATATATGTATGTATGTATGTATATATATATAACATAATTTTAAATACATTTTGGAAGATTTAATATGAGGTATTGCAACACTAGCCCTTTCATATTAGCTAATATTTTAATATTTTTCATCATATTTAATTAATTTATCGGTACAATAATTGCTCAAAAATAACTCATAAGATCTTTAAGAAAAATGCAAGTTTACAACTATAGGTTTTACAATTTATTAATGAAGTGTGCTCTACATGTAAGCAAGTATAAATTTCTACTAGTGGAGACCCTAGTTTATTAGTTGGTTATAAACAAGCTGTAAACTTACAGTTGTAAGCATACTTTTACTTTTAAGAAATACTAATTATATTGATTTACACATAAAGAAGGATGGATTGGGATGAGGGTCAGTTATAAATTCTTAGGTGAGTCTATTTAACTATTAATTCTCACTCACATAAGTATAACAATCATACATAAATTGTATATATGATTCTATATTTATGTAAAAGGAATCATAGTGAGCTAACTCACATATTTTTTTTTGGAATTGATTATATATTCATAGGACTACACTAGATAAATAGAATTATTGTGCAATGTTATGTCTCATTAACTATTTGTTGCATTGCTATAATCTAGACCAATGATAGACATGTTTAAGCACATACTATTGTAGTTATTACTAGTTGATCGCATTAATTAGTTAGTTGATCACTAATTATGTTCATTGTTTTGATTGACAAAAAAAGGTTAATTATTTGGACAAAAATATTTGAAATATTTAATAATAATAATTATTAATTATTCAAATATATTAAATGACCTTAACAAATGAAGGTTAATTCTCCTCATGAAGGATTTGTTCTCCACTTCTTCTTCTTCTTCTTCTTCTTCTTATTTTTTACACAATTCATAACTTCCTATCTAGCAATAACAAACCAAGTATGATTAGGATTGATTAAATCAAGTCTAATAGCAATAGTAGTAGTAGTAGTAGTAATAGTAGCAAATAAGGATGATGCTAATTGACAATAATAATTATAATAAATAATTATGATTATTATTAATAATAATGATTTATAATAATATTAATAAATATTAATAATGATTAATAATTATAATAATATTAACAATTATATTAAAGTTTAATAATAATAATAATCAATACAATAATTATTTAATTTAGGAAATATTATCAATTATTATTCAAATAATATTGGTATTATTAATAATACTAGTTTACGATCTCATGCAATTCATGTGTATTTTTATTAGAATAAGTCTTTTTATTTAAATTGAGATATCTAAATTTTTGTAACAATCTATGTGGGAAAATATTAACAGTTGTCATACTTAAGTATTTAATTATTATTATTCCTATTTTATTAATCATATAAGGTTCATAAAAGACATTAACATTATAAGTTTGAATTTTAATTTTGAGTAAGATATAAAAATAAATTAAAAGCATATATAAAAAATGATATTAGATACACCGTTGCATGAAATTAAAATACACTATAGCTTATACGATTACTTTAATGAGGATAGTCATATACGATCTATACAGTAAAAAAAGGGTAAAAAAGGAGTGCAATAGGTTAAAAGATATAGAAAATTGTTGGAATATTCAAATCGTAGCATATTGTGTGTTTAAAAAATGATGCATTATGGAAGGGTATAGATGATGGTTCTAGAAAAAAAATCATCATCTACACCTTACTAAGTTTTTTTTAACTAATTTTATAAGTGTATAGATGGCGATTATAACTTATAGCCATCACATATTGTTTGTCTAACAGAGGGATGAATTGTAGAAGGACATAAATAACAACTCCAATGACAAATTGACATGCATTACCTTAGCTTAATAGGATTTTTAATTTTTTTTTAAAGATTATGGATGGAAATTATAACTTGCCCACCATTTTCTATACCTATTTTTGAAGAAGAGGAAAACTTTAATTATTTTAAGTTTTCACTTTAACCTAATTTGAACCTTTTACTTTCATACCCAAAACCAAAGACACTCCATTACTATTTGTGTAGAACATGAATTACGTCTTCCTTCTTCCACCATTACTACACCAACCGCTATTCTTCTCCTCCTCCATCACCATTCGCCTTCATTGTCACCATTTGCTACTATTCTTATTTTCCTTTTCTTTGTCATCAGTCTTCTAGTTGAGTAGGTGTGTATTTATTTGCTTATTTCTTGCTAAATGTTTCCCTGGGGTTATCAATTTTCCATGCTTTCACTACTTGGAACATGAATGTGATTCATCAATTTTTCTACTTAATGAGTTTTGTATATCATTAGAATTTTTTGGTGTCAATGTTGTCGTTGGTAGTGTAATATGTCATTGATTTCCATATACCAACCTTTATTTTATATAAACTTTATTCAAAATACAAACTAATCAAAAGGAACATGTTGTTATTGTCATTATTGTTGAATTGCTTTTTTCTTCTTGAATTATCTTACTAAAATTTGTTTTAAATATAGGGTATCATTCATGGATTGTATGTTAGTAGGTTGTTTCTTTGATGGAAAAGAGAGGAGATAGGATGTTAAACATTATCAAGTTGAGAGAAAAGAATAACTGATTGTCAATTAATCAATTTATTAAGTTAGGAGTGCCAAATAGAAAGAATAGGACCCACCGTGTTAGCTACACTCATGCTAGAGCTTGTGTAGTAGTTCCCATTACCATTTGTTACTACACATATGTCCTTTTTTACTTGAAGGAAATTTTTTAGAACAATGTGTTAGGTTGATGAGCATATAGGAACCATTAGATCATATAAAACCCCTCGATTCATTTATACTAATAAAATTTATTACACTATAGTCTAAAATTGATGTTCCAGGACACTATAAAACAATTGTACTTCAAAATTATGTCAAGTTTTGAAAATAGTTTAAGTTTAATTTGAGTATGCATCACATGATTAAACCAAATGAACCTTAGCGTTTAGAGCCCTAGAAGATTATTAGGGCATGATTAGTAAGGAAACTTGATTCAAAGTTTGTAAGGTATCTAAGAAGCTAAAGTGCGTAATAACTCAAAATATTAATATTTAAAAACACCTATTATCATATACTAATTTTCCATATAACTTTTTATCGTTATAGGAGAAGAGTCAAAAGGGAAAACAAAATGCATAGACTAATTTATATGCTCATAAGAACTTATGCACCTGCAGTAAGTGATAAGTGCATATTTTATCGAATTAAATGACATATCTTAACCTAATTTTCTATATTTTTTATGACAATTTAACCATTTTTCTTAAGTTTTCTCTATTAGCCTATTTTTGTAGGAAAATGAAATCAAGGAAATTTAGGTAGATAACTAAGGAAAAGAAGCACAATACGAGGATCAGAGCTTGGAGTCATGAAAATTTGGATGTACCATAATGTAAGACCCTCAAAGATAATTCATGTGAAGAAAAATCAAGAGACGATAAGTGATAGATAGGAAATATGGGGGCCATATTTATGGAAATATGATCCTTATTTTCTTGTTAACCTTCCCACCATTAATTACAACCATGTGTATAGTGTTAGAGAAAAAATATGGGTGATTCATGTTTACTAATACATATCATATTTTTACCATATTTTGAATCTGATTAGTATGGCTTTCTGTCTATATATGTAACCTATATTGGGTTAAATAAAGCATCAAGGGCATTGTCGTTAGACTTTTAGCTTGATTTTAAAACCATTAGGGTCTTATGTTAGATTTAGTTAGTTCATTGCTATAATTGAAGTATGGGAGATCGTACATACTTAGTGGTTGTGCAATATCCTAAGTTATTATTATTTTGTTTATTTCTTTTGTACTTTGTAGTGTGTTTAATGTAATTCTTGTTATTTGTTTATTTAATTGAGTTTGTGATTTTGTGTTGTTTAATTCAATCTTTTTATTTTGTTTATCTATTCTAATTGAAGTTATGATTTTTATGTATTGAGCTTTTGCATTTTTTGGTTGTATCAATATGCTATATTAGATTAGTATAGGACAAAAGGATAATTGAAGGTTATGCAATAATTAATCGCCAAATGTGAATTTGATTTAATTGTTATGTATATTTTTGGTTAGATTAGTAAACCAATTTTAATGATCACTGATCCAAGATTAGGAATTTATTATCTAGCTTGATCACCTGCTTAATTTGAGTGTTAATCGGATGCTAGATTATTATAGCTAATCCGTAATTATTAACATATACATCCACAAGTAGCAAATAGGTGATTGATTTAATCTGTGTTTATTAATCTTTAAAACTACATGATTCATGCTTACTGTAATTATGGCTCTAGTTATTTTCTCTCTTATCATTAATGCTAACATTCATTAAATCTAGATATATTATCCTACATTATTACTTGTTTAGATAATAAATCATAAATTGACCTTGATTTATTTGCTTAAGGAGATGCTAGGAAGCAGACACATTTGAGCTTCTGTAGGTTATCATTAAAAATACTACATGACCATATTATTTGATGATTGGTTGATATTCCTATGCTAAATATGTCCTTTGACCCTTATTATCTTGATGTTTCTATTTGGTTATTTTCTTAACTGTTATTTTATTCTTTTCATTATTATTAGTTATTTTTTAATTAATTAACAATCGAAAAAAATTATTTGATAATATGAATCTAAGATTTAAATTACGGTCTCTGTAGGATGAACTCTCTACGACACCACACCAATAAGGGTGCCAAAGAGATAATTTAATCTAATTATTGCTGTTTTCAAACTATTGTATGTTAACTTGATGAGAAAGGATAAAGAGGCAAGAGAATGGGCTGAAAAGAAGGGTACTCCACATGTATCTTTTACACAAACAAATATCTGGGTGAGGTTAAGGATGAACCAAGTAGTAAAAAAAAAAACTACTAGTGAGTCAACACAACAAGCTTTTGATAAAATTATAAGGTTTTTAGCAATATTTACTTTTCAATTTTAAATGTTATTTCTTATGCCCAACTAACAATAACTATTTCTCTAATAGGATGAGGTTTGAAAGATAGGATGAGTTGAAGAAAATAGGATAAATGATGTCTTGACTCAAGATTTGGGGACCCAAGAGCAAGATGAATGAGTTAGAAAGATGTCTCAAGGTACCACTTGGACACGAGTTTTTGGATGGGACCTTAGTTCTCACATTTTGAAGGAAGATGTTAGAGCACTAAGGGATCAATTGGTTATTGTATACATGAGCCAAGCAGAATTTATTATAAGGTAAGATCAAATGAATGAGATAATTAAGAAGCTTATGAATGACAAGACAAATGTATGGTCCACTTCCAGTGGCTCTATTAGATCTATTCCTAAAGTACCTTTGCTAATATACATTACTTTTAATTATTCTCTTATTAAATGATATGAATTTGGGATATATGATATGAAACTCTATAATATTATAGGGAAACAATCCACGTGATGCATTTCTAAAGGTAGAGGAGTATATTGTCTCCCAAGATACTACTTTTGTTAAGAAGAACTTGATGTTGCACTATATCCCAATGGGGCTTAACTTAGTTCGAATGTATATTAAAAGTAGCCATGATGAACTTTCATTTGAGACCCTACCTTTCAACAAGGATGATGGTCATGCACTTTAAATGTTTATAGGAAAATTCATTAGATGGCCAATTCCTTTATTTATTGTCAAGGATGAAGTAATATTTCTAATGGTTAGATACAAGCAAAAATATTATTTATACCGGGAGATATATCTTACCTAACAATCTTTTTTTCTTAATTTTTAACTAGGATAGTAATATTTTATGGAAGAGAGAATGTAAGTCCTAGGAAATTGAAAGAGAAGGAAATAAATGATATAAGAATGAAGATGTGTAAAAATAACATAAAGTAACTCCTATTAAACAAAAATACTTGTCTCCTAGGATGAGGATGTGTTTCGATGAAATTGTAACCATGGATGATTTGAGCGTAAGGATCCTTATGCCAACATAATTGTTTTTTAGTACTGAAGTGCCGAAGACAAGGATCAATGGATAGGACCAAAGCTTATATTGACTTTTTTATGTCAACTTTAATATGGAACTATATTTAACACATAATTACGTAATTATTTTGATATAGGTTCTTAAATGATACCTATAATACCCCAAATTTTAGTTAAGATTAATCCTAAGTAATTAATACCTTAACCCAATTCTAATATCAAGAAATTGATATTTTTGTCTTACCCTAATTTTGCAATCTAAAATCATAACCTACTCCTAATCTTTATTTTGGGTAAATTATATTTCTAACCTAACCTTCCCTGAAGATTTATATGCTAATCTTAACTAATTTAGCTAATCACCAAAATTTTATTCTAATCTTAACCATTTAAACACTTATCATTTTCCTTTTTTTCTTCCCCACCTGCCCGATCTCCTTTTCTTTCCTTCTCCCTTTCCTTCGCTTAAGATCTTACCCTGTACCATGCTCTACGAAGACTTCACTTACACCTTACCCTATCAACACATCATCACCTATAGCCTACACTGATGGGTATTCTTGAAAAGTCATGCCCCAATTGTGCGTGCCTTGCCCTTATCCTCCTCTACCAATCTACCCCAGCCATGCATGCACTACACACACACACACAACCCTCTTACTCATGCTTGCCTAATTTATTGCTCAACCAACTCCACATCCTGCATTTTCTATCGAGTAACCTCAACTCGACCACTTTCTTCCTTCCTCTTTCTTTCTTGTTATTTTTGTTCATTGTGCAACCATCACCACCAACCATCACCATTTCACAATGAAACCGACTTCCACTACTACACAATCAACCTCCCTCTTCTCCACCAACCATCCCCACCTTAATCCCTTCTTCCTCCCTCCTTCCATCACATTCTATTTCTTTTTCCATTTAGATGCATGGTCGTGTGTTTTTTGCAATCCCCATCTATGTCCTCTCCCGGAAGTTAGTTACATAGCCGTGCACCCTCACACGCCCTAGCTATGAGATTTCATGCTCGGTTCCGTGTATAGTTGTGCGCACCTCATTCCTACCCTTGCACACACATGAAAATTTACCACATCCTACCTGTATGATTTCCCAACTCTCGAATCATGCATGCATATTATGACATGGTCATTCCCTTCCTCTAGCACAATCGTGGTCCCTTCTAATTACACATATGCTCCACTCAAACATTATCCTAACACCACCTTAGCATCGCCATAACTTCCACCACACTTTCATGCAACTCGAGCTTTCCACTTTTTTTTTCCTATTTCCATTTCCACCCTCCTTTACGTTAAAATTTCCCTTTGTTCTTATTCTTAAGTTATAGTTATGAAATATCCTTAATTTTGTAGGTAATCTTCCAGTGATGTTGGAGGAGGTGGTTTAGGATTTCGTGCTTAGAACCTGGTGTCCTTATTGGTAAGGATATATATCGTTGTTAGGCTTGTATGTATACTATGTGTTTACATTTATATCTTTTTTGTAATGTTATATGAATAATATTGGTTGTTCATTCCATGACATGATATCTTGAAAAGGGTGGAAAATGTGAAAGTATGTATTTGGGGTATAATGTTGATACATGGTAATTATGTATATGCTATAAAGTTACATATTTCATATGAATATCAGGGACTGATATGTATTGATATTAGGATTCATGAGACATTTGGGAAATATGAGTATCGTAAGAACATCATGGTCATATGATTGTAATATGGAAAATAAACTTGTCCTAATATGTTTTGAGGGTATTATCTAATATTTCATGAGTAATGGGATTAAATGATAAGTTGAGTAAAATATAATTTACCTAATATGATGTTTTTAGGTTTTGATAAACAAAGGGTATTTTGGTCCATTAAGACTAAAAATGGATTTTTGGTGATTTTGGAGGAGAAATGGAATAACAGTGTACTAAGAATTATACTACAATATTTTGGTAATTATAGACCTATTACTTGAGGCTGGCTTGATAATTATATAGTTATGTTTATGTATTTATCAACTTTATGACATGTATATTTGTATAAGTATTATAATATTACCTTATATAACCAACACTAAATAATATGCTAATTATTTAAAGTGAAAGATCATGTGAGTTGATCCAAGGTGTTATAGGGGTCTGTTCTACCAGACGATAATAGTGGCTCAAGAGTGTTTTTCTCTTAGAGGTGTATCAGTTTGTTCCACCGGATTAAGAATAGAGGGGCCCTATATCCGATGTGAATGAGAATATAATTTGAATAGATGTTAGGTATGTTTCACTAGATGATAATAATGACTCACGTGTGCTGTACCTAAGATGTACTTTAGACCGTTCCACTAATTTAAGAATAGTGGTGTCCCTAAATTCAATATAAATAACAAAATTGATCATTTTATATCTAATAATAAAATCTAGAATTAGTAATTACCTTGTATTATTTTATGTATCTCTAGTATATATTTGTTTTTCTTTATGACCCCATTACTTGCCTGTATTATTATATTACTTAGTAAGTAGCGTATTGATCATCCTTTTCATGGGTGATGCTCATTTTCATGAGTTGATGACCTTGATTTTTGTGTGCAGGTCGATGAGGATCAACTTGATGATTTTACAACTTATGATGCTTTGTGTGGCGTGGAGCAATTTTCCATATTAAGACTTTAGGAGTAGAGTCATGTTATCTGGATGATAGTTTACCCACATACCTTTTTTGAACATTTAGAACCATGGTATTCCTATATATGTATTTTGAATATTTTAATAAGAGTTAATCTACAACTTGTATTTGCAGTTATGAAATTTCTCATGTTTCTTATTAATCATTTTTTACATTCTAATTGTTTTACCTTGTAATTGACACAAGGATGGTTTGGTAAGCAAGGCTTGTATCAATTACGGCAGTAATACCCAGCTATTTTAGTATTATGATTCCACTGTAAATGAAAATTTTTAGTAGTAACATTTAGGGTGTTACAAAACCGTCTCAACTAAAGTAGGTAAGTAATTGTCCTCTTCATTTGGATTCTTATGTCTCAGCTTATATGTCATGAAAAAAAAAAGAAGAATGAATTTAATATGTGATCAATGCAATGTCGGCAACTTTGGATTGATTGATTTTTTCTCCATTTTCCTTTTATGAACATTGAGCTTTAGTTCTTTTACATCTATTGTTAAGAACAACATTTTGGTTTGATTCCTAGGAGAAAAACAATTGTCAAGAACAACATTTTGGTTTGATTCCCTAGGAGAAAAGCAAAGCTTTATCAACTCAATTTGATCAAAAGGTAAGTATTGTTTTGTGGAATAAATTTATTAGAATTACTTATTATACCATATTTTATATTTTATGTTACTTTATACATCAATTAGGGCATTTACATCATATTTTGAGATATTCAAAGAAAATCTTCTACTTAAATACAAGTAGATCATATTATAGTTTTTTTTTCATGTTCTAATGTTTATTATGGATCTAATAACTTAATATGTATATTTTTCTTAATGTAGTGTCCGAGTAACAAGATGGAAATAGTTGTGGTTATTTTTTCATGAACTTTATAAGGGAAATTATTCAGAGGCATTATAAGAGTAATACAGAAGTACATATTACATATATACTTATTTTTACAATGTAACTTCAATTAAAAACTAACCATTTTTATCATTTAGGTATTTCATGATTATAAACACACCTATTTGGATAAGCAAATAAACAAAATGTGGTAATTTTTTTATGTTGAGGAGATTTATATGTGCATATATGTGTATATATACTACACGTTGATGCAAAATATGCTATTGTAAGTTAGTACTTGATGCTAATGTCATATTTTAAGTAATTTACGTAAATTATAATACTTTGAATAGGGATACACCACCTTGATGCTTGTGTATGAGTACATGGAAATATATGTGGGTTTCATATAAAGGGAATTGTGGTATAAGTGATATGGTATGGTGTAGGTTGTAGGTTGAATTATATATATAAAGGAAAAAGACAATGGTTCCATGGCTAAAACAACCATCAATATGATGTGGTTTTTATCAAAGTAACGGAAGGTTGGATCGAAATTTGTATTAGAAGCTATCACCCACGATCTAATGCAAAAAGAATGAAGTGATTTGGTGGATTATGGACGAAGAAATTGATGTTACAAGATGAAGGTGTTCAGCAGATTTGAAGGTGTTCAAATGTGTCGTGTGAAGATAGATTTGAGGAAGGATTAATCCTGGATTATCCTTGCTCAATACAGACCCAAAAGGGAGGATTAGACTTTAGCTCTCTTGCTCAAAGTTTTATCAAAATTCTTATTATTCATTCTATTCAATTCTCCATACAAATGTTGTGCACAAAAGGTATATATAGGAAAGAATAAGCTTGGTGGTGAGCTTCCTTAACCAACCAAGTTTACCCACCTAATCCAGCCCATTAATCATGGTTGAATTAAGCCCATATTAACCTTAATCCATAGAATAATATCATTGGTTAAATGATATAAAGGATTAATATTACAAAGCTATACAATAGACTAAGATACATACATGAAATTATAGCCATACCCTAACTTACATAAAATATACTTAGGGTTAGGGTTTACAACAAGTTTATAAAAATAATGAATATCATCACTCTATCTCTTGTTGTAATGTATCATCCCATGTATGTCATAGTCTC